>CM075977.1:104593995-104888418 GCA_038087875.1 Malacoraja senta
ATGAGGGGGGACCTCATCGAAATGTAACGAATAGTGGAAGGCTTGGATAGAGTGGATGTGGAGAGGATGTTTCCATTAGTGGGAAGTCAGAGCCTCAGAATGAAAGAATGTTCCTTTAGGAAGGAGATGAGAAGGATTTTAGAAGGGTGGTGAATCTGTGGAATTCTTTGCCACTGAAGGCTGTGTAGGCCAAGTCAGTGGATATTTTTAAAGTAGATTCTTGATTAGTACAGGTATCAGGGTTTATGGGGAGAAGGCAGGAGAATGAGGTTAGGAGGGAGCGATAGATCAACCATGATTGTATGGTGTAGACCTGATGGGCCGAATGGACTAATTCTGCTCCTATTACCTTTGACCTTATGTAATCAAGTGATATTTATGAAAATTACTTACTTTAAATAAAGGTTTTTTTTTTAATTCTCGTGCTTCTGTGGTGAAGCTCATTTTACCAATTAATCATGTCATTATTTCATCCTCACTTTAGCAATGGTTTTCATGACATCGCTAAACTTGAATATCACGCCTCCTACATTCCTAGCCAAATCATGAAGGTACATGACATAACATAGTGCTCCTGATCCCGATTCCACAACTATTGGCAAGCTTCCAACACCAAACCAACCCTGCAACATCATCCTCATGTTTTCTATTACTACATCAATGTTGGATCTAATTTTGTCAACTTGCCTTGAATCAAATGGGCCAGTTGACCAGTTTACCTTGTGGGACCTTGTCAAAGATCTCATTAAAGTTCATGGACTCAAAATGAACTGTACTGCCCTCATCAGCCAGATTGGTCAGATAGATCTCCCTCTAACAAAGGCCTGTTGACTACCTTTGATTAATTCCGCCTTTCCAGGCATGGACTAATCCTGGATCTCTTATTTTCCCACCAAGAACTTCCCTACAACTGACGTTATTATTCAGTGTCTCCCCGCCAGAACTTCCCTGCAACTGATGTTATTATTCAGTGTCTCCCCGCCAAGAACTTCCCTACGACTGACGTTATTATTCAGTGTCTCCCCGCCAAGAACTTCCCTACGACTGACGTTATTATTCAGTGTCTCCCCGCCAGAACTTCCCTGCAACTGAGCATATAATTACTCAGTTGATCCGTGCCCATTTTATTTTTTTAAAAATATTTGCAGCAAATGAGATACTGCTATAACTGGTTATATTTCCCTTTTTGTTCCACCCTTAGGCTCTGTGGCGACAGCTTGCCGTGATCCTGGTGTACCTATGAATGGGAGTCGCAATGGAGACGGCAGGGATCCAGGAGAGACTGTCATTTTCCAGTGTGAACCTGGCTATGAGCTTCAGGGTGAAGAAAAAATTACCTGCATCCAAGTGGAAAACCGATACTACTGGCAACCCAGCCCTCCTGTATGCATTGGTATGTCATTTAAAATGTTCTCTTTTATCTCAATAGCTGTGAGCTGCGATGAGGATGCTATGAGGCTGCAGGGTGACTTGGATAGGTTGGGTGAGTTGGCAGATGCAGTATAATGTGGGTAAATGTGAGGTTATCCACTTTGGTGGCGAGAACAAGAAGGCAGATTATTATCTGAATGGTGTCGGATTAGGAAAAGGGGAGGTGCAACGAGACCTGGGTGTGCTTGTACATCAGTCACTGAAAGTAAGCATGCAGGTACAGCAGGCAGTGAAGAAAGCTAATGGCATGTTGGCCTTCATTACGAGAGGATTCGAGTTTACGAGCAAGGAGGTCCTACTGCAGTTGTACAGGGCCTTGGTGAGACCACACCTGGAGTATTGTGTGCAATTTTGGTCTCCTAATTTGAGGAAGAACATTCTTGCTATTGAGGGAGTGCAGCATAGGTTCACCAGGTTAATTCCCGGGATGGCGGGACTGACATATGATGAAAGAATGGGTCGACTAGGCGAGTATTCACTGGAATTTAGAAAGATGAGAGGGGATCTGATAGAAACATATAAAATTCTTAAAGGATTGGACAGGCTGGATGCAGAAAAAATGTTCCTGATGTTGGAGGAGTCCAGAACCAGGGATCACAGTTTAAGTATAAGGGATAGGCCATTTAGGACTGAGATAAGGAAACATTTTTTTCACCCAGAGTTGTGTTTCAGTGCAATTCACTGCCACAGAAAGCAGTGGAGGCCAATTCACTGGATGTTTTCAAGAGAGAGTTAAACTTAGCTCTTAGGGCTAATGGATTCATGGGATATGGGGTAAAAGCAGGAACGGGGTACTGATTTTAGATGATCAGGCATGATCATATTGAATGGTGATGCTGGCTCGAAGGGCGAATGGCCTATGCCTGCAACTATTTCCTATGTTTCTAGAATATTGTGTTCTGTTCATAAATAAACAATTGCCGTGACTTCATCTCATCGAGTCCACATTACAAGATTAGATATGGTTCTGCCAGAACTGAACACACTTCTCAGCATCCTCATTGTAGGCAGCGAGATTGGCAGCTGTGCATTGGTTTTCCAGTTGAGGGCATTTCAGCAGGCGCTCCGTTGTTTGTGGTTCAATACCACATTCACAGGTGATATCATTGGAGTTATATCCCCACTCGTTTAGAGACACCTTGGCTCTGCCAACACCAGTTCCCAATCGATTGAGGCATTTCCATCTGGCCCAACTTGCGTCTGCACCAGGAGGGAGTTGGTCACTTGCCGTTAGTCCCATGGTAGTTGAGGGAGGTAGAGTGGATACTCGATCATCCCACATGGAGACGCGTGCTTCACTTGTTGTAATGCCTGGGTGTTGCCGCCCAAGATACTGATTATTGAGTAGTAGAGGAAAGGCTGACCAATGCTCTCAATTAACCAACACCATATTATGAGGGGAACCACCTCCGTGCAAACCCATCTAAGACACAGGAGGAGTCACACAGTTAAGAACACTTTTCCTCAACTTTAGGCCTTGACTGGATGAATATCGGATGTTGTTCATCTGTTATCTGTTGCTGGCGCTCCTTCATGCTGGCTCCTGGTCTTCTGATGTCTGGTGGGACAATGCCTGCCAGAATATGGAGGCTGTCAATGCTTGTTGGTTTCAGACAACCTGTGACAGGTCTGCAGGAATCATTGGGGGCTGGGTCTAGCTTTCTGGCATGTGTGGATTTTTCCCATACTGGGCATGCATATCAGCAGTAGAATAGCAGAGGGCTAAGGCAGTGGAATGTAGGATCTGTGGGCTAGCATCCCATATTGTGTTGATGAGCTTACAAACAACATTGTTGCGTGCGCTCACTTTCGCCTTTATCATCGTCTGTAGGGGGCGCTGCTCTGGCAGCGGCCATGTCAGCAGTGCGTCAGTTTTTTCAACTTTATTTTTTATTTTTAGTATGTTTTAAAGTGTGTATTTAATGTTTCTTTGTATGTCTTGTGTGGGGGGTGGTGTGGGGGGGTAAGGGGGAAACCGCTTCGGTCGCCTCCTCCATGGAGAGGCGACTTTTTCCAGGTCGCCTCCCCCGTGGCCTAACATCAAGGATCGGCGCGGCCTTTCCCGGAGACGCGCCCGGGGCTTCAGCGGCGGGCGCAGCGTGGACTCTCGGCGTGGAGCGGGTGAGCCCTCGCTGGGGCTCGCTGGAAGGGAACGCTCCGTTTCGCTGGCCCGGGGCAGCCGGCAGCCTGAAGTCGCAGCCTGAAGTCGCGGTCTGCAGAGCTGGTGCGGCGTCTACAGCCCGGGATCCCTCGTGGGGGACCCGGGGGAAGAAGAAGAAGCCATCACTGCTGGCCCGCGGCCAACTTCTACCGCGGGGCCGGCATGGACTTACCAACACCCCTGCAGGGGAGCTTCGACCGCCGGCCCTGCAGTCTACGGTGCTTCTGGCTGCGGCGGAGACTTTAAATCTCGACAGCCGGCCTGCGGCCTACAACAACTTAAAGCCGCGATCTCCGGTGAGGAAGAGCCGATCCTGGACTAACTCTGGACTCTGGTCCTGTTCACGGAGGGGAAATGGAGGAGGACTGGCCAAATTTTTGTGCCTTCCACCACAGTGATGAATGCTGTGGTGGATGTTTGTGTTACTTTTTGTGTGTTCTTTTTTTTATTGTATCGCTGCTGACAACCCAATCCATTGCCGGGTCGCTGCTCATGCGGTCGACCGGTCGGTGCAGATTAAATGTATTGTTTGTTTAAATTGCCCCTCGGGGACAAATAAAGTGCTTGGTAATCAATATGGGTCTTGAAGGTAAGACATCGGTCAAGGGTTACACCAAGGTAAACCGGATGCTCACAGTGCTCCAATGTTGTTCCAGACCAGTTCACCTGAAGACGTTTCTTGGCTTCTCGGTTTATCAAGCGTAAAGGGCCTGTCTCACTTGGCTGTCATTTACACGACAGGCCGGTAGTGACTGACGCGCGACAGTTGCGTGACGGTCGCACGCATCATCATGCGCCTTCAAATAGTTTATCTGCTCTGCAAGTAGAGACAACGTATTGACATCATTTGTGAAGTGAAACATTGATAAAATTATTGTTTGCTGGAAAAATTGATTTACTTTTAAACTTTCTGAATTACTCCCACAAACACAAAATTGTATTCCATTATAGCAGTTTGAGGTTTGAACCCAGCTTAAGGATTAGTTTGTGATTTTTTTTTTTAAATGGTGTTAGTAAAATTGATGGTGGTAATTAAAAACAAAACAAATTTGGTTACTAGTGTTCTTTTAGGAAAAAAATCTGCAATCCTTACCTGGATGCTAACTTTTGAAACGTCCTTAACTGAGGATGTTTCAAAAATACTTATTAAGGTGTTACTCTGAAGGCATTACTCTGAAAGCATTGATGCTTACGGTGTAATTATTTTCTCTTTGTGGCCGACTGCGTATGGACGGCGCGCGGCGGCCATTGGTTACGCACGGTGATGTAATCACGCATCACCATGTGCTGCACATATGAGGTCGGGACGCCTGCGTGCGACTGCAATACGCCCGCGTGCGATATGTCACGCCGGAGGCGCGTGAAGATTTTGTGCCCTACAAGATCCTGGAGCGCTGCGCGATACCGCTCGCAACTCCATACCCCTCCGCGGTTCTCCATGCGGCCGTCCCACGCGGCCCACACGCTACCCGTGCGTCTCAACGCGACGACTAGGTCGCATAAATGGCGCGCAAATTACGGCCAAGTGGGACAGGCCCTTAAGGCACACACCTGTGTCTTAGATGAGTTTGCACGGAGGTGGTTCTCCTCATAATATGGTGTTAGTTAATTGAGAGCATCGGTCAGCCTTTCCTCTACTACTGAATAATCAGTATGTTGGGCGGCAACACCCAGGTCATCAGCATATGCAAACCCCAAGTTCCATCATTTCTTGGTTGGCCATTAGTGTAGATGTTGAAGAGTAATTGCTGTGTGAAAGCTGTTTACATTAATATGTGGAAATTATCAGTTATTCCTGTTCACAGCAGCATTTTCAATATTCGGGAAATGGAGTAAATCAAGTCCATTTGAATGGTGAGATTGCATCTTGTAGAAACATGGACAATTCTTAAGTGATTGGACAGGCTAGATGGGGGGGAAATGTTCCAGATGTTGGGGGAGTCCAGAACCAGGGGTCACAGTTTAAGAAAAGGGGTAGTCCATTTAGGACTGAGATGAGGAAAACCTTTTTCACACAGAGAGTTGTGAATCTGTGGAATTCCCTGCCACTGTAGGCAGTGGAGGCCAATTCACTGGATGTATTCAAGAGAGAGTTAGATATAGCTCTTGGGGCTAATGTAATCAAGGGATATGGGGAGAAAGCAGGAACGGGGTACTGATTCTGGATGATCAGCCATGATCATATTATTTCATGATCATATCTATGTTTAAGTCAACATTTTCTGCGTATTACACCAAGTGACAGTGTGTGGATCTCTGCTTTATTGGTTATAAAACAACCAGTTGTTGTAAATGTTAATTATTTATATTCCGAATGCAATAATAGGACACGATTTAAGTACCTTTGTGTGGAAAGTTGGTGATGAATACTTGAAAAGATTTATAGGCGTATTGATTAAGTAATTGTGTAGTCTGCATTGTAGGAATCCAATTAACATGGAGTAACATGCCACAGAAGATGGGCATGGTCCTCAAAGAATATTTTGGTACTGTTTTTACCATGGAGTATTAATGGAGACACCTTGAGGATAGTCTGAATTACAGTCTAATAGGTGCTGGGCATCTGAAGACTTGTGAACATTGATAAATTTCCTGGTCTTGAACAGATTTATCTGAGGGCACAGGACTGGTCTGCTGGATTTAAATAATATGCTCAATTGCGGAACGGTGGAATGTTAACCAGCTTCAATAAAGCCATGGAGTTAGTTAGTCCTCAGGATTAGATGTATGAAATACATGTATTTTAAATGAATACATAATTCCTCTGCATTAAATGAGCGATTTTGAAGGCAGTGTGCATGGTTTTTAATTGGATGATAATGGGTAAAAATGAGAAGAGGTCTTGACAAATTGTGAAGATTCAGATATAAATTAGTGTTTTAAAATTTGGAAGTAATGTGACTAAGTGGATAAAAACAAAAAGAGAAGTGGCAAAAATGCATCAATGATATTAATAATGAGAAGGAATACTCCTGTGTGCAAGGTCATGTAACCATTGTAAGAGTTACTGGCGGAATAAATATAACGTTAACATTTAAGAATAAATTCAGTTGATAGTTGAGTGAAAGGGGAGTGAAATAATTTGGGAACAGCATTGGTTATGACTAAGAAAGATACTAACATGACAGTTTGACACCAACACAGATGGGTTGATTCATTTGCGTTGTGATTTCTGTGCATGTATTTCTGTTGTATGATTTTTCTGTTCTGCTTTTTCTGCCCAATATGTCAAAATGAAGATGCCCGAAGTACGTTAAGAAATTGCATTCATTGCACTTATGTAATTTACATATTTCACAATGCCACACTCAGTAATTCCGTTAAACAATTTTTTGCCTGTGATAGCCTCAGCATTTCCTTGAAACCAACTAAAGGGTCATCTTAATTACCCACACCTCTAAGTTTAATAGGCAGAGATCAGAGGGGCATTTTTCAGTGTTCCTTTTTATCTGATTCCACCTCGGTGAAGTAAGTGCCTGAAGACATTGTCTTCCTTAAAGGTGCTATGCGATAGCTGTTGTTTTTGGGCACTATCACTTTAACTTCACCTCAGTACATTACACAGCTTAACCTCATTCGTTCACATGTAAAGGGAGATGATAGGATTGTATTTGTCTTTTGCACAATTAACCATGTTACATTTTATAAATTTCCAATATGAATCGTGAAGATTGAAGGAAATAAATTGCCAAATGCATTTAAAATGACATGAGCATTGAGGCAGTCGACATGAATGATTGATTTACACTGTTATTAGTTCAGCACCTTCACACTATCATTATTAGTAAATAATTCAAGCTAAATTCCTTGTGTTGTAAATGAAACTGGTTTACTTAGGGATACCTGTTATTTAAAAAAAAACATAATCTTGAAGTTAATAATGATTCTTAGCTAATAAATGAAACAGTGACACATATCACCCTATTTACTGGAAAATTAAATAATATTATAGCACCGGAGGCCAATCACATCTGTGTTAGCCTTTGATCTCTTCTACAAAAATAGTCAGAGGAAACCATTTCTCCCATTTTACTGATCAAATGTCTTTATAATTTTGGAAATGTATGTTACATCTTAAACTTATCAACTCCACAGAGAACAGCTTCAACTTCAACATCTCTCCATATAACTGAACTCCTTAATGTCCTCTGCCATAGCAACTATTAATGTTATTTTGTTTAGTGTAATTCAGTGTAGAGATACTGGAAATGGGTCCTTTCTCCCACCGAATCCACAGTGGTCAGCTATCACCTGTATGCTAGTTCTAACCTACATACATAGGGACAATTTTACAGAAGCCAATTAACCTACAAACCTGCCCATCTTTTGAATGTGGGAGGAACCTGAAGCACCTGGAGAAAACCCACACAGTCACAGGAAGAACATACAAACTCTATACAGACAGTACCCATTGTCAGGATCAAACCCGGCTCTCTGGCAACTGTGCCAACTCTGATTTCTCAGATTTCTAATTTCTAATTAATTTTACATTTTCTCACTCATTTTGTAACAACACCCAACCTCAATATATTGGGCCTTAATCTACTCCAGGTCATGTCTATTCAATATCATGTGGAAACTGCAAAAAACGTGCATAATATGTGACGCACTTCACCATCCATCAATCACACAAAAAAGCTTTTGAGAGCTCAAACTTTATCTTAAAAACAAGTTTATTAATGAAACATTTGAAAAATTGGCACTTAATGACAAGCTGCCCTGTTCTTGGGTCACTGAAGCTTGTACTTAAACTCTTGTCTCTCTCAAGGAGAGCTATGTAATCCAGAGTCAGCCACATTTATCGTAATGATATACTGAATAGTACCGCCTTACTTGATATGGTATTCAGAAGTCTCATCAATGCCCTGCAAAATTGGTAGTAGAATTCCAGAGAAGCCATTGTACCAACTTCCCAATTACTTGCTCTACATATACGGTATGCTAACATCTTGTGTTTCACATGTGAGGACACCCTGATCCCAGTGTTTTATAATCTCTCCATTTAAATCCTATTCTGGAGTTCTCATTGGCATACAATGTCTGTGCTGAGCCTGGTCAAATTAAACTAAGCTCATCTTCCAGTACATGGTCTAGACCCCTCCATTCACTGCCTCTTCTTGTACCTGTCTAAATGCCTCTTAAATGTTTGATATCTGCTTCTACCACCTCCCCGAGAGGCCATCCAATATTTAACTTTTCCACCGGGGGAAACTTTTTCAATATATCTCATTTTTAACCCAATCAATGACTCATAATTTAATAAATTTCTATCAGTTCGCCCTTCAGCTCCAGAGAAAGCAATCCAACTTTGTCTAACCTCTCCTTGTAGTTTATATTCTATAATCCAGGCAATATCCCGATTAATCTCTTTTGCATCCTCATCAAAGCCTCCACATCCTTCCTGTAATATGTTGACTAGAAATACATATAATACTCCAAATTTGGCGAAACCAAAGTTTTATACAACTGCACCATACAGTGGCATATTTTGTACTCAATGCCCCGACTGATGAAAACAAGCATCCTGTATGTTTTTTACCAACTTGTCTACATGTGTTGCCACTTTTAGGGAGCTATGGATTTGCAGTCCCTCTGTACAACAAGGCCTTGAACGACCCTGCCGTTTTCACCCTACGGACAGCTAACAAGGGCCTGTTTCCTTTATCATCGTTACTTTTTTGCATATCTTTCATTCATTATTCTTTATCTCTCCGCATCACCGTCTATATCTCTCGCTTCCCTTATCCCTAACCAGTGTGAAATAGGATCTCGACCCAAAACATCACCCGTTCCTTCTCTCCAGAAATGCTGCCTGTTGCACTGAGTTACTCCAGCTTTTTGTGTCTATCTTCTGCCATTTATTTGTATGCTTTTCTGTTGCATTTGACCTCACAAAATGCAAAACCTCACAGGTACAAATTAAATTCCATCTGCCACATCTCCAGCCAAAGTTCCAACTGATCTATATCCTGTTGTGTCCTACTACTATTCTCCCCAATATCTGCAATTCTACCAATGTTTGTGTCATTTTCATGTTAGTCACGCCACTTACAATTTCATCCAAATCATTTATTTATTTGGGTTTAGGTTTGTTATTAAGTTTATTATATCACAAACATCAAAGGACCCAGCACTGACCCCCCCCCCCCTCCAGAGCTCCATAGGTCATAGACTTCCACTCAGTTACACCCCTCTCTGTCTTCTATGCACAGTTTTGACCTAAAATATTGACCTTTCCTCTGCCTCAACAGATAGAAACATAGAAAAACAGTAGGTGTAGGCCATTTGGCCCTTCAAGCTAGCATTGCCATTCACTATGATCATTGCTGATCATCCAAATCAGTACCCCGTTCCTGCTTTCTCCCCATATCCCTTGATTCCATTAGCCCTAAGAGCTGTATCTAACTCTCACTTGAATACATCCAGTGAACTGGCCTCCACTGCCTTCTGTGGCAGATAATTCCACTGATTCACAACTCTCTGGGTGAAAAAGTTTTTTCCTCATATCAGTCCTAAATGGCTTACCCCTTATTCTTAAACTGTGGCCCCTGGTTCTGGACTCCCCCAACATCTGGAACATTTTTTCCTGCATCTAGCCTGTCCAATCCTTTAAGATTTTGTTTAATGTTTCTATGAGATCTGCTCTCATCCTTCTACTTTCCAGTGAATACATGCCCAGTCAACCCATTCTTTCATCATACGTTAGTCCTGCATTCCCAGGAATTAACCTGGTAAACCTACGTTGCACTCCCTTAATAGCAATAATGTCCTTCCTCAAATTAGGAAACCAAAACTGCACACACAACACTCTAGGTGTGGTCTCATCAGGGCCTTGTACAACTGCAGTTGGACCTCCTTGCTCCTAAACTCAAATCCTTTCGCAATGAAGGCCAACATGCCATTAGCTTTCTTCACTGCCTGCTGTACCTGCATGCTTACTTTCAGTGACTGATGTACAAGCACACCCAGGTCTCGATACACCTTTCCTTTGTTGCCTGACCTGCTGAGGTCCTCCTGAAGTTTGTTGTCTGAAGAATGCCGGTCCTTCCTGCTCATTAGTATAACCTCCTGCTCCATCTGCTATTTTATTTGCTCATTTACTTAACCTACCTATGTCAGCTTATTTGCATCCTGTTCTTAACTTGTTGTCTCACCTACCTTTGTGTCATTGCCAAATTTGGTTACTTTATCTAAGTTATCATTGTGTACTGTGAATTGTAAAAGCCCAGCATTGATCCCTACGCAATGTGTATCAATCTTCTCTCAATTGCCATTTTGGTGAAAGATTTGAAATATATATTTTTACGTATTTATTAACATGTGCAGAATTTTTTGAGTCACACGTGGCCTGCTGACAATGTACGCCTTGGGCATCAGATCTGGTTTTGACCTGGAGGCCTGAAACTTAATTTGCTGTGCTCAAGAGCTCTCCACATTCACCCCCGGAAGCACATACCAAGCACCCACAAAAACAAAACTTGCCCTGCACATTTCTTTTCACTTTGCCCCTCTCACCTTCAAGCTATGCCCTCTAACATTTGATATTCCCATCAAGAATAAAAAGGTTCTGACTGTCTACCCTATCTAAGCCTGTAACATTTGGAAACAATTCTTCATCTTTATTGCAAAACATACTTGGCTAATTAATTATGATTATGATATGCTGAGTAACAATGTTGTGGCACTGATAATTGTCTTAATTAGTTAACTTTGGCCTACTGTGCTGTGGCAGAGAGTATTAACCAAAATAAACACAGTTGAAATCTAAAATCTTCAAGGCATTGTATAATCAATAGATTTTTTTTTCAATGCTTGCTTTAATCAAAGTTATGTACACTGAAGACGCAGGAGGCTGCAGATGTGGGTAATTGACGTAACAAACAATGTACTGGAGGAATTCAGCAGGTCAAATATTATATTGGATAGAAAGGAAACATAAGATAGACAAAAAAATGCTGGAGTAACTCTTCTCAATAGGCAGCATCTCTGGAGAGAATGAATGGGTGATGTCTAGACCCTTTCACTGACATTGACTGTTCCACCTGCTGTGCTCCTCTAGTAGCTTGTTCATTATGTACACTGCTGTCTGCATATTTAAATGACATTTTCATATTTTCTAACCCCAAAAAAACGAGAATTTGTTTTGATATTTCCAAACACGATTTGTTCCTTATTTTTGCAATACTTTAACATACCCAATTCTTTACTAATCTGACTGTACAAAGGAGCAGGCTAAGATCTGTCACTGTGATCTTAGTTTCTAAGCTGTTTCACAGCACAAAATTGAACACATTTAAGCAATCCAGAATTGGTCAAGAGTTTGCACTTCTACTGAGCCTTTGGGTTGGAGCCTCCGTGTTACATGATTTTTGCTTTTCCCTTACTGTATCTTTTACAGATCAATTAAATCTGATTTGTCGCTGGCTGGCAGTGTACATCTTGCTTTGAGGAACAGGTTACATGCATGAATAATAATATGCTTTCAAGCCTAAAATATGTACTTCTAAATGTACTTTTCATCTGATTCAACACTGTCAAAGAATCTCAGAATGACATGGCACATAAGGAGGCTATAAAAGCTTTTGTTCCAGGTCCAACTGGACCCTATAATAATTGAGCTTAAATATCTGAGGTAGACAAAAGTGCTGGAAAAACTCAGCGGGTGCAGCAGCATCCACGGAGTGAAGGAAATGGGCAACGTTTCGGGCCAAAACCCTTCTTCTTAAATATCTATTGTTGTACCAGATGATTTAATAGAATGGATTTTTTAAATAATTTGTGCATTACCTACGGAAATAACTATTAGCTCAAGGCATTGTTCACACACCATATTCCTTCTTGGAATCGGCAGAAGCATTCTTAAGGGCCTGTCCCACGAGCATGCGGCGAGTGCGACCTAACGTGGTCGCTTGAGCCGTACGGCCTCGCGGGGCCGGTCCCACTTCGATTGCCGGAGCCGTATGGAGTTGTGCGGAGCTGGTCCCGACATCGCGCGGGGCTCCGAAAAACTGACAGTGTTCAAAAATTCTGCGAGGCAACGGCCTGCCGGCCCGCAGCTGCCTTGACGCCATACACACCGCCTCGATGGGCGTGCGCAGCGTCTCGACGCTGTTCGCAGCATCTCGATGCCGTACGTCACGCGCGAACTTCCCGCGGACTTCGCTCGAACTTCACGTCACTCACTCGACCTCCCCGCGGCCCCCGCTTCTGGTTTGGTCGCGCTCGCTGCATGCAGTCGCATGCTGATGGGACCGGCCCTGTACGGGGATCACTCGACCTCCGCGCGGCCCCCGCTTCCGGTTTGGTCATGCTTGCCGCATGCAGTCGCATGCTCGTGGGACAGGCCCTTCAATGTATCTGATGACTTAATCAGCCCATTCCCGGTGTATTATATAGGGCTTAGCTTACAACGCGCACCTCAATTTAAAAAAAAAAAAAGTATGATTTTCACTTTCATATTTTACTGCAGGAAATTTATTTTACACACAATAAATTAAAATAAATCAATTCATCTTTTGTGTCTGTCAATAATATGGTATTTATTTTCATTTTATTTTTCAGCACCTTGTGGGGGCAACCTGACCAGTTCTTCCGGATTTATTCTTTCACCAAGCTACCCGCATCCCTATCCACACGGCAAGGAGTGTGACTGGACCATCACTGTGAACAACGACTACGTCATATCTTTGACATTCATTAGGTAATTATTTTTCATCCTTCCAAATAATGCAACTACATTCTCTTTAACTATCCACTATCAATTCTGCCTGCCAAGGTTCATGTGGTGGATGTAACAAACATTTGATGTTCATGCACTGGGAAATTTAACATGAGGAAAGTGATTTCAGATCACCACAGAGCAGGGGTGTGCAAAGTGCAATCTGCAGTTTAGATTACCATTGATATTGAATAAATCTTTGGGATATGTTGAAATTGCGTAAAACCCCTGTCCCACGGTATGAGTTCATTCCAAGAGCTCTCCCGAGTTTGCCCTGATTCGAACTCGGAGATTTACAGTAATGGCCACTCGTCAGTACTCGGGGCTCTCGTGGACATTTTTCAACGTGTTGAAAAATCTTCACGAGTCTTCCCGTGCTTACCTTCCGTTAGCGAGTCTTCCCGAGTACCTGCCGTTAGCGTTACGTGCCGCTAAGTGACGTCCCCGAGCTCCGACATAGTCGTTACGTTCATTCTACATGCTTACCACGAGTTAGATTTTTTTAAAACTTGGGATAGCTCTTGGAATGAACTCGTACCGTTGGACAGGGCTAGGATTCCAGCCCAAACGACAAGTCTCTCAGCATTCACTTTCCACGTCCCAGCATAAAGAATGGCTTTTTGTTTTAAGTATAAGTCGAGAAAAAGCATACTCAGATCAGTGGTCTATACATTGTGGTCTTGCACCAATAGACATGGGTTAAACATGAAAAGACAATCTTAATTCTGTCCCTTTGGCAGAAGACAGATAGACTGGTTTTAATGTTGTCTGTGAAACACACCTACTGATAACCCACAAATTCTCTTTTTATGCTGGTCATCGGGTTTTAAAACTCCATTTTAACTGGAGGTCTGTACAGAGTGTCCATTGTGGTTGTATCACTAATGGTGAGCAATATCCATGGACAGAAGAGCTCAGAATGACAACTTTAAATTCATCTTTTCATTTGTTTGAAAGAATACATTTTGTTTCTATTGTAACACATGTAAATCATTCTGATGTTATTTATTTGTAATGCATCTCCCTGCATTGATTTTGGTAGCGCTTCCAAATGATACATTTTGATTAATGTGAATTATTTGTTCAGTTGTCTGCTGAGGAATCTCATTTTCTAATATCTGCCAGAGCTATTCAATTGACGTCAGGAAACTAATATGTTCATTTAAAAAATGCCCCACTGTTCAGATAATTATACATTGTTTTGTTAACAATGTACCAAATTCAAAGAATTAATATGTGTTTGAATAGACCTTATGGTGTATGAGTGGTCTCCACACAATCATGTTGGAATGGAGGGCGACATGGTGGCGCAGCAGTAGAGTTGTGCCTTAAGGGCCTGTCCCACTTGGGCGTCATTTGCGCGTCATTTATACAACATCATTTACGCGTCACGACACATGACGCGCGCATGGTGCGTGGTGACGGAGGCAGTGACGCCGGGTCGCGTGCGGCACCCCAGGATTTTGGGACGTACAAAATCTTTGCACGCCATCTGCGTGACGTGTAAATGACACCCAAGTGGGACAGGCCCTTTTCAGCGCTTATAGCACCAGAGACAAGATTCGATCCCGGCTACGGGTGCTGTCTGTATGGAGTTTGAACGTTCTCTCTGTGACCGCGCAGGTTTTCTCCGAGATCTTCGATTTCCTCGCATATTCCAAAGACGTGCAGGTTGGCAGGTTAATTGGCTTGGTATAAATTGTTGGCGCGGAGTCGGTGGGCCAAAGGGCCTGTATCTCTAAACTAAACAAAACTAAATGCAGGGATATTGAAAATGTGGAAGCTCATCTGTACCGAACAAGATCTAAAAGAAGCAACACTCAATGTACTTTCAGTTCCAGAACACTTAAATGTAATATTTTGCCTGAAGGACCTCATTGGGTAGAGCTTCTGTTTAAATTGTTAATTCAACTGCTGATGTAGAATTTGAATCTCCAAGTGTTTAGATACAGCAATCACACCTTGTACTACCAACAGCGCCAAAGTGGCTTCTATATTAAATTAGAATCAATCAGTCAATGTTCCAAAACGATGACTCACCGATTATTCTCTGAATTGTGTTTCATTTACCAGATTTTTTTAAATTTACTGCTGAATGCTGTTTTCTCAATTTTCTGAAATTATGCAATTTCATTTGATGACCCACTGAGTCAAGATGCATTCAATTAGCAAGATAGTTTTCCACTAATTATCAATCTGTCATGCATGTTTGGTTCTAACATAATTATCACCCAGAAAATTACTTTATGATTGATAGTTGAAGAAAACAGTTTTTAGTAGTCACAGCCAAACATGGGAATTTTTTTAATTCAACATGTAAAGATTGGGGTTTGAAATTCCCCAAAAGTTAATTGAGACTGGGGCAAGTCTTTACTATGATCATAAAATATATTTGTCAGCGCTTTTGAATGAGTGATTTGTTGGGTTGCCCAACTCATTAGCAGGGACTATAAATTGTCATTGTTACTGCTTGATACTCTGCTGTAGGAGTACCATATTATGCATCACCCAAGCACGAGCAACAACACTGGCATTAGGTAATAACAAGCAGTTACTTGAATATGAAGTCATAAGGTCATAGGAGTAGAGTTTAAGCCATTTGGCTACTCCGCCATTCAATCATGGCTGATCTATCTCTCCCTCCTAACCCCATTTTCCTGCCTTCTCCCTATAACCCCTACTAATCAAGAATCTATCTATCTCTGCCTTAAAAATATCCATTCATGGCCTCCACAGCCCTCTGTGACAAAGAATTCCACAGATTCACCACCCTCTGACTAAAGAAATTCCTTCTTCCTAAAAGAACATCCTTTAATTCTGAGGCTATGACCTCCAGTCCTAGAATCCCCCACTAGTGAAAACACCCTTTCCACATCCACTCTATCCAAGTCTTTCACTATTCTGTATGTTTCATTGAGGTCCCCCCTCATTCTTCTAAACTAAAGCAATTGATACTTGCATCACAAAAGTAAACTGATGGATTTTTAGCCAAGTGAGTGTGGAAGTTATTTGATGCAGCTAACCATGAAAACAATGAAAATATTCCTGGGCATACACTCCATGATCTACTATCAGTAGAAGTTTAATTTTGTTTTTACCCGACAGAACATGGAAACTCACCATTAGGCCCAATGAGTTCATGCCAACCATTTCTATGTTATCCTACTTTCTCACCTACTTCCTACACATTCATCTAAATCACGCACTTCTTTGGGAAAGTTAAATAAAACTGGAGCAATAGAGCAAATGGCACTTATGTGATGTGCGTCTAGGTTCTTACAGATCTTCTGACAAAGTTATAATGAACAACAGGAGAAAAACTCCCTTCAGGAAGATGCAGTATTCATACTCTGTGGGTTTTGTGAGTTATTTTACAAGATTAGTGCCTCTACAAGATTAGAGCCTCCCTAAAGTCAGACTGAGCCACAGACCCATGCTCTCATTTTGTTTGGTAAAATTGCACTGCATGCAGTTATTTTGTATTGATAGAATTGCATGCTATTAATTGATTTGGCTTCTTAAGGTTAGATTTTACATAAAAGATTGAATCGATTATTGTATTTTGCATTGTAGTTCTCTTATTTTTACTTAATTGTGGATCGAGGGAGTGTGCTATTTGCCCTTTTTAGTCAGACTTCCTTGCAGTATTATTGCTAAGCAATCAAAAATTCTTGACTGCATTTTACAATGCTGGACATACTTAGCAGATCAGGCAAAATTAATGGAGAGAAATGGTTAATATTTAAAAATTAATAATGAATATATCAGATTGCCCCAATAACCTTGGAACTTATTTATAAATTAGCAAATAAAGTGACTAAGTGTGGACATATTTGTAATGATCTAACTGCAGTGTCAATATGAAGATTAACACAAAATACTGGAGTAACTCAGGACCGTTCTTCAGACTGAGTCAGAGATAAGGAGACTCAGAGATAAGGATATGTAAGGTGTGAAATGAGACAAAGTGGATGGAGACCAAGGAAAATATAGAGAGGAGAACTTCATCAAAGTAAATAATATGACTTTGATCAAGACCCCTGGCACATCCAGTTTTATGGTCATGTCTACCACCAATCCAGTTCACAGACTGGGTTTACAACTGTTTAGACATGTCAGCAGATCTAATCACCTCTGCTTTAAAAAAAGGTAATGATACAAATATTCAATCCCGCATCCAACCTGTATATTACCTCTGGTAAAATAATGCATCTTCTTGAAAGATCGAAGATTATTACAACATCTTTGATTTTATGCTGCTAGTTCCTTTCAGATTTCACCTGTCAAAGCTGCTGGTTCTGCTTTGCACGCGTACATCAGTTCTGATGTTGATGTATTGTTTCACAAATGTCTTATTCTGATGAGCACAGAATGTTGACCATTGCAGTTTTCATCACCCAGGGTTTCATTCGTTTAGGAATCTAGGGTTCTTGCAGCACATACATGCATTTTAGTTTTTTTGATTATCCTCTGGCTATTTTTAATGCTTTCAGTTAAAAACAGTAGGCAGTATCTCTGAACATGCTTATTCTGGAACCAGAAAAGATGTTGGCATTTCTTTTTTTAGTGGATTTATTTTATTTAGATTTCTGTGAACATTGTGTATTGGAATGCTGCGGTCTTGCTGTTTGTCATTACACTCTGGTTATTTTACACTAACATTCAGTATCCTTCCAGGATATGTAGAGTTGTACTGCATAGCTGGCTGTCTTCATAGAATCCTTGCAGTTTTCTAAACTGCCAATATAATTTATTTCTTCTGTCCAATTGTTAAATACCTAAAAAAATAAATAACAAAACTTGACTTTAACAATGAGATTTTGGCTGTCCTTAATTTATCCACATATTTCTAAATGCCTTAGAGTTATTTTGCAATGATGTTTTTTCAGAACTCTTCATCGCAATTCTTGTTTGGCTGTGAAGGTTTTCTTTTTTCCTTTGTACATCAAAAATTACCTTCCCCTTTATCAGCAAGCAACAATAGTCCAACAGCTGTTGGTAGACTAGATTTGACACCCCGAGCCATCTGTGCTTCTGGCCTGGCTTACTCTTTAATTGAAGAGGAGAGGTTGTTCGCAGAAACGGATTCCAGCTGTTCCTTCTGACAGCAGGGTGCACCTGTGCCACAAGCGAGTGTATCATCCCAGCAGTGAAGATTCGTACTATGTATTATTTTGTCTTTTTAATTGAAACTCAGAGCAAAAGAAAACAAATGAAGGTATCAAATCGCATCATCAATTATGCATCCTGCGTTTAATAATAAAGCATAATTTCCAAGGCACTCGGGGAGGAGGGAGAGACTAAAACATGTAGGCAATCCAGCACTGCCCCATTATTCTCCTTCTGAAAGTAAGAGCAAAGTGCAGTCAGTGAAAAGTGGGTACTTCTCTAGCTTATTTATCTCCTATGATCTGATGCCAGTTTAAGTTTTGAAGTCTCTAAACTTGTTGATCAATTTCAGCAGATGTACCTTGATTAATCCACCTCTTATGAGATGTTCAGTTCCATACCAGGTTCATATTAGTTTCTGATATTGTTTAGTTTAGAGATACTTCGGACCAATGATCACCTTGTATCTCTAGTTCCATGTGATCCACTCCTTATACACATGGAGCAACGTACAGTGATCAATTCACCTCCAAACCCACATGTTTGGGATGTGGAAGGAATCCGGAGAGCCCAGAAGAAAACCCATGTGGTCATGGGGAGAATACGCATACTCCACACAGACAGCACACAAGGTCAGGATCAAACCCTAGATATCTGGCACTGTGAGGCAGCAGCTGTCCCAGCTGCACTGCTGTACTGTAACAACAGTTAATCCTGAACAGATTCATTATTAGTAGTAAAAAAGGCTGTGAGATAAGAATATTATTGTTGCGTTCCGTTTCAATCTTGAAGTGCACGGCACAGCTGCCTCGCTTGTTATGCACATTTTCGGCTGCAGAGTTGCGATGGGATCATAGAATGGTAACATTATCAAATGCGGTTTGACCTTGTCAAAATTCAGTTGCACACTAGTACTATAGCGCAGAAACAGGTCATTCAATTCTTATAGATCTGTGCAGCTGCTAATGAACCATGTAAACTTTCTCCTGCTTAATTTATCCACCTCTTAATGGGTCGACTGTGCTGATATTCACTGGAATTTAGAAGGATGAGAGAGGATCTTATAGAAACATATAAAATTCTTAAGGGATTAGACAGGCTCGATGCAGGAAAAATGTTCCCCATGTTGGGGGAGTCCAGAACCAGGGGTCACAGTTTAAGAATGAAGAGTAGGCCATTTAGGACCGAGATGAGGAAAAACCTTTTCACCCAGAGAGTTGCGAATCTGTGGAATTCTCTGCAGTGGAGGCCAATTCACTGGATGTTTTCAAGAGTGAGTTAGATTTATCTCTTAGGGCTCATGGAATCAAGAGATAAAGTAGGAATGTGGTACTGATTTTGAATGATCAACCATGATCATATTGAATGTGTTGGCTCGAAGGGCCAAATGGTGTACTCCTGCACCTATTTTCTATGTTTCTATTTCCTCTACCAGTGTACTTTTTGATTCATTTATCCTTCATTTACTATTGATATTCTCGAGAATACCTGAGAAATATTAATAGAAATAAAATCTACATCTGATCAACAACGCCAAGGATTCTGAAATTATTCTGACAGCTGCTAGAATTGCTTCAATCAATTTTATCTTATTTATATGGACATGCAAAAATTTGAATTAGGGATGGGTGTTGGCCACGATCCTTCGATTCTGCTATTTACTAAGTTCTGAGTTAATCTGTTTGTAATCTCACCTCTGCCTGTCATCTCCATGTTGTAACCATTCAACCTCACCACCACCCCACATCAAGTCAATATTTCTGCCTTAAAATTATGAAAAGATTCTGCTGCCAACTCATTTTTGAGGAAGAGAGTTCGAATGACTCACGATCTTCTGAAAGAAAGCTCCTTGTCTGCATTTCTGTCTTAAATGTCCAACCCCCTTGTATTATCAACAGTGACCCTAGAGAAAGATAGATGCAAAAAGCTGGAGTAACTCAGTGGGTCAGACAGCATCTCTGGAGAAAAAGGAATAGATGACATTTCAGGTCCTTCTCTCCAGAGATGCTGCCAGGCCTGCTGAGTTACTATAGCTGCTTGTGTCTATTTTCAGTTTAAATAAGCATCCACAGTTCCTTCTTACACCCCAAGAGAAAGCACCCATTCTAGATCATTCTATCAAGATCTGTCTGCATCTTTTAGGTTTTGATTCTGGAACTCTGGAATTTTTGAGGATGTAACTGGGAAAATGGACAAGGGAGAGCCAGTGGATGTAGTGTACCTGGACTTTCAGAAAGCATTTGATAAGGTCCCACATAGGACATTAGTGGGCAAAATTAGAGCACATGGTATTGGGGGTAAGGTACTGACATGGATAGAAAATTGGTTGGCAGACATGAAACAAAGAGTAGGGATTAACAGGTCCCTTTCAGAATGGCATGCAGTGAATTGTGGGGTACTGCAAGGCTCGGTGCTGGGACCGCAGCTATTTACAATATATATTAATGATGGCTATGTGAACTGGGTGGCTATGTGAACTGTAAGGAGGATGCTATGAGGATGCAGGGTGACTTTGACAGGTTAGGTGAGTGGGCAGATGCATGGCAGATGCAGTTTAATGTGGATAAATGTGAGGTTATCCACTTTGGTGGCAAAAACAGGAAGGCAGATTATTATCTAAATGGTGTCAAGTTGGGAAAAGGGGAAGTACAATGGGATCTGGGGGTTCCTTGTTCATCAATCACTGAAAGTAAGCATGCAGGTACAGCAGGCAGTGAAGAAAGCGAATGGCATGTTAGCCTTCAGAACAAGAGGAGTTGAATATAGGAGCAAAGAGTTCATTCTGCAGTTGTACAGAGCCCTAGTGAGACCACACCTGGAGTATTGTGAGCAGTTTTGGTCTCCAAATTTGAGGAAGGACATTCTTGCTATTGGGGGAGTGCAGCGTAGGTTCACAAGGTTAATTCCCAGGATGGCGGGACTGTCATATGTTGATAGAAGTGAGCGGCTGAGCTTGTATACTCTGGAATTTAAAAAGATGAGAGGGGATCTTATTGAAACATGGAATATTATTATGGGTTTAGACACGCTAGAGGCAGGAAACGTGTTCCCGATGTTGGGGGTGTCCAGAACCAGGGGCCACAGTTTAAGAATAAGGGATAAGCCATTTAGAACAGAGATGAGGAAATACTTTTTCACACCGAGAGTTGTGAGTCTGTGGAATTATCTACCTCAGAGGGTGGTGGAGGCCGGTTCTCTGGATGCTTTCAAGAGGGAGCTAGATAGAGCTCTTAAAGATAGCGGAGTCAAGGGATATGGGGAGAAGGCAGGAATGGGGTACTGATTGTGGATGATCAGCCATGATCACATCGAAGGGCCGAATGGCCTACTCCTGCACCTATTGTCTATTGATCAAGGTTCCTTTCATTCTTCTAAACTCCCATGCTAAACTGAGCAACATTTCATCATAAGCAACCCACCTATTCCAGTATTAGTCAGCTAAACCTTCTCTGAATTGCATATTTGCATCATTTGTTTAAAAAAAGGAGACCAATGTAGTACACAGTTCTCCAGACATGGAATCATTAATGCTCCATGTAGCTGACCTATAACCTCATAAATAAACAATTACATTTGATTTTTAATCACTTTTGACAATTTTGCAATTCATAACCATATTCTGTTTCTATCACAACATTTCGATAATATGCTTTGCTATATATTTCCTACTAAAATGGTCAATTTCAAATCTTTCCACATTATACTCCATTTACCAGCTATTTGCCCGCTCACTTAAACTATACATGCTCCTTTGCATCTTCCTTGTGTTTTCTTCACAACTTACTTTTCTAGCTACCGTTTCATCAGCAAATGTTTCAACCATACCTTCATTGCCGCCTTCCAAGTAATTTCAAGTTCAAGTTCAAATTTGTTTGTCACATGTCAATTTATGTTAAATTGTTAGGAGTTGAGGCCCCTGCACCAATTCCCATGGCATATCGCTCATTACAGCTTGCCAACCAGAAAAAGAGTCATTTATGCATAAAAGTTGGAACCAGAGTTCAAGTACTCTGCGATGTTGAGTGCACATCCATTAATGAAGGGACATTGTGAGAACTACATGCCTGAGCTCCTGTGAGATGTTCATTGTGTTTAAAAACTCAGAAAATTGCCTTTCATACATTTCATGTTTTCTTTGTAGATTTCTATTCATAACGTGGACCAGAGATGCCTTCTCATCCTGAAGCAATAGGTGTTTTAAGAGTAATTTCAATTTTCAAGTCAGGTTCCATGCCCATACATTAAATTACCTTCAGGTGATTTTATCTGTATTATTATTATTTCACTGAACTGAGTGAACAAATTGAATTGAACATTCGCATGATGAACATCTTTTTGTGCCTGATTTATTTATGTTGTTGCACCGCACTGGCTTCGATGAATTAGATTAGTTCTTGCAGATTCTCTTATTTTTATTTTTTTATGCAATAGAATTTGATTCAGCAAACATCATGAATTTCTTAACACTCTGTCCTTCACATCTGGAGAACACAAAATGACATGTGTGACATTCCAAAGAACAAAGAAAGAAATGTACTTTTCTCCTAATTGTATTAATTCACAGTCTAGCTTTTCAATATCTCCACTTTCTGCACTCTTTGATATCCCTTTGATTTTATTTGATTTGTTGTCTTTCTTATTCACATTTGAACGTCTTTCGTTAATGCTTACTGTTCTCCTGCATCACTCTCATATCTTTCATTGTGTCAATCCTTTTCTCATCTATGTCTTCACGCTTGGCCTGACTATTTGTATTATGTTCTGCCTGCCTTATTCATGGTTTCCTTTCATTTCGATATGTAATCCAACCCTTCATTTATTTACACCTTCTGGGATATCTACATACTTGCTTGAAGTTTTAGTTATCTGAAAGCCACACCAAGAACTACCAGTTTCTCACTCCAGGAATAGATTTGTTTCCACTATCCTCCCACCACTGCATCCCAGTGCAAAGTCAGATAATGTTACCGTACAAACCAGGAGAGTAATGAAAGTAAACATGCAGGTACAGCAGGCAGTGAAGAAAGCTAATGCCATGTTGGCCTTCATAACGAGAGGAATTGAGTACAGGAGTAAAGAGGTCCTTCTGTGCTTGTGCAGGGCCCTGGTGAGACCACATCTGGAGTATTGTGTGCAGTTTAGTCTCCTAATTTGAGGAAGGAAATCCTTGCTATTGAGGCAGTGCAGCGCAGGTTCACGAGGTTAATCCCCGGGATGGCGGGACTGTCATATGAGGAAGGATTGGAAAGAGTGGGCTTGTATTCACGAGAATTTAGAATGATGAGAGGGGTTCTTATTGAAACTTATAAAAGGACTGGACAAGCTAGATGCAGGACAATTTTTCCCAATGATGGGGGAGTCCAGAACCAGGGGCCACAGTCTAAGAATAAAGGGGAGGCCATTTAAAACTGAAATGAGAAAAAACGTTTTCACACAGAGTTGTGAATTTGTGGAATTCTCTGCCACAGAAGGCAGTGGTGGCCAATTCACTGGATGAATTTAAAAGGGAGTTAGATAGAGCTCTCGGGGCTAGTGGAATCAAGGGGCATGGGGTGAAGGCAGGCACGGGTTACTGATTGTGGATGATCAGCCATGATCACAATGAATGGTGCAGGCTCGAAGGATGGCCCCTCCTGCCCCTTTCTTCTATTTTTCTATGCAGACCAAAGGAACATTTGGACTGATGGAAAGGCATGAGGCATAAAAACAGAGGCAAGTGAGCATGGAGGTAGGATCCATTTATCAAGGATGGATAATGAAAGAGTTAGGTCTTGGAGGTAGTGGATTAGGAAGATAGCCTAGATTGAGTAAGAAGTCCTGACCCAAAATATCATCCCTCCATGTTCTCCACGGATGCTGCCTGGCCCATTGAGTTGTTCCAGCACTTTGTGTCATTATGTGTAAACCAGCATCTGAAGTTCCTTGTCTCTGCTCTATAAGAATAAATATTACTGTCTGAGCCAAGTAAACACAGTGTCTGCATGTGATGGAGAGGAAATATGAAGTCTCCACAGAAGTTGAGACTACAACACTTTACTAAAACTCCTAAAATCCTGCATAATAATTTCATGGCACGAAAAAACAGTGCAGAAGTAAACTGTGAATTGTTTGCCAAAAACTTTGATCAGGCTTTTATTGGAAATCTTGTACAAATAAGTCAATAAATTTGGATACTGATTTTATTAAGAAGTTAGATCACTCGATATAATGCACATATAAATGTGAGGAAATTGCACACATATCAAAATGACAGCATCATAGCTTTGTTTCAATAATGTCCCCATTTGCTTCAGATCAGAACTTCCTGCTTACATTAAATTCATCACTGACTTTGTTTGCAATTCGTAATGTAACCTCATAACCAGTGTTATGGATCTTTGCTTGTTTTGTACTTGACAGCACTTGTCTTATACTTCCCCTTATATCTGCTTGCATCTATTGAGAAAATTGATGGGAATTAATTGCCAATCTAGATTTAGGAATACTAGTGATTAAAATCCATGGGTTTCCTATGAGGTAGAAGTACTCGCAAAAAAATCAGAAATTAAACGTCCTACTTGGTGAATACAGACAGGAAAAGTGCAATTTTTGTGAGAATTGATTCCTCTTGTCTAATTTCATTGCACGTGTGAGTGATTGTAGAGATAAGGCTATCAGCCTTGATCTAAACCTTCTTTGCTATTACTTGGGCTCCAGGCTGGGAACCGCACTTAACTAAAATTACTTTCAGGCCACTGAATGTCTGTCTCCTCAGACCTGAGACTATGATTGATAGCTTGAAAAGGAGTGAAATATGACTGTTTACCTGTTGTCCAGAAGAGATGAACCAACAGCAGATGAATCTTACAACTCGAGGAGAATAGATGGAGGCTATTTAGTCCCTCACATGTGTTCTGCCTTTCAGAGAGGTTGTGATCAGATGTGTATTAGCTCTGTTTTCCTATCATAATTTTTTCCTTTATACCCAATCTTGAATCCTCTTATGTAACAAAGATTTGTCAATCATCATTGTGAATGTTTACAAATACACAGGACAAGATGTTAAAAGTCCAAAGTGCCAAATATCAACTTACTCCCGATGGTGATGGGAGCCTTCTGCATGTTGTTATATTAATCCAGCCTCAGTAGCCGTTCAGGAGATAGGTGTAGACTTCACCATCCCTTGTGTAAGGAAATGTTACTGATACTTGTATGTTCCAACTCCAATTTGAAGCTTGTATCATACTGTTCTTTATTTTATGGGAAGCAGGCAGATAAAGTGAGGCTCGCACCAATAAGAATAATACTATACTTTATTGTCATTGTAAATATATACAACAACATTTCAGGGGCACTGCCCGAGCGGAGCTCCAACGTAACAGATAAATAATAATGACAATGGAAACAACAAAAATGGCAAGAAAACGTCGTCAGAATGTGCAATATTTCACAGTATAGTGTTGTGGCAGTACAAAATATTGGCTCTGTGTCGGTACAGAATATTCGTCCATGCTCGTGAGAAGATAATGGTGAGCCTCCACTGACAAATGTTGTTCTTATGCGGCAGTTTTTGGGTGGGCATTTAGATTCCATGATGACAAAGGAATGGTATTATATATCCAACTCGGGCTGTTCCTTGTGGAGAAATGTGTAGGTGATGGTATTCTTATCTATTCACTGTTCTTGGATTTTCTGGAGTGGAGTCAAATGTCTTTAATTAACATTTGTACTGAAAATGGATCAATGAAATGATTGCTTGCAGCAGCATGACAGCCTGTAAACACAGTCCTCATGAATAGTCAAATGTTTTATTGTCATCTGTCCCAGATAGAACAATGACATTCTTACTTGATATTAATCATAATATGATAAACAAAAATAATTCAATAAATGACCCCCCCCCCCCAATATGCAACCAAAGCCTTAGTGCGGATGGCATGGGTTTGGAAATGGCTGTCCAAGTAAATAAATCTAGAACATTTTGTAAATAATATATTTGAGGCTGGTGCACTGGGAGTGAAGGAAAAGAATGTTGAATATGGTGGATTTGATGTCAATCAACTATGCTTTGTCCCGAATGGTATTTTGGGTGTGGTTAGATCTATACACACATAGGAAAACTGAAATTATCCCATAATATTCCAATCTTCAATCGTGGTTGCTTGGTTCTTGGTTCTTGGTTTCCTGGTCCTCCAAAATATTCCAAATGGAATTTAAACTGCAGGTGGTTAGCAGGCTTAGGGACTTGGGAAGGGAGGCACTCAGCTCTTCACCACCTCCTCTCACAATGGGCAAGATCATGCCGAACCTGGCCCTTGCCTTGATTTCACAGGATGGTCTCAGTGGAACTCAACTAGAGAAACCAACTGGCTTCCAATGTCCTGACAGCCTCCCATTGTAAAGAGGAGGTGAAGGCACAAAGAGGTGACTGAGCTAAAGCCAGTTCAAATTAAGGGCCTGCCTGGCAGAAGCCTATTCTACTGATGATGAGAAATATCTGGAAACAGTTGAAAACATCTAATTGATTGAAATTATTAAAACTTATTAGGCAATCAATTCATTTGAAACCACTCAACATAGAAAACAATTTAAAAAACTTGAAAAGCGCAACTTAATACATTTCAGGACCGCTACTGAACAGCATGCTAAATGGACTGCCTCCAACTTCCTGTGTGTCTGTGCTATCCTGATGTAATATTTAGTTGCAGAACTTCAGAATGTACTGACAGGCAAACTGTAGTTTGGCCGTGCTTCTCTGTAGAACCATCAACTAGTCCTTAACATAATCAAACACAATATTTACCTGAAATAGACACAACATCCTGGACCCTGTGTTTCGACCCAAAACGTCACCCATTCCTTCTCTCCAGAGATGCTGCCTGTCCCACTGAATTACTCCAGCATTTTGTGTCTAGCTTCGGTGGAAGCCAGCACCTTTACTCTTCACTGTGCAGAACTGGGAAGCTTCTTGTAGCATTTCAAAAAATAATTTAGTTGTGTTACTGATATAATCTTATAATGTCCTGGTCATGTACTAAGTGATCTGCATATTATTTTTACACCTTGATGTCTTCTCTTGGTATTGTGATGCTTTATCATTTGCCAAGCTTAGATCTTGCTCACATATCATCCTGTGGCTGACAATAGATTTTGGACAGAAATCGTTAGAATACAGTAGCTAAGTGATTTGGATTTTGCACAACTGTTCTTTATTTTCTCATTCTTTTCTTTCACTGCAGAATTGCTTTCAATGAAGTGAACATAATGTTGGCCATTTTAATGAATCTTTCTAGTGGTGAATGCTGTCCCTGAACTCATTCTAAACTGGAGGCAGCAATGTTATTCACCATTTGTTGTGATTCAGGCAGCTGCAGCTCGCTTTCTGCAGCTGCTTCGTCCAATGTTATCAATTTCCCTCTGCGTTTGGCTATAGAATAAACAGGATCTCTGAGGGTTATTACAGTTCACTAACTTGTGGTTGTTCCTAGCACAGCACAGCACAGCAAAGTCATACAGCACAGAACCAGGCTCTTCAACCCAATTCATCCATTCCAACCAAGGTTCCCCATCTTTCCCATTCGCCCGTGTTTCAGCTATATATATCCCTCTAAAAATTTCCTATCCATGTACTGATCGAATTGTCTTTTAAATATTGTTATAGTACCTGCCTCAACTACCTCCACTGGCATCTTGATCCATATGCCCTCCACCCCCTGAATGAAAAAAGTTGCCCCTCCGGTTCATATTAAGTCTTCCACCTCATTAAACATGTCCTCTGCTTTTTCATTCCCCAATGTATGTGCATTCACCCTATATATTCTCATTTTACACAGCTCTCCTTTTTTTTTACTTTTTTTAAGATCTATTGTATTTTTAATGGGCTTCCCTTTAAAGATATTCCCTTTAATGTTATTTTTTTTTTTTTTTTAATTTTTTATTTATTAGAAGTACATTACATTACAACCACATACATTAGTACTCGTCACTTATGTCTTCTTACAATTAATGTACTCCATTTATTTTTTACACTAGAAAAGGAAAAGATTGAAAGAAAGAAGAAAGTGAAGGAAAAAGTGAGAGTGTAGAAAATGTGACAACAAAAAAGGACGAAGACCCTATAAGAACAAAATTAAAAACAAAAGAAAAAGAGTTAAGAAATAGACCCTAGAAAAGAAGGAGAAAGAGAAAGAGGAAAAAGAGAGAAAAAGAGAGAAACAAATATTTTTATGAGCATTACGCAAATGGGACATACCAACTCTTCAGCTCTCCTCTTAAAGATCTCCTTAATGATCACCTCTCAATCTACTGTGCTCCAAGGAATAAAATCCCAGCCTGCCCAATCTCTGCCTATCGCTCAGCCCCTCAAGTGCTGGCAACATCCTCGTAAACCTTCACTGCACCCTTTCACGCTTAATGAGTTGCTTCCTATGGCAGTATCTTCAAATGTGGCCTCACCAACAGCATGTACAAGCGTAACATATTGTCCCAACATCTGTACTCAAATGAAAGACAATGTACCAAAACTACTTTTGACCACCCGTGATGCTTTCGAAGAACCATGCAGAAACAAGGAACTGCAAATACTGGTTTTAAAAAAAAGACACAAAGTGCTGGAATAACTCAGCAGTCGGGCAACATCTCTGGATAACATGGGGTAGATGATGCTTTGGTCAGGACTAACCAGGTATGCTGCCTGACCTGCTGAGTTACTCCAGCAATAGACACAAAATGCTGGAGTAACTCAGCGGGACAGACAGCATGTCTGGAGAGAAGGAATGGGGGATGTTTCACGTTGAGACCCGAGTTACTCCAGCACTTTGTGTCTTTGTTTGTCCTTTAGATGTCTCCATTAACTGTTGCAAGTTCTCTTGTCTGTATTCCCTCTAGGTCCATGCAGCGACTTTTACTGTTTGTAAACAGGTGGGAGAAATTGGTGGCATAAGCCTGACACCCCTTCTTTCCACCTGTGGTTATACCATGTATGTCCCATCTGGCCTGGATGGGGGGGATCTTGGATGTGGAGAGGATGGGTGAGTCTTGGACTAGAGGTCAGAATTTAAGGACGTTTCTTTAGGAAGGAGATGAGGTGAAATTTCTTTAGTCAGAGGGTGGTGAATCTGTGGAATTCTTTGCCATAGAAGACTGTGGAGGCGAAGTCAGTGGATATTTTTAAGGCAGAGACAGATAGATTCTTGATTAGTGCGGGTGTCAGGGGTTATGGGGAGAAGACAGGAGATGGAGATAGGAGGGAGGGATAGATCAGCCATGATTGAATGGCGGAGTAGACTTGATGGGCCGAGTAGCCTAATTCTACTCCAATCACTTATGTTCTTATGATGCCAAAGTGCCCCATGCTTAAGCATCTTGGTCTGAGCAACAGCAGAGAAATTGCAGTGAAGAAACTCAACTTTCCAAACACTTCTGAAATCTCTGACAACCAGCACAACAGGCTGTCAGTTCCAAATGTGATAAATAAATCTGAAGTCCTAACATATTAGAAAGATAGCTGAAAAAAAAATCAATTATTTGATATATTAAATCAAACTAAAGTAATGAGAAAGAAACATATCATACCCCTTTTGCTTTCATCTCTGCAAATCAACAATTCCTGTTGAAATCAATGCGGTCATAGATCTCACATTATCTCTAATTTAATGTAGAATCTGAAATGTGATGTCTCAGCTTAAATGTTGAAGAGCATTTGCAAGAGTAAGCTCTTGTAATGGTACACACAACACTTATCTTAGTAGCTTTGACTGTGACTATTGGGTTTTGGAATCAGAGACCACACTAAAGGTATGAATGAATGTAAACGTTACTGTTGACAAAACATGTATACTTATCAATGCCGGGTGGACCCCCAGTCAGTGGCAGGCAGCTCCATCCACAGCATGGCTCAAAGCTTTCCCCTGAAACTGGTTGCAACCCAGTCCGAGGGCAAAGTCCCTGAGCGCATGTGTGACCGGCACTTTTATATGGTCAGAAGGTCATAAGTGACAGGAGCAGAATAAGGCCATTTGGCTCATCAAGTCTACTCCTCCATTTAATCATGGCTGGCCAATCTCTCCCTCCTAATCCCATTCTCCTGCCTTCTCCCCATAACCCCGACACCCGTTCTAATCACATTTTATACCGAAAAGCCTGAGCTTCTACCCTAATGCAAGAACAAATAGTTGAAACGACGCTTTCCAACTAACAATCCTCCTTGGTGTCAAAAGCAAGAGTTTAATTTGTTGCAACAGGTGCCAAGCTAGTCTCTGGTTACTCTGGGAAGACAAATGTTTATCTTAGTGTCCTTGCAGGTGGCCTTATGATTTATTGATCCTTCTAAATTAGCCTCAGCATTCTTCCAAAACATCTTATTGCTTTTCTAGTGAGCTGCTTGCTTCAATGTGGTGCTGTTAATTTAGCACATTGCTTTTTAGTGACAATTCCATATTAACTGACACAGTCTGTTTAACCTCTTCCGTCTAAGGAATTACTACTCAACATGTTACAACCTAACCATCTACTTACAGTCGGGCAGGCAGCATCTCTGGAGAGATGGAATGGGTGACGTTTTGGGTCGAGACCCTTCTTTCAGACTGAAGAAGGGTCTCGACCCGAAACATCATCCATTCCTTCTCTCCAGAGATGCTGCCTGTCCAGCTGAGTTATTCCAGCATTTTGTGTCTATCTTCAGTTTAGACCAGCGTCAGCAGTTTCTTGCTACACATCTCCTTACAGCTCTGCTTTTGGATTCCATGGGAAATCCAGTAGCAAATCATCTTGACAGGTATAGTTTCTAGTATTATTCATTATGTTTGCATGTTTGAAAATGCAATGTGGATGTGCTGGACTTGATTTCATTTTAAGTAAGTTTAGACTGATTTCTTTCAATAGTTACTCATTTCAGTTGTTGGTGCAGTCATTTTTCTTGATACATTGGAATTTAGAGGATGAGAGAGATCTTATTGAAACGTATAAGATTATTAAGGGTTTGGACACGCTAGAGGCAGGGAACATGTTGGGGGAGTCCAGAACCAGGGGCCATAGTTTAAGAATAAGGGGGAGCCCATTTAGAACGGAGATGAGGACAAACCTTTTCACCCAGAGAGTTGTGAATCTGTGGAATTCGCTGGCTCAGAAGGCAGTGGAGTCCAATTCTCTGGATGCTTTCAAGAGAGAGTTAGATAGAGCCCTTTAAGATAGCGGAGTCTGGGGATATGGTGAGAAGGCAGGAACGGGGTACTGAATGCGGATGATCAGCCATGATCACAGTGAATGGCGATGCTGGCTCAAAGGGCCGAATGGCCTACTCCTGCACCTATTGTCTATTGTCTATAATAACATAATAATTGAAAACCATTTTTCTGATCCATTCATCATTCTCCATTGTTCTATGACACATCTTTGTGACATTTATTCTAATTAAAGTTTTATGCATGACACATACTTTGAACAACATTACTACCTGTCTTGAACTACATCTGAAGATACTGTAACTTGATTAATATCTGATGCCTTCAGAAGTTTATATAGAATGCAACTGCCAGCAGTCTGCTTTACTAAAGAGTATTTGAAGCCACTGTTTGAACTGATTGATAATAAACATGCTGATCCATGGTCAAAGCAAATCATCCTTAAAGATGACTATTTACTTGAAATATTGTCTATAGTTTTGGCTGCCATAGTTCAGCGAAGGACATGAATATTTCTCTTTCAATGATTAGTCTATAGCTCAGAAGGAAAGTAATTATGACATTTGAAAATAACTTCAAACCTGTGAAGTGTGATATTTACTACTTCTCAGTTGACCCAACCCAGCTGGTGCCCAACAGCCAGGAAGCTTCAGACTTGAGCCTCTATAAGAATTGAAATATTATTTTGACACCGACACTGAAATGAAGTGTAGTGTAGAGGACACAACTAAGTCTAATATCAAAATTCTGACAACAATTGTAAAACACAATGGAAATGTTGCTCTATTTAGCTACAGAACATCGAATTTTTTATCAACGCTGCTGCTCTCAATATTATATATCTTGACCGGAACAACTAAAATGAGCAAAAAACAACTAATTTCCAGCAGGCTCTGTGCTTGCTTTGATAATAGTAGTTTGTAGTGTATTATTACAGTTTTTTCCAAACCAGGTTTTTGCAAAAAGCAAAGAAGATCCAAAGTATTGGATTATAATCATTGTTGTGAATTATCCAGGCCGTCTATGCACTGTGGATGCACAAGCAGGACAATGCACAATGGATAATGTGAATCGTCCACAGCACAGAAATGGGCCCTTTGACCCAACACCCCTATACCTACTCTCTAGACAAATCCCATTTGCTGCATTGGACCCAGATCCCTCTACTACCTTCTCACCCAAGTGTCTGATCCAATTGCCCTTTCAATGCTGTTGTCTGCCTCTACCACTTCCATGGCAACTTGGTCCATATAACCACTATCCTGCATGTGAAAATCTTGCCCACAATCTCTTTTAACTCCCTGCTCTTTCACCTTAAACCTATGCCTTATACACGCCCCCATCCTAGAAAAAAAGACTATCTACCTAATCTATTCCCCCTCATAATTTTATAAACTTCTATAAGATCATAAGTGATAGGAGCAGAATTGGGCCATTCGGTCCATCAAGTCTACTCCGCTATTCAATCATGGCTGATCTATCTCTCCCTCCTAACCCCATTCTCCTGCCTTCTCCCCATAACCTCTGACACCCGTACTAATCAATCTATCTCTGCTTTAAATATATCCACTGATTTTGCCTCCACTACCTTCTGCGGCAAGGAATTCCACAAGATGAACCATAAGATCATCCCTTGGCCTCACATTCAGTGATAATAAACCCAGCCTATTAAATCTCTCCCTCAAAGCAAAGTCTTCCATTCCAGGCAACATCCAGATGCACACCTTCTGTACTTTTTATAATAGTGTCACATTCTTCCTGTCATATGGCAACTAGTCACGGTAAGGGGGAAAAGTTACTTGTGGGACAGCAGAGACTGGGCAGTCAAGATAAAGCATCACCTTCTCAATTAAAAGTTAATTTGAATCCTACACGGTGCTACATTTAGCATTACTTTGCTATTAATATCTAACAAATGAACTGTTAACTAGAGAGTGATAACTGTATTCAGGACAAGTGAAGCAAATGCTTGACATAATTTTTAGATTAAAATTGATTGTTCGGAGCAAGTGGTGTGCAATGTTCGTGGTGGGGTAGCAGCAGTACAGTCATGCCTAACACTCATAAAGCACATTTAGAGTGTACACAGTTGTGTTTAATATAATATAAATATAATTTAATATCGGGTGGCACGACTGCAGTGGCTGTCTTGCCAGCAGCTCGTAATGGCTGTATAGTAACTCAAATTCCACTGTACCAATTGGTGCATGTGACAATAAATGTGAGCTTTAACGTGGAAACTGTTTAAAGTACATTCCAAAATTAATTATTTCAGAATATTCTGAACAAACCATTAACAGCCAATACGCCCAAATATATTCACTTTCATGGCTTCAATCTTGTGTATTAATGAATACTTATTAAACTATCAATATTAGTTTAAAGAAATTTGGGGTGGGAGCCTAGTGTTGTCATCTCATACTAAAATATTAATTAGATTCCACAAACATTTACTGCACATCTCATATTGAAACTTGACAGTTCAATTTATTGTCACGTGTACCGAGGTACAGTGAAAAGCTTTTGTTGCATGTTATCCAGTCAGCAGAAAGACAGAACATGATTACAATCGAGCCATTTACAGTGTATGGATATATAATCAGGGAAAAACGTTTAATGCAAGGTAAAATCAGCAAAGTCTGATCAAGGATAGTCCGAGGGTCACCGATGAGGTAGAAAGTAGTTCAGCACTGCTTTCTGGTTGTGGTTGGATGATTCAGTTGCCTGATAACAGCCAGGAACAAACTGTCCCTGAATCTGGAGGTGTGCATTTTGACACCTCTACCTTTTGCCTGACGGGAGACGGGAGAAGAGGGAGTGGCCAGGATGTGACAGGATTGATGTGAAGAGGATGTTTCTGTTTGTGGCAGTACCTGGAACTTGGGATAAGAGGTCCCCCTTTATCTTCGAGATGTTGTGGGTGTTTGCCATTCTCATCTCAGGGCATATTGGCAGGTGAATCTTTGAGCATGTTTTAAAACATTAGATATCCAGGCCTAGGCAGGAATGCAAAGTTACGGTTTTACTCAGAGTTAAGTGAAGTTATTGACTGGCCATACCGTCTGGAGGGGCTGAGTGACCTACTCCTGCTCCTAACTCATTGGTTCCAACACTCATTTGTACACAGCAAATCCCAACAAATACGATTTTATAAGTTCTTGGTAATGATTGTGTTCAGCAATACATGTTGAATTTAGTCTGTCACACACCTTAGTGAGTTTGTGTGTTGCTGCCCTTGGCAAACCTCATCATGTCCTTCCATCACATTGACTAGAGCTTGTGGGCCTGCTCTTTCTTCAGCTAGTTATTAGCTGGTATGTGTGCCCTTGCATCACAGGTGCCAGTGATATCTTTGTGGTCCACAACGCATCTTTTGGTGTAACATACTTCTTCCATAGGACAGCTGCCCTGACAGCTTAGCATAGTTGTACTGCAAATATTTTTGGCCATACAGATTGTGGTTGCTTGTTGCAGTGTCATTCTTTGTGTCAAGCGCACTTTCCAGTGTGTTTGGCAGTGATTTGCCCTGCTACTTAATATCAATTTTGTTTCAAAGAAATTTAGTTTAGTTTAGAGAAACAGGCCCTTCGGCCCACCGAGTCCGCACGGACCAGAGATTCCCGCACATTAACACTATCCTAACAACACTCGGGACAATTTACACACACACCAAGCCAATTAACCTACAAGCCTGTACGTCTTTGGAGTGTGGGAGAAAACCGAAGATCTCGGGGAAAACCCACGAGGTCACGGGGAGAGACTACAAACTCCATACCGGCAGCACCCGTAGTAGCAATGTTACAAAATTTTGAGATTTTAAAAATAAAGTCTGCAATTTATCCCATCAGATAAAGCATAAAAAGAAGTTTAATTTGACACTTAATTCACTTTCATATCTTCAGTATTATAAAAGTTATGGCCATTATCATACTCAGAAATTAGCATCTAGTTCCCTATTGCTTTTCCATTGACTTAACACAAAAGCTGTGATCGAGGACAGTTAAAAGCCCATAACTTTCTTAAAAATTATGATAATTGAAAGAAATTTTCAGTTATTATAGATTGAAGCATTCTGAAACAAATATGAAACAATCTTACTTCGAAGACATGAAAGTAAAGCATATAATTAGTTAGTTACCTAATTGTAGCTAATTACAAAATTCAATTACTAGATCTAAACATCTATCAATTTCTTAAGAATAGATTAACATTTTTAAATAGCCTAAGTGTCCAAATAACATTCACACAATAATTCACAATATAACATAATTTTTAAATCTAATTTTCAAGAATTTACAGGCCAAATGGAAGGAATTGAATGTTTAATACCTGTAAATTAATGGGGATTTAATTCATCTTGCGAGTGAGGATTTCTGGAACGCGATCTTTTGGAACGTTCATTTGCGGTGAATTTAACCCCGTATTGGCATGAAAAATACTGCCGTTAATTCGGGGAATAAAATCACCGTGTCGCATGAAAAAATGTGAATTAAAGGCTTCTTAAGAAGCACTTTTATACATTTAAAGAAACCACTTTCGTTTACCTGTCCCGTGTGTGAAATCCGTCCCCGTTATCGGCGTTGACGCTTCAGGAGCTGCTTTTAAAATTACTCTAGCACTGACATTGACGATTTTATAAAAAAAAAAAATTCACAAAACGCCGGTAGGAACGATTTGTCAGCCAAGGCTTGTACTCCAACAAAATATTAACCAGGACAAGGGAGGAGAAACCCGCGTTTTAACCCCGCCCCCCCTTAAAGGCGCCAAAATCACGCACACGGCCAGTGGCAGAATTACAGCGCGACTGAAGGTAAGTTTTGTAATACCTACCTGTAGTCGGGATTGAACCCGGGTCTCTTGCGCAGCAACTCTGTGCCACCGTGACGCCCTTCAGAGTTAAAAAAAAAGTTTTCCTTTGTTGCATATGCATAATATAGAAACATAGAAAAATAGGTGCAGGAGTAGGCGATGGCTGATCATCTGAAATAAGTACCCCGTACCTGCTTTTTCCCCATATCCTTTGATTCCTTTAACCCCAAGAACTAAATCTAACTCTCTATTGAATACATCCAATGAATTGGCCTCCATTGCCTTCTGTGGCAGTGAATTCCACAGATTCACAACTCTCTGGGTGAAGAAGTTTTTCCTCATCTCAGTCCTAAATGGCCTTATTCTTAAACTCTGACCCTGGGTTCTGGACTCCCCCAACATCGGAAACATTTTTCCTGCATCTAGCCTGTCCAATCCTTTAAGAATTTTATATGTTTCTATGAGATCTCCTCTCATCCTTCTAAATTCCAATGCATACAAGCCCAGTCGACCCATTCTTTCATCATATGTCAGTCCCACCATCCCGGGAATTAACCTGGTGAACCTATGTTGCACTCCCTCAAAAGCAATAATGTCTTTCCTCAAATTAGGAGACCTAAACGGCACACAATACTCCAGGTGCGGTCTCACCAGGGCCCTGTACAACTGTAGTCGGACCTTGCTCTCCGAAACTCAAATCCTCTTGCAATGAAGGCTAACATGCTATTAGCTTTCTTCACTGCCTGCTGTACCTGCATGGTTACTTTCAGTGACTGATGTACAAGCACACTCAGGTCTCGTTGCACCTCCCGTTTTCCTGATCTGATACCATTCAGATAATAATCGGCCTTGCTGTTCTTGCCACCAAAGTGGATAACCTCACATTTATCCACGTTATACTGCATCTGCCATGCATCTGCCCACTCACCCAATTTGTCGAAGTCACCCTGCAGCCTCAGAGCATACTCATTGCAGCTCACACTCCCACCCAGCTTTGTGTCATCCACAAACTTGGAGATGTCACATTTAATTCCCTTGTCTAAATCGGTAATATATATTGTAAATGACTGTGGTCCCAGCACCGAGCCTTGCGGCACCCCACTAGTCACTGCCTGCCATTCTGAAAAGGACCCGTTAATTCATATTCCTTGCTTCCTGTCTGCCAACCAGGTCTCTATCCATGTCAATGCCCCACCCCCAATACCAATTTGCTCTAATTTTGCACAATAATCTCTTGTGTGGGACCTTGTCAAAGGCTTTTTGAAAGTCCAGATACACCACATCCACTGGCTCTCCTTTCATCCATTCTAATTATCTATGCTGACTTTAACCGATCCTGTCACTGCTTGCCAAATGCGCAGCTATAACATCTTTAACAATCGACTCAAGCATCTTCCCCACTACCGATGTAAGAATAACTGGTCTTAAATCGCCATTTTCTCTCCCCCTCCTTTCTTAAAAAGTGGAGTTACATTATCTACCCTCCAGTCCACAGGAACTGATCCAGAGTCAAGAGAACGTTGGAAAATGATTACCAATGCATCCACGATTTCTAGGGCCACCTCCTTGAGTACTCTGTGGATGCAGACCATCAGGCCTTGGGGATTTATCTGCCTTCAGTCCCAACAGTTTACCTAACACCATTTCCTGACTAATGTGGATTCCCTTCAGTTTCTCCTTCCCACTAAGGCTGAACCTTCAGTTTATTCGACACCTTGGAGGTGGCAAAAACAATTAGAACAATTTATTTAAAATAACAATTAGTTACTTTATGGTGTAACAAAATCTCTCAAGATTCTTCAGAGAAATATCCAAAGATTTTAATACAAAAACATAAAAGGATGCATTAAAGTAAATGTCCAGAGCTTGATTGAAGCGTTATGCTTTCTTGATGGAGGTAGAAAGGATTAGAGAAAGAATTCCAGAGCTAACAGCCTTGGCAGATGGACGTATTATTATTTTTGTGGAGGATTCAGAGGCCAACAGGAGCTCAGAGGAATGAATCCCTGGAGGAGATTACAGAAGGGTGAATCCTGTGAAATGAAAGAAGATGAGAATATTAAAGTTGAGGTATACTGCAAAGAGATATGATTAACATTTTTTGCAAGGACACAGGCAGCATAGGTTTATTCATTTAATGAGGCCTGGACATTACCAACAACACCAGATTTGGATGGCACAAAGTTTGCAGAGAGCAGAAACGGAGGTTATCGGGTGTGGATTGGAATTGCCATGCCTCCAGGTATTAAAGGCAAAGATGAGGATTGAAACAGCAGAAGGACACAAAATGCTGGAGTAACACAGCAGGACAGGCAGCATCTCTGGAGAGAATGAATAGGTGATGTTTCGAGTCGAGACCCTTCTTCAAACAGCATCTGCAGTGCTATCATACGCAGGATTGAAACAGCAGTTGGGCCTTGGCAAGGTTGAAGTCGGGCAATGATATGGGGTTGGAAAGAGACAGTTTCAGTTACGGTGGGACAGGTTAAAAGATGGAGAGACCAGAAGAGCATGATTACATTATTTCCAGTCCATTTTTATTAGAAAACCTATCATTCCAAAGATTAATGATGGATGTCTATTTTTCTTTGGATGTGCCAGAATATGTCTTGTTCTGGAGGAAATTGCCTGGATCCTGTACATCAAATATTGCTATACTCGCAGAAATAAATTGCAAATATAACTGAATAATCAAAGCTTTTCTACATAATGTTTGTATCTTCAGAAAGCTGGATTCATTACATTCTGGGTTTTTTTATCAAACAATCATTCTATTAAATTACATCAATAAAAACGGGTTATTTTATTTTGAAGGGAACGATAGCTTCTTCCAATTCAAAGGATGACTTTCAACTGCATATGTCAATATTTTCTAAATGTTAACAATGATAATACAAATATATTAATATATGAAACAAAGGGTGATTGACAGACATTTTTCGACTAGACGTTGCAAACCAGTTGTTCCCCATCAGTGTGTGTTTTTATATAATGGCACAATGTACTGGCACCTCTAAAAAGATTTAAAAAATATAAAGTTTCAAATTTTTAGAATTTTTAATATTACAAAATGATTACTGAATAAATACTTTAATAAATAAAAAGTGTTAACTAAATTAAGTGAAAAGCACCTTAACCAATATAAGCAGTTTATATAACAATCTGCCATTGATACCAATAGCAAGGATCAATAAGTGTACTGGCATCATTTTGTCTCCAAATATGTACTGTTGGCACTGATGTGAAATTAGTTAGCCATAACTTGACAACATTAATTAGCAATTTGTTTCATTGTAACTGTGGAGAAAATTAATTCTTCTAATAGTTCAGTCTGGTGGCTCAGGGTCAGAATTGCTGCCTTGCAGCGGCGGAGATCAGGGTTTGATCCAGACTACAAGTGCTGTCTCTACGGAGTTTGTACGTTCTCCCCGTGTCCACGTGGGTTTTCTCTGAGATCTTCAGTGTCCTCCCACACTCCAAAGACGTACAGGTTTGTAGGTTAATTGGCTTGGTATGAGTGTAAATTGTCCCTAGTGTGTGTAGGATAGTGTTAATGTGCGGGGATCGCTGGTTGGTGGGCCAAACGGTCTGTTTCCGTGCTGTATCTCAAAACTAAACTAAATTGGCATCGAGAGAAAAAAATCAATGTTAGTTCAATGACTAAGTTGCTTCATTTTGTAAGACCCCAGAGGAAGCTGTCTCGATCTTTTTCCTGAAATGGGACAAGATGGGTTTTAAGACTATTAATACAAATTATTTTTGTACTCTCTAAGGCGACACTATCCTAAATTAACAGCGTTCAGCTATTTAAATTGCTTTTTATATATGAAAGTTTTAGTTTAATGCCCAATTATCAAATAGATCGAGGCAAGCAAGAGTAAATAATGCCGCACTTGTGGAGGGAAACGGACAAGAAACGTTATGGATTGAGACCCTTCGTCTGGAGTGAAAGTGAAAAGCGAGATTTACTTTAGAGATACAACGTGGAAACAGTCCCTTCGATCCACCGGGTCTGCACTGACCAGCGATCCCCCACACATTAACACTGCCCTACACACACTAGGGACATTTTTTTTAAAACATTTACACCAAGCCAATTAAGCTACAAACCTGTACGTACGTCTTTGGAGTGTGGGAGGAAACCGAAGATCTCGTAGAAAACCCACGCAGGTCACGGGGAGAACGTACAAACTCTATACAGACAGCACCCATAGTCAGGATCGAACCTGGGTCTCTGGCACGGTAAGGCAGCAACTCTACCGCTGTGCCACCATGCCGCTCATCCACCACGCTGCCCACATAGCCAACATAAACAGGTGACAGGAGAGGTGAGGAAAAAAAGCTAGCAAGAGATAGATGGATGCAGATGTGGAGGGGTTGGTTGGAAGATTGATTCAGGTGGGGGGGGGGTGAAGAAGAGAGGAGATAGAGAGAGAGAGAGGTTGGTTGGTGCTAAGTAGAGACCACAAAGATATGCGCATGATGGAATCTGATAGGAATGGAAGATGGGACTCTCGTTAGGCAATGATGGTGGGGCAATGGGAACAATGGGAACAATGGGAGAGGGGGGATGTGTGGGTGGTTGAGTGATGCATGCTGTAGGTGGGGAGAGGGGAAATAAACTAGGTGATGGGGGCTGGGCGTTGAAAATAAGGGGTTTTATAAACTAACGGGTAGATCAGAAGGAGAGAGAGAGAGGGGGTCAGAGGGGGGAGCAGGTTACCTGAAATTGGAGCATTGAATGGTTATGCCATGTAGACTAGCCAGGCAGAATATGAGGAGGTATTCCTTTTGTGTGCATGTTCTCTCACCAAGGCAGTGGAGGAGGCTGCATATGGACAAATTGGTCTGGGCATGGGAAAAATAATGAAAAAGTCTTGCAGCAGGGATATATGCATCTGGATCACCTGTGTTTTATCAGGAAAAAGTCCAATTGGACTAAAAATGGAATCAAATGTTACCCCATTTATTTATGTGGTGGAATAGATATTCTCCGAAAAATACATTGAAAGAAAGTAAATAAGGGACATGCCACATGCGCTCTGAAGTCTTGTATCTTCCCTTCCTGACCGCTTGTACCTGTGTGCGAATGCCCATGGGCTGGAACACCGACCTGAATGGCACTTCTGCAGCTGATTTGGAGGCAACTCAAGCAGAAGAAACCTTGCAAGAAACAGAGGAGACTTGCTGTAATGATTTTGTTAAAGGAGAATCTTTTTGAGTACATTTGTGTATTCTGGGATTGGGAACATGTCGCAGATATTTTTAAGGCAGAGATAGAGAGATTCCTGATTAGTACGGGTGTCAGAGGTTATGGGAAGAAGGCAGGAGAATGGGGTTAGGAGGGAAAGATAGATCAGCCATGATTGAATTGCGGAGTAGACTTGATGGGGCCGTATGGCCTAATTCTCCTCCCATCACTTATGACATTTGGCCCACATAGGTCTTACTCAAATATCTCACATGGAAATACTTCTTTTGGACCCTCATTATATCCAACTACCCAGCGCCCTCTTGAGACACTGGCCACCACCTGACAGCCAGCCATGAACCCTGCCACCGGGGCTTGACTTGAAGATAAAGGTAGCAAGTGATACTCCAGACCACTACCTACCACAATCTGTGAACTATTTTCCTTCATACACACCATATTAACCTTCCGTCTGAATGCTGTAGAATTTTGAGGGGCATCAAAAAAATGATCTGAGGTTCGGTTGTGTATCCGATTTCTAAATCTAGGGAAAGGGAATTGCATCTTGATTCGCTCAAAATCTAATGATGCGTGTGCATTATAATTTACTTTTTAGCTGTTCCACTTTGATGCCTTTTATTTATACAGTGATCAATTACATTGGTTGGATCATGTCCATTGAGGGAATAATGTGTAGGTTTGCTTGTTGCCATTAACAATGTTGCTATTGACATATTGACACGTTGATATCTCTCCACACTTTGATCATTTGAAGTTGCTTATTTGTTGATACGTGGTACTGATTGTGGATGATCAGCCATGATCACATGGCTTGAAGGGCCTACTACTGCACCTATTTTTTTTATGTATCTATAAATATTTCAAGTAAAATCAATGATTGCAAGTTCTCAAAATAATTCTGTATTGTTTTCATGAAAACACAAATCTTAATGTTGCAGGTATAAAAGAAATGCTGGGAAATATACTTTTTTTTTCCAACATTACCAACCCCCATTTTGCTGGAAACTAATTTTTGGAAAACAAATTATAATATTCTTGCAATATTTTAGATTAGTTTTGAGACACAATGCGGAAAATGGCCTGTCGGCCCATCGGCTCTGTGCCGACCAACAATCCTGTACATTAAAACTACCCTGCACTCACTAGGCACAAGCCGCAATGTTTACCAAGCCAATTAGACTACAAACCTGTACGTCTTTGGAGGGTGGGAAGAAACCAGAGCTCCCGGATAAAACCCACACAGGTCATGGGGAGAACGTACAAATTCTATCCATAGTCAAGATGGAACCTGGTTGTCTGGCGCTATAAGGCAGCAACTGTATTGCTACTCTACTCTGTGCCACCGTGCTGCACAATTTATGTTGCACTTTTAGCATACAAAAAAAACATGCAAGTTATAGTTCAGAGTTTGTTTGTTGGCAAGTTTAATAGTCTGATGGCTGTGGGGAAGAATCTGTTCCTGAACCTGGATGTTCCAGATTTCAAGCTCCTGTGCCTACTTCCCGATGGTAGCGGAGAGATGAGAGTGCGGCCAGGATGGTCTGGGTCTTTGATGATGTTGGCAGCCTTTTTGAGGCAGCGACTGCGATAGATCCCTCCGATGGTCGGGAGGTCAGAGCCGATGATGGACTGGGCAGTGGTCACAACTTTCTGCATTATTTTCCGCTCCTAGACGTTCAAGTTGCCGAACCAAGCCACGATGCAACCACAGTATGCTCTCTACTGTGCACCTGTAGAAGTTCGAGAGAATCCTCTTTGACATACCGACTCTCCGTAATCTTCTCAGGAAGTAGAGGTGCTACTTAATGATGTGCCTTCATTATGATTGCATCAGTGTGCTGGGACCAGGAAAGATCTTCGGAAATATGCATCCCCAGGAATTTGAAGTTCTTGACCCTTTCACCATCGTCCCGTTGATATAAACGGGATTGTGGGTCTCTATCCTACCCCTTCCAAAGTCCACAATCAGTTCCTTGGTTTTGCTGGTGTTGAGAGCCAGGTTGTTGTGCTGGCACCATTTTGTCAATCGGTCGATCTCACTTCTATACTCTGACTCATTACCATCAGTGATTCGTCCCACAACAGTGGTGTAGTCAGCGAACTTGATGATGGAGTTTGAACTATGGCTGGCTACGCAGTCATGAGTATAGGGTGAGTACAGCAGGGGGCTGAGCATGCAGCCTTGAGGTGCTCCCGTGCTGATTGTTATCGAGGATGACACATTTGATTTGATTTGATTTGATTTAATTTATTGTCATTGTCTTCAGTTAAGAGACAACAAAATTATTTTTCCCTTAGTCATACAAATAATTAAAAATAAACACAAAAACACAGAATGCAGTAGTCCACAACACAAACATCCCCACAGCGGCACAAAAGTTCCACACTGTGAGGGAAGGAACCAAAGTCCAGTCAACCTCCTCACCGATGCTCCCCAATATTCACCCGTGGTCGGGGCCTCCAGAGCACCCCGCAGTCGCCGCTACGAGCGGCCTGATGCTCAGGCCCTCTCGCCGGGAACGATGGAACCCGACGTCGAACCCCGATTTGCACCAATACGGACAGACTGTGGTCTGTGGATGAGGAAGTCGAAGATCCAATTGCAGAGGGATGCGCAGAGACCCAGATCCGTGAGCTTGGTAACCGGCTTGGAGGGGATGATGATATTAAATGCCAAGCTGTAGTCAATGAATATCAGCCTGACATATGAGTTTTTATTGTCCAAGTGGTCCAGAGCGGAGTGGAGGGCCAGTGTGATCGCATCGACCGTTGAGCTGTTTGTGGCGGTAAGCAAACTGTAGTGGGTCGAGGTAGGAGTTGATATGCGCCATAATCAACCTTCATCACCACAGACGTTGGGTCGATAGTCATTGAGGCACGTCACCTTGCTCTTCTTGGGCACCTGTATTATTGATGCCCTTTTAAAGCAGGTGGTGACCTCAGACCTCAGAAGTGAGAGGTTGAAAATGTCCGTAAAAACTCCAGCCAGTTGGTCTGCACAGGTTTTTAGAACACGACCGGGTATACCATCAGGTCCAGGCGCTTTCCAAGGGTTCACCCCCCTGAAGCATCTTCTGACGTCGGCCTCTGTGACTGTGACTGAAATACCATCATGGCGAATGGGGGCTCGGGAAGGCACATCAGTGTTCTCCCTGTCAAAGCGTGCGTAAAACACAATGAGCTTGTCAGGGAGTGATGCTTCGCTGACATTTGTGCTGCCTCCTGATTTCGCCTTGTAGGAGGTGCTGGCATTCAAGCCCCGCCACAGTTGCCGAACATCTGTCTCATCCTCCAGTTTGGAGCAGAAGTCTCTTTTGGCCTTTTTGATGGCCTTACCAAGGTCGTATCTGGACTTCTTGTAGACCTCTTTATCTCCAGATTAAAACAGAGACACAAACATTGCTGGAGTTCTTGTAACATGGAAGCATAGGAATGATATGATTTCAGTAAGGAGACTGAGGTAGTAATGCGGATAGATATGAGAATGTTGCCAGAGCTGGGAAAGAGATATGAGGAGAACATGACAAAGCCTATGGTTGTCAACTTTAGAATGAAGGTGACTAGGGTAGATTTAGTCGAGTGAATAATATAATAGAGGTTGTGATGTGGTCAGGTTGTGATTGTGAACAGGCGCACCAATTTTGCATAACAAAGTGGACAATAACAGACATAAATTGAAGTTAATTAACTTGAGGCAAAAGAGTGGTGGGTATCTTGAGCCTAAAATGGGGTGGAGCCAACAGCCATGATTACATTTAAAACATATGTAGATAAACACGATAAATGCTGTAACCTAAGATCATAAGCTGGGAAGTGAGGTGACTAAAAATAGTACTTTCTGTATGAAATTTGACTTTTGAACAACAAATTCTGCTCGGTAGATTTGAATGGTGTTTGTGATTCTATGAAAAAGGAAATAGGGGAGTTAATGAGAGAAAGTTTTAAAGGACAATCTTGAGGAGAATTGCAGGATGTCTCAGTTTCAGGGAGAAAACTGCACAATCTCGACAACAGATAACTGAAGGGACAATTTGCAATGATCGAGTGTGATGAGTGGGAGAGTGCAAGGCACCAGGATGTGGAAATATGAGAAGATACTTATTATGGAGGAAATCACACACGCACACACACACACACACAGTGAATTTTAATATCTCGATCAGAGATTTATATTTGAGGCATTGTTTTGTTGTGATCAATAATTTCAAAACCATGATATTGAATGGGGATAATGAGACGGGTCTCAGAGTTCGGAATGAGCTCAATTTTATGAAGTGGAAATGGGACGCAAGTCAAGAGCATTTTGGAATACCCATATCTGGATTTTAAATGAACTTGCAATCCAGGCAGCAGATGAGGTGAGGCAGGAGTGAAACTTTTTCACACAAAGGGTGGTGGATGTATGGAACAAGCTGCCAGAGGAGGTAGTTGAGGCTGGGACTATCCCAACGTTTTAGAAACAGTTAGACAGGTAAATGGGTAGGACAGTTTTGGAGGGATATGGACCAAACGCGGGCAGGTGGGACTAGTGTAGCTGGGACATGTTGGCACTGCGGTGTGGGCAGATTGGGCCGAAGGGCCTGTTTCCGCACTGTATCACTCGATGACTATAACTCTATGATGATGTTACAAATGTGACGGTATAGTCAGGCATTAGCTTCAGATGTAAACAATTTTACGTACTTTTCATAAAGCGGGAGATCAAATCCAGTGATAAAACCTGCATTACATAATTAAAACTGAGTGTAAATGAATGTTGCTTGAGCAAATTAATTTTCTTCTTTGCAGTTTTACCATGGAGCCCAACTATGACTTCCTTTACCTTTATGATGGTCCAGACAGTAACAGTCCTTTGATCGGAAGCTTTCTAGATAATAAGCTGCCTGAACGGATCGAAAGCAGTTCAAACAACATGCACTTAGCTTTTCGGAGTGATGGTTCTGTCAGCTTCTCTGGATTTCATATCGAATATAAAGGTTAGTGTGGTAACTTTTCGCTTCATTTTAAGTTGTTTACTAATTAGTGATATTATGTTTGAGATCCGTGTAGAATCTAATTTGTATCGCAGCATTGTTATGAAAATCCATTTTGCTGCAGGTTTAAGTGATCAATCACTATTATTGGAACATTTTCAATTTGAGCCATTAAAATATTTTCTTTGGGGAAAAAAAAGCTGATTTGAAAATGTTGGCCTCCTCATTTGTACCAACAATAATTTAGTGAATCAATTGCCAAACATACTGTACATCTCAGCTGGTTTAGGTGTGTTTTAACCAGTAGCAAAAGCAATACTTTTTGGCTAGCAGCAAAATAAGAAAGTCCATTGTATATGAAACATGAATGCAGTGGAAGAACTTAAAGGGAAGAAATGGTGCAAGACCAAATTGATGAAACTAAAAATTTGGGCAGATAAAAATAGATGGGGATTCATTGAGGAGAAAAAAATATTGGCTGGGTTCTGAAAAGCTGAAGGAGTTTGCATTTTTATAAAGCAATATCAGCTGTTCATGAACATAAGCAAGTGTATACATGTATTATGTGACCATACACAATGAACATATTTTAGTTCTGGTCAGCTTGAGCATGGTTGAGGCTTACTAGAAGTGCTGTGTTTATCATTTGCATTCTTGGCTTACAATGGAGAGAGGTTTCAACAAAACATCAGTCATTTTCAAACACATCCAAATGAGATATTAAACCAAAGTCCGTTCAGTTCTGTAGTGTGATGGTAAAGACTCAGTGGCGTTATCTTAAAGCACAGCATGTTATTCATGGTATCCAAGCAAATATTTATTCCAACACATGTCAATTATTTCATTGTAATTTGTGCAAAAATTATCTGCTTTGTTTTCTGCATTGCAATTCAAATGCACTTCAAACCCATATCATCATAAAACACTTTAGGATGCTGTGAAGTCTTGAAAGATAATGTGTAAATGCTAATAATGTTCTGGTCAGTAACCTGATAGGCATGATTGCAAACCCTATGGGTTTCATTCTACTAAATGATTCCACTAGTACGAGCGTCTAGGACTAGAGGGCATAGCCTTAGAATTAAAGGGCGTTCCTTTAGGAAGGAGATGAGGAGGAATTTCATTAGTCAGAGGGTGGTGAATCTGTGGAATTCTTTGCCACAGTAGACTGCGAAGGCCAAGTTAGTGGATATTTTTAAGGCAGAGATAGATTCTTGATTAGTACGGGTGTCAGGGGTTATGGGGAGAAGGCAAGAAAATGGGGTTAGGAGGGAGAGATAGATCAGCCATGATTGAATGGTGGAATAGACTCGATGGGCCAAATGGACTAATTCTGCTCCTATCACCTATGACCTTATGACCTTATAAAAGACTATTCTGCACACATCAAGAATACCAGATTTGATTGTTCCTGACTTTAAACCTGTTCTGGTGTTGCAGTTAGTCCCAATGACATTAAGCAAGCTAAATGTGGGGAAAGAAAATGACAGCCTGCACCTGATCACTGACCAGAGTAGCCAGAAACCTCTAGGATGGAACTGCAGATGCTGGTTTAAACCGGAAATAGACAAAGAAAGCTGCAGTAACTCAGCGGGTCAGGCAGCAAATTGTGCACAGTTTTGGTCTCCTCATTTGAGGAAGGACATGCTTGTGATTGAGGCAGTGCAGCGTAGGTTCACAAGATTGATCCCTGGGATGGTGGGGCTGTCATATGAGGAAAGATTGAAAAGACTTGGCTTGTATTCACTGGAGTTTAGAAGGATGAGGGAGGATCTTATTGAAACATATAAAATTATAAAAGGACTGGACAAGCTCGATGCAGGAAAAATGTTCCCAATGTTGGGCGAGTCCAGAACCAGGGGCCACAGTCTTAGAATAAAGGGGAGGCCATTTAAGACTGAGGTGAGAAAAAACATTTTCACCCAGAGGGTTGTGAATTTGTGGAATTCCCTGCCACAGAGGGCAGTGGAGGCCAAGTCACTGGATGGATTTAAGAGAGAGTTAGATAGAGCTCTAGGGGCTAGTGGAATCAAGGGAAATGGGGAGAAGGCAGGCACGGGTTATTGATTGGGGATGATCAGCCATGATCACAATGAATGGCGGTGCTGGCTCGCAGGGCCGAATGGCCTCCTCCTGCACCTATTTTCTATGTTTCTATGTTTCTATCTCTGGAGAGGAACAGGTGACGTTTCGGGTCGAGACTCTTCTTCGGAGTGAGAGTCAGGGGAAAGGGAAACGAGAGTTAAAGACGGTGATGTAGAGCGATATAGAACAAATGAATGAAAGATGTTCAAAAAGGTAACGATGATGAAGGAAACGGCTGTGGGCTAGGTGTAAACGAGTTATATATGCAATGAAACTCACCAGGACGACAGTGAAGCTCGTACAACAACAAGGGTGGGGGAGGGACAGAGAGAGGGGGGATGCAAGGGTTACTTGATGTTGGAGAAATCAATATCATACCGCTGGGGTGTAAGCTGCCCAAGCCAAATATGAGGTGCTGTTCCTCCAATATGCGTATGGCCTCACTCTGACAATGGAGGAGGCCCAGGGCAGAAAGGTCAGTGTGGGAATGGGAAGGAGAAGTAAAGTGTTTGGCAACCAGGAGATCACGTAGGCCCGGGCAGACTGAGCAAAGGTGTTCAGCTAAATGATCGTCTAATTTACGTTTGGTCTCGCCGATGTATAAGAGTCACCTGGAACAACATGTACAGTTGATGAGGTTGGAGAAGGAGCAAGTGAACCTCTGTCCATAGAAACATAGAAACATAGAAAGTAGGTGCGAGAGTAGACCACCAGGCCCATCGAGCCCGCACCGCCATTCGCTCATGGCTGAACACTAAACAGACACCCTTACCCACAAACAGTAGACACAAGACACAGAACACAAGACACTACCCTCCCCTTTATATCGCTATCACCCCTCTCCACCCCAAGAACCGCGTGATCTCCTGGGGGAGGCAAAAAAACGGATAAAAACCCAGGTCCAATTCGGGAAAAAAATCCGGGAAATTCCTCTCCGACCCCAATCCAGGCGATCGACACTTGTCCAGGAGATCACTCAGGTCTTACTATACTAACCATACCTAGGTCCATATCCCTGCCCTCTCCCCGTAGCCCCTTATCCCCTTGGCACCTAAAAAACCATCTATTTTAGACTTAAATATATTTAATGTTTCTGCTTCCACTGCTCCCTGGGGCAGTGAATTCCATAAATTAACCACCCTCTGGGTGAAGAAGTTCTTCCTCATCTCAGTTTTAAAAGAGCCCCCTCTTATTCTACAACTATGTCCCCTAGTTCTAGTTTCCCCGATCATTGGGAAACCAGAAGGAACTGTCGGGGTCAGAAGGTCATTAGGAATAGGAGTAGAATTAGGCCATCTGTCCATCAAGTCTACTCCGCCATTCAATCATGACTGGGATATGGTGAGAAGGCAGGAACGGGGTACCGATTGTGGATGATCAGCCATTATCACATTGAATGGTGGTGCTGGTTCAAAGGGCAGAATAGCCTACTCCTGCACCTATTTTCTATGTTTATATCTATCTCTCCCTCTTAACCCCATTCTCCTGCCTTCTCCCCATAACCTCTGACACCTGTACTAATCAAGAATCTATCTGTCTCTGCCTTAAAAATATAAAAGTATCGGGACAGATGTTGCATCTCCTGCAGTTGCAGGAAAATGTACCTGGGAAGGGGGTGCTTTGGGTGGAAGGGACGAGTTAACCAGGGAGTTGTGGAGGGAATGGTCTCTGCGGAAAGCTTAAAGGGTGGAGATGGGAAGATGTGACTAGTGGTGGGATCCCGTTGTAGGTGGCAAAAATGTCGGAGGGTTATGCATTGTGTACGTCGGCTGATGGGGTGAAAGGTAAGGACGAGGGGGACTCTGTCTCTGTTACGACTGCAGGGAGGGGGAGCAAGAGCAGAGCTGTGGGGTACCGAGGAAACACGTGTGAGGGCCTCATCTATGATGGAAGAGGGGAATCCCTGTACCCTATCAAATTAGGATATTTTGGAGGTCTCGGTATGGAACGCATACCATATCTTGGGCGCAGATGCGGTGTAGACGGAGGAATTTGGAGTAGGGGATAGAGTCTTTGCAGGAGGCAGGGTGGGTAGAAGTGTAGTCGAGATAGTTGTGGGAGTCAGTAGGTTTACAATAGACGTCAGCCAGAAACCTGTGCAGGATTCAAGTGAAGTTATAGAATTGAACCTGATTATGTGCTTTGCATTCAAATGGTTTGGCAACACAGCTGTCAAGCCCAGATGGATTAGAAACAGAGACCGGCTGGCAGCCATAGATCCATACTCAATCAAACGTCAATGCCTTCATGAGAGAAAAAAAAGAAATTTGATTCATAGAAGTGCTATTCTCATGCCAACTTCGAAGAAGAAAGGCACTGATTTATCAGTTTTCTGGTTGGATAACTCCATAATCCTTTCTATTATACAAAAATAATTCTTAAAAGCTACCTCTTTGGTATTGGATGATGGTGAAACAATTTCACAGCTGAAATTGTATTGGATAAGTAAGATTTACAAGATTACATGCATCATAGAACAAATTTGTATGCAGTTGAGAAGCCAGTAGTTTACCTGCCCATGTTTTGGAAGCCTTTTTTAATGGCAATACCTAATTATAATCCCACCAGCTAGATATCTGCCCAGAAGGCCCTGTCCCTGGACTTCTGAGACTTCTGAGTATTTCAAGCCACACAAATTTGTGTTTTCCTTCAGTTTGCTTGTCCTCTTATTGAGTACAAGCACCGCCCATGTGGTCTACTTTAATTGGGCAGTTAAAATTGTGTTGCACAGTACCAGGACCCCTATTTGTAAATATTGATCAAACTTCTGCCTGAATGAAGTGGGTGTGTTAACCATCGAAGAAAACGGCTATATTAAAATATTGCAGCCGCGATTTTATTGTAATGCATTTGTTTGTTAAACGTGGATATTGCCGACAGTTCCCCTGAAAAGAAGAAGATATTTAGAATCAACCAGGTTGGAAGGTTAGGAATCTTAAATGGGCCGGACTGGGTATTAATGGTACATTTCTTTCCTGAAAGATTTTAATTATGTTTTTTTCTGATAATGTAGTTTCTTTCCTGATCACCTTTATCGAGAGGGCGTGCAGGTGTTGGAATCTGGAGCAAACAATGGTTCAATCAATGGTTATTTATTGTCACCTATGCAAGGCACAGTGAACCTTGACCCTAAGCCTAACCCAACGCGAGTGCCCAACGGCCTTAACCTAGCATAAGCTCAAACAATGGGTGGACCCTGACTGACTCCAACAAATCTATAGAAGGGCAAGTGTAAAGCCGAGTAGATTTGGACGCGGGTGAGACGGTGGGCCAAACCAAAGTGGCAGTACGTGGTGAAGCTCCAGGGGGAGATCATTGAACACCGGAGGCCATTTTGTCTCACTGTCCAGTAAATGATAACCTAACCTGTCACCATATTTTGGCGCCATTCACAAAAGTAAAATAAAAGTTCCAAAGTCCGGTCCACATGCTGGATGTATAGGAGTAAAGGAGTATAGGAGTAGAGAGGTCCTTCTGCAGTTGTACAGGGCCCTGGTGAGACCACATCTGGCATATTGTCTGCAGTTTTGGTCTCCAAATTTGAGGAATGACATCCTTGCTATTGAGGTAGTGCAGCGTAGGTTCACGAGGTTAATGCCCGGGATGGTGGGACTGTCATATGAGGAAAGGTTAGAAAGACTGGACTTGTATTCACTGGAATTTAGAAGGATGAGGGGATATCTTATAGAAACGTATAAAATTATAAAAGGACTGTACAAGCTAGATGCAGGAAAAATGGTCCCAATGTTGAGGAAGTCCAGAACCAGGGGCCACAGTCTAAGAATAAAGGGGAGGCCATTTAAAACTGAGTTGAGAAAAAACGTTTTCACCCAGAGAGTTGTGAATTTGTGGAATTCCCTGCCACAGAGGGCAGTGGAGGCCAATTCACTGGATGAATTTAAAAGAGAGTTAGATAGAGCGCTAGGAGCTGGTGGAATCAAGGAACATGGGGAGAAGGCAGGCATGGGTTACTGATTGTGGATGATCAGCCATGATCACAATGAATGGCCAAATGGCCTCCTGCAACGAATTTCTATGTTTCTATGAACTGGAACGCTCCAGTACAAACAAACTGGTGAAAAGATTCAGCGGGTCTAGCAGCATCAATGGGGCAAAGAAATGTTAATGTTTTGGCCACCACCCACACACTTCATCCACTGGATCCCCTCCCCCATCTCAATACATCTGCAGATGTTTGTTTAAACCAAAGATAGACACAAAGTCAGTCTGGCGTAACAGCGGGACAGGCAGCATCTCTGGAGAGAAAGAATGGGTGATGTTTTAGGTCGAGACTGTTCTTCAGACAGTCTCAGACTCAGTCTGAAGAAGGGTCTCGAACCATAACATCGCCTATTCCTTCTCTCCATTGATGATGCCTCACCCGCTGAGTTTCTCCGGCATTTTTGTCTGCCTTCGATTTTTCCAACATCTGCAGTTCTTTCTTAAAGATTCCAGCGCTTGTAGCCTTTGTATCCACACTGTTCACCCTCCAGCATCTGTGTCCACTTTTGTCCTACCCTGCTCCATCTGCCCATCTTCATGGACCCTTGTCACCTCTCCACTTGTCATCTCTCGGCCCCTGTCTCACGCGTCCCCTTCTCCGTATTATACCAAATGTCGTGCCTGTTAATAATCATTGATCGGTTGTGTGAAATGAAAGTATCAATAACTTTGTGCTGAATTACCTGTTTAGCAGAGTAAATAGTTTTTTTTTCAAAACTGCTTGATAAGAATTCAATTTTCATGCCTTGCATTGAACATTTTAACTCTGTGGTAAAATCAAACATTTACTAACTTCTGACAAAGGATGTGCTCTTTATTCAATATATTCTAATTATTGCTAATAATTTCAGTGAAGAATAATTTGGATAAATTGCAATCAACAGTACTCAACCCCAAGAAAGCAAATGTGGAACCGATTATTTTCAGCATTTTCTTCTTTTTGATTATTTAGCAAAACTTCGAGAATCGTGCTTTGATCCTGGGAATGTCATGAATAGTACCAGACTGGGAAGTGACTTTAAACTGGGATCGACTGTTACATATTACTGCGATGCTGGCTACGTGCTCCAAGGTTATTCAACTCTTACCTGTATTATGGGAGATGATGGAAGACCTGGATGGAATAGAGCTTTGCCAAGTTGCCATGGTAGGATCTATTTGATTGAGCTTTTGTTGTTGAACATGTTGTGATTAATGAAACTAATAACAGAAAATAAAAGGTGCGTTTGTTCAAAATAAGGTGAAGCATTTTACTATGGCATGAGAATAGAGTTTCATATGATTACAATATTAAACATTGACACAAGATACTTCTGCACATTCCTAGTTATTCAAACGGTCAAATGGCGATTCAGAAATATGTTTTGGATGCTCTGGGAAATCTATGCTGTAAACGTCTGAACTATATAATTATGGGTAGCTGTTGGTAATATTTAACCTGAAACTTCAAATAGCCATTCTTTGTATAGGAAAACCTACCAGCAAATATCCTCTTTACTTCTTTTGGTTCAAGTTTGAAAATTGCTTCTTTAGATTTTTCCGTCCTATTGCCAATGTCGAAGTAACACAATTAATGTCGAACTTACTTCGATGATGCATAAAAAGACACAGGTACCACGTGGACAGCAATCAGTGGGACTAACTTTAAAAGCCTTAGCTGTTCTAATCACACTAAACTGAATTCATTCATTCACTTCTTTATTCATTCCATGTTCAGAATCAATTTGACTGACTGACAGGTGTTTGGCTAATGCAGATTTGAATGCACTTTGATGAAAGCACAAAAGCTGGGACTTTAAAGCGGATCTTGGATTTAGTGGGGATGACAGCTGCTGTTAAAATATTGAAATGTAGGATGCTTGCGATAGATTTGTGCCAAAAAAGCTTTAGATGCGGCACATTCCGGATTCTAAAGAAGAAGGATGTTATTCCTGAAAAATAATAGAATGCCCTGATGGAATGATCATAGGATTATATTGGGGAAAAAAGCAAAGCATTAAGCTGTGGAAATTGCGATGAGGAACATGTCATTGGGAGATGATCAGTTTTCAGTGACCAATCTCATAGTGGCATCCATTGATATGATTCACTTGCACGGAGGATAAGCAGATCTTTGTTCCATTCGAGTTCTACTGGTTCTTCATGTTATCAAATCCAAGCACAAGGAAGGCCAAGGATGATACGAGGAAGGATATCTGAAAGAAAATCTTAAACAATTTGTTTGTCCAAAAGGTACCAATAGATTCCAGACCACCTGCAGTTAATGCCAAAATTTTAGCAAGTAAAATAGATTGGTCAAACAGAAAACAAGGCTAATTTTGATTTACCACTGTTTCAACATTTAAATTTAACTGTAAGAATAACCAATTTGTTATAACCTGACACCTCTGAATGCTAAACATAGATGCCTCAAAATTCTATTTCATAATATAGCTTTTATTCAGTGTAATGTCACTGAAGAACATTTTATTCCAGAGTAAAATGTGGTAATGACCATTTCTGTATAGTGTGTACAAGGAAAATAGTGGACTCCTACTGATTCACAACTTAATGCTCCATCTAAATTCCGCTTCCAGTCAAGTGTAGTTCGACAAATGGGGAGAGCCCTGAAGTTTTGGGGGTATTATCTTTGTTGGCATCATTTAGACAAACTTGAGGAGAAAACCACAATGTTATGTACTGAATATAACTGGGCTGACCTACTGGAAACTGGAGCTACAACCACTATTCATCATTTAAAAAAAACCCAATCTAACTAGCTCTGCCTTATGGGCCTGTCCCACTTAGACAATTATTTAGGCAACTGCAGGCGACTATGCTGTCGCCACATGGTCACCGGGGTGTTGCCTGTATGGTCGTGAGTCATCTCCTCAGTCGCCCAAAGAGTCGAAGTGTCTTTCTGGTCGCCGCTGGATTTTCAACATATTGAAATATTTTTGGCGACCGTGGGTTTGACGCCAATGAGTGTAGCTTGACGTAGGTGCGGTCGTAGATTGTCGCCAGATTAACATAGGTTGTCGCCAGGATGTCGTAGGTTGTCGCCAGGTGACATACGTTGTCGCTGGTGCTGACGTTGGTGAAATCCATTGTCGTATTCGCTGGCATTGCATAAAAAATCGCCTAAGTGGGACAGATCCATTAGTCCAGTCGCCGTTTTTTCGGCGACCTGCTACGACTATGACAGTTGCCGGCAGTCGCCTAAAAATCGCCTAAGTGGGACAGGCCCTTTAGAAATGCAGAAACATAGTAAATAGGATAGGTGGAGATCCTTTGTGCTTGCACCACCTTTCCTGCTTCCTCTCATTAATCTTGTACTTCACCGCCATTAGAACTATCTTTCCTGTATCTGGTCCATCCATCAAGAAGAATGTTATACGTTTCAATGAGGAACCCTCTCATTCCTCTAAACGCTAGTGAATAAAGACTCAATTATCCCAAAGAGCTCTCTTTGTTTGTCAGTCATTGGTAAAATTTGTTGTGAAACTAATGCTGTGACCAAGGTTCGATTCAGACCTCAGGTGCTGCTTGTGTGGAGTTTGCATGTTCTCTCTGTGACCGTATGGGTTTCCTCCTGGTGCTCTGGTTTCCTTCCACATCTCAAAGACCAGTGTAAATTGCCCCTTGTGTGTAGCGAGTGGATGAAAATATGGGATAACTTAGAATTAGTGTGAATGGGTGATCGATGCCTGCATGTCCTCTGTGGTCAAAGGGCCTGTTTCCATGCTGTATCTTCCTAAAAAAATTATCATCTTCAGCAGAGGTTGTACGCAAGCGCAGACTGAGCAGCATTTGCTTTGTAATATTCTTGTCAATCTCTAATTATATTGTACCCGTACCAAAGACTAAAAAGTAGGATTTTCATGTGAAATAAACTAGATGTTACATATTTAATCATCACCATCCTGTACGTTTTCTAATGTTTCAGTGAAAAAACAAACTGTAAATTTTGTGATAATTTGAATTCCTATACCTTGTTTACAAGGGCCGCTGAATTTAGGATTTGCAGTTAACGGACATCATGCAGTTCTCATTCAACTACAATTACGTTTGTAAAAACCTGGGGAAGTAAAATAAAGCTCTTTTTTTTTGTCAATATCTTTTGTTTCATCCAGTTTCTAGAAGTAAGAACTGACCGTCTACATGTCACCTTCCTACTGCTGGTAAACTTCAAGCCTTCTGTTCAGAACCTGAATGCTTTTCCCCTGATCTTTCCATATTCCCCACAGAGTGGATAGGCTGTTCGTTCAGTTTATTCCCCAGCAAACCTGTCAGCTAAAATCACTAGCTATTGTCAAAAGTGATAGGAGCAGAATTAGGCCATTCGGCTCATCGAGTCTACTTCCGCCATTCAATCATGGCTGATCTATCTCTCCCTCCTAACCTCATTCTCCTGCCTTCTCCCCATAACCCCTGACACCCATACTAATCAAGAATCTATCTATCTCTGCCTTAAAAAGGCCCACTGACTTTGCCTCCACAGCTTGCTGTGGCAAAGAATTCCACATATTCACCACCATCTGACTAAAGAAATTCCTCCTCATCTCCTTCTTAAAGGAACGTCCTTTAATTCAGAGGCTATGACATCTAGTCGCACTAAACCTCTCCCATTGTCTGAAGAATCCATTTGCAACTGGCATCTCATGTTAGGCTAACATAAGTAGACTTATTGGGAATTATTCCCATTAGGTACAGTATGATTATTTTATTCAGCTGTTGGCGACAAAGCTACCTCTTCATCCTGGTCAACACATTGAGTCATTAACGTATCAACACCTCTGCCATCTCACTGTCTTCTCAAGTGATCTATTATGAAAGACATTCTTGCCATAGAGGGAGTACAGAGAAGGTTCACCAGACTGATTCCTGGGATGGCAGGACTTTCATGTGAAGAAAGACTGGATAGACTCGGCTTGTACTCGCTAGAATTTAGAAGATTGAGGGGGGGATCTTATAGAAAATTACAAGATTGTTAAAGGGTTGGACAGGCTAAATGCAGGAAGATTGTTCCCTATGTTGGGGAAGTCCAGAACAAGGGGTCACAGTTTAAGGATAAGGGGGAAGTCTTTTAGGACCGAGATGAGAAAATGTTTCTTCACACAGAGAGTGGTGAATCTGTGGAATTCTCTGCCACAGAAAGTAGTTGAGGCCAGTTCATTGGCTATATTTAAGAGGGAGTTAGATGTGGCCCTTGTGGCTAAAGGGGTCAGGGGGTATGGAGAGGAGGCAGGTACGGGATACTGAGTTGGATGATCAGCCATGATCATATTGAATGGCAGTGCTGGCTCGAAGGGCCAAATGGCCTACTCCTGCACATATTTTCTATGTTTCAATCTGTGTGCACATTCATCTGGCATAAAAATCCAACTCTTCAATATAATATATTTGGAAATCCTCAGAAAGCCCATGCTCACATTGGGCAATTAAACAGTTAAACTCAAATACAATGTAAATTAATGGGAAACCAAGTAAAAGGAACCCATTTTCTAAATCATGTATTTCCCTGTGTGAGTATTTTGTTGCGATCATGCAGAATAAATGTACTGAAATGATTTCAGAAAAGAGAGACTTCAGTTACAGTTAATTTAAACTTTAATATCATAGAGAGTCTGGATAAAATAGAAAAAGTGAAACAATTCACTTTAGCAGAACGGTCATGACCCAGAGCTCCAAGAATGGAAATGATATGCCAGGGAACAAGAAAATAACATGAGGAATCACATTTGTTTTTGCAATCATAGTGAACTGGATTAAAATTTGAAGGGCCGGGGCATTGAGCCTCAGGGGAACCAGAACGTAATGGATTGTTCTGTACAGAACTGGGATGGATCTATCCATACTGTAACCTTCCAATGAAGAGTGATTAATGGGCATGTACAAACCATTCTCATTGTAAAACAAACATTGAAAATTATATATTCGCTTGCATGAGGTGTAATAGATTGTAACTGGTGTTCAGACCCAGATTTACTACATACAGGTTACCTTGGATTCCTTTCCACTGTAACATCACCTTAAATGTCCATGGATTATAATATAATTGTATAATTCTATTTTTATTTTAAGTTTATTAATAATAATTTAGCTTCTGCTTAACCTTATGTGTTGCTCCTTTTGATCTCATAGAATGGTAAATATATAATTTTCAAACTCTGCATTTTACTTCCTGACTTGCACACTGTGAGAATTTTTTTTTCAGCTAGTTTCATGGCATCACTGCTACTAGATGCCAAATAACGTATTGAACGGGAGCCAAAAACAACATGGGGAAACATGAAATTCCCAAAAGAGCGATTCCCAAATTTTCATACACAGCTTTCTTCATGGTCTGTGGTAAATGTTTTAATTTCACTGCACAACCAAATTATCCCCGCTGCATATTCTCCGAAACTGCAGATAAATACCTGCTCCTCTGTCATGTTCTAATTGTGGTATTCATAACATTGATACTGTTGCCAATCATCTCCATAGCTTGTCTTTCCATCATTTTTCAATAACTTAAAGGAATCACGATTCCGAACCTTGATGGTTCCGAAGATGGTTGTTAAAAATTGCAGCAGGATCTTGATCAATTGGTCAAGTGGGCTGAGCAATGTTTGATGAAATTTAGTGCAGAAAAATGTGATGTGCTACATTCTGGTAAGTCCAACATGGGCAGGACCCACACAGTGAATGGTAGGGCTCTGGGACATGTTGTAGAGCAGAGGGATCTGGGAGTGCAGGTGCATAGCTCCCTGAAGGTGGAGTCGCAGGTAGATCGGGTGGTCAAAAAGGCTTTTGGCACATTGGCCTTCATCAGCCAGAATATTGAGTTTAGACATTGGGAGGTCATGTTTCAGTTGTATAAGACGTTGGTGAGGCTGCATTTAGAGTATTGTGTTCAGTTCTGGGCACTGTGTTATAGGAAAGATGTTGTCAAGCTGGAAAGGGTTCAGAGAAGATTTACGAGGATGTTGCCAGGACTAGAGGGTCTGAGCTATAGGCTTAGGTTGAGTAGGCTGGGACTATATTCCATGGAGCGCAGGAGGATGAGTGGTGATCTTATAGAGGTGTATAAGATCATGAGAGGAAGAGATCGTGTAGATGCACAGAGTCTCTTACCCAGAGTAGGTAAATCGAGGACCAGAGGACAGAGGTTTAAATTGAAGGGGAAAAGATTTAATATGAATCTGAGCGGTAACTTTTTCATACAAAGGGTGGTGGATGTATGGAACATGCTGCCAGAGGAGGTAGTTCTGTGAAACTGCAAGATCAGTTGTTCACTTCTTTCAATTCTCTTTTTCTGCCTTTACGCTAAAACGCAAGTCCAGCATCAACAAAATCACCATTGAAGTGAGGAGATTGAAACATTATTCGCTGTTCACAAGTTGTTTGCCTTACTTACATAATTGCTCAACTGGCGGGATTAACATCCAACAGCTGAAAAATAGCCATGAATCCCCTACTTCATGAGTGCAATCTGACAAGATACTGAAACAGAATGGTGATTGGATTCATTATCTGTACAACAACCACATAACTCGACCATGACAGTTGTTTCCAATGTAGATAACACACTAAATTTGTGCCTGATAATTAGACTGATAATGACATGCCACGTCACAATCAGCGAGTCAGTACAACTATACGTTGATGGAGGAAAACAGTATTTGTAGAGCAAAACATCCGGCCACTTAGTATATTGAACAACAATGATCCCAACCCTCACATATAAGGTCATAAATGATAGTAGCAGAATTAGGCCATTCGGCCCATCAAGTCTACTTTGCCATTCAATCATGGCTGATCTCTCCCTCCTAACCCCATTCTCCTGCCTCCACCCCATAACCTCCGACACCAGTACTAATCAAAAATCTATCTATCTCTGCCTTAAATATATCTATTGACTTGGTCACCACAGCCTTCTGTGGCAAAGAGTTCCACAGATTCGCCACCCTCTGACTAAAGATATTCCTCCTCATCTCCTTCCTAAAGGAACATCCTTTAATTCGGAGGCTATGACTAGTCCTGGACTCTCCCACTAGTGGAAACATCCTCTCCACATCCACTCTATCCAAGCCTTTCACTATTCGGTAAGTTTCAATGAGGTTCCCCCTCATCTTTCTAAACTCCAGCGAGTACAGGCCCAGTGCTGTCAAACGCTCATCATATGTTAACCCTGGGATCATTCTTGTTTATCATTCATTCATATGTTTTAGATTCTTCAACTAATGACCACAGCTCCACAAAGTCTGGAGGAAATCCCCTTTATGCCTTTTCTGCAAATCTTCCATATCTATTGGAAGAGTAGGTGAGCCCATGCCAGTGTCCCCACTGAGACCAGCATCCCCAACACTGAGCTACTAATCTTAGTGGACGCAGTTTTTTTCTCTCACGATGCCCAAGTCTTGAAACGGACACACTATTCCAGCTGGTAGAGCTGCCAGAGCCCTGGTTTGATTCTGACCTTGGATGCTGTCTGTGTGGAGTCTGCACGTTCTTCCTGTCACCACGTGGGTTTCCTCTGGGTGCTTTGGTTTCCTCCCACATCCCAAAGACTTGTGGGTTTTTTAAGTTAATTGGCCTCTGGAAGTTCCCCGAGTGTATATGGCGTGTGTAGAACTAGTGTATGAATGGGTTTTCAATGATTGATCTGGACTTTGTGGGCTAAGGTCCTGTGTTGTCTAAACTAAACTGTCATGGGGGGAAATGCTACCAAGTGGAGAGGAGAGAAGATTCAGTGAACACCCCTCCCTTTGTCTCAGCCTTGTGCCTTCCTCTTTTCTGATTCCCAAAATTTCAAACCTGGCTGATCGGAGTCGAAATGGAAGCATGAAGTTGTGATGAAATGCAATGTCACTCAATATCACATTAGCAGTCACCAATTCAATACTGGCACTGCACGTAACTGAGAGGACAGAACATGATGAGTCACAGGTGGTTTGCAGCAAGAGGCAGGGGAAGCAAAAATGCCAGCCCCCTGAATGGTAAGGTTGTGCATGAGTTCTCTTCAGGATTCAAATGAGAAACTGGATGGGCTATCTTCAGAAGGCAGCATATTAGTATGTACAATGAGGTAGTTATTGCATTTGCAGACATTTTCAGGACATGTACAGGAACTGAGCACTAATATTCAACAGAGCTTCATGCAGAGGTTTGGAACCTTTCCTTTCTGTGGAATTCTCTGCCACAGAAGGCAGTAGAGGCCAATTCACTGGATGTTTTCAAGAGAGAGTTAGATATAGCTCTAAGGGCTAACAGAATCAAGGGATATGGGGAGAAAGCAGGAAGGGGGTACTGATTTTGGATGGATCGTATTGAATGGCGGTGCTGGCTCGAAGGGCCGAATGGCCTACTCCTGCACCTATTTTCAATGTTTCTGTGTTTCTTTCTAATGTGGAAATGGTGGGGAATCCATTTGAAAACTTGTGGAAGGGACCATAATTAAGGCCCTCGTCCACCTTCCCAACTTGCTCTGAATGCCGATGATCAAATGGGCTTCCAAGCTGTCACAAAAGTCAAACAATCTGTTCGCCAACACTTAACTGAGATAGATGAGGTACTGCCGCATGTGAATAGCAATGATCCTAGGTGCACAAATCCATCTTCTGTTTGAATGAGGGCATTCATTCTTCCACCCCTACCAGTGTTCCACTGACACGCACCTGCTCAGTTGGTGCAGTGCGAACACAGCTCTCAGGCCCTGAGCTGCTTGTAATCTCAAGCAGGTCTCAACATGGGGAGAAGCTAATAGAATGGGGTTAGGAGGGAGAGATAGATCAGCCATGATTGAATGGCAGAGTAGACGATGGCCGAATGGCCTAATTCTACTCCTTATGACATCAGCAATCAAGGCTATCTGTTTTTCACCCATCAAACTGCAGCTACAGGATCCTATCAACCAGGATTACTAGTGAATGTAAAGTATATGAGAAACAGGGAATGTACAAGGTTAATGGTTCATGCTCCTTTGCAATATAGTATGCTTTAAATGTTACAAATTTGGTTTGTAATGTTTATTACGCATTGACTTTTACTTTTGTGTTATGCTAAGTGAATACTGATGATCAGTGATGCGAGAAGATAATTGATTGGACTGTGGGTGAATAGGGGATTGGTGTGTTGCGTTTCAGATTCAGCAGTCCTTCATGAATCGCTCCAGCAGGATAGTGCTTTTCTTTTTAACTTTGTTTCTTCCTGCTCCATCTCTTGTTTCTCCACTGCTCATGTCATGCCTGGTCATGATAGTGAGAATTTGCAGTGTACTGCAGAATATGGTGAATATTGATCTGTACTTCTCCCAAGCAGACCAGGCCAGAAAGTCCTCGAGCTGTACAGCACAGGAACAGGCCCTTCAGTCCAACTATTCCATGCCAACCAAGTTGCCTAACCAAGCTGAAGATAGACACAAAAAGCTGGAGTAACTCAGCGGGACAGGCAGCATCGCTGGAGAGCAGGAACGGGTGACGTTTTGGGTCAAGACCCTCCTTCAGACTAAGCTAGTCCCACTTGTTGGTGCCTGGCCCATATCCCTCCAAACCTTTCCTATCCATGTCTCCAAGTGTCCATTAAATGTGTCATTTATATGACCACCCCCTCAAGCAGCTGGTCCCATATATGCACTGCCCTTTGTGTGAACTAGCCCAGTTGATCAAGATCCCATTGTAATTTAAATAACTTTCTTAACTGCCCACTGCACTACCAATTTTAGTGACATTCACATACACACCTATATTCACAATCAAATGATCGTATAACTAATGAGCAACAGTGAGCCCAGCATTGATCCCTGCAGCACATCACTCATTACAGTCCTCCAATCTGAAAAACAACCCTCTGTCTCTTACCTCCAAGGCAATATGTTATCATTTGGCAAGTTTACCAGATTACCTACCATATAATAATACCTTGTCATCCTCCACGTAAATAATTTATGCCAATCATCTCGGTCACCGCTTCAAACATTCAGTCGAATTGTTCAGAAGCAAACTCAAGTAACCACACCCCCAAAAAACTAAAATGTGTTGAAATCAGTTGTCAATTACCACCCAAGTTGTTGATCAATTTAAATAATATTGATAGGGTCATCATTTCTGCTGCTGCATGTATGCTGTTTGGACAGGAGGAGAGTTGAACAATATGGTTGGCATCAGATTATTGAAGCACAATTGTCTATCTGCACAGTATGCTTCGGTAGGCATTAGCTGGTTTGGTTTCGTTTATTGTCACGTGTACTGAGGTACAGTGAAAAGCTTTTTAGGGTCGCGTGCTAACCAGTCAGCAAAAAGACAATACATGATTACAATCAAGCCATTTACAGTGTATAGATACATAAGGGAAAACAATTTAGTGCAAGATAAAGCCAGCAAAGTCTGGTCAAGGATGGTCCAAGGGACATCAAGGAGGTAGATAGCCGTTCAGTACCGCTCTCTGGCTGTGGCAGGATGATTCAGTTGCCTGATAGCTGCAAAACTGTCCCTGAATCTTGTGGTGTGCGTTTTCACACTTCTATACCTTCCATTTCAATACCTAGATCCTACTTATATCTACCTACACCCGCACCCGCATTTCTACACCCATACCCGTATACAGTGAAAATATGCTCAGCAATGTAACCACACTGGATGAATAGGTGAAACATATAGCCAATGTTGTATCTGATGCAACTTATGACAGAAATGTGGGCTGGCCATTTGATGCTGTTTTGGAACCATTCCCAGGGAACATTTGGTCTTGACCATTCAAAAAATACTTCTGCAAGTTTTAAGCAACATTGATACAAAATTGTGATTGAAGGTGTGGATGGATATCTTTCCTATTATCTCAAATTGCTTATTTTGCAACATTTTATTTTCCAAATCCCTTGAATGTCGCTGCTTTCATTAAAAAACAAAAGGTTATCTAGTGCCTTCCATAACCTTAAAAGCATTTAATAACCAGAGACAGTTGCAGTGTTTCTACAAATGGTGTCAGCTACTGTTGTTCTCATTTAGGCTTCTTGATTCTTAAAGACAATGGTTCAAGGAGAAACCATAGCAGCCCCTGCTCACAGCATTCAAGATTGGTAATAAACTTTGACTTGCCATTATTGCTGAAAACAAATAAAAGTACCAGTAGGTATTTACTCCAGGCCAGTCCTGCCATGTCCAATGATATTTAAGTCAGATTGTCTGTCACTTTAGCAAAGTAATAATAATAATAATAAATTTTATTTATGGGCGCCTTTCAAGAGTCTCAAGGACACCTTACAGTATTTAACAAGTAAAAAAACATATAATCGGAGTAAAATAAATAGTAAACACATCACCAATACACAAATTAAAGACAGAATTCGATCCAAAAAAAAAAAAAATCAGAAACACAGTGTGAAGAGAGAGCAGCGCCAGCTAAACCGCGCCAGCGTACACCCTCCCTTCCGGCAGCCATCTTGGACACAGACTAAAATAATCACTAACACACAAAAATCATCCCCCCACTGGATGGTTACCACTGTGGGGAAGGCACAATGTCCAGTCCCCAACCCCAGTTCTCCCACAGTCAGGCCTATTGAGGCCTCCGCTATTGCCTCTACGGAGGCCCGATGTTCCTGGCCGTTCTCGCCCCGGCGTCAGGAGAGTCCTCTCAGTAGTATCACATTGTAGTATCACTCAGTGGTATCACAAGTAGTATCACATTGTACCCACAAAAGCAATTTACACATTCCTTTATGCAGAAATAGTGAACATCTCTCAAACATGATTACTAAAATCAAAAGGATGTAAAGTGTGGAGATCATAATTGTCCCACCATCTAAATTAATGGAGTGATTGAGCAGATCAGGCAACATATCTGGAGAACAAGGATAGGTGACACTCAAGGTCGGAATCCTTCTTCAGACTACCTTCTTCAGACTACCAGAAGCATTAACTCCATTGTCCAATTTTAAATCAGCTTGGCCAAAAATCCAGGTCGAATCAGGTACAAGATTTAGGAACTGACTCAAAATGCTGGAGCAACTCAGCGGGACAGGCAGCATCTCTGGAAAGAAGGAATGGGTGACATTGCAGGTCGAGACCCTTCTTCAGACTGAGAGTCAGGGGAGAGGGAGACATATATCGAAGGGTAAGGTGTGAAAACGAGTGATCAAAGGGGATGAACATCAAGGAAAATGTAGAAGGGGTCATTGTTAGCTGAGGAGGTGACAACGAGGCACAAATACAGTAAAAATGTAATCAGGGCAACATTGAAACGAGTCAGAGAACTATGGTGCTGCTCCTGCTAGAAGCATTTGCTTATCCAATCTACCCATCCTGACTAAATAGTGAACATTCAGGTTCAGTATTAAGTTTCTGAAATCTACATATCAGACAGGAATAATATACTGAACAATAAAAGTGATGCATTTATTCAGCTTAAACTGAAATATGTTAATCAATTTTATTTTGAAAAAAATAATTTCTTTGAGATCATTTGAAGCTGTTGTTAGAAAAAAGACAATTATTTCAATTTGCTTAACATAATCCCTAAGAGTACACAAATGGTTTGACATTAAAGCCACTGTCCCACTTGCGTGTCCTTGGCACCCTAATTACATGACCTTGTGGTCGCGTTGAGGGGCGACGGTCCCACGAAGGTCGCGTGTGATTTCATTCGCCCGCACAGCCGTCTGGAGCGCGTGACGTCATTTGAAGATGGACACAAAGCTGGTGTAACTCAGCGGGACCGGCAGCATCTCTGGAGAGAAGGAATGGGTGATGTTTCGTGTCGAGACTCTTCTTCAGTCTAAAAGAAGGGTCTTGACCCGAAACGTTGCCCATTGCTTCTCTCCAGAGATGCTGCTGGTCCCGCTGAGTTACTCCAGCATTTTGTGTCTATCTTCAATTTTCTTAGCCCCGCTCTGGGAGTAGAAGTGGGGGCGGATCCGGACCGCAACGGCCGTGAGCCCCAGGCCGAGTACGGTGATCGTTTCCCTACTTCTGCTGCTGTTGGAGGTGAGACGTTGCGTCGCGCCAGGGTCTTGGGCCTGTCCCACTTTGGCCGTCAGTTCCGCGACAGGCCGTTGGCACGCGAAGATTTTGTTCGCTACAAAAATTTTGGAGCCCCGCGCGATACCGCGCACAACTCCATACCCCTCCGCGCTTCTCATTGGGACCGGCCCCGCGCGGCTACACGATGCCCGTGTGCCTCATCGTGACGATGTGTTCGCGTAATTAGCATGCCAAGGACACGTAAGTGGGACAGGCCCTTTAGTGTTGACCAGGATCATGAGAAGCATGTTGAAAGAGCAGCATGCTGGTACCCATTGCCTTCTCTTATGCCCAATTTAATAATATTAAACTAAAATATATATATTATTTGCAACACAGTGACATAGCTCGTAGAGCAAGTGCTTTTGTGGTGTTCGCATGTTCTCCTTCTTTTATCCAGAACCTCTAGATTCCTCCCACATCCCAAAGATGTGTGGTTTGGTAGGTTAATTGGCCACTGCAAGTTACCGCTGTTAAATAATAGAATCAAGGGAAACTAATGGAAATGTGGGGATAAATGTATGAGATTTGCATGACATCAGTATAAATGGGTGTTTCATAGTCAGTCCAGACTTGGTAGACTGAAGGTCCGTTTCCATGCTATATGGACTATGATTATGAATGAAAAACTAATAAATGAACTTAAAGATATACAATATAAACAATTATTGTTAATAGATTCAAATTTGTACAAAGAGGTAAATACCTTAAAATGGATCGCCTCCTAGTAGTCTGCCTTGTGGCTTCAGCTGTGTATAAAGAAAACATGTAACCTCAGAAATATTTGCAGGTTACATTTAACATCATGTGAAATATTCTACTAAATAACACTTCCTTTCATCTCTCTGCAGCTGATTATGTAGATAATGTCAGAATAAAGCCTTATAAGCACAAAGAATTAACAAAACATGTTTACACACAATGGGGTTGATAAATTACTGTTTAACTCTGTCTCTGTATACCATTGTGAAGCCTGGAAACAGAGGTCTTAATATTTAATATTAATTTCCCATCTGCTGTTTATTTTAGATGTCATTCCATTTAAGATTGATGTGTTTCTATTTATTTTTAAATAGTGGAAAGAGTAATATGATATGAATGAGTAAAGCATTTGTACCACAGCGTTGCTCACTATTGCTTGCAGGTTATGTTACTGGGTGTAAGTGCATGTCTCTTTTTATCTTTAAGAAGGAACTGCAGATGCTGGAAAAATCAATGGTAGATAAAAAATGCTGGAGAAACTCAGCGGGTGAGGCAGCATCTATGGAGCGAAGGAATATGTGAAGTTTCAGGTCAAGACCTTTCCCTCGACCCGAAACGTCACCTATTCCTTCGATCCATAGATGCTGCCTCACCCGCTGAGTTTCTCGGACTCCAATGTTGGAGATTATTTTATTGCCAGCAATGTACTTCTTATATGTGCACCTTAAGCAATGCACACACTTGACTTATTTTGTGCCCCCTATTCCTGGTGGGGGCACTATCATCAACCCAGACTGCAATGCATTTCCAATGACCTTCCCCCAAATAACTGATCCACAGGCCTTTCCATTCTGACCACATGTCCTGCAATCTGCTGCATCCCTTTGTCTGAATCTTGCCATGCCCACTGTTAGCTTGCCGATTATCTACCGATTACCAATCTAATCCATTCACCAGTCTGTCACCCTATTCCCAGCCTGACCTTCTATCCTGATACCTGTCTCTAAATTGACTCCGAGCCAAATCTTTCTCGGCTGCAATCTGTCTGGGTATTTACCTAATTTTCTTCATGTGAGCCGCAACATGACAAGCCTGATTGAATTTTCCAGTGATGACCTCTCCATCCAAATAATAGTTACTCGCAGGGCAAAAGCTGTCAAACAACCCTAAGCAAATGCTGTTCATTTTCTAGACATTCCTTCATGAAGGTGGAATTTACTTCCAAGAGTCCTCACCTCTGTCATGCTCTATGGGTCATTGGATCCAAGGTGGCAAATTACTTTGCAACAAACAAGCCCATAATAATTTATGTAAAAAGTGAATGATTCAGATTATATGATCTTTGCAAAACCAGAATTGTTGACTTTTGAATCCAGCTTTACACATGAAATTCTAAACCGGACCACACCTATACCATACTTATGCTGGGACCTGACACCTATTTGCAATAACTGCATTTAACAGCTTTCTGTAGTATTTTTAACATAATGCATGGCTCCACGAGTCCGTACAGTTTTAATGCAAGGAAAACAGCTGCTGATGCTGGCAAAACAAAAATGATCCAATTTAAGAAGCGGTTAAAAAGAAGAAAGGTGCAGAATTGGAACATTTTTGAAAAGCAGTTCTGATCAGTGATCCTTGTGTATAATCAACCCCACTGATAATGAGTAGACATCTTGAGTTGGGTGTAAAGAAGGGCCAGAATGGATCATGCTATGGATTTGGAGATCATTGTTCAGGTAGGCTGAGGTGAGAAAATAAATTAAAAAATGTATAATATAAAACCACAGAAGATACTATGAAGCTGCTTAATGGTGAGCTGATGGGATAGAATGGGTGCAGCAGGAGTTTCCATATGATGGAACTGTTGAAGGCTGAAGGAAGAGGTCCAAACAAGTACAGAGTATGCACTGTCAGATCTTACAGCCACATGTTCTTGTATTTAATTACATTTGTTAAGAAGTTGTTTGTTTTGTTCATAATAGACAGTCAATGTAAAATCCTTCAGAAGACCTTATATATATTCTTGGTTGGAATAAATAAAATGCTGGAATGCCTTGGGACTGTTGAATGTTGGGGCTCAGGTTTTCGGACGAGTTAACTTAATTCAGAAAAAATAGGTCACTTAAATGAATAATGCAAAATTGACATATTCATTTCAATCAACCTATTGAATTTTCTGGCTAGTTTAGAAAGGGCAAAATCAAAATCTTCAAGTTTCAGATTCCAGATTTGTACAAATACTACGAATAGCAAGGGTAATTCTAATAAATAATATGGAAAGATGCAAGGTGATTCAAGTGTGCATTAAATAGTTGTGTGTATATTTCTACACATATTTGCTTTTCTTTGCACAATTTTAAACAATTATTAGACAAAGATCTGCATGATATTTTAAATTGCTTTTTTGGAAAGTATCTGTTGAATACAATTTAGAGCTGCATACTTGGAATTGGATTGTAGTCTATAACTATTAGATCTTAGCAGTATTGCATTGTACATTGTTATACATATTTGAGTATATTAATTACATCTTAAGTAATAGACAATAGACAATAGGTGCAGGAGTAGGCCATTCGGCCCTTCGAGCCAGCACCGCCATTCAATTTGATCATGGCTGATCATCCCCAATCAGTACCCCGTTCCTGCCTTCTCCCCATATCCCCTGACTCCGCTATCTTTAAGAGCCCTATCTAGTTCTCTCTTGAAAGCATCCAGAGAACCCGCCTCCACCGCCCTCTGAGGTAGAGAATTCCGCAGACTCACCACTCTCTGTGAGAAAAAGTGTTTGCTCGTCTCCGTTCTAAATGGCTTATTCCTTATTCTTAAACTGTGGCCCCTGGTTCTGGACTCCCCCAACATCAGGAACATGTTTCTTGCCTCTAGCGTGTCCAAACCCTTAACAATCTTATATGTTTCAATGAGATGCCCTCTCATCCTTCTAAACTCCAGAGTGTACAAGCCCAGCTGCTCCATTCTCTCAGCATATGACAGTCCCGCCATCCCGGGAATAAACCTTGTAAACCTACGCTGCACTCCCTCAATAGCAAGAATGTCCTTCCTCAAATTAGGGGACCAAAACTGCACACAATACTCCAGGTGTGGCCTCACTAGGGCTCTGTACAATTGCAGAAGGGCCTCTTTGCTCCTAATGATCCATTGATGATTCATGGTATACTCAATGGATGAATGTCTGAAAGGAATTATTTTCTCTTGGTTCTTTTTATTGTTTCTCTTTCCTCAAGCTTTGTATTAACTATAACTGGGAGAGTAGAAGGAACATCTACACTTTCAGTTATTTGAATTAGATGAAGAAATGAGTGCAAATATTCAGGAGATCAGGCAGCCCCCGTTAATGTATCAATGACCTAGAACATAGATACATAGATACATAGAAAATAGGTGCAGGAGTAGGCCATTCGGCCCTTCGAGCCTGCACCGCCATTCAATATGATCATGGCTGATCATCCAACTCAGTATCCCGTACCTGCCTTCTCTCCATACGCCCTGATCCCTTTAGCCACAAGGGCCGCATCTAACTCCCTCTTAAATATAGCCAATGAACTGGCCTCAACTACCCTCTGTGGCAGAGAGTTCCAGAGATTCACCACTCTCTGTGTGAAAAGGTTTTTCCTCATCTCGGTCTTAAAGGATTTCCCCCTTATCCTTAAGCTGTGACCCCTTGTCCTGGACTTCCCCAACATCGGGAACAATCTTCCTGCATCTAGCCTGTCCAACCCCGTAAGAATTTTGTACGTTTCTATAAGATCCCCTCTCAATCTCCTAAATTCTAGCGAGTATAAGCCAAGTCTATCCAGTCTTTCTTCATATGAAAGTCCTGACATCCCAGTAATCAGTCTGGTGAACCTTCTCTGTACTCCCTCTATGGCTAGAATGTCTTTCCACATATTAGAAGACCTAAACTGTATGCAATACTCCAGGTGTGGTCTCACCAAGACCCTGTACAACTGCAGTAGAACCTCCCTGCTCCTATACTCAAATCCTCTTGCTATGAAGAGGATTTCAGTATAGAACAATAGAACACAGGAATGTGTTCAGCCCACAATGTTTGCACTGAACACGATGTCAAGTTGAACTGATCTCATCTGTCTGTACATGATGGACATTCCTCGATTCCATGAACTTCCATGTGCCTCTATAGTATTTGCCTCCACCACCACCTCGGGCTATACGTTCCAGGTCTATGTAAAAAAAGTTGCCCTGCACATCCAATTAAACGTTCCACCTCTCACCTTATAGCTATGCCTTATAATGTTAGACATTTCCTCCCTTGGAAAAAGGTTCTGTCTACCCTATCTCTGCCTTTTATACACTTCTCAGAAGTCCACCTTCAACCTCCAACGTTCCATTGAAAAAGGTCCAAGCCCATCCAACCTTTTATTTTAGTTGAAACCCTCTAATTTATGCAGCATTCTGGTAAACTTCTTCTACACCCTCTCCAAAGACTCCACCCCCTTCCTGCGATGCGGTGGCCGAAACTGCATGCAATAATCCAAATGCGGCCTAACCAAAGTCTTACAGAGCTGCACCATGACTCCCTGACTCTTATATTCAATGCCCCCAGCAATGAAGGCAAGCATACCATATGCCTTCTTCACCACCCTTACTACTTTTGCTGCCACTTTCAGTGAGCTATGAACATGGACTCCAAGATCCCTCTGCACATCAATGCTGTTAAAAGCCCTGTCTCACTGTACGAGTTCATTCATAGGGGGCGCCGTCCTGTATGGGTATGGCTGCCCAGCCTGCAGCTGTCCGTTTTTTCACCTCTTTTATTTTATTTTTAGTGAGTTAAAGTGTTTTGTTTCTGGGTGGGGGGGGGGAGGGGGAAACTGCTTTTCAGGGTCCCTACCTGGTCGGAGAGGCGGTTTTTCTCTGAGCAGCACTTTCGACCCATCCTCGCGGCCTACCAGCGGGCCTGGAGTGGCGTTTCCTGTCGGGACCAGCCAGAACCTCGGCTTCTGCGGCGGCACAGCACTGGAGCGCTATCGCGGAGCGGGCGATGCCTAGCCCAGGTCGCTGCGCTGGAACTCCGGTGAGCTGAGACCGCCGACAAAAACATCGCGGAGCTGCGGGTCTGTGGAGCGGCCAGCTGTGGGCGGCGGCGCTGAACTTTTCATTGGGAGCCTGGGATCTCTCGCCGAGATCGCCAGTGGTGGAGCTCCATCCAGCGTGGTCTGTCGGCTTTGGAAGCCGCGGTCTCCGGTAAGGAAGCGGCCATTCCAGGTTTCCCATGCCGCTGTGAGGATTCTCCCGACGCCGGAGCACCATCATCCGGCGAGAAGGGCCTGGAACATCGGGCCTCCGTAAAGGTGACTGCAGAGGCCTCAATAGGCCTGATTATGGGTGGACAAGGGGATGGGGACTGGACATTGTACCTTCCCTCATAATGGGAACCATTGTGGGGGGGGGGGGGGGTTTATGTTTACATTTCTTTATTATTGTTATGTCTGTATTCTTTTTTTATGTGCTGCATTGGCAATAAGCATTTCACTACACCAATTGGTGGATGTGACTTATAAAGAACCTTTGAACCTTTGAAGTGTTCTCCCGAGTTTCCCCTGATTCGAACTCGGAGATTTACGGTAATGGCCGCTCGTAGGTACTCGGGGCTCTTGTGGACATTTTTCAACGTTGAAAAATCTTCACGAGTCTTCCCGAGCTTACTGCGTTTCCCGAGTACCTGCCGTTAGCGTTACGAGCCACTAAGAGATGTCCCGAGCTCTGACGTACCCGCTACGTACATTCTACGTGCTTCCACGAGTTTGATTTTTGGTTTTAACTCGGGAGAGCTCTTTAATGAACTCGTACAGTGGGACAGTGCTTTAAAGGTCTCGTCATTAACTGTATGATCTCCCCTTCATTCAATCTTCCACTGCGCAACACCTCACACTTGCTCGGGTTAAACTCCATCTGCCATTTATCTACCCATTTCTGCAGCTGATCCATATCCCTCTATACATTCTGAAAGCCTTCCTCACCATCTGCCACTCCTGCTTTGGTGTTCCAGCAACCCTAGTCCCCAACCCATCGATCTGTACATCTATACCTCTGATGAAATTAAGAGAAATTAAACTCTGATTAGATGATAATTATCTCACCTGTCAGAGCCAAGATTTCACCTGCAATGACTGTTTTATGTGCCTGCACTATTACATCTAGTGTTCCCACGGATCTTTCTTCAGCTTTTATTCAAGTTTCATAGACATAATGTCCCCTGATGAAGTCATTAGGAGGCGTAATGTCAGCTTTACTGATTAAAATATTGATCCTGAAGGAAACATTAACTTCTCCTGTTAGTCCACAAACTGTTATGAAGAGGCTGTTTGTGCCACCTTTCATGGGCCACTATTTACCGGCACACTTCACTGGATCCCATTCTTCCCAGACTCCCAGTACTCTCCTTTTTTGTTTCTGTTCACCCATTTCTGTCTCTGATCCCCTTTGCAAAATCCCTTTTGATTTTATTTTTCTCACTATCCTCAATGGATCATTTCAGCTGAATTAAAATCTCCCCACCTAACCCTGGCCTTTTACCAAGGATTGGGAACTTGGCTAACTTTTAGCAACATTTAAATGCTGCTAATGCAAAAGTACGCAGCCCATCATTTCAGTGAATGTTGCCTACTCAGTCCCCTGGTTGGTCAAAGATTCTTCTTAATCGTGCAGATTTGACATTTATTTACAATGTTTTTTGACTTGTGGATGTCCCAATGCATTTGACAGTGACAGTCAAAGTTGAAACACATTTTTTGTTGTAAGATAAAGAAGCAGGCAAACAAATGTAGCATGCTTACACAGACACGTACACAGAGATATAGGACTTTGATAGACAATATATCCAAAATATGGCATGTACGTTGGTACATTGGACACCATAGTTTGGTTGAGAGATACAGCATGGAAACAGGCCCACTGAGTCCGCACTGACCAGCGACCCCCTCACATTAACACTACCCTACACACACACGACGGCCAATTTTTACATTTATACCAAGCCAATTAACCTACAAACCTGTACGTCTTTGGAGTGTAGGAGGAAACCGAAGATCTCAGAGAAAAACCCACGCAGGTCACGGGGAGAAAGTACAAACTCTATACAGTCAGCACCCGTGGTCAGGATCGAACTAGGTCTCTGGCGCTGTAAGGCAGTAGCTCTACTGCCTCGCCACTGTGCCGCATTATCCTATTTGTTAAGGCATTCAGCAAAGTCACCCTCTATTAACTGTATGCAGATGATGTAGTGTGGATTTGATGACACCCTATCATTTTGGAGATGTATGGTTCAGCTAATGCCATTGCTTACCTTCACAAGGGTGATTGTGCATTTGCCAGCAGCAATGATCACTTCTCACCCATCTCCAAATAGGGGTCGGGGTGAATCATTTAGGGCCAAATGTACAGTTAAAGCATGGAAGCACTTGGAGAACGACACAAAGCTGGAGTAACTCAGCTGGTCAGACAGCATCTCTGGAGAGAAGGAATGTGTGACATTTCAGGCTGAGACCCTTCTTCAGCATCTGCAGTTCCTTCCTGCAGAACTTGGACAATGTGCTCCTCAGGGTTCTTGGCTCAAAACATTGAACCCCTCTGATTAAAATTAACTTTGTCCATAATCTAAATTATAGATTAGATTAGAACCACTGAGAAGGGAAATCAGTAAAATGTGGATTGGCTGGGAATAGAAATCAAAGATAGTTGAATAGAATCTCCCAAAGAAAGTTGAATAGAATCACAGAAATGTCCAACTAGCATGGACGTTTTCACTCTGCAGACATAAGTGATTCAAGGAAATTCAGGTACAATTTAATAGAAAAAGGTAAAAGACTTAAAGATGATGCATGTGGTGAAACACTACTGGGATTCATTGAACAATGTCTTACAACAAAGAGAGGTAACACTGAAGGGCCTGTCCAACTTACGTGTCCTTGGCACGCAAATTATGCGACCTCGTGTTTGCGTTGAGGTGCATGGGCATCGTATGGCCGTGCGGGGCTGGTCCCACTTAGAAGTGCAGAGGGGTATGTAGTTGTGCGCGACATTGCGCGGGGCTCTGAAATTTTTGTAGTGAACGAAATCTTCGCGAGCCAACGGCCTGACGGCCAAAGTGGGACAGGCCCAAGACACTGGCGCGACGCAACGTCTCACCTTCAACACCAGCAGAAGCAGGCAAACGATCGCCGAACTCGGCCTAGGGCTCACGGCCATTGCGGTCCAGATCCGCCCCCACTTCTACTCCCAGAGCGGGGCCAAAAAAATTGAAGACGGACACAAAATGCAGGAGTAACTCAGTGGGACCGGCAGCATCTCTGGAGAGAAGCAATGGGTGACGTTTCGGGTCAAGACCCTTCTTTTCAGACTCAAGAAGAGTCTCGACACTAAACATCACCCATTGCTTCTCTCCAGAGATGCTGCCGGTCCTGCTGCGTTACTCCAGCTTTGTGTCCATATTCAAATGACGTCACACGCTCCAGACGGCTGTGCGTACGCATGTAATCGCGCCCGACCTTCGCGGGACCGTCACGCCTCAACGCGACCACGAGGTCGCGTAATTTGCGTGCCAAGGACACGTATGTGGGACAGGCCCTTTAGGAACAAAAGCCAAGTAATGTTCTATTATAGAGGCTAAATAAAATATCCTTTAAGAGCAAGGTCATCGCCAGTATAATTGGCCTGACATTTGATTTGCTCAACAGGGAAAGGATGGACTGAAACGTTTCAAAGCATGACGGGGGGGGGGTGGGTGGGGGGGGGGGTTAGTGATGGGAGGTAGAAAGGAGTTCACAGGTTCTAGGAGTAGAATTAGGCCATTCGGCCCATCGAGTCCACTCCACCATTCAATCACGGCTGATCTATCTCTCCCTCCTAACCCCATTCTCCTGCCTGCCTTCTCCCCATAACCCGACACCCACCGCACTAATCAACAATATATCCCTCTCTGCCTTAAACACACCCACTGACTCAGCCTCCTCCCACCCACTGCCGTCTGTGGTAATGAATCCCACAGATTCACCCCACCCTCTGGCTGAATAAATTCCTCCTCATCTCCTTGCTAAAGTTGCTCCACGCTTTGCTGCTTCTGCCCACTCCCCGCCCACTCTCCGAACCTGCCCATGTCCCTCTGCAGAGAGAGAGTCCCTGCTTCCTCCACACTACCTGCCTACCTGCCCCTTCCACCGATGTTCATATCACCGAAAAGCTCTTTCACATAGTCTGCTCATGATGCTCAAGCTTTATTCTGTAAATGTATTACCTTTTCTTCCAACTTTTTAGTACTCTGAAATTGCCTTTTGCATTAAATTCACCTCTCTGTGAAATGTTCACATCAACATCTTTCCCAGCACCATTCTAAAGGTGTCATCGTGAACGACAGACTTGAATCCAATACTCTTCTGGCACTGGAGTTGACAATCACCATTTATTGTTTGAGACGCATATTTAGTATATGAATTTTAAAATGAAAAGAACCATAAGACAGAGGAGCAGAATTTGGCCCGTTGAGCCATTTGATCATGGCTGATCTATTTTTCCCTCTCAACCCCATTCTCCTGCCTTGTCCCCATAACCTTTGATGACCTTACTAATTAACAACCTGGCAATCTCCACTTTTAAGATACCCATTGACTTGGCCTCCACAACCATCTGTGGAAATGAATTCCACAGATTCACCACCCTCTGGTTAAGGAAATTCCTTAACAGTCACGGTGGCGCAGCGGTAGTGTTGCGTCCTTACAGCGAATGTAGCGCCGGAAACCGGGGTTCGATCCCAATTACCGATGTTGGCTGTACGGAGTTTGTACGTTCTCCCCATGACCTGCGTGGGCTTTCTCCGAGATCTTCGGTTTCCTCCCACACTCCAAAGAAGTACAGGTTTGTAGGTTGATTGGCTTGGTAAATGTTTTTTTTTTTTTTAATTGTCCATCGTGGGTTAATATGAGGGGATCGCTGGTCGGCGTGGGGCGAAGGTCCTGTTTCCGCGCTGTCTCTCTAAATTAAATTAAATCTAAATCTCCATTCGAAAGGTACATCCTTTTATTCTGAAACTGTGCCCTCTGGTCCTAGACTCACTAGTGAAAATGTCCTCTCTGCATCCACTCTATCAAGGCCTTTCATTACTTCATAATGGCTACATTTGATAATGGCCAAAATCTACACCAAAATATGCGGTAACCAAAAATCAAAATCCTCCAGATTCTAAATATCTAAGCTTAAAGCAAAAAGTACAGAGATGAGGGATTAATGATAACCTGGGTCACTCATCAAAAGGCTTCATAATCTGCTAACTATTTCTAGCACTTTCTGTTTAAGGTTCAGTCTCACCCTTGACTTTACCATCAAATGTAATAATTTGCCATCAAATTCTACTATTTCTGAACACATTTGAAGATGCCTGTGTGTCAGTTGTACGAGTGATTTAGTGCTAACCTTAATACAATACCCAATGACCCCTCCTGACATCTTTCAATATTGTATCTTAGCTTTGTGAGATTCTGCAATTAAATGTCATGCAGAAAGGCTGCAAACAGACCCTGGGGTCAATGTGAATTTTCTGCTAACAATGCAATCTCTGGATGCCATTAAATAATAATATTCAATGCACCAGAAGCAAACTGCCATATGGACCATGTGCAGGAAGGTATTGCAGATGCTGGTTTAAACCAAAGATAGACACTAAAAGCTGGTGTCATATTTGTAATGATCTAACTGTGCAGTGTTAATATGAAGATAGACACAAAATACTGGAGTAACTCAGCGGGACAGGCGGCATCGCTGGAGGCAGGGGTGGAAATCCCCGGGGGGGGCAGGGGGGACACGTTCCCCCCTCTGTTTTGAGAGGTGGGGGACTTCCCCCCCCTCCCCAGATTTTGTAATATGGATTTAAAAACCCGGTGAAATCTCCGCTTTCAGCGAGACAGTGGGGGTGGGACTGCTGATCGAGGGCGCCGATTGGACGAGAGAGACGTCGGTCAGCAGGCAATGGGGGCGGGACCATGATAATTCAGCGCGATCATTGGAGGATGGAGGAGTAGGGGGGGTGGGACTGAGGATAGAGCGCGGTGATTGGAGGAGGGAGATGTGCCAAAACACTCTTGGCACAGACCTGCGCCTCATCCACAGCCAGGATCGATCCCGGCTCTCCGGCGGTGTCCCGTCCCCACCCGATTGCCCCTCCCCCCCAAACGAGTGGCCAGAGAGGTCTGGAGTCAGACGGGAGCTGTACCCCCAGGCCCACAGCCAGCGCAGAGAAGCAGCGCAAAACCCAGCTCAACTCTGCCTGTCCAGCCAGGTTAACCTACAGCCCTACCTGGGCTTGCGGGAAATATGGCCCAGGTTTACAGCCAGCGCGGAGAAGCAGCACTGGTATCCCGTCAGTCCAGGCAGGGCTGTATGTTAACCCGGCAAGACAGGCAGAGTTGAGCTGCATTTAGCGCTGGATTGAGCCTCCGAAGCCTCGCATGTGTGTGTGATTGTGCGCGTGCGCTCGCGGCCGATAAGAAATTGTGTCCCCCCTGTCCCCTCCATATTTTGATAGCGATTTCCATGCCTGGCTGGAGGGAAGGAATGGGTGAGGTTTTTGGGTCGAGACCCTTCTTCATAATGTGATTCAGGGGAAAGGGAAACGAGAGATTTAGATGGTGATATGGAGAGATATATAAAACAAATGAATGAAAGAGATGCATAAAATAAAGTGATGTTGATCAAGACAAGGTGGAGCCTACAATAGCCCATTGTTGGCTGTGGGTTAGGTGATAATGAGTTATAGAGACAGTGAAACTCAACAGGATGACAGTGAAACTAGTAGGATGACTAGGGTGGGGGAGGGATGGAGGGAGTGCCATATGGATTAGTTAGTTTATCTTCGTAAAAGATGGCTAATGGCATAGGGGGTAAACAAAACCATAATTGCCCTGTCCCACTTACGCTACTTTTTCGGCAACCATCATAGTCACAGCGGGTCTCCGAAAATTTTCAACATGTTGAAAATCCAGCAGCGACCACTACAAGGTACGACTCTTTGGGCGACTACTCACGACCATACAGGCTTCACCCCATGACGTGTCGCTAGGGTGTCGCTTGTATGGTCGTCACCCAAAGAGTCGTAGCGTCTTTCTGGTCGCCGCTGGATTTTCAACATGTTTAAAATATCCAGCGACCTGCAACTACCTATGACGGGTGCCACCGAAAAAGTGGCGTAAGTGGGACAGGCCCATAAGGACAACAAGAAGTTTCGTAACTTTCTTATAGAAACTTACAAAATTCTTAAGGGGTTGGACAGGCTAGATGCAGGAAGATTGCTCCCGATGTTGGGGAAGTCCAGGACAAGGGGTCACAGCTTAAGGATAAGGGGGAAATCCTTTAAAACCGAGATGAGAAGAACTTTTTTAACACAGAGAGTGGTGAATCTCTGGAACTATCTGCCACAGAGGGTAGTCGAGGCCAGTTCATTGGCTATATTTAAGAGGGAGTTAGATGTGGCCCTTGTGGCTAAAGGGATCAGAGGGTATGGAGAGAAGGCAGGTACGGGATACTGAGTTGGATGATCAGCCATGATCATATTGAATGGCGGTGCAGGCTCGAAGGGCCAAATGGCCTACTCCTGCACCTAATTTCTATGTTTCTATGTTTCTAAGAAGCATTTGTGCCTCTTATGTTACAAACTATCCTAAGGTGCTTCTCAACAGAGATATCGGGAAGGTTTTGACACCTATCAACATAAGGAAATATTAGGAGAATTATCAAAGCTTGGACATAGAGGTAGGTTTTAAAATTGTCTAGCTCCTAAATGAAATGGACCTAGACAAAGACATGTGAGAAGAGAAATCTCTTACTCAGGACGCAAGAATTGACAACAGTTTATCGAGGAAGTTGTATTGCGGTGAGGGCATGGGGAGATTTAAAACAAGGATCAGGAAAAAGGTGAATGAGACATGCTGTGAACTGTGAGGAGATAAGCAGGACATAAAGCTGTGAAATAGCTTTATCGGGATAACACTATGGTGATATTTGAGGTAGAAGTTTATTTCTCAGTGATGAAGCAAAAACATAGTTGGAAGTTCAGTTCAGAGTCAATTATGACATCAAATCTGTTTCAAAATTTCTCATAGGGTTCTTAAAGAGATGTTTTCACTTGTTAATCAACAGAGTTACGGTAAGAAAAATATCAGTGGATATATTTAAGGCAGAGATAGATAGATTCTTGATTAGTACAAGTGTCAGAGGTTATGGGGAGAAGGGGGTTGGGAGGGAGAGATAGATCAGCCATGATTAAATGGCGGAGTAGACTTGATGGGCCGAATGGCCTAATTCTGCTCCTATCACGGATGACCTTATGACCTAAGAATCAACGACAGTGGCTTTGATTGTCCCAGTGTAGAAAATATATGTTCATTCAGAACTGAATGTTCGATAAACAATATAACTAATCAGAGACTCTGATAGAATTGAGAGAAATGGTACACCAGCGTGCATGGAAAGCTGAGATTGTAATCTTGGATGAAAGCAGAATTGAAGGGCCTGGAAACAGTGATCTGCGAGGCAATTCTGAATATTGTCTCACCACCAAACTGATATTGGTTTATTATGGTCAAATGTGTGTGCGTGCTAGCTAGTCAAAGGGTACAGTGAGTGAAAGCTAATTACTGGGCAGTATTACACCTTATCTTACAGTTCAGTTTATTGTCACGTGTACCGTGGTACAGTGAAAAGCTTTTGTTGCGTGCTATCCAGTCAGCGGAAAGACAATACATGATTACAATCAATCCATTTACAATGTATAGATACATGATAAGATAATAACATTTAGTGCAAGGTAAAGCCAGTAAAGTCCGATCAAGGATAGTCTGAGGGTCACCAATGAGGTTGATAGTAGTTCAGCACTGCTCTCTGGTTGTGGGAGGATAATTCAATTGCCTGATAAGAGCTGGGACGAAACAGGCCCTGAATCTGGAGGTGTGCATCTCAGGCATCTGTCCCATGCCTTGAGTCTGCTCTCTGCAGCCATGCTAAACACTTATGTCCCAACAGCACTGATTGAGCTTGAACCTCTCAATACTCATGATCATAAACGAGACCTGCTGGAAACATCACACACACCAAAGTTTATAGAGACACAAGGAATTGTGGATGCTGGACTCCTGAGGACAAAGTGCCGGAGTCTCTCAGCAAGCTAGAGGCAGCATCTGTGCAGGAAATGGACATGTGATTATTGTACAATCAGTCTGAAGAAGGGTCCCACCCCAAAATGTCATCTGTCAATTCCCTCCACAAATGCTGACCAATGTGCTGAGTTACTGCAGTGTGTTTTGTGCATTAACCTTTCAGTTCAAGAACATGAAGTTGAGTTTCTCTTTCCACAGATGCTGCTTAATCTGTTGAGTGTTCCCAGCTTCTTCTATAGTTTTTTTAATTATAACTTCTTCTGGCCCATTGCAGATACTTGTTACTTACCAGCTGGGGCTATATGTAGAACAAGACCAGGATGTTATCAGGGGATAAGCAGAAAGAAAGATAACTCTGTGTGGTAGATTAGTAAGATTAAACGAGAACTTACCAGTTTGAAGTTTGATCTTTATTTTATGAGGAGTTACGATGAGGGATTACGTGAAGAAGAGCCCGTCCAGCCGCACACACGTCAATCTTCAAAGCAGCGGAGTGAAATCACAGACAACAATTACTGAAGTATGATAGTAAGATACATAAAGACTAGAACTACCATCTCGATCTTTTATGAGGGTGGGAGCGGAGGGCACGTAATCCCTCATCGTAACTCCTCATAAAATAAAGATCAAACTTCAAACTGGTAAGTTCTCGTTTAATCTGATTATTTTACTTCGGAGTCATGTGAGTGACTATGTGAAGATTTCAAAGCTCTGTGATTTTACGCCGTAGATTCAAATCCAGGCCTCTGATCCAGGCATTGATTGACTCTAAATGAGTAAAAGGCAATCAACAATGCATAACCACAACATTAATGTAATCAATTAATGGTTTTATTTATCACAACAATAGTAACCCCCTTTATCATAATGGGGGACTTAATACTGAATCCAAAACAGCACCACCAAACACCCCGGGATCTTTAATCTCCTTATGGTAATACTTGTGAAACATCTGTTCACTTGCCCATCCTGTGGCCGCGAGGATAAGGTTTATTGGAACGTCCAAATCCTTGGCCGCCGATGTTGATGCCGCCCTGGCGGAATGAGATTTAAATTTGTCAGTATCAATACCTGAATAAATCAACACCTGTTTCAGCCATCTTGCGATTGTCTGTACCGACACTTTCTTATGCGTTTTTTTATAGCTGACAAAGAATGCTGATTCTGCACCTCTTAAGGTACTGGTTGCTTCAATGTAACATCGTAAATGTGCGTTGTACATTCCAGATTTCCTGCATAACATCTGGTACCACACATAGACGTGGATCCATAGGATATGCTGAAAAAAACAACTTACATCCTGTGAACCCAGGTCTACTTTGTTTAAGCAAATCATAGACATAGAATATAATGGCATCTGCTGCTATTTTCATCCTGTCTATTCGTAATTTCTGCAATGTTTGCACTCTGTGCTGAAACTAATGCCATGAGCATAACTAACCTCATGGTAATTTTGGCCAATGACAGAGCTTCAATAGGCGCCCATTGGCGAAGGAGCATAAGCACATCTCTTACATTCCAGATTTCTGTATACCTGGGTCTAGGAGGATTGGAATTAAAAATTCCCTTCATAAACCTACAGACCCATGGGTGTGATCCTATAGGATTTTGTTCTGATTCCCTGCATAGATATGCAGAAAGAGCACTCCTTGCAGTATTGATCGCACTATAACTCAAATGCATATCAAAATAAAGAGTTGAAAGAAACTCTAACACATCTGAAATGTCTGCAGCGTGATATGTAATATTCTTTTGTGAACAAACCTCCCATTTCTTTATATAAGAAATGTACTGCTTCTGGGTACTATTCCTCCAGGCTGCTGCCATAGCATCCACAGTACGCTCCGATAATCCTCTTCCAAGATATGGCCTTCTTAGAATCTGCAAATCAATAAACCAATACGATCATGTAAAGGATGTGATTCACTAATTACAGGGTGCACAAGCAGGGTTTCCTGCTTAGGAATAATCATAAGCGGTCTTGTGATCATTTGTAACACCAGAGGGTACCACGGCTGTGTAGGCCAGTCTGGTACCACTAAAACCCGTGAAGCTGCGTCCTGTTTACTTTTCTGTATACACCGATTAATGAAGCAAAACGGAGGAAATGCATACAGAAACATACTACCCCAATGTAGCAAGAAAGCATCCACTGCTACTGCACCAGGATCAGGTTCCCATGCCACATACTTAGGCAATTTGTGGTTAAGTCTTGATGCAAACAAGTCAATCTCTGGCATCCCGAATCATGCCACAATTTTATTAAATTTTTAATGATGCAACATCCACTCTGTATTGTCATTGAATTTACGTGAACTTGTGTCTGCAACTATGTTGAATCTACCTGGTAGGTAGATTGCCGAAAGCCAAATCTTTCTGGTAATACACCAGGTCCAGATCACATTTGCCAATCTGTCACAAGATTCTGACTTGATACCACCCATATGATTAACATACGCTACAGCTGTAGTATTGTCAATCTGTACCTGAACGTGCACATTTTTCATATTAGAATAATAAGCTTTAAGCCCATAAAATGTTCCTAAAAGCTCTAGGTAATTGATACCTTGATCTTGGAGCAAAGGTACTTCCTCCACATTCCATCTACCTCCACAGCTGGAAACAGTATTAGTAGCGCCCCAACCTAGAGCACTTACATCAGTCTGTAGAATAATGGAAGGTGTTTCAACCAGAATTTGTCTGGAAGCATTAGAGACATTGTTAATCCACCATTCTAATTCCACAATGGGCTCAATTGCCAATTGCATGAGCCTGTCAAAATGCCCTGCATTTATCCTTAATGCGTGTACCTTAGCTCGCTGCAAATGCTGATAATGCAGTGATCCAAACATTACAGCTGGAAAAGCAGCAATTAATTTACCCAACAAGCTTGCTACTTGTCTAATTGAGGGTTGGTGCTCTGTAATGAGCTTAATACAACCTTCAATTAACCGCAGCCTCTTATCTTTTGGCAAAGTGACTACCATGTGTTCTGAATTAATGGTAAAACACAGGTAATCAATTTTTGTGCTTGGTAATAGTTTCGATTTATGTGGGTGAATAATGAATCCCAGCCTCTCGAAAATGACCTTAATTCTTGACACTGATGCTTCTGATGTAGCCAAAGTGTCTCCCACAATCAGAATATCATCCAAATAAGCCATTAGCACATGGCCCTCAGCTCTTAGTAGTGCTAAAATTGGTTTGATTAATTTTGTAAATAATCTTGGAGCTGAAGTTAAACCATTAGGCAATGCTTTAAATTGCCATAATTGATTCATCCATTTAAGTTTTAAATATCTCTGATCATTACCATGCACTGCCACAGAATAATATGCATCTTGCAGATCTATACTTGCCATATAGCAGTTTCTTGGAAAAAGCTGCATGGCATTTGTAAATGTCTCCATTTTTAAATGTTTATACTGTACAAAAGGGTTAAGACTTGTCAGATCCAGAATAATTCTACACCCACCATCCTTTTTTGGTCTAGGAAAAATACTTGACACAAACTGATGGTGTTGTTCTACTGACTTCTCTATTACACCTTTTTTGCATAATATTTCCAGTTCTGCCTGAATCTGCGTATTCTCTTCTTTTGAGAAAGTACATGTCCGGCATGAAATATGCTGAGTAGGAGGATCCAAATGTGGATATAATTCAATTCTAAATCCCACAATACTGCACAGTATAAACGAATCAGTTGTTATTTGTTGCCATTCTTTTATGAAGAATTGTAATCTTCCTCCAACTTGTGAGTGTAAAACATTTAATATGTTTCTTACCGGACCAGACACACCTACCTCGGGGTTTGCCGATGGCAAATGTTGTCCCCTATTCTTAGTGGGAACATTGTAACCTCCACGCAACCCAGGAGCAATACGCCAAGGCGTATATGGGAACGATCGACTTGTTCCTTCTCCAGCACCAGACATCCATCGGTAGGGATATTGCCCTCGAATTGATCTGCTAAGCACCGGTGGTTTCATCATTCCCATGGTTTATGCCTCTTCATTCAGGTCTTTTACCCTTTTTGCTAGATTCTCTCCAAAAAGCAGATTAGGCAATTGAATATTAGATGGTTTACAGAGCCCCGCAAACTTAGGGTGAATATTAGGTCTTATGGCACTTTTACGAATACAGTTTATTTCAAAGTGCGCACTACACATAAGTGCTAAGGCATCTTGTTGTGAAGCAGACACATGCTCCTCATTAAAAAAAACTCTGGCGAAAGCCGTAATGCCTGACCCCAGCAATTTCAACACTCGTTGTAATTTCAATTCTTGTGAGCATAATCCAATGCCCAAATAGCCCCATATTACGTTATTCACCGCTGGGACTGCTAGCAGTGCACAATTCTGCAGGGTTTCATATTTTTTAACAGTCTCATCCATGGTTAATTCCTGGAGCTGATGGGAAAGCAAGTAATTTATAGTCATTGCTAATTCATCTCCCAAAGGTTCCCCTGTTAGTCTGGGAACAGCAAACATTTGTGCCAGACCTGGTATTTTAGTCTCTGTTATTGGGCTCTGGTCCTCATATGATTCATCATCTGAATCTTGATGTTCCTCCTCCTGATAGGAAAGTTCTGGCATTCCTGTTTCAGGTAAATCTAGCACTGGCTCTTCCATAGGCCTTCGCATAGTAAATTCTTTACCAGATTCCCCCTGCGCGGGCTCTCCTGTAGGCCACTTTGTGTTGGTCTATCACATAAAATCCCAATAAAATACATTTACGTTTGTGGTTGTAACGTGACAAAATGTGGAGAAGTTCGAGGGGTATGAAAACTTTTGCAAGCCACTGTATATCTGAATGATATTAATTGCAACCACTTATATTAAGTAAAATAAAGAAAATAATTACATTTAACATTTAATTCAATGTAATTACATTGAATACAATTATCTTTCCAGGTTGGCAATTCTGTTCATGTAGGTGAAGTGATGCAATAGAACAAACCATACCTGAAGTAAAGGTGATAGTTTAGAAGGATGAGGGGGGGATCTTATAGAAACATATAAAATTATAAAAGGACTGGACAAGCTAGATGCACGAAAAATGTTCCCAATGTTGGGCGAGTCCAGAACCAGAGGCCACAGTCTTAGAATAAAGGGGAGGCCATTTAAGACTGAGGTGAGAAAAAACGTTTTCACCCGGAGAGTTGTGAATTTGTGGAATTCCCTACCACAGAGGGCAGTCAAGGCCAAGTCACTGGATGGATTTAAGAGAGAGTTAGATAGAGCCCTAGGGGCTAATGGAATCAAGGGATATGGGGAGAAGGCAGGCACGGGTTATTGATTGGGGACGATCATCCATGATCACAATGAATGGCGGTGCTGACTCGAAAGGCCAAATGGCCTCCTCCTGCACCTATTTTCTATGTTTCTATGTCAGGTTCAAAGTGTTTCTTGCCCTGAACTCTGCGAGTCCTGGGCCTTGCTCCTGGACTCTGTGCTGAATTTGAAATGCAGTAAGAGGTCAGGTACAGTGTCATTCAATTTCATTCACTCAGACTGAAGAAGGGTCTCGACCCGAATCGTCACCCATTCCTTCTCTCCAGAGATGCTGCCTGTTCCCGTTGAGTTTCCGAGAAAGTTTAGGAACTTGATAAGCCGTTGTGCATCAGCCGCAGATTGAATTGAATGGTGCAATCAAGCCATGGTGCAGTCAGGGTGGCACATTGGTGCAGTGGTAGAGCTATTGCCTTACTGCGTCAGAGACCTGGGTTCAATCCTGACTACGGGTGCTGTCTGTACAGAGTTTGTACGTTCTCCCCGTGACCTGCGTGGGTTTTCTCCGAGATCTTTGGCTTCCTCCCACATTCCAAAGACGTACAGGTTTGTAGGTTAATTGGCTTGGTATAAGTGTAAATTGTCCCTAGTGTGCGTAGGGTAGTGTTAATGTGCGGGGATCGCTGGTCGGTGTGGGCTCCGTGGGCCGAAGGGCCTGTTTCTACGTTGTATCTCAAAACTAAACTAAACTAAGTAATTAACTGAATAAATGTGTCTACCCAGGCCAGAGAAAGCAACAAGAAAATATAGATTCATATTAACAATTTGAAACTTGTGTTGACTTCTGCTTACATTATACACCTCCCACTGTGATTCTCCTCAACAGACATTTCTGGGAAGACACCAACTCAGACTCTGTTAACTGAATGGCAGGCCCCTTATAGCAGTGACAACAGTATCTTTCTCAATGTAACTGAGAAAGATACAGACGTCATGAAGGGGTGGAAATGGGTTGGCAGATGGGGGAGCAGAACAAACACTGCCCATGAAATGGTTGATAAATTATTTGCAAACTGGCTAAGGCAGGCTCTGTATTTCCTCGCAGTCAAAGACATCCGATCTTCAGATTGTCACGGATACTCGAAAACAATTTCTAAATATGGGTTAAATTAAGCTAATTGCAACTGGCTGCAGGATTTGGCTGCCTCCAAGAGACATTTCCTGCACCATGAATCTAGTAGCGCAGCGATAGAGGTGCTGCCCTACAGCGCCAGAGACACAGGTTCAATCCTAACTGCGGGTGCTGTCTGTATGGAGTTTCGAGGCTCTCCCTGTGACCGCATGGGTATTTTCCAGGTGCTCCAGTTTCCTCCCACGTTCCAAAGACGTACAGGTTTCCGGGTTCAATGGCTCCTGTAAAATGTCGCTAGTTTGTAGAACTAGTGTACGGGGTGATCGCTGGTTGCCGTGGACTCGGTGGCCGAAACGCCTGCTTCCTGGCTGTATCTCTAAACTCAATTAAATCTCTAAACTAAACTCAACTAAACTATAATTCCAGGAGAGCCCTTTTATATTCTGTAGAGGGAAAAGCATTAGTGGCAGTCAGAGGTGTGGTGTAGGACTCTGAGGCATAGTAGGGATGGGTGAAGTCGGGCAGAGCAATCATTATGGGGGACTCATTCATTGGGGGGGGGGCGGACAGGGGATGCTGTGGCCGCAAACAGGACCCCAAGGTGGTGTGTGTAGGAAGGGTCTCCACCCGAAACATCACCTATTCCTTCTCTCCAGAGATGCTGTCTGACCCACTGCGTTACTCCAGCTTTTTGTGTCTATCCCAGAATGGTGTGAGGCCTTCCTAGTGCCAGTAAGATGTGGACGAAAAACAAACTGAAATAAGAAAATGCTTGTGGGCACCGACAACTGAGTCTAACAGGAGTTGTTTCAAGCGGAGTTTTCTATTTAATTATTTAAACTCACGCATTGCCAGGTGGAAATGCACTATTATTTACTGTTACTTGTCATTACTCCTTTGCCTTATCAGGTGCCATATCCAGTTTAACAATTTATTTTACAACCGCTACTGAAATTTTAATGAGTTTTGTAACTTTGTGAGTATATATCATGAGAGGAATAGATGCACAGAATCTCTTTCCCAGAGTAGGGGAATTGAGGACCAGAGGACATAGGTTTAAAGTGAGGGGGAAAGGATTTAATAGGAATCGTAGGGGGATTTTTTTTCACACAAAGGGTGGTGGGTGTATGGAACAAGTTGCCAGAGGAGGTTGTTGAGGCAGGGACTATCCAACAGTTAGACAGGTACATGGATAGAACAGGTTTGGAGGGATATGGACCAAACGTGGGCCGGTGGGACTAGTGTAGCTGGGACATGTTGGCCGGTGTGGGCAATTTGGGCTGAAGGGCCTGTTTCCACAATGTGTCACTATGACTCTATATCCTGTAACCTGGCATTGTTTTCAAATGCTGATTTCATGCCAGATTTTGCAAATGAGAATTTCTCCAGGAACTATCCAAATACCTTATAAAGTATTACACAGATTTATTTAAAAATCTCTCTTGGACAGTCAGAATCTTTTCGCAGGTTGGAAATGTCAAAAACTCGAAGGCACAGCTTTAAGGTCAGAGGGACAAAGTTTAGGTTAGTGATACAGCGCGGAAACAGGCTCTAAGGCCCACCGAGTCCGTACCGACCAGCGATCCCCGCACATTAACACTATCCTACAAACATTAGGGACAATTTACACTTACACCAAGCCAATTAACCTACAAACCTGTACGTCTTTGGAGTGTGGGAGGAAACCGAAGATCTCGGAGAAAGCCCACGCGGTCACGTACAAACTCCGTACCGACAGCACCTGTAATCAGAGTTAGAAGATGTACGTGACAAGGTTTTTGCACAGAGTGGTGAATGTCTGGAACACCCTGCCAGAGGTGGTGGTGGAGGCAGATACGATAGCGGCTTTAAAAGGCTTTTGGATCGGCACACAATATGCAGGGAATGGAGAGATAGGGATCATGTGTCGGCAATAGAGCGATCTGGATCACATGCAAGCAGAGGAAATGAGTTCAACTAGGCATCTTGTTTGGCGTGGACATTGGGGGTCAAAGAACCTGTTGGTGTGCTGTACTGTTCTATGTTCTTACCCCAGGAGCTGATGTACAGAAGAAACTTCTCATAAGAAAATGCAATGACTTTCAGTGTATGTAATCAAACCTTACTAACCCCATCAGCCCTAAACCTGTACAATAAAGTGCAGCTGCTTCTCTCATTGTCTGGTTATTCCTGATTCAATCGGTTGGCAACATTATCTTTCTGTGGGACTTCCTGGGTGATAGCTTTTACGAATTTGTCAAGTTCAGCTTGATATTATTACTGAATGCCTATCACCAGGTGACTTTTTCATGAGAATTGCACAGTTTGCTATAAATAATTAAGCAGGTGGTTTGACGAACTTGGCTTGTGGGGTTCCATTTAATACTAAGGCACTTCTAAGGAGACGGACTCCTCACTCCAAGGTTTTTTCAGAGATGTCACCCGCCTAAAATGTTTTAAGTAAGAACAGCTTCCACTTATATACCGTCTTCAACATAGCAAAAGCTTCCCAAAACCCTTCAGGGAATGTCTAAATCTGTAATAATCTGTTACCTAGCTACATGAGAGGATACTGGCCAGATGATCAAAAAGCTTAGAAAAAGGGAGGTTTTCAAAAGCATCATGAAGTGTGAAGAGTGCTAAATGTTCACAAGGTTTAGGGCGGGGACTTCAGAGACTGGGTCTTGGAGCTGAAAGATTCATTACATTTTATGTTGAGCTGGAGGCCAAAATTAGAAGGCTGCGCAAGAGTTGTAGGGCAGGGAGTATTTTGTCAAGTTGATCAGCCCATGGAGGTGTTTGAAAATGCAGTACACGTTCGTTATTACACATTTATAATGGATTGAAGTACTGCGGAGGCCATTGAAATTGACAAGGCATTGACAAGCGACTGCTTTGATCAGCACTTAACATTACACAATGTAACAAACAGCCTTTAGTATTTTTATCATGCAGTAAAAAAATATATATATATTTTTTAAATAATATTTTTATTAGAGGCAGGTACATATCATATTGAAAACATTTCATGTATATCATTCCTACATTACTAATATTATCGATTGATATTCACTCTGCCTCTAGTATTTTTTTTTATATAGGTAGAAAATAAGAGAATAACAGAAAGAGAAAAAAAGGGATGATAAAGAAGAATGGAATAAATTACTAAAAGTACAACGTTGGAGATATATTCGTACATTTTAAAATATAACTTTTCATCTAATCCTTATTTCGAGTTTCAGTCAGGTTCTCGTGCCGAACCAGTCTGTCCCTTCAAATAGTCAATAAATGGAGACCATGTTCTGATAAAAAGTTCTTGTTTGTCCATTAAGACAAATCTGATTCTTTCCAAATGTAAGGTCTCCGACATTTCCATAATCCACATTTTAATTGTGGGGGTTATAGGACCTTTCCAAAATTGTAATGTTAATTTTTTTCCAGTTATTATACTGTAGTCGATAAAGTTTCTTTGAGTTGTTGTAAGTGTTTGACTTTGTTCTAATATTCCTAGTATTATTAATTTTAAATCAGGATCCAATTGAGTGTTGACAACTATAGATATTATTCTAAAAATGTCAGCCCAAATTTTTTTGATTTTTATACAATTCGCGAATATAAATTTTTAGCTGTTATAAAGAACTTTATATATTCGGACACTGAACCACCCTGAACGTTGGGCACGATTCTGGGTCGCTCTGCAACTGGATCCTCGACATCCTGATCAATTGACCACAGTCTGTATGAATTGGCAGCAACACTTCCTCCTCGATAATCATCAGCACAGAGGCACCTCAAGGCTGTGTGATCAGCCCCCTGCTCTTCTCACTCTATATAAACACAATGCAAACTCCATCTTCAAGTTTGTCGATGACACCACCATCGTTGGATAAATTGCAGATAACGTTGAGTCAGAGTAATGGAGGGAGGTTGATCGACTGATCTAATGGTGTCAGAGCAACAACCTTAATGTCGGTAAGATTAAGGAACTGATTGTGGACTTTGGATGAGGAAGGTCGACGATTCACAATGTTGTCTCCAACGGTGGTGGAGAGAGTCAGAAGCTTCAAATTCCTGGGTGTGTATGTCTCTGAAGATCTGTCCTGGACCCAGCACACTGATGCAATCATGAACTTCTACAGGTGGAGAGCATACTGACTGGTTGCATCACGGCCTGGTTCAGCAACTCAAATGCCCAGGAATGAAGAAGACTGCATAGAGTGGTGAACACTGCCCAGTCCATCACGGGTTCTGACCTCCCTAGCATCTAAGGGATTTACCGGAGTCGCTGCCTCAAAGGCAGCCAGCATCATCAGAGACCCACACCACCCTGGCCACACACTCATTTCACCCCTGCCATCGGGAAGAAGGTACAGAAGCCTGAGAACTGTAACGTCCATGTTCAGGAGCATCTTCTTCCCTGCAACCATCAGGCTATTAAACACAACCTCCAAATAGGCTCCAAACCATATAGACTTGGGAGCATTATTTTTTACTTTGCACTATTATTGTCTATTTACTTGTCTGTTTTGTGTATATATACTGAACATGGGTTTATTATGGGTTTTACAGAGTAGTCTGCAGTGCTACGGCAAGTACGAATTACATTGTTCTGTTTCGTGACATAGGACAATAAAATGCTCTTGACTCGTGAGTGAGACAGGGTTCCCTCACCCCGTGACCCCAACGGTCCAGACCTCCCGTTTAGCTCTCAAATTCTGAACGTGGGAACCAGCAGCAGAGGCAGGGATTTTTGTCGTCCTCCAGCTGCATTGGACAAGGAGCTGCGGAGCGGCCTTCTTGCGCCGCGGTGCTCCATGTGGTGACGGAGATCTCACTGGGCTCTCAGTGACGGGGCTCCACGGTTTTGACCCAGTGATTCCAATTGTGGGAAAATCCCTCACTCAGCTATAGTGGACAATCAGCAAAAACAGAAAAACATCCCCCACCAATTTGGTCTACTATAGTAAGGGTTGGTTCACTGTGGTAATACAAAAACACTGAATTACCTCTTAATAGAAACATAGAAACATAGAAAATAGGTGCAGGAGTAGGCCATTCGGCCCTTCGAGCCTGCACCACCATTCAATATGATCATGGCTGATCATCCAACTCATTATCCTGTACCTGCCTTCTCTCCATACCCCCTAATACCTTTAGCCACAAGGGCCACTTCGAACTCCCTCGTAAATATAGCCAATGAACTGGCCTCAACTACCTTCTGTGGCAGAGAATTCCACAGATTCACTACTCTCTGTGTGAAAATTGGTTTTCTCATCTCGGTCCTAAAAGATTTCCCCTTTATCCTTAAACTGTGACCCCTTGTCCTGGACTTCCCCAACATCGGGAACAATCTTCCTGCATCTAGCCTGTCCAACCCCTTAAGAAAGTTTCTATAAGATCCCCCCTCAATCTTCTAAATTCTAGCGAGTACAAGCCAAGTCTATCCAGTCTTTCTTCATATGAAAGTCCTGACATCCCAGGAATCAGTCTGGTGAACATTCTCTTTACTCCCTCTATGGCAAGAATGTCTTTCCTCGGATTTGGAGACCAAAACTGTACGCAATACTCTAGGTGTGGTCTCACCAAGACCCTGTACAACTGCAATAGAACCTCCCTGCTCCTATACTCAAATCCTTTTGCTATGAATGCTAACATACCATTCGCTTTCTTCACTGCCTGTTGCACCTGCATGCCTACGTTCAATGACTGGTGTACCATGACATCCAAGTCTCGTTGCATTTCCCCTTTTCCTAATCGTCCACCATTCAGATAATAGTCTACTTTCCTGTTTTTGCCAGCAAAGTGGATAACCTCACATTTATCCACATTATACTGCATCTGCCAAGCATTTGCCCACTCACCCAGCCTATCCAAGTCACCTTGCAGCCTCCTGGCATCCTCCTCACAGCTAACACTGCCCCCCAGCTTCGTGTAATTCGCAAACTTGGAGATGTTGCATTCAATTCCATCGTCCAAATCATTAATATATATTGTAAATAGCTGGGGTCCCAGCACTGAGCCTGGCGGTACCCCACTAGTCACTGCCTGCCATTCTGAAAAGGACCCGCTTACTCCTACTCTTTGCTTCCTGTTTGCCAGCCAGTTCTCTATCCACATCAACACTGAACCCCCAATACCGTGTGCTTTAAGTTTGTATACTAATCTCTTATGTGGGACCTTGTCGAAAGCCTTCTGAAAGTACAGATATGACACATTCACTGGTTCTCCCTTATCAACTCTACTAGTTACATCCTCGAAAAATTCTATAAGATTCGTCAGACATGATTTACCTTTCGTAAATCCATGCTGACTTTGTCCAATGATTTCACCACTTTCCAAATGTTTAATAACTGACTCTAGCAGTTTCCCCACTACCGATGTTAGACTAACTGGTCTGTAATTCCCTGTTTTCTCTCTCCCTCCCTTTTTAAAAAGTGGGGTTACATTAGCTACCCTCCAATCCTCAGGAACTACTCCAGAATCTAAGGAGTTTTGTAAAATTATCACTAATGCATCCACTATTTCTGGGGCTACTTCCTTAAGTACTCTGGGATGCACCCTATCTGGCCCTGGGGATTTATGTCTTCCTCTAGTAAAGACAGAACTAAAGTAGTTATTCAATTGGTCTGCCATGTCCTTGTTCCCCATGATCAATTCATCTGTTTCTGACTGCAAGGGACCTACATTTGTTTTAATTTATCTTTTTCTCTTCACATATCTATAAACACTTTTGCAGTCAGTTTTTATGTTCCCTGCCAGTTTTCTTTCATAATCTATTTCCCTTTCCTAATTAAGCCCTTTGTCCTCCTCTGCTGGACTGAATTTCTCCCAGTCCTCTGGTAGGCTGCTTTTTCTGAATGGCACCATCAAACTGGCTTACTCCAGAATGCTTTGGGATTTTCAACCAGAATGGATTTACAATTCACTGTGACGTTTATGCGCTCTTTGTGAAGAGCCCCATTGCTGTGAGCACTCAACCCTGCCAATGGCGGTAGGAAGGCTTTGTGGAAGCAATAGGCAGAGGAAAATAAATTGAAGGGTGTTTGGGACTAAAGAATGGACACATAACAAGGCTGAAAATAATTATTTTGTGTTCAAGAGAAACTCGACTTATCACCAATTCATTGCATATGTATATTTTTCTCTGATGTGAATCCTAAGTTATATTTAATATTTGTAAAATACAAATCTATCTTTCAGCTCCATGTGGAAGTCGATCCACAGGTTCGGATGGTACAGTGCTATCTCCAAACTATCCTAGAAATTATAGCACTGGACACAATTGTGTTTATTCCATCACAGTCTCCAGAGAGTTTGGTGAGTGAAATTCAACAAAATTACTTTAGGTATTCATTGTATTATGTTATCAATGGTACATATTTTATTTTGACATAGAAATTTAGCATGATTGCACATAAGTAGAGGAATATTAATCACAGTCGGTCTCCAAGTAGATTGAAAAACACAGGAACTAGACCTAAAAGTTAGTTTAATAGCTATAGAGGATTTTTTTCTATACAATGTTCAAATGCCTTTATACTTTTGTTCTATTTCTTAGATTTTCATTTTTAATATATATATATATATGTATAAGTTTAATACCATTACATGTTCCATACATACGTATGACTGATAGCTAGTCAATTTAGTAAGAGCCATGATATACATTAAAAAAAATTATGCTCTATTAATTCACAAAGAGATGAAACCTCAGCTTAAAATATATTTAAGGGAAAGCAATTTTTTTTTCTGCTACTGAATTTCAAACAAATATATGTAGGAAGAAACCGCAGATGCTGGTTAAAACTGAAGATAGGCACAAAATGCTGGAGTAATTCAGGCAGCATGGAAGGAAGGCGTGACATTTCTGAAGAAGGGTCTCGACCCGAAACATCACCCATTCCTTTTCTCCAGAGATGCTGCCTGTCCCACTGAGTTACTCCAGCATTATGTGTCTACCTTCGATTTAAACCAGCATCTGCAGTTGTTTCCTACACCTGATATTTGTGGTGTTGATTTTTATATCTCATTTCTCATCTTATTTGGTCCGAATTCATCACCTTCTGTTTCTCATCTTGCTGGGTTCTGCAATAATGTTTGTGTCTATTTTAATTTCATTTTGCTTTGTACTTTACATTGATTTATTAGTACTGCATTTTGGAAAGTCTTTTGAAATTTGCCCGCTGCCCTGTTGTAGATTTATCCACGGACAGATTTGCCCAGTTTGCTAAGAACACCCGCTCTTTCTGCACAGAAGTTATCCTAACGCAGTTCTAGAATCTTAATAACTGCTTTACATTTTTCCGCATCTGACACTATACTGAAAACAATAATGGAAACAAGAGACTGGAGATGCTGCTAGCTGGAGCAAAAAACATACTGCTGGAGAAACTCAGTTAGTCATACAGCATGTGTGCTTGGGGTGAATCATCTTCACCTGCCACTGCCCAAGTTCCATAATTGTTTTTCTCCCTGTTTGCTTCTAACTATCACCCACCTGCCTCTGTCTCCCAATTCTAACCTTCCCCCACTTGGCTCCAACAGCCCATCATTCATCACCCCTCCTCAGTCCACCCCTATCTCACTCCTACTACACCCTTTATCCTGGCTCTTTCCCTTTCCACCCTCAATCCTCGCACAGTGATTCAACCCAAATCATTAACAATTCCTTTACCAGATCAATCTCCTGAACCCCCCCAGCTGTTTGCTTTATTGCACGTAATAATTGGTCAAAAATAAACATTGCTTTTTTGGGGGGTTAGAAAATGAACCACTGATTCGGTCTCCTTTCCCAGTTTGTTCAAACTTCTGAAGTAATTTGGAAGGTTCTGGAGGTCAGAGCCTGGAAATGTGTCTTCCCACGCTGTTGCTAGTTTCCGAGTTCAGGGAATGTAATTGTATGTGTTGAACGAGATGCCCCTTGTATATTAGGAATAAGAATATTTTATGGTCACAAGTAAAGTAAAGTAAAGTAAAGTTAATTTATTTATATAGCACTTTTCAATCAACTTCAATCAAAGAAGCCAAAGTGCTTTACAGAGAAAATTATCCATATAAATAATAAAAAGAGGTAGAAAAAAAATGACACAACACACTATAAGAGATTCAACATGAACATCCCCCCCACAGCAGAATCTACACTCTCCACTGTGAGGGAAGGCACTAAAATGTCCAGTCCTCCTCCTCCTCCTAGTCCACCCAAGGTCGTGGCCAGTTTGAGGTCACCGCAGCCAGTCGCCGCTACGGCAGCCCGATGATTATAGGCCCCACCCGCTGGTAAGCTGGAACACCAGCATCGGGTGGAAAATTCCTCAGCGTCCTTGAAGGTTCTGGAGCAGCCGCTCCTTCCCCGGAGACTGCGATGCCCGTAGTCTTCAGGCCGCGCCGGTTGGAGCTTCGACTCCGCGATGTTTTTGATCCAGCGCCGCCCGCCCGCGGCGGGATGCCCTCAAACCGCAGACCGCAGACCACAGATCGCAGACCGCGGCAGCTCGATGTTGGTGGTCGGCGGTCACAGCACTCCGGAGCGGCGACCCGGCAAGGCATCGCCCGTTGGTGTCCCAGCGCTGTGCCGCCGAAGCTGTGGTCCCCAGCAGGAACGCCGCTCCAGACCGATGGAAGGCCGCATGGGGAGATCGGAGATGCGATTTGGAGGAAAACCGCATCTCCGACCAGGTAGGACTGGGGTTAAAGCAGTTTCCCCGCCCACCCCCTCCCCCACATATAAAGAATAGACTCCAAAAAAAAATTAGACAATAAAAGAGTTAGAGGACTGAGTGCAGGCAGGCGCCCATACAAACGGCGCCCACTCCTGCACATCCACCATCTTAGGCACAGTGATATTCTTTGCTTGCATACACAATGTTAACAATTAGCAGCCACCTATGGCGCTGTCAAAGTTACAAAGCACGCTGGCTCCCACTTTTGTCCCCCCTCCCCCCCCCCCCAGCGGTCCCCCCCACGCCGGGTCCCCATTGACCTTCTCCTCCCCCCTCGTGGTGGTTCTCCACACTCTCATCGACCATCGACCGCGGGTCGACCCGCAAGGCTTCACCACCGCCGAGGCCCCAACGTCACTGCCACCGAGGCCTCATTGCTGTCGATGCCCCACTTCACGCCTCCGTGGTGCCAACCCGGGCCCCAGCCGCGGACTCCGTTGGCCGCTTCGCCTGACCCAGGCTTCTACCCGCGAGGCCCTGACCCGGGCTCCCACGCGATGATCCGGGAGGCATCGAGGCAGCAGCTCCTCGATAAAGGCCTCCGGCCGTATTCCCAGTCCACATCCGTGGCCAGTCAGGAAGCCTTCTGACTGGGTGGCCCGTCGGGAAGCCTTAGAACATGGAACATAGAAACGCATAGCACAGGAATAGGCCCACTTTGGTCCACAATGAATGTGCAGAACATGATGGCAAGATAAACTAATCTTATCTACCTGCACATGGTCCATATCTCTCCATTCCCTGCATATCCATGTGCCTATCTAAAAGTCTCTTAAACACCACTATTGTATCTGCCTCCACCACCACCCCTGGCATCACGTTCCAGGCACGCACGATACTCTGTATAACTATCTTGCTCATCAACATCTTTTAAACTTTGCCCCACATACCTTAAAGCAATGCCTCTAGCCTTTGATATTTCCACCTTGGGTAAAAGGTTCCGACTGTCTGCCCCATCTATGCCTCTCATCTTGTTCCTCAATTGAACACCAATGTATTAGAATTTTAGAAAGGGTTAATTCATTTGAACGGGGTCGCCAACGTAGACTTAAACGTTAAGTGCAGAGAACTTTTTTTTCTTTAAAAAAAATATTGATGTCTTTAACTTACAGATAACGAAATAGGTTTTTAAAAATTATTTACAACTTTTTTAAAATATCTTCATTCATCAGACAGTTAGAATTAGTTGCAAAGATCTGTGACACCATGAGTTGTAATTAGGCCACGAGGGTAGGCCTCGAGTTCCACCAGCTAAGAACTAGTTGCTGTTCACTGACAGAAAGGTGGCAACTCTTGTGTCCTGCCTCAGTGTAATCTAGTATTCTTGCACCCTTGTACTTAAGTATGGTTGTACATTTGTATAGTAATGTTTTTATTGAACTGTATGCAAAAAATGAATTTCACTGTACCTGTGACAATACAATACAATTGAAGTACCACTGATCATAGATAGACACAAAAACCTGTAGTAACTCAGTGGGACAGGCAGGGAGAGATGGAATAGGTGACGCTTGGGGGCAAGACCCTTCTTCAGATCATAGGTCAGCTGTGGCAACAGATGTAGGAGGTTGATGAGACCATGGGAACACAAGAGCTTGGTACCGCCATTGGGATGGTACAGGAGTAGGGGAGACGGTGGTGGTAGGCGAATGTGATGCACCTCTCGTGAGCAAACAATCTGACTATAGTTGGATGATACACCATACACTATTATGTTTTGTACTAAATCCGGTTCATTATTCATTATATGGTCTATTAAAGCTTGTTCCTTCATTGGGTTATTAATAGGTGTTGGAAGGAACGACTCAAAATACACTCCAGTAACTGTACTTTAAATGTGAATTGCAATGCTTAGTTAAATCTAGAACGAAAGTAATATTTTGTAATTAAAAGTATCCTGCCTTTGCTACACGCTCTGCAGTGCCATGCATCTGATTTGAATATTTATGTATCTGGCAGTTTACAAATCATTGGCTACTGCCTTGAACCCTTTTCTATTTTGTAGTTGTACTCGTCACCTTTCAGTTTCATGCTTCCCTGTCACCACGTCCTTCTCGTCCCCTCTCTCAACATTAAAATGATTCCATTCTCAATTCTCAAGGCACCTCTTTAATTCTGCTATATTCCCAATCTTTCCTGCAGACTTTATTATATTAGAAATTGAGTTCTCAGCAACGTCTCAGGATGTGATGTGCGGGGGAAGATAATTCAATGCCGGCTAAGTGGACAACGACATGAACAAAATTTATTACTGGGGTGTGGGGTGAAGTTCCAGTTGCAACTCTAAACTTTGACCATTAAATGGATATTAATTATCGCTATTTCTGCATTGAAACTCGCAGCATCTGATTTAAACTGCAAGTGCATAACCTGTGATAAATCTCAGACATCCAGGTGTGGTTAGCAAAGTGCATTAGGCTGCTTAAGTATGCAACTCATATCTTATGCTGACTGTAGGATTCTGATTACAACATTTGGCACATAGGGATGAGATTGTGCTGCTCAGTTGTACAGGATCTTGATCAGCTTAACCATAAAGGAACCATTAAAAGTCAATTCCACAGATTTAACAAGTTTATTTTTGTGGACCTAACAGAATTGTGTTCCTCAGCGGGACAGGCAGCATCTCTGGAGAGAAGCAATGGGTGACGTTTCAGGTCGTGACCCTTCTTCAGACTGAACCCCTTGCACTCGACCTCAAAAGTCACCCATTCCTTCTCTCCAGAGATGCTGCTTGTCCCGCTGAGTTACTCCAGCATTTTGTGTCTACCTTCGATTTAATCCAGCATCTGCAGTTCTTTTCTACACAGAATTGTGTTCCTCCTTGACTTAGAAGAATTTATAATCTACTACTAAAGAATAGAAGGTCCCCTCTTTGGATTGCTTCCATTCTCTAAGACCTGAGGTGGGTAAACACCCGGTGACAACCAAATCATGCCCCAGCCTTTCTGCCTGAAGATTACATTGAGTGCCATGTAAATGGAACCAAAGTTTCATTTGGCTTGTGGACAGTCAGATCTACAAAATGCTTGGTGCACCAAGTTTGTGTTAGTCTTGGGTGAAAGTTAACTAATGGGCCTGTCCCACTTGGGCGTTATTTGTGCGTCATTTATGCATCACAACGTACGACGGGCGTGTCATGGCGCGTGGTGAGACGTGGTGGCGTAGGCAGTGATGAGCGGTCGCGCACAGCGTCCCAGGATTTTGGGATTCACAAAATCATCGCGCGCCACCTGCGTGACGCGCAAATGACGCCCAAGTGGGACAGGCCCTTTACTTCCTGCTCTGTGTTTTCACTGTAGTGTTCTGTTTATATAAAAAACAGATTATGCTTATGCACCTGATCACCGGACTGGATATTGCTAGCTTGCTATTCTGTGGATTCAGCCTTTCACATCCTCAATCAATGTCAATTCGACCAACAGTGCATGTGCCAACATTTTAATTCACATCTTTAAATAATTCACATTATTTTCTAAAACAAAGGACACCAAAGGCTTATTTCAGTTCTTTAGTCCAGAGAATGGACCGATTAAGATCCAGAGGGGAGCTGACACATAACTATCAACCAGTGATTGGAATTAAAGATGTAACCATGTTCATAGTGAGGCATGAGTGTAACCTTGCTCCCTTTGCTTCCTGCTACATTATCTTTCTATTACATTCTGCCCGAATACATGAATGGAATCATCAGGCTACATTGCAACATGTTCAAAAGTGGCGGCGCTGTTAATCGGCTGCGGCTCGCCTGCAGTCCGTCTGTTTTTACTTTTTTCTGTTGTTTTTTTTGTCTTGTTTTGTTAAGTTTTTAGTTTGTTGGGTTGTGTTAGGTTGTGTCCTCTGTCTCCTCCTTCGGGGGAATGCGACTTTTTCGTGTCGTATCCCCCTTCCTTGCCTCCGTCTGCGCTGAGGCCTAATGGCGGGGCTGGCCGCCTCCATCCTGCGACCGACCCCGAGGCTACGGAGGCAGAGCCAGCCAGGACATACCAACGGGAGGCTGGCCATCTTCGGGGCTGAGGCAGCGGTGGCCCGACTTGCTGGTGCGGCGTTCTGGCTTTCGGCGGCGGCCTGGAGCTGATACAGCGGGGTCCGGAGCGGAGACTGCGGGACCTGGAGCTGATACAGCGGGGTCCGGAGCGGAGACTGCGGGACCTGGAGCTGATACAGCGGGGTCCGGAGCGGAGACTGCAGGGCCTGGAGCTGGTGCGGCGGGGTCCGGAGCGGAGACTGCGGGACCTGGAGCTGATACAGCGGGGTCCGGAGCGGAGACTGCGGGACCCGGAGCTGATGCTGTGGCGGGCCGTCTCGGAGCGGAGACGGCGTTCCGGCTTTCGGCGGCGGCGACATCACCACGGAGGTCCGCTGGACTGGAGGGCGGCATCTTCGCCTGGATTGATCGCCTCAGCGCAGAGGGAGAACAAGGAGGGAAGAGACGGAGACGGAGACTAAGACTTTGCCTCCATCACAGTGAGGATGTGCTTGGTGAACTCACTGTGGTGGATGTTTAATTTGTGTTTATTGTCTGTTTTGTTATTATTGGTTCTGTGTATGACTGCAGGCATCACAATTTCGTTCAGACCGAAAGGTCTGAATGACAATAAAGGAAACTTGAAACTTGATTCTTGAACATGTTCAAAACATTATCCATAATATGGATAAGTTGGATTATTATAACAAACTTTGCAAACTAGTAAGCAAGACATTTTTTTAATCAAATAAATACTCCTTCATTCAGTGACAGAAAGACAATGCCATTACATAAACTGCATGTTCATGATGAGGTATATGTTGCAGACTGCAACTAATAGGATAGTGCCTCAATTTATATTTGAAAGGAAAGTCAGGTGAGAGAAATGTGTTTCAAATGACTGTCCCAGGAGTCCAAAATTATTTCCCATTTCAGTGCAGTTTTCTCACGCTTTTCGGAGGAATTATGTTTCCTTCATCATATTTTTGCATTCACCTCTTTAATAATTTGCCCTACTTGTTTTGAGATTAATATATATAATTTTCATTTTACATTATAAGAACTCTGTGTTTTGTATCATTCATTTCAAAATTTGTTCTTATCTATCAAAGGTGGTTGGATCCAAGCGTTCTTCTCCTTTCAGGTGCAGGAACAGTAATATGATCATGTATGAAAATTTGAAAGATCTTAAAGGGCCTGTCCCACGAGCATGCGACTGCATGCGGCAAGCGGGACCAAACTGGAAACGGGAGCCGCGCGGAGGTCGAGTGATCCCCGTACAGGGCCGGTCCCACCAGCGTGCGACTGCATGCGGCAAGCGCAACCAAACCGGTAGCGGGGGCTGCGCGGAGGTCGAGTGAGTGACGTGAAGTTCGAGTGAAGTCCGCGGGAAGTTTGCGCGTGACGTACGGCGTCAAGACGCTGTGTACGGCGTCAAGACGCTGCATACGACGTTGAGACGCTGCGCACGCCCTTCGAGGCGGTGCGTACGGCGTCGAGGCGGCTGCGGGCCGGCAGGCCGTTGCCGTGCAGAATTTTTGAACAGTGTCAGTTTTTCGGAGCTCCGAGCGATGTCGGGACCAGCTCCGCACAACTCCATATGGCTCCAGCGATTGAAATGGGACCGGCACCGCGAGGCCGTACGGCTCAAGCGACCACGTTAGGTTGCGCTTGCCGCATGCAGTCGCATGCTCATGGGACAGGCCCTTAAAGAGACAAGTCAAGAGTGTTTTATTGTCGAATTTCTCAGATAGAACAATGAAATTCTTACTTGCTGCAGCACAAGAGAACATGTAAACATAGTATACTGTGAACTATATAATAAATGAGGGAGAAAAGAAGTGTGTACACATATTCACACATACACACATGTATATATATATTATATATATGTGTGTGTATGCAAACATACACACATACTCAAAAATCAAACAATAGTAGTGCAATAATAATAATAGTCTATTGCATGTCAGAGCTTATTTGAGGTTGTACGGTTTAATATCCTAATGGCTGGAGGGATGAAGCTGTTTCTGAACCTGAACGCTACAGTTTTCAGGCTCCTGTACCTTCTTCCCGGTGGCAGTGGTGAAATGAGTGTGTGGCCAGGATGGTGTGGGTCTTTGATGATGCTGGCTGCCTTTTTGAGGCAGCGACTCCGATAGATCCCTTCGGTGGTGGGGAGGTCAGAACCGGTGATTGACTGGGCAGTGTCACAACTTTTTACAGTCTTTTTTGCTCCTGAGCGTTCAAGTTGCTGAACCAGGCCATGATGCAACCAGTCATGTAAACATGTAGCATGCCCAGATTAGTATTTTAACATCAAAGAGAAGAAACAAATATGGTGAAATAAGTACAAATGTCCTAAATGCTGTGGCTTTGCATTTTTCATGATGCAGGTTAAGAAATTTAGGATTAATTTAAAAATAAACTAGACCAAGTGCAGACCCGTTGGCTCTGCTCCCCCAATGCACCCGTTCCCTACCCGCAGCCCCCACGTGAGACATGGTCCTCCAACTCAAGCCGTTCCCGAACGTAAGATTCCAGCACCCCCCTTGCCTTCCTCAGCAGTGATCTTTAAAAAAAATTACAATTGCACTTGCAGTGTTGCAACAGTTGCAATAGCAATTCGCTCCCCCCCCCCCCCGCCTGCTAGTCGAGCCATTGTGACGTCATCAGTTGAAGATGGTCGCTTTGAAATTAAAGGTATTTTGATTTTTTAAAAACTTGAATCAGTAATAAGTCGAGAAATAAAGCATAAAGTGTTCAGTGAAAGTGATCGCTGCCTTGAGGGGGGAAATGTGAATCAGAATATGTAAAAATCTTGTGAAAGTTGGCATTTTTAAAGTTGTAATTGCGAATGACGTGTCAAATATAGTACGAAATCTTCATTCAGGCTGGTCCCTGCTAGCTGAGCCATTGTGACGTCATCATTTGAAGCTGGTTCTTTTAATTTCAAAGTCTTTTGACTTAATCAGTAATGTCGAAAATAAGTCGTGAAATAAAACATGAAATGTTCAGATAAGGTGATCCCGGTCTCGACAGGAAAAATGTCAACCGGAATATGTAAAAATGTTATCGTGTTTACACGCACACGCACGCACGCACGCACGCACGCACACACGCACACACACACACACACACACACACACACACACACACACACACACACACACACACACACACACACGCACACACAAACAAAAAGAAGGACATAGGAAATATACTTTCATCAATGCATTTTATCTCCCCTGTCAATCATCCTTAATTAACAATTCTCTCTCCCTCTCCCTCTCTCACTTTCTCTCTCCCTCTCTCTCCCCCTCCCTATACTTCTGTATTAATACTGAATAATGACCTGTCGTGCTGCAGAAATGTTACTCTTTTAGAACATAGAACATTCTAGCACAGAACAGACCCAGTGACCCACAATGCCTGTGGCGAAGATAAGGCCAAGTTAGTCTGATCTCATCTGCCTGTATATGACCTATACCCCTCTATTTCCTGCACTTCCATGTGCCTATCTAAAAGCCCCTTCAACATCACTATAGTATATGCATCCACTTCCACCTCTGCAATGCTTTCCAGTCCCTTACCACTCCATTAAACTCCCCCCCCCCCCCACTCAGCTTAGGGCTAAACTCTCCGGTGTTGGATATTTCCACCTTGTGGGGAAAAAAGGTTCTGACTTTGTGCCCTATCTATGCCTCTCATGATTTTATATACGTCTATCATGTCTCCCCTCAACCTCTGACATTCCAGAGAAAACAATCCAAGTCTATCCAACCTCTCCCTGGAGCTGAGACCCTCTCATCCAGACAGCATTCTGGTAAACCTCTTCTGCACCCTCTCCAAAGCCTCCACATCTTTACTGTAATGGGATGTTCAGACCTGCACATAGTACTCCAAATGTAGTCTAAGCAAGGCTGTATAGAGCTGCATCTTTACTTTCTGACTCTTATATTCAATATTCAATGCCCCTGGCAATGAATTCAAGCATACCATATGCCTTTAAAAAACATTTTTTTTTTTTTTGTTAGAAGCAATTGTACAATAAAACACAATGATCGACATAGCAGTTATACAATTTTCGTACAGCTTCAGTTTTAACATTTTATAAACTATTAACTAGATAGGGAAAAAAAGGGAAAAAAGAAAGAAGAAAAGAAAAAAAAAGCAAGGAAAAAAAACAGAACTAGAAAAGGTGAAAAAGAAGCGGTGATATATCCAACTAACCTTCCGTACGCCCGCTCACCCAACCCTATCTTCGGTTTTGAGTTTGTGTTCAATCATCATGTTGTAGAAGAAATTCAATAAAAGGAGACCATATTTTTGAAAATTATATTTTTGAACCTTATTTTTTCTAGATGTAGTGTCTCGGTCATTTCTGTGATCCACATCTTCACTGTGGGGACTGTTATCTTTTTCTAGAATTTAAATATAAGTTTTTTCGCAGTTATTAAACCATAGTCAAGGAAGCGTCTTTGAGATATCGTTAGATTAGGGCAGCCCTCTGACATTCCTAATATTATTCGTTTTGGATCTGGCTCCAATGGAGTTTTAATTGTTTTAGAAATAATATTGAATATTTCCATCCAGAAGTTTTGTATTTTTATACAGGATTCAAAAGAATGACTTAGGGTGGCTTCTTGGAAGTGACATTTATCACAGAGAGGAGAGGCAGTTGGGAAGATCTTGTTCAGTTTGATCTTGGAGTAGTATAACCTATGTAATACTTTAAATTGTATCAGGCAATGCCAGGCATTTAAAGAACAGTAGTGTATGTATTGTTGGCTTTCATCCCATATATCTTTCAAAATGGGTAAACCCAGCTCATCCTCCCATGCTCGCCTATAAATCTCAGAAGGTGGAATGTCAATATTTAGAAGGGTATTGTAAATGTAAGATATCAACTTGCTTGTATCGGCATGTCTATTCAAACAGTCATCTAATATATCAGGACCCATAAGAGAACAATCTTGTGTATATGTTTTCACATAATCTCGAAGTTGGAGATATCTAAACAAATTATAGGCATTCAAATCATATTTCTCCTGCAGTTCTTGAAAACAGGAGAGAGTCCCCTTATGGAGGTCTCCCACAGTATTGATTCCCTGATTCTTCCATTGAGCAAACATCACATCTAAAGTAGGTTTAAAAGAGGGATTCTTTGCAATGGGAACCATATGCCTTCTTAACTGCCCTATCTAATTGAGCTGTCACCTTCAGTGACCTATGAGCTTGGACTGCAAGACCCCTCTGCTCATCAATGCTGTTAAAGGCCTTGCCATGAACTGTCTCCCCTTATATTCAGCATCCTAAAGTGCAACACCTCTGACTTGCTAGGGTTAAACTCCTTCTGCTATTTCCCTGCCCATTTCTGCAGCTGATCGATTCTCACGGTCCAGAACTCCAGCAATCTTGATGTTATCTTCAAATTTACTAACCAACCCATCTCCATTCACATCCAAATAATCTGTATACACCACAATAGCAGAAGTCCCAGCACAGATCCCTGCAGAACACCAACAGATATCAGACCTCCAGTCAGAATATCTAACCAGCACAACCCTCTGCCTTCTATGAATAAGCCACATCTGAATCCATACAACCAAGTCATCTTGAATCCCATACAATTTAATCTACTGTATCAGCCTAGCATGAGGAACCTTATCAAAGGCCTTATCAATATCCATGTTTACAACATCCATTGCCCCACCTTCATCAATCGCCTTTGTCCCCTCAAAAAAACTCAATCATATTAATAAGACGCAACCTGTGGCACACAAAACCGAGCTGGCTATCCTTAATTAGTCCTTCTCTTCCAAATGGAAATAAATCCTGTCCCAAACTCCAATAGCTTTCCTACCACAAACGTGAGGGTCACTGGCCTATATACTCTCTGTATTCTCACTGGCCTGGATTCTCTCTACTTCCCTTCTTAAACAAAGGTACAACATTGGACACTCTCCAGTCCTCTGGGACTTTGCCTGTGGCTAGAGAAGAAATGAAGATCCTCGTCAATACAGCTGCAATCACCTCTCTTGCCTCCCTCAATAACCTATTATGTTCAAAAGTACTATTCAAGCCATTTATTTATTATTATTTTTTCATTGGATAGAGCTCCATATTTTCCATAAAGAAATCTTCCCAAACTTGCTTCTGAATGAACCGTCTCAGATCATATGGTCATGAGCAGGAAGGAACTGCAGATGCTGGTTTAATCCAACGATAGACACAAAATGCTGGAGTAACTCAGCGGGACAGGCAGCATCTCTGGAAAGAAGGAGTGGGTGACGTTTTGGGTCGAGACCCTTCTTCAGACATAGAAATGTTTATCTCCGTCTGTACGATAAATTCCTTTCAAATGCTCCAAACTCGTAATCAAATCAATCTCTTAACCTTACATGTTTCAGGAAATATAAATTAATGTCATCTATTTATGACATAATTCTTGAAGTCTTGGTGACAAACGCCTGCAATCCTTCCAAACATATGCCCCATAATTATATCAGTAGTGCGCATACTAGCTGTGAATTAAGCTGGCTTGTGTGGCTGCATTAAATAGTTATTTTCTTTATAATTCTCACCCACAATTTGTAACGGTTAAAATACAAATAGTTGTTTGTAATAATTCTATGCGTAAACAATAACAGAACATAGAACAGTACTGCACAGGAACGAGCCCTCCAGCCCACACTGTTTGTGCCGAACATGATGCCAAGTAAACTGATCTCATCTGCCTGTACATGATCCATATCCCTCTACTCCCTGCACTTCCATGTGCCTATTCAAAAGCCTCTTAATGCCACTATTGTACCTGCCTCCATCACCACTGCATGGCAGTGCCTTCCAGGTCCTCACCACCTTCTGTGTAAACAAACCTTGTCCCGCATAACTCCATTATATATCCCCCTCTTACATCAGAGCCATGCCCTCTAGTGTTGTGTATTTTCACCCTGTGGAACAAGGTTCTGACTTTAAAATATGACTTGCCTATTTTGATTATATGGTTGGAGAGGAGGGTAGTTGGGAAGACTGTTGTATCACAGATAACAAAATGTTAAATAATCTAGAAATTAGATCGCAAACCCATCAGGAAGGCTGGCTCCGTCCTGGGGGCGGAGCTGGATTCATGGGAGGTGGCCTTGGAGGGCAGGATGCTCCTCAAACTGCATAGCATCCTGGACAATACAGCTCACCCCCTCCATGACACACTGGTCAACCTCAGGAGCACCTTCAGCAACAGTTGCACCAAGATGCAGCACAGAACACCTTCCCTGTGGCTATCAAACTGCCCAACTCATCCCCCTTCTGTCGTGGGGTAGACTGAGACTGACTCCCCCTTCTCCCCAATCTTTGCTCATCCTCCAAGCATTTCCACTCGTCACTTTAATTTCATGTTCATGTATCTTGTGTTTTATGACTGTTGGCAGATCAATTTCCCGCCTGGGATGAATAAAGTTCTATTGTATCGCATCGTATGCAATATAACACAATCCAAATTAATACTTAAAACATGGATTAATATCCGTTCCACAACTTGTAACTTTCTTTCCAAGCCCTTGAATCTAACTATCTCCTCCAATCTCTCTCTCTTCCTCTCTATTAGGAACAGAATCACCCTCGCATAATACATTTCTTACAACCCTTCTAATTGTACAATGAATCAAGTATTATGTTTTGATTTCAACTCTACTTACATATGTGAAATGTGTGCAAAGATTCTCCTTGAGCCTCCACTTGAGTGGAAGTACTGACGGCCATGAACAGCCCTATTGTGACGGAGTGTGAGATAACATCTTCTATACATTACTAAAACTCTGATCTTGTTATCTTCCTGTTTGCGCTTTTTTTCTATTTGCGCAAAAACGGTACGCGATAGCGCTACGATTTTTCGCCAGCTCACATTCTCCTGTGCTGCGAGTGCACCAAGTTTCGTTCCAATTGGTGGCATAATGTAAAAGTTAGCAAGGTTTAAAAATCTTTAATAAACCCGCGTGCGCAGATCGATCTCCTCTCCTGCCAGTCAGTGCTGCGTGGATTAGTCTCTTCTCCTGTCACTCCCCGGGACGGTCCGCCCCTTCCTGCGCCATCGCGTCTTTACTAGAGCTGACGGACGCTCTGGATAGCTGGCGGAGGTCTCAAATCGGACACAATTTTCGGAGAGATCGGAAGCGGACCAGCCCGGCGCGGCGCAGAGTCGGAGATGTCGCCAATGTCACCAAATGGAAAGCGGAGACTCTGATCCCAGCGTAGGAGAACGACCAGTGACCACGCCCGCTGTGTCCCCATCGCACTGCTGGCTCCAGCCCCTTCCCCTCTGGTCTCCCTCACTGGCTCCTGCCCCTCTCCCTTCTCCCCCATGGCTCTTCCCTGTCTTTTCCCCGAGCTCTCTCCCCCTTCCCACACACCCCTCTCCCCCCCCACCCACACACCCCTCCCCCCCAACCCCAACCCCTGCCTCGCCCACCCACCCACCCACCCCTCCCCCCACAACCCCCTCCCCTCACAACCCCCTTGCCCACACACCCCGCCCACACACCCCTCCCCCACACCCCTGCCCCCCACAATCTCCCCTGCCCCCACAAACCCCCACGCTCACACACCCCTCCCCCTGCCCACATAGTCCTCCCCCCAACCGTACACTCCACCACCTCCCCCCCACAACCCCCCATCCCACATGCCCCCTCCCCCCACAACAACCCCCCTCCCCACAGCCCCCCTCCCCACAACCCTGCGCCCACACCCCTCCCCCCACCTACCAAACCGCCCCGCCCACACACACCCTCCCCCCACAAACCCCTGCCGCACACACCCCTTCCCCACACCTCTACGCCCAACCCCCCCCACACCCCTGCCCCCCACAATCGACCCCTGCCCCCACAAACCCCTGCCGCACACACCCCTTCCCCACACCCCTACGCCCACCCCTGCCCCCCACAATCGGCCCCTGCCCCCACAAACCCCCAGGTCCCCACAAACCCCCAGGCCCCCACAACCCCCCCACCCACACACCTCTCACCCCGCCCACACACGCCTCCTCTCCCCACAACCCCCTCCCCTGCCCACACCCCTCCCCCCCACCCATACAAACCCCCTCCCCCACAAACCACCCCATCCCCCCTCCTACATCCCTCTTCCCACCCCCCCCACACCCCCCCCACACAACCCCTTCCCCCACTCCCCCCCACACCACCCTCTCCCCCCTCCTATACCTCCCCGCCCCGACACCACCCCCCTTCCTCCCTCCCAACCCCCCCTCCACTCACCCTACTTCCCTCCCCTCCCACACATGGAGAGGCAGGGAATGCTGGGGAATGAGGGAAAATGAACCGCGCCTGCGCATTTAGGGGCTATGGGTGAGTTGTGGAATATTGCGTTGGGGGAACGGGTTGCGTTGGGGGAACGGGCGAGTGGTGGAATATTGCGTTGGGGAATAGGTTGCGTTGGGGGACCAGGCCTCCCTTGTGACTGGGACCCAACAGGTCCCACTTAGTCTAGTAACCTTTAAAAATGCACACTTTGTGTAAACATTTGTCCAGTGATATTATGCTGGAAGGAACATTTGCTTTCGTTCAGTTCAGTTTAGTTTATTGTCACGTGTACCGAGGCACAGTAAAAAGTTTTTGTTGCGTGCTAACCAGCCAGCGGAAAGACAATACATGATTACAATCGACCCATTTACAGTGTATACATGATAAGGGAATAATGTTTAGTGCAAGGTAAAGTTTGTAAAGTCAGATCAAACATAGTCCGTGGGTTCCCCAATGTGGTGGATAGTAGTTAAGGAATGGTCTCTGGTTACGGTAGTGGATTTCGATGATACCATTTACCCTACCATTGATTTACCATTCTCGTATAATTTTATTGGCCAATGGTTGTAGGTTAACATGCAGGAAATTTGTGATTCCTGTCGTTGCCATCTTTATAACCGTAAGACTAGTTAATTATGTCTGAACAAGCACAAAGTATGCTTGGCGATTTCCTTCAAAGATGTTTGACATTTGCAAATAGTCACCACGACATTATCTGAAAAGGAGATACTGTAATAATTATTTGGATTTTACAAAATATTTGTAGTTAACAAAGTTTAATGACTACTGCGGTGATCAAAGTGTATCGTTTCTAAAGTGTACCTTTCTCTAGTCACATATTATTCCATTCTCTTCCTCCGCTACTCATCTCCTACCACTACACACTCCACCATTTCTCTTTTGTCCACTTCGCCTTTTATACCCTCCCACCCATTCTCCCTCCAGCTTTGAATTTCACTACTCCCTTATCTGACCCTTCCATCTCCGTTTCCCTTCACAGATTTGTCATCATCTCCACTCCTCTGCCAACCACCTCAGCTCCCATGCAATGCTTCAGCCTGTTCATGCCTCTCTTGTCCAGTTTTCTCTGCCCTGCTCCTTCAGTCTGAACAAGGTTCCTGACCCGAAATGTCGTCCTTTCCTTCCGCAGATGCTGCCTGAACCGTTGAGATTCTCCAGCATTTTGTTTTTCCTCAATATTCCAACAGTTGTAAACTCTTTGTCACACCTATGGCCAAGTATGGACCGGTACATATCTCCACTGTGGAATCAAAATCTTTTGTCAATAATATGCCCAGTCATCAGTGCAGCAACTGAGCATTTGTTCAGATATTACTTTGAATTTTCCCTAGAACATAAACAGACATAGGTTGTGTAAGCATATCTCTAATCCAATCAGGATGGAGCAGTTGACCTTCAAAATGATCTTCAAAAATGTTTTATGGTTTATTTTCCTGAAAATACAACCTTGAAATGGAAGCCTCTAAAGCTGAATCAGATAGCCACTGGCCTACCTACCTCATATTAGCTTTCATTCCCTGGACTGGAGCCACTTTGTACCACTTCAACCTGGATCAGTTTCAGGATAAATGGCATCTACAGTACTCTCGGGCTAAACAACCTGAATGGGCTGCACTAGCTGTCTTGATAAGCGGAACTTTTGCTTTTGTTACTTTTGTGGAATGTTTGCCATTTTAAATGAGTAAAACCTAAGTAACTGTTGTCTCTCTGCTGGTGCCTTTGCCCCTGTGGCAGTGGTGTTTGGCCAGTTTGTGTTTTTCCAGACTTCCCTTCATGATGTCGTTGACATATACGATGGACCTACTCAGCAAGCTTTACTTTTGACTTCGCTCTCGGGGTCTCACTCAGGTGAGGTTCAACAATGCTGTGCGACTTTTGGACCAGACTTCTTTGGCACCTTTTAATTTTACCGCGGTACATTCATGTTCTTTATTTTAGCACCATTAAAAAGTGTGTAAAGAAAATTCTCTGGAATTCCTGCTGAAACTACAGAGAGATGGTGTTACAATTGCCCCCATTGACTTTCAGAAACACTCACACTTATAGGAGGCCTCACTGAAATTCAAGAGATGCTGCTCTTGTTGATCCATTGCCAGCTACATTTAATAAGCAATATGATGAGCTCTTGAAGCTGCAGGTGAATGCTAAATTGCTATGTCTTGTAGTATCATAAACGCAGAAATGTCTGATGCCAATTATCCCTATTGTGTGGTGAGTAATAGAATTTCGGGGAATCTAACAGGAATGTGGGGAAAATAACATCAGTGTAAATGTGTGCTGTGTAGTCGATGCAGACTTAGTAGACTGAAGGTCTGTTTCCATGCTGCATAACTATAATTATTAATAAGAAAATAATAAATGAACTTAAAGATTTTGTTTAGTTGAGAGATACAGTGTGGAAACAGGCCCTTTGGCCCACCGAGTGCGCTCCGACCAGCAATCCCCGCACACTAACACTATGCTACGCACATGAGGGACAATTTACAGTTACATTAAGCCAATTAGCCTGCACACCTGCACGTCTTTGGAGTGTGGGAGGAAACCAGAGATCCCGGAGAAAATCCACGCATGTCACGGGGAGAACATACAAACTCCGTACAGACAGCACCCGTAGTCAGGATCGTACCCAGCTGCAAGGCAGCAACTCTACTGCTGTGCCACCACGATGCCCCTATTTCAACTTGTGTAATCTAGTTAAAATCACAGACATCGATTAAATTAAGAGAAAAATAAAACACCTATCTATGCCACCATTAAAATGAATGGGACTCAGTTAAATACAACAGATATGGCTGATCCAAAGTTCAGGAAGTATGAAGTGCAGTCTGGAACACATTGATGCACAGACTGTAACCACCACAAAGTTCTCTATGCAATTGCTGGGAGCCAACAGCACGATGTAGCCCATTATTAATTAGCTGAAGGGCAATGGAAAGAAGACAATGAGAATGCCCTGTTCTATTTATAGCATTAAAGGACCAGCGTCATGCTAAGCATACTAAAAACAGTCATTATATTACAGGTAAATATCAATATACCTAGAGCATTTCTAAATGCTGTGAATATACAACATAATTGAACAAATATAAATATTATAGTAAAATGGAGTTTATAATAACCAGCAGTGGCATAAATTAAAGATATTTGGCAGTGAAATAGTGAAACAAAAATGTTACTTAAGTCATTATTGAAGAATACGTCTATAGAACTCCATGTATTTAAAGTCAACAGGACTTTATTCTAACCATTGGAAGTGCTGGGTTATTTGTGATGTGTATGTATTTCTATTTATGTATATCCATGCATGGAGAAGTTCAAAATAACTTGTTGTTTTGCTAGCAGTTGTCTCCGCGTGCTTAATGCATTCGCATTAGTTGACAACCAAGGTGTAACAAATTCTTTAAGAACTTTTAAATAATAACTCAAACTATGATAGGTTAATTGTCATACCGTCTGGCAGCTTGCACTGAATGAGATGAGAATGCAGCTGATTTATTCCCTTTGGCCCAATGAGCTGAAAAGTGCCCAAAGCACCACAACAAATCATGTTGTATAGTCCCTTAATGCACGTTGAATTCTTTAGCGCATTTCGATCAATATGTAATTGGATTCCTTTTGATTCAAATTTTGAATTCCCTTGAAAATAAAATTTAATTGGAAAAATATATGAACTTCTGTGGTGGTTCTTGTGGCACAGTGACTTCTCTGGGTTTACAATGGCCAATTAACCTACCGAACCACAAATATTTAGACAAAGAACACATCTTTGGGATGTGAGAGGAATCTGGATGTTCTGGAAGAAACCAGCAGAATATGCAAACTCCACACAGACAGTAGCTCTACCAAGTTTGCCTCTATGCTGCAAATAATATATATATATTTTCGTTTTGGTATTATTTTCAGAGATTATATTCTAAATATGTCTGATCAATAAACAGTATTAGTTTTTTCTGATTGTGGCTTTCGGGCCAGCGTAGGTCATCACCTACCTGCTAGTTACGGGCAGATTCAAGAACACGCCAGCCCAATAAAAAATTATAAATCGTCCACTGATCCACATTTGGGGGATTGTTTAAGAAAGAACTGCAGATGCTGGAAAAATCGAAGGTAGACAAAAATGCTGGAGAAACTCAGCAGGTGAGGCAGCATCCATGGAGCGAAGGAATAGGTGACGTCTTCAGACTGAAGACGTCACCTATTCCTTCGCTCCATAGATGCTGCCTCACCTGCTGAGTTTCTCCAGTATTTTTGTCTACCTTCACATTTGTGGGATCCCTTGGCCCAGCTATTTGGTAACCAGATGAGAAAAAGTCAAAGCATGTTGCAGTCTTTCCAGTCTGTGAAATTCTGCTTTGGCGTGAGTATTATGGGGAAACCCAAACTAAGGTATCTATTATCATCCGCACTCTAATTTGATCTTTTAAATACTTTGAGAGTTGAGTATGGTATATAGTCACTCAAATATGAAAACAATGCCCCAACTATTCTTTTAAAATACCGTTAAGTGTGGTATACTACAAACAATTTTAGTGTCCACCATGCCTTGCCTCTGGTTATTCTATTGCACAGGGGTATTTCAAAAATTGAAGCAAATAAATATATCCACTGGAATTAACTTGTCAACTTTTTGTTAATGTTGTGAAATAAAAAAGTGACATGTAATTCACCTCCTGTGTCTTGTACAAAATATTGCAGCAAAATATATTGTTATATATTTGTTTGTTACCAAGAATACAGTGAAAAGTAATATATTTCATCTTAGGATCTGTTCAGATTATATTTTATTGAGTTGTATTTTATTCCATGAAATATTTATTATTCTAAAATATCTTTTATTTAGGAGAGTCCCTTCCGTTAAGTTCAGGTAACCAGATCACAATCAAGTTTACCTCCGTGGGTGTAATAACAGCCAAAGGATTTCATTTTGTTTATCAAGGTAGGTTGACAATTGAAGTCTAATAAAAGCTATCACAATTGAATTGCAAAGTAGTTGTTTGATAAGCATGATTATTACCATGTTAATCAGACTACAATTGATTATAACTCAAAAGACACGGCAAATTTGGCCATATTAGAAAAAGTATATCTTCACACAATGAGCAATCCACATTTAGAATAGCCGTAAAGAGAGTAATGAAGGAGAAAACACTAAAACATTCAAGAATCTGTTGGATACATTGCTGTGGGAAGCGTCTTTCGGATGATGACTAAGGTCGATCAATTGGCCTTCATTTTCTCTGTTGATTCGGTCACCTTGCCTTGTGGCTGCCATGCCTATGAAACTGTCTTAATTAAGCCAATGTCCAATTTTCAGTTTAGCCCTTGAATAACACATTTGAAGGGTGCAGAATAATCCAACGAGAAAGGCAATTCCCTCATTCAAGGGGATACGTCCAAGGGGGCGCCGTCGAGAATGGCTACCCTGCCAGCAGCTGTTAGTCCTTTCACCCTTTTTAAACTTTTTAGTGAGTTAAGACTGTTTGTTTTGGAGATCGTCTAGTTTTTTATGTGGTGGGTGGTGGGTGGGGGGAGGGGGGAGGGGAAGGGGGAAACTTTATTTCCTAGTCCCTACCTGGTCGGAGAGGCGGCTTCCCTCCGAGCTGCTTCTTTGCCCCTTCCTCACGGCCTACCATCGGACTGGAGCGGCGCTTCCTGTCGGGACTGGCCGGAACCCCAGCTTCGGCGGCGGCGCAGCGCTGGGACACCATCATGGAGCGGACGATGCCCTATGCTGGTCGCCATGCGGTAAGCTCCAGAGTGCTGTGACCGTCGACTCCAACATCCGAGGAGCTGTGGCTGCGGAGCGTCCAGCCGTGGGTGGCGTGGATTTAAAACACCGCGGACCCTGGGATCCGAGATCGCCAGTCGGAGCTCCGACCAGCGCAGCCTGAGGACTGCGGGTGCCGCGGTCTCCGGGGAGGAAGCGGCCGCTCCAGACATTCCAAGCCGTTGAGGAGTGTTCACCCGACGCCGGGGTTCCATCTTCCCGGCAGGAGGGCCTGTAGCATCGGGCTGCCGTAACGGCGACTGCAGTGGCTACAATAGGCCTGACTATGGGTGAACAGGGGACGGAACTGGACTTTGCTGCCTTCCCCCACAGTGGGAACCATTGTGGGGGGATGTTTTTATGTTTGTTGTTAAATTCTTCAATGTTGTGTCTTATCTTTATTCGTGTGCTGCATGGCAAGTCAAATTTCACTGTACCATTGGTGTACGTGACAATAAATGTCCTTTGTCCTTTGTCCTTTGTCATTCATTAATCAGGATTATTTGTTGAAATGATGGAAGTTGTTTGATTGTAGAAGATGCTTGAATTATTTTGAGGATATGACACAGAGTGTTGATTGAAGGGACCATGTCGACGTGAGACTGAAGAAGTGTTTCGGCCCGAAACGTTGCCTATTTCCTTCGCTCCACAGATGCTGCTGCACCCGCTGAGTTTCTCCAGCATTTTTGGTCCACCTTCTATGTCGATGTGATGTGTTTAGATTTCAAAAACGTGCCACATGAGAAAATGGTTCCCAAAGTAACCCAAAATATATTAGCATTGTTTGAAAATTGGCAGTCATAGGGAAAACTGAGTTAAAGTAAATGAATATATTTCACTTCAAAGAGATAACTAAGGAGTACTCCAGGGATTGGTTCTTGACATGAATGCTTACTTTATACATACTTATCTAACTAAATCTTAAATGTAATCTAATGATCAGGCTTCCAGCACCTTCGGGAGGGAGAGGGTATGGGGGTTACTGAATTCCAGAGTTTCGCTGTGTTCCAAAAAAGAGAACTGTTGCCACACATCAGTTTTAAATGACTGGCCTCTTATTTTCTACCTATGTCCCCTTGTTTGTGATACTTCTCACTAGCTCTGAAGAAATTGTTTAACCACAAGGGAGCTGAGTTAAAATTGTGAAGAAAGTAATTAGAATAACAGCTGCATGGAATGTTTTTTTAAAATTATTCGGAAGATAATAGGATATAATGTAAATTGAATAAGAAAAATCTTCCTGTGGAAATGGAAGAGAGGAATGAAGAAAAAACTGGTGTCAATAAACAGAATGATGAGTATCGCAGTTTAAAACTGGTTTCAGTCTGCATTTCAGAATCTTCAGACTGGACAAGCTAGATGCAGGAAAAATGTTCCCAATGTTGGGCGAGTCCAGAACCAGGGGCCACAGTCTTAGAATAAAGGGGAGGCCATTTAAGACTGAGGTGAGAAAAAACTTTTTCACCCAGAGAGTTGTGAATTTGTGGAATTCCCTGCCACAGAGGGCAGTGGAGGCCAAATCACTGGATGGATTTAAGAGAGAGTTCGATAGAGCTCTAGGGGCTAGTGGAATCAAGGGATATGGGGAGAAGGCAGGCACGCGTTATTGACTGGGGACGATCAGCCATGATCACAATGAATGGTGGTGCTGGCTCGAAGGGCTGAATGGCCTCCTCCTGCACCTATTTTCTATATTTCTATGTTTCATAAAAATAGAAAGCCAGCTAATAAGGATTTGTTACCCACAATGGGCCTGTTCCACTTACACCATTTTTTCAGCGACTTTCCGGCACCCATCATAGTCGCAGCAGGTTGCCGAAAATTTTCAACATGTTAAAAATCCAGCGGCGACCTGAAAAACGTACGACTCTTTAGGCGACTACACACGATCATACTGGCGACATGTGAAGCCTGTTTAGTGGTGAGTAGTCGCCCATAGAGTCGTACCTTTTTCTGGTCGCCACTGGATTTTTAACATGTTGAAAATTTTCAGCGACCTGCTGCGACTATGACGGGTGCCAGCAAGTCGCCGAAAAAATTGCCTAAGTGGGACAGGTCCTTAATTCTTAAATGGCTTAATTGACAAATAGAACACACAGCAACATCACATCAGCTACAATGAGCTGAAATCTGTAGACACAAAATGCTGGTGTAACTCAACGGGACAGGCAGCATCTCTGGAGATAAGGAATGGGTGACGTTTCGGGTCGAGACCGTTCTTCAGACAAATCTGTAGATCTAGACAAAATGCCACATATCCACATCTTGATTTACAGACACCACTAAATTGATTTGTAAATTTATGAAGGAAGTGGTGTACATTACATTGGGAACATTTTTAATTTAAAATCGTAGCTCATTCGCGCATCCTATGTTGCAATAATTTTGGATTTCAATATTCAAACTAGAAGATAGTCAGTGTTCCGCACGAGAAAACAAAAATAGTTTGAAAAGTAGTCATAGTTGATGCACTTTTTGTCAATTCTTTCACTTTAGTCATTGAAACTGTTGGTTCATATATATATATTTTTTAAATGTAATTCACATACCAACACAAATACAAAATTCTGTGATTTAGCACTGTGGTCATGGTATTTTGTGGATAGATGTAATTTATGCATTCTAGTTGCACCATAATAAAATCACAATTGTTTTAATTAATATGATAATAATGGCAACTTATTCAATGTACTTCTATAATTGCATTTATTACATCAACTCCATTGTAAGGTATATTTAGTTTATTTTGATACTAACCCTATTTTCAATTTAACAAAGACAAATATTAAACATATTTTGAATCATATTTAGCTGTGCCAAGGACCAGTACAACCCAATGCAGTTCCGTACCTGAGCCAAGATTTGGGAAAAGAGTCGGGAATGATTTTGCAGTTGGCTCCTTGGTTCTGTTTGAATGTAATCCTGGCTACATTCTCCAAGGTTTACCAGGGATTAAATGTGTCTCGGTACCAAATGCTCTTGCTCAGTGGAATGACTCTCTACCTACCTGCATTGGTGAGTAATGACAAAAAGTTTTAAATGCGAAGGTTGCAAATTTGACGTATTAGTATGGGGAATATCTGTTTACATTTTTTAATGCTTATACCTGATCTGAATGTTTATAGATTTAAAAAAAATTAAAGAATGTAATGCCTTGATTTTCTAACTGACAGGCAAATGCTTCTAATTTAAATGGTAACAGGGAAGGAATGACAATGATACAAATATTTTGTGTTCAATATTTGGAGTGGAGAATAGAGAGCGACTGAGAAACAAAGTACATATCTCTCCAGGAAAAAAAAGAGCTAAAGTGCTGGAGTAACTCAGCGGGTCATGCAGCATCTATAGAGAACATGGATATGTCACATTTTGAATCCTTCTTCAGACTGATTCATGTTCTCCAGAGATACCTGACCCGCTGAGTTACTCCAGCACTATGTCTCTTTTTTTTTGTAAACCAACATCTGCAGTTCCGTGTTTCTACAAATCTCTCTGGAGTAAGGTAGAGAAAAGACAATTTAAGGCCTTGGTGACATGGCCCTACTAGCTTCAAACCCTACCGTGTTGCTAAAAGAACTTGATTTACCAATCTACATACAGAGAACTATCAAGCTGGCCAAAATCATTGAAAGCTGCAACAGGTTTTGCTCTGCAGCACGATCTTTGAAATGCACCTTAATGATTTTCCAGCAGTTAAAACTCAGGATTTTAAAAAACCTTGGGAAGTTTTGGACACTAGGAGATAATTCCAAATTGTTAGCAATTAAAATAAGTTGACATCTGTAATTTATTTTTAGAGTTGAATACAAAAAATATTTAAATACATTTGTAGAGAGATTAAAAACATTAAATTATACCAAACGATTTACTTTTTGTTGGCTTTAACCATAACTCCATTGTCCAATTTTAAATCGGTGTGGCCAAAAATCCAGGTCGAATCAGATACAAGATTTCAGAGCGGACTCAAAATGCTGGAGTAATCAGGCAGCATCTCTGGATAGAAGGAATGGGTGACGTTTTGGGTCGAGACCCTTCTTCAGACTGAGAGTCGGGGGAGAGGGAAACATAGAGATATTGAAGGGTAAGGTGTGAAAACGAGAGATCAAAGGGGACGAAGCTCAAGGAAAATGTAGAATGGATCTGTTAGCTGAGGGGAAGGTGACAATGAGCCAAAGGCAACAGTGACCTTTTCTCCATTTTCCTTGATCTTCGTCATAAGGTCATAAGGAATAGGAGTAGAATTAGTCCATTCTCTGATCTCCCAGATCTTTTAGTACAAATTAAAATCTGAGAACACATCCGGATTACAACAGCTTTTTTTGGTCTGTGAATTAATGCAAGTTCACCTTTGAAATGCAAGTTCATAAGTGATAGGACCAGAATTAGGCCATTCAGCCCATCAAGTCTACTCCACCAATCAATCATGGCTGATCTATCTCTCCCTCCTAACCCCATTCTCCTGCCTTCTCCCCATAACCTCTGACACCTGTACTAATCAAGAATCTATCTATCTCTGCCTTAAAAATATCGACTGACGGCCTCCACAGCCTTCTGTGGCAAAGAACCACCCTCTGACTAAAGACATTTCTCCTCATCTCCTTTCTAAAAGAATGTCCTTTAATTCTGAGACTATGACCTCTAGTACTAGACTCTCCCACTAGTGGAAACATTCCCTCCACATCCACTCTATCCAAGTCTTTCACTATTCTGTATGTTCCAATGTGGTCCCCCCTCATTCTTCTAACTTCCAGCGAGTACAGGCCCTGTGCCGACAAACGCTCATCATAGGTTAACCTACTCATCCCCTCTGATCTGTCGGTTTCATACCTTACTCTTCCAAATCTCTGGAACCACCTTTCATCACCTTACCATTCCATTTGTCACCCTCTCCCCTGACTCTCAGTCTGAAGAAGGGTCTCGGCCCGAAATGTCACCCATTCCTTCTATCCAGAGATGCTGCCTGTCCCGCTGAGTTACTCCAACATTTTGTGACTATCTTCAGTGTAAACCAGCATCTGCATTTCCTTCCTTCTCATTCAGAGCTGACTCCCCAGAGTGAATGATATAACGTCACGGATCTGTACTGACAGATATGGTGTTCCAAATTCAGGACCTGACAAGAATCGAAGTTCTTGTGTTGTTTGGCCGCAAGATAGAAACATAGAAACATAGTAAATAGGTGCAGGAGGAGGCCATTCGGCCCTTCGAGCCAGCACCGCCATTCATTGTGATCATGGCTGATCGTCCCCTATCAATAACCCGTGCCTGCCTTCTCCCCATATCCCTTGACTCCACTAGCCCCTAGAGCTCTATCTAACTCTCTCTTAAATCCATCCAGTGAATTGGCCTCCACTGCCCTCTGTGGCAAGGAATTCCACAAATTCACAACTCTCTGGGTGAAAAAATGTTTTCTCACCTCAGTCTTAAATGACCTCCGCTTTATTCTAAGACTGTGGCCCCTGGTTCTGGACTCACCCAACATTGGGAACATTTTTCCTGCATCTAGCTTGTCCAGTCCTTTTATAATTTTATATGTTTCTATAAGATCCCCCTCATCCTTCTAAATTCATCAAGATAGATCAAAATCCATCAAGATGGGATCTAAAAGATCTAGATTATTGTGATTCCTTTCACTTTTATATTCTGCACGCAGTGACAAATGTTCACAAATTCACAATAACATCTCTTATTTATACACCTGACACTTAAGTGCCAAACATAGAAACGACAAATAAGGAGAGGGAACCAAAAGTATGATTAAATCGATTAATTTATAAGAAACGTTTTAATGAATAGAAACAAGAAAATCATTTTATTCTTGAGAATATAACCCAGGAATTTGAAGATGAAAATATAGCTTTCAGTGATCTGCAAAGAAGGAGTATGGAAATATTTTTGAAGGGGTGGGCAGCTTGTGTTGTGGTGTGAAAGGTATTGATATGATCGGAAAATGCTACATTAAGAGTAAGGATTAATTCCAGCAAGAAATGTAATAACTTTTAGCAGTGACCATTATAAATTAGAGTTGGGCCGAAGAGCCTGTTTCTGCGCTGTATCTCCAAACTAAACTAATCTAAATGCAAGGTGTTGTGAGAATGGAGGACAGTAACAATGTGCAATTGATGCACATATAGTAAAAGTGAGTTTCAGATGAGCCAAAATCTTGGTAGGATGAGATACCAAATAAGAATGACTTGAGTAAATTGACTTGAAAATTTGACATAGGAATGAATGTGGTTTAGGTTGGGGATGAAGCTAAGCAGACTTTGTGATGGAAAGTTGGATTGTTGGATATTTATCAGAGGCTTTAAGTTCATTCTGATGTTGTACATAAGCTGAGGGTGCTGAATCCATTCACATAATGTGTTTAAGGAAGGTGGAATGGATCTAAAGACAATTGATTGAACTTCAAGATTTTAATATGGCTATTTGGACTCGGTCAAGATGGGATATCAAAGAGGCTTTGCCTGACAACAGGCGGATGTGAAATAATGGGTGTCAGCCCAGCTTTACAAGTTAATACCATCTGTGGTTAAAACAGACACCCTCCTAAAGATGGTAGACAATGAAAAATAGTAGAGGAAAGCATAGTTGAAGGTGAACAATAAACAGAGAGATTAATAGCCTGAGGTTGAGAGATAATGGTAGCAATTTAGTAGCCACACTAACTTTGATCAAGCCAGGAGTAAATCAACCTCCAGGTCTGGCCACAGTTGCTTTGCAGTCTGAAGAAGGGTCTCGACCTGAAATGTCACCCATTTCTTCTCTCCAGAGATGCTGCCTGTCCTGTTGAGGTACTCCAGCTGTTTGTGTCTATCTTAAGTGATAACTGGAGCTCAGGTGCAATGAAAAGCCTTTTCAACTGTTTCAAAATGTTCAGAGAGTGAGAAATATAAAAAAAACTGTTAAAATAGATTTAAATGAAAATTAAGATGTTACTTTTATTTAAAATACATTTAAATAATATAAATTAAATAGTCACAGTTACCATGCAGGGATCTGAATATGATCACAAACAGTGTTGCTTGCATGAGATAAGTGCATAAATATCTAAAATGCACTCAGACAGATAGATTGGTGCAGATTAAAGTGATATATTAATCCTTTTAATTGTGATTGAATTTCTCGAGAACAATAGAGAACAGTGACAATGATGGGAAGGTTATTATTAATACAGGGGACATTTTTGTTGTGAAGCCAGATAACGCAATCCAATCCCTTGAAGCTCGTAAGCAAATATTAAAAAATATGTATATCTTATAGCTTGTTTGGGCACTTCTAGTCATCAGCCTTCACCATTGACTCTGACACCAAACACATTCTTTGAGACTGGGTACAGAAGCCCCAAGATATTTGTGAGATACACATAGAAGGTGATGGTTAAAGAGGTGATAGACATGAACATGTCACCAATATGTCAGAGAAATACGTGCTACCATTTTTTGCTTCTCGAATACCGCATCCTCATAAATTTTAGCGATGAATAATTTTATCAATATTTTATGGTCTTTTGATCTGAATCTCAAAGAAAAGCATTGCGCTCCAACTCGAGTTGGAATAGTATAACACAGTGCCTCAATTTTAAAATTTCCATTTTTGGTTTCATATCTGGCCTTAACCTGTCCTGTCTCCTGAACCTGCTCCATTAGAAAGGACCTCAACAGTGTTTCCAGATGAGGCAGAGGTTCACCTGCACCTCCTCCAACCTCATCTACTGTATCCGCTGTTCCACATGTCAACTTCAGCACATCGGCGAGACCAAGCCCAGGCTCGGCGATTGTTTTGCTGAACACCTCCACTCAGTCCGTCTTAACGAACCTGATCTCCCGATGGCTCAGCACTTTAACTCCCCCCTCCCATTCCCAATCTGACCTTTCTGTCCTGGGCCTCCTCCATTGTCAGAGTGAGGCCCAGTGCAAATTGGAGGAACAGCACCTCATATTTCGCTTGTTTAGCTTACACCGCAGTGGTATGAGCATTGATTTCTCTAACTTCAAATAACCCTTCCTTTCCCGCTCTCTCCATCCCCTCCCCATTCACAGTTCTCCCACCAGTCTTACTGTCTCCAACTACATTCTATCTCTATCTCCATCGACTCGAAACATCACCCAATCCTTCTCTCCAGAGATGCTGCCTGTCCCGCTGAGTTACTCCAGCATTTTGTGTCTACCAGCTAAATAATCTCTCTGTGTTCCTTCCTTTCTGGCATTTCCATTTATTGTTTGCTTCAAAATTGCTGATCTGCTCTCCGATGCTGAAAGAGCTTTGGGATTCCCTTCCTGAACATCACTCCCCTCTATTTCTCTATCCACTTATAGAACACTTAAAATCAACATTTACGATCAAATCAATGGTCGTTTTTCTATTTTCCCTTCATGCAGCATATTGTCAAGTTTTATTTCATTACATGTGAGTGCCTTGAATATTTGAACGTGTAATAGGCTATAAATAAATTGAAATTGTTATTGTTCAGGTACGAGACTTAGTTTGAAGTCTTCTTGCCAGGTTAATTTGACTTCAATGCATCAAACTGGAACTGCGTGCCAAACTAATTATTGGGAAAAACACAAGTTTTGTGTTGTGTGTCAGATCCAATCTCCTGATAGTTGTCAACACCTGTCATCCTATTAAAAATTCAAAACTGTACAAAGTAAGATTCACTTACATTCTGGCTGGAGAAGCATGTGGAATCTCTGACTATGGAGCACTGCGCCATTCACTGCCAATTCATTGTGAAAGACTGTCCCCTCTAGCTACATTTAGTCAGTTATATGGAAATGGATTGCACTGTATATCCTCCAAGACAACTCGTGGAGGTCAGCTCACTATTATAGCTGTTTGGAAGTCACAGATAAATAATGCTCTGCATCTCCTTACTTCTCAAAAATGTCAATCTCTTAAGCACTATTACATATCCAAATACTTCTTTGAGTCGTGTTACATTTCAGGTGTAGGGGAAAAGATTTAAGGTGAAGGGGAAAAGATTTTATAGGAATCTGAGGGGTAACCTTTTCACACAAAGAGTGGTGGGTGTATGGAACAAGCTGGCAGAGGAGGTAGTTGAGGCAGGGACTATCCCAACGTTTAAAAAACAGTTAGACAGGTACATGGATAGGACAGGTTTGGAGGGATATGGACCAAACTCGGGCAGGTGGGACTAGAGTAGCTGGTGTGGGGAAGTTGGGCTGAAGGGCCTGTTTCCACACTGTATCACTCTATAGTTTATATTTTTAAACCTGACCATCTTCCATTATTCATATTAGGAACAAAGTTGCATGTTGCAGTATGTGTAGCTTTGCACTTCTCTTGCTGTCAGTGCAACACACAATTATTCCCTGATTGTTCAATGCACAATTATACACACAATTATGACTTTGCGTTGAACACAGTAATCAGGAAACTATTTCCAGCTGTGTACCAATAAACTATTGCTCGCTAATGACCAAAATTACATTGATTGTATTCCCTGACACACTGAAACTAATTTTATAAAGTCAGTACCAAATGTGTAGATTCTGTGGACTGATTCAAGCTAACTATTAGTTCAGCCACTTGGGTCTCAACACCTTGGACCTCCACATGTGCAGTTCCAAGACAAGATGCAACTCAGATGCCAGTATGTACCACTGTTTGCTCTGCTAGTGGGATCATAAGATCATAAGTGATAGGAGCAGAATTAGGCCATTCGGCCCATCGTCTACTCTGCCATTCAATCATGGCTGATCTATCTCTCCCTCCTAACCTCATTCTCCTGCCTTTTCCCCATAGCCTCTGACAGCTGTACTATCTATCTATCTCTGCCTTAAAAATATCCACTGACTTGGCCTCCACAGCCTTCTGTGGTAAATAATTCCATGGATTCACCACCCTCTGACTAAAGAAATTCCTCCTCATCTCCTTCCTAAAAGAGCATTCTGTAATTCTGAGGCTATGACCTCTGGTCCTAGACTATCCCACTAGTGGAACCATCCTCTCCACATCCACTCTATCCAAGCCTTTCACTATTCTGTATGTTTCAATGAGGTCCCCCCTCATTCTTGTAAACACCAGTGAGTACAGGCCCAATGCCGACAAACGCTCATCATAGGTTAAGCTACTTATTCCTGGGATCATTCTTGTAAACTTCTCCAGACCAGCACACCCTTCCTCAGGGATCATTCCAACATGGATATGCAGAGGAGAGAGAGGGTCTACTTGCACTCTGTATCTGTTTACTTCCTGCCATACTTGGCTGGTGTATGAGCATGAACATTATTTACTTGCCTGGCATTGCCAGTTCCATTAAATTCAATAATGTGCAATTCTCATTTCATATTTATTTTTGCTTTTAATTGATATTTTAACATAAATGTTTTACATACATTTTAATATTTTTAATTACTTGTGTTCACAAGAAACATGTTAAGAAACTGCTCATGCAGTGAACTGTCTAAACTTTTCCGGACTGTTTGTCATGTAGCACAGAAAGAATCCTTCATCCCATCATGTCTATCCTAACTATCAATACCGATCTATACTGATCCATTTACCATTATTTATCAGCATTTGATGCACTCTCTTTTGTGCATTAACAATCCAATGATGTGTTCTTAAATGTTATGCAAGTACTTATTTCCACCACCCTTTCACCCTACACAGATTGCAACCACCTTCCAAGGTTTTTTGTTTTTCAACTTGCCTCCAATCCTCTTATGGTAGACACAACATGCTGGAGTAACTCAACGGGACAGGTGGCAATTCGGGAGAGAAGGAATGGGTGACGTTTCGGGTCAAGACCCTTCTTCAGTGTGACCCGAATCATCACCCATTCCTTCTCTCCAGAGATGCTGCTTGTCTCACTAAGTTACTCCAGCATTTTGTTTCTACCTTCGATTTAAACCAGCATCCGCTGTTCATTCCTACACATCCAATCCTCTTATCCTCTGCTTAAGCTACGTGTTCTGGACTGAGGCTTCTCTGCCATGGGGAAACATTCACTATTATCCACCTTATTTCTGCTTTACATAATGTTGTGGTTCTGTGAGGTCCCCCTTCAGTCTCCTCTGATCCAAGGAAAATAAACCCAGCCGGTCCAGTCTCTCTTCACAACCGAAGCACTCCATATGAGGCAAAGTCCTGATAAATTTCCTCTGCACCTTTCCACTACAATCATGTCCCTCCTGTAGTTTGGCAACCAGAACAGCACAACATATTAAAGCTGTGGCCTAACAAATGTTTTATAAAGTTGTACTGAGACCCTCTTGCACTATTATTACATGTCCCACTAGTTTGGTTTAGTTTATTAGTGTTATCAAACACCAAAGTACAGTGTAAAGCTTCGTTGTTGCATGTAATCCAGTCAACAAAAAGACTAAACATGATTACAATTCAGCCATCCACAGTGTACAGATACATGGTACAGTGTATAACAATTAGTGCAAGATAAAGTCAAGTAAAGTCCGAATAAAGATAGACCGATGGTTGGTGATAAGGCGGTTCAGTTGCCTGATAACAGCTGGGAAGAAACTGTCCCTGATTCCGGAGGTTTGCATTTTCACTCTTCTGTACATCTTACCCGATGGGAGAGGGGAGAAGAGGGATTAGCTGGAGTGAGTCCCATCCCAGATTATGCTGGTGGCCTTGCTGAAGCAGCGTGAAGTGTAGATGGAGTCATTTGAAGGGAGGTTGATTCTGCAACTTTCCGCAATTTCTTGCGGTTTTGGATGGAGCTGTTCCCAAACCAAGCTGTGATGCATTCTGATAAAATGACTTCTTTGCCACATCTGTAGATGTTGGTGAGAGTTGTTGGGGACCTGACAAACTTCCTTCACCTTCTAATGAAGTAAGAGGTCTTGCTGTGCTTTCCTGATCATTGCTTTGATGTGGCTGGACCAGGTCAAGTTGCTGGTGTTATTTTCTCCTAAGAACTTGAAGCTATTAATCATCTCTACTTCGGTGTCGTCAATGTACATTGGGGTGTGTGTACTGCTTTGCTTGCGTTGATCACAATCTCCTTTGTCTTGCTGACATTGGGGGATAGGTTGTTGTCTTGGCTCAAGGTTACAAGGTTCCCAATCTTCTTCCTCTACTCCATTTTGTCATTATTTGATATCACGCCCACGAGGATGGTGTCATCTGCCAAATTGGAAATGGATTTGTCCCCTCTCTTCACTGATTGTGGTCTGTTGGTCAGGAAGTCAGTGGATATTTTTAAGGCAGAGATAGACAAATTATTGATTAGAACGGCTGTCAAGGGTTATGGAAGCAAGGTAGGAAAATGGGATTAGGAGGCAGAGATCAGCCATGATTGAATGGAAGAGTGGAGGATGGGCCAAATGGCCTAATACTACTCTTATAACCTGTGAAGTCAAGGATCCAGTTGCAGAGGTGAGTGCTGACTCTAAGTTCCACAAGCTTGGAGATGAACTTGGATGGGATAATAGTATTGAAATGTACTGTATGGCACTGCAGTCTATGAATATAAGTCTGACGTAGTTGTCTCTCTTATCCATGTGTTCCCAAATGTCTACTTCACCATCCTATCGACATATGCTGCCACCTTCATGGATCTTTGGATTTGTGCATCCAATATCCCTCACTCCATTAGGTCTTGTTATTTATGGTCTATGTTCTACCCTTATTTATTTCCACAAAATGCATCACCGTACATTTGTCAGAATACTATCGTTGCCCTGTCCAATTGACCAGTTGATCAATATAATTCTGTAGCGTAAAGCTACCCTTTTTTCTCATCAGCAGCAACACCAATGTCCATGTCATCTGCAACGTTTTCTAATCATACGTACCACATGGATATCTAAGTTGCTAATGTATAAAACAAACAGCAAGTGTCCCAGAACCAATACCTCTGGTGCATGGTTGCTCACAGGTTTCCAATCACACAAACAGCTCTTCTCCATCGTGTCTTGATCCCAAACCTCAGCAAATGAAGTAGCCCATGACAGCATGCAGCAAGCAGCAAAATCTAGGAAACACAGGCTTCTTTTTCTTCTGTCTTGTGTCTTTTAGACCTGCAGTTCCGTTGAGGCGAGCCAGGCCAACGTTGTCATCGTCCAGGTCAATCAGACCTCGTTCACCATTCGGTGGCCGGTGTTTGGGGCAACTGGTGACTATATGCTCCACTGTCTGTGTTGGGTCCCCACACTCGGAGGAGGCGCTGTCCACGAGGCCCCACCTCTTCATCGCCACTCCATAGCGTCCGATGCCTGTCCTCAAGCGGTTGAGGGTTGTCCACTGCTTTCGGGGCAGGTCCTGGCCAGGGACATCCATGGGGTCATCGATGTAATGGTGTAGCCTAGATGGTTCCGCTGACTTCCACTGGTCTTTCCATCTCGTCTTGACCCAGGCAGCCTTAGAAGCGTCAGCCGGTGTTGTGCAGAGCAGCTCTTGGGCTTGCATGGCAAAGGGGTGCCGTGACTTGAGGCGCACTCGGGCTGCTAAGTAGCAAGTAACATTCCCAGAGATAGTATCTCCAGCAATGGCAAATCTAACCATCTACCCTTTATATTCAGTTGTGTTACCATTGCTGAGTCTCCTGTCATTGGTGTTCTCGGTCATTACTGACCAGACTTTCAACTGGACCAGGCAAAGAAATACTCTGCCTGCAGGAGCAGATTGGAAATTGGATACCCAAACGTCATTTCCAAACATACCAAGACCTTTTCATCATCTACCAGGCACAAATTGCATTTTAATGGGATATTCTTTACTTTCTTAGATGAGCTTAGTGCCAATAATGCTAAGAAACCTAAGAGCATTGGACAAAACAGCCTGTTTGTTTGGCACTCCCCCAATCGCCCAAAGTATTAATTCCCATCATCACCAATGCATGGTGCACGCCATCTACAAATGCACTGTAGTTACTCACCCAGGTTACTGCGACAGCCATGACCGAGATGGATAGGGAAGCAAATGGACAGGCACACAACCACCTGTGTTCTCCCACCAAGTTGTGCACATACTGACATCTATTGGCTCCAGGTCGACATTCTGGAATTACTTGCCCAATGACATTCTGGGAGTAGCTTCGTCGGACTGGCGGCAGCAAAGCAGTCGAAGAGCATGGCCCTTCACCAGCACCTCAAGGTCAATTAGAGATGAATAATAATCCTAGCTTTGAGCTGGTGAATAAGAAATATCTTAAGGTTCATAGATACATAGATACATAGAAAATAGGTGCAGGAGTAGGCCATTCGGCCCTTCGAGCCTGCACCGCCATTCAATACGATCATGGCTGATCATCCAACTCAGTATCCCGTACCTGCCTTCTCTCCATACCCCCTGATCCCTTTAGCCACAAGGGCCACATCTAATTCCTTCTTAAATATAGCCAATGAACTGGCCTCAACTACCCTCTGTGGCAGAGAGTTCCAGAGATTCACCACTCTCTGTGTGAAAAAGTTTTTCCTCATCTCGGTCCTAAAGGATTTCCCCCTTATCCTTAAGCTGTGACCCCTTGTCCTGGACTTCCCCAACATCGGGAACAATCTTCCTGCATCTAGCCTGTCCAACCCCATAAGAATCTTGTACGTTTCTATAAGATCCCCTCTCAATCTCCTAAATTCTAGCGAGTATAAGCCAAGTCTATCCAGTCTTTCTTCATATGAAAGTCCTGACATCCCAGGAATCAGTCTGGTGAACCTTCTCTGCACTCCCTCTATGGCTATAATGTCCTTCCTCAGATTTGGAGACCAAAACTGTACGCAATACTCCAGGTGTGGTCTCACCAAGACCCTGTACAACTGCAGTAGAACCTCGCTGCTCCTATACTCAAATCCTCTTGCTATGAAGGCCAACATACCATTCGCTTTCTTCACTGCCTGCTGCACCTGCATGCCTACTTTCAATGACTGGTGTACCATGACACCCAGGTCTCGCTGCATCTCCCCCTTTCCTAATCGGCCACCATTTAGATAATAGTCTGCCTTCCCGTTTTTGCTACCAAAGTGGATAACCTCACATTTATCCACATTATACTGCATCTGCCAAACATTTGCCCACTCACCCAGCCTATCCAAGTCACCTTGCAGTCTCCTAGCATCCTCCTCACAGCTAACACTGCCCCCCAGCTTAGTGTCATCCGCAAACTTGGAGATGTTGCTTTCAATTCCCTCGTCCAGATCATTAATATAAATTGTAAATAGCTGGGGTCCCAGCACTGAGCCTTGCGGTACCCCACTAGTCATAAGTTGAATGCAGACAGAAAGTCCATTGCACCATTGCAGCAAGTGGCATGCTGTCGTGCAGCTAGGGACACAAAGCCTGGAAATCATAATTAGTTGGATCAATCAAATTGAAATTGCTTGGACCAGTCTTTCCAGCAAATTTCTAGGATTCTCATACACAGTTCAGCATAACCTCTCCCAACATAGCCAGCTTCAAACTTCAACTGGGATTTTGTGTTGATAGATTAGTTTTAAAGTTGCTCCTCTTAAACTTCCACTGTGTCCTTGGTTCTGGACAAGGTGAAACAGTTTATTTTGGTATTGTTATCTTGTCCCTTCAGAATCCGAAACACAGCAAGGTTGTGGTTTCTCTGAGTTTTTATAATGGGGAAATTGTGCAATTTGCATAATTCCTCCTTGCATCTTTTCAATCACTGATTATTCTCTTCTGTATTCTTTCCATAGCAGCAATTGACTCTTTGATTTGTGGTGATTAGGGTTGAACAAATGGATGAAGCGGGAAAGCATTTAGTAGAGGAAATGGTTTTAAAAGGAAAGATCTGAAAAATTCTGCAGAGAAATAGAAAATTACATTGAGGAAAAGTTAAGAGAATAAAGGAAACATAAATGGAGTAAAGTAGAAAATACTACAGAAAACAGCAGTGGTTTTCTAAACGAGAGTATGAAAAAGGGGCCATTGCATTTTCTGGATTATGACATGTTATTTTGTGACTGTTATTGTTTTGATGGGTTCAGATGCCTGAGTTCATGGTCGGGTTTAAAGAAGGGAACAGACTTTTTTTTAAATTGTTGGATTGGAAATATTGCCTGGAAGGAGAAAGTTTAGAAAGCCTGGTGTGAACTAAGCTATCTGTTCAGATGACTTCCCTCAACAGAGTTGGTTGATAATTTGCAATACACAATCTTTGAAAATATATGAAGTTGATTCTTACACATAGCAAAGATGAACTCTGGGGACATCCTGTGCATAATAAGACTGTATTCTCCAGATGAGCAGGGAAAGAGCCTGTAAATCTTTTGTTTGCAATTAAAACATTGAATTTAATAAAATGGAACACTGTTTCAAAATGATTATTATACAATTCACACAGAAACTGTTTTAAGGAAGCAAATGATTTTAATTATTTTGAATCATTCTTGTGCGAAATCGTATTACAGGAATATGTAAACATTTTAGCACATTATCAATGGGAGCCTGCCCTAAAATTTCCTTTGCATACACTGGTCAGTAACAAGATGGCAGAGGTGAGCTGAGGATCCACCATTTAGTCCTATATTGCAGCAAATGCCTATTAAACTACAATCAATAAATAGTCCTTTTCTCTAGGTAAGGCTTTTGTTTCATTTAACACTTTTACAAAAGGGTAATTTTTTTGATTGCCGCTTTCTAGCAACATCATATAACTGTTATTTCTATTTATGATATGCTCAGAACTATTTAAGGAGATTACATCACAGAGGTGCAAATGTTGGTGGCTTCTCTCAAGATGGCAAAATTGCTTGAATGTTTATTGTTCTTTTAATAAATCCTCAATAAGCTGCTGTCAAGTAGCAGCATGTCTTTCCTCTTCTACTCACAGCATTATTACGCTTGAGGCATTTCTCTTCAGTTGCTGTGGTTCCATTCTCTTTCAGTGCCCTGTGGTGGAATTTTAACTAAGAGCAGAGGGAGCATTCTGTCCCCGAGTTATCCTGAACCATATGACAACAATTTAAACTGCGTCTGGAAAATCACAGTGCCTGAAGGTGCTGGTATACAAGTAAGGATGTTCTTTCTATTTACTTTTGTCTAATCCGATTATTAAGATTTGAGACGTTTGCTTCCATTTGGGTTTGGTTTGGACAAGTACTGATGTAACATGAATGCACTGCTTGAACTCATGAATTCATACTAAAACAAAAAGAGGATGCTAGAAATATTAAAATAAATGAAAATGCTGGAGATACTCAGAGGTCATGTATCATCCATGGAGACAGATGAAGCATACAGCCCCCCAGTACCTGAAGTTGCTCTTGCTCTTGAAAACATATTTTGTTTTCATCCAGTTATCCCAATTTTTAATCTAGCTTCTACTTTTCCATGCATCTCACAAACTCTAACATGCATTAAGCACACACAATCAATAACAAACTCTAACATGCATTAAGCACACACAATCAAGTCCAAATGCATTGTTAACATCCACATACCTGTGTCAAATGCACCACCCTTATTGAAACTACTTACTATTCCCACAAAAAGAATATAAATTCAACCGTTAACATTTTTGAACAGATTTTCTTCCATTATTCAGAACCTTTTATGATACTTATTTATGTCATCCCTCAGCACATGTCCAACCACCTCTGAGGTACCATCAAGTCTGTACCTTTCTCCTTATTGAATATGAATATCATCTTAGCATCCTGCCATCTCAGTCCCCTACACTTTTCAAGGCAAGTTAAGTCTAGTTGAGGTGAATTTATTGACATTAGTCAAGAGAGTTTTATTGTCATGTGTCCCAGATGGAACAATGAAATTCTTACTTGCTGCAGCACAACAGAATATGTAAACATAATACAACTGTAAACAATATAATAAACGAGAAAAAAAAGTTATGTGTGTATGTATGTGTGTGTATATATGTATAAATATGTATATATTCAAGATTCAAGATGGGTTTATGGTCACATGTACCAAAAGGTACAGTGAAATTTGAGTTACCATACGGCCACACCAAGTGAAATTTGAGTTACCATACGGCCACACCAAGTGAAATTTGAGTTACCATACGGCCACACCAAGTGAAAAGCAACACAACCACATGAAATACAATGTAACATAAACATCCACCACAGCAGTTCCCCACATTCCTCACTGTGCTGGAGGGCAATAAAGTCCAATCTCTCCCTCTTTTGTCTCCGCGGTCGGCGCTGCGATCAAAGCTCCCGCAGCCGGTGATCTGCGACCCTCGCATCGGGGTGATGGAATTCCCACGTCAGGACGGTTGTATATATATTTATATATGTATAAAAAATATATATATGGGTGTTTCCGTAAATAAGGGTACCAACCTGTGAGATGGGTAACCAAATTTGAAAGTTATTAAATCATAATGAAATACCACCGCATTAAAAAAACAGGCCTTTTGAGCTCATTTGTGATCAAAATTGACCAAAATGTAATACTTTCAAAATTTGGGGGAAAAAACGGAAAAATGAATTATTTATAAGACATATAGGACAAATCACTACTGATTTCTAAGCTCCGTTACAAAATGTCGGCACCTAACCCACCACGAGGCTTATAGTTCAGGCATATATATGTATATATAGACACATACATACATTTACACACACATTTATATTTGTTGTATACGCATACAGTATATATATATATATATATACACCCACATGCACACATAAAAAACAAACACACAATAACAGTGCAAAAAGACAAAACCTATGCCCCCAGGTCTATTGTAGTTCAGAGCTTATTTGAGGTTGTAGTGTTGGCTGGAGTAAAATGAGTGTGGGGCCAGGTCAGTGATCGCCACTTTTTACAATCTTCTTGGCTCCTGGGCATTCAGATTTATTTAGAAGTTGATGGATGTCTAGGTACAATTAAAATCTTGTTTGCAGGACAACCACAGACACATAGGCTCAGTCAACACACACATACATGAATTATGCATTAAACATATTTTCTGTAACACAGTAGAAAGAAAAAATAGACTGAGCAAAAAACAGGACATTAGTTTAAAATGCTATTAGAACAAAACAAGTAGTGTAAGAGGTGGCCCGTATTGTTCAGTTGCTGATAGTGTATTAGGGTTAAACAAGTTTATTACAAGATCCCGATAGTAGGAAAGTAGCTGTTCCTAAACTGCTTGTCTGTACCGCCCTTACTGTCTCAGACTACATTCTATCTCTGTACCGCCCACTCCCCTGACATCAGTCTGTAGAAGGGTCTCGACCCGAAACATCACCCATTTCTTCTCTCCAGAGGTGCGGCCTGTCCTGCTGTAACTCCAGCATTTTGTGTCTATCTTCGATTTAAAGCAGCATCTGCAGTTCTTTCCTGTACATTTTGTCAGGCTTCTGTACCTCCTGCCTGTCAGTAGCATTGAGTGGAGTATCTTACCCAATGATGGGGATATCTGATGACAGATGCCTCCTCCTTGAGGTAGTACCTCATGTAGAAGCTTTTGATGGTGGAGAAGACTGTGCCACCTGTGAAGGACTGAGTTGTGTCCACTGCTCTCTGCAGCCTCTGCATTCCTGCGCATTGGAATTGCCATACCAGGCCATGATGCAACCAATCAGGATACTTTCTACAGTTCATTTGTAAGCGTATTCCGTAACATGCTGCATCCCTTTAAACTTACTACGACAGTATAAGTACTGGTGCATCCGCTTTGAGATTGCATCTATGTGCTGAGCCCAGGAACATTGGAAGATGATAATCGAAACCTGATAATCTTTTATTAGTCTAGATTCAGTTTTATACACATCCGTTGATTTATGCATTCACTTTTAAAGCTGTCTCCCTGTGTGTACTTATCATTCCCAACACTTTCCATTCTTCCTCCCCAATCTCAATGCCTGGAACATTTACCTCTTCAATGAAGATGGATGCAAGGTGTTCATTCAGAACTTTACTTATGTTTTCTGCCTTTCTCATCTTCTTCCGTTTCAAAGGTGGTGAATTGCACATATTTGGGTTTTCATTGACTTTACCGGTCAAGATCTTTTCAATGTATCTTCTTTCTCTTAATTTCCTTTTTTAAAGTTTCACTCCTACTCTTTCTATATTCCTCCAGGCTTTCTGTGCTATTGAGTTCTTAACATTATAGAATAAACAACCCTTTTTTTTTTGCTGCTATATGTTTTGTGCCATCCATGAGGGTTTTGTTATCAACTGCATTGTGTATTTTATGTCTTTACATTTTCAATAAATTGTAAAGGTTTTTATTACATCCATTTTTAATTTTGTATATCAAGGATTTGGATTGAAATGTATACTTTCAATGTGATGTATTTTTCTAAAAGAATGTATTTATCACTTTCAGGTTCAGGTACTAAGCTTTGCTACAGAGCATAACTGGGACTCACTGGATTTCTTTGATGGAATTGACACTAATGCTCCACGACTAGGCAGCTTTTCAGGTCAGAATCTGAATAGGACAAATATATATTAAATTTATTCAAAATGCCAACCACTCTTTTCATTAGTTCATTGTTACTTGCTTAACACAAAATGTGGTAATCAAGAAGTATCAGCGAGTAAAGGATTATCAAAACTGCAATAATATAATTTATATTGACTGCTTATACCTTAGATTAGGTAACCACATCTGTCAGTTTTCATTCTTCCCAGTTAAGGTTCATATTTTTCTTTCAGAAATGTAATCTGTTTCAGATTATCTCACCAAGAAGAACTAGGCTTTCTAGTTTGTGCTTATTTTGTACTTCTGCAAATCTATATTAGTTAATATATTACAGTATATAATATGTAATTTAGATTTGATAGCATTAGTTTACTTCTCTGTTCAAATGATGCAACAAAAACACATGAATGCACATTACAATGCATTTTGCAGATGATATTCTTTATTGGGTTCAAATGTTTGAAAAAAACATAATCTGAAGGTCTTTAAAGGCTAATACATTCATTGTGCAATATGCCTCACTTTGACTATATTGGACTGAGAAATCTTCTTAAGGGCGTGTAAATTCGTGAGTCTGCATTAAAATGATTCTTTTAGCAGATGCTTGTGAAATAGTACATTGCATGATGATGGCAAAGTTCCTACTCCAATTACTGCAAATTACTAATTTAAGGCTATTATCAATATTTCCCGCAGATTATTCATCTTCGTCTTTGCATGATTAATTCTGATTTATCCTGGCATTAACAACTGACTAGTGAAGCTATATGCAGCTAACAGATATATTTTATAACTTATCTCTTGCAGCAGATTTATTGAGAGATGGAGGAACAGAAACATAATAGACCTTTAACAGGAAATTCTTATGGCGCATGAAGTTTAGTATAGTTTAGTGTAGAGATACAGTGTGGAAACAGGCCCTCCAGCCCACCGAGTCCATGCCGACCAGCGATCTCCGCACATTAACACTATCCTACACACACTAGGGGAAATTTACAATTTTACCAAGCCAATTAGCCTACACACCTGCACGTCGTTGGAGTATGGGAGGAAGCTGGAGCATGCGGAGAAAACCCACACAGGTCACGGGAGAACGTAAAACTCCATACAGACAGCACCCAGGATCAAACCCAGGTCTCTGGTGCTGTAAGGCAGCAACTCTACCGCTGCGCCACCAAAGTGATCCCCAGAAATCGTTACTGAGGGTACATTGCAGACATTAACCTCAGATTGATCTCTGTTTTGGGCAAATATGGATGGCAAAATTCCAAGGGGCTACCATGGATCTCTGTCTAGAAGATTTATTGACCTCGGTTCTGTGATGGATTGGTATAAAGCGCTGGTTCCTTTAAATCACTGCCATCTTACAGTCGTCCTCATTCCCAATGCCTGCCTCCAACAATATGAATGATGATAAGATAACAAGACAGTGTTCAGTCAGTCACATATCAAACTTTTTAGTTTACTGTGGTATCTGGAAATGAGTAATAGTAACTGACAACTTTCAGTGACTGGTAGGTTAATGGAATTATTGAGGAACAAGGAGATATTGGTGTGTAAGACCAAAAATGCCTGCACATGGCAACACAGACAAAGATGGCATTGATGAAAGCATTCAGGATACTTCCCTTCATTAGCTGAGGCATAGAACACAAGAGCATGGAGGTCATGGTATACTTGCACAGTTTTGGTTAGGCCACAGTTGGAGTATTGTCCATGCATGTTTGCTGCTACATTGTATGAAGGATGTGAATGCACTGGGGAGGATGCAGAAGTGATTTATCAGAATGTTGCCTCGGACGGAGCATTTCAGTTATGAGGAGAGACTGGGATAGGCAGAGTTTGTTTTCCTTAGAGCAAAATAAGCTACTGTGGGTTCACTGAGCTGGATTGCCATAGCAATGATGGAGACAAATACTCTTACAACATTTAAAAATTAACTGGCCAAACATTTGAATCGTCAAGGCATTGATGGCTGGAGACCAAGTGAGGGGAGTATGGATGTGTCGGCATAGACCTGGTGGGATGAAGGGCCTGTTTTCTGTACTGTATAACTCTGGCTCTATAAGCATTCACTGCACATGGTTCAGGTGGAAACAAATTAGGTATGACAGTGCCACTTTGCATTTACTTCTTGATGTTAAATGTACCTTTGATGTTTTCGCCACCTCCAATGGGATCCCACCACTGGCCACATCTTCCCATCTCCTCCCCTTTCGGCTTTCCGAAGAGACCGTCCCTCTGTAACTCCCTAGTCAATTCGTCCCTTCCCACCCGAACCACCCCCCTCCCCTGCTACTCCCTTGCAACCGCAGGAAATGCTACACTTGTCGCTTTACCTCCCCCCTCGACTCCATCCAAGGACCCAAGCAGTCGTTCCATGTGAGGCAGAGGTTCACCTGCACCTCCTCCAACCTCAGCTATTGCATCCGCTGCTCTAGGTGTCAGCTAATCTACATCGGTGAGACCAAGCGCAGGCTTGGCGATCGCTTCGCCGAACACCTCCGCTCGGTTCGCAATAACCAACCTGATCTCTCGGTGGCTCAGCACTTCAACTCCCCCTCCCATTCCGAATCCGACCTTTCTGTCCTGGGCCTCCTCCATGGCCAGAGTGAGGACCACCGCAAATTAGAGGAGCAGCACCTCATATTTCGCTTGGGCAGTTTGCACCCAAGGGTATGAACATTGACTTCTCCAATTTCAGGTAGTCCTTGCATTCTCCCTCCTTCCCCTCCCCTTCCCAGCTCTCCTACAGCCCACTGTCTCTGCCTCTTCCTTTCTTCTTCCTGCCCCCCCCCACATCACTCTGAAGAAGGGTCTCTACCCGAAACGTCACCCATTCCTTCGTTCCATAGATGCTGCCTCACCCGCTGAGATTCTCCAGCATTTTTGTCTACCTTCTTGATGTTGAAGATGTCCACAGTGCCCACGAGTTCAACTCTGGTTTGTGCTGTGGAGGTTAGGTTTTGGTCTAAATCAAACGTAACTGGAGGGTTCGTCATTCCTGTTATAAAGTAAACGTAGCAGTTATTCCACACATAGCAACGTCCCTCAGAATGGAGAATAATGAGCGAGTAATGGAATGCTGAGTGTCGGGTAAATAAATAGGATACCTGAGACACTAGAGGATGGTGGTGCAGTGGTAGAGTTGCTGCCTCACAGCGCCAAAGACCCGGGTTCCATCCTGACTACGGCTGCTGTCTATATGGAGTTTGTACGTTCTCCCTGTGACCGTGTGGGTTTTCTCTGGGTGTTCCAGTTTCCTCCCACACTGCAAAGACATGCAGGTTTGCAGGTTAATTGGTTTTGTTGTAAATTGTAAATTGTTAATAGTGTGCAGGATGCTAGTGTATTTGGTGATCAGCAAACTCGGCGAGCTGAAGGGCCTCTTTCTCAGCTGTATCTTTAAAGACAAAAATCTAAAGTCTAAAGATAACAACACAAGGCTTTTTTAACTCCAGGCAATTCACGTGCCACGGTCATATGGATGTGGATGCGGCTTATTAATAGAAGGTAGAGGGTTGTGGTGCAAGGGCATTATTCAGGCTGGATGTATGTGACCAGTGCAGGACTGTAGGGATCTGTGCTGGGACCTCTGTTGTTTGTTATATATATATAATATATTGGTTAGACCTAAATGTAGATGGGGTAGTTAGTAAATTTGCAGCTAACACAAAGATTGTGGGAATTCTGTACAGCGGAAGGCTGTCAAAGTAAACAACGGGCTGCAGAAGTGGTAACTGACTTAAGTTACTGATGATACAAGTAAACCATTGCTCTACGGGATCAGGCAAGAGATTTTATTCTTGGCCCACCGTTGCTTGCACATAAAAGATTGTCAAGTAGAGGACACTGCATCCACTCACACTTCTGTGCTGGCACTTTAGAAAATTCTCTCTCTCCTTGGAAATTATGAATTAATTTTCCATGGATCTAAGAAACACAAATGAATGAATTGGCAATTGTAAGACAATCATACAGGGCTGGTTGATTTACATTCATATAAAACATGGGTCGACACAAAATGCTGGAGTAACTCAGCGGGTGAGGCAGCATCTCTGGCGACGTTTCGGGTCGAGACCCTTCTTCAGACTGATGTTGGGGGAGGGGGCGGGTCAGAGATAGAATGTAGGAGGACAGTAAGACTGTGGGAGAACTGGGAAGGGGAAGGAGAGGGAAAGCAAGGGCTATCTGAAGTTGGAGAAGTCAATGTTCATACCGCTGGGGTGTAAAGTACCCAAGCGAAATATGAGGTCCTGTTCCTCCAATTTGCGCCGGGCCTCACTCTGACAATGGAGGAGGCCCAGGACAGGAAGGTCAGATTGAGAATGGGAGGGGGAGTTGAAGTGCTGGGCCACCGGGAGATCAGCTTGGTTAAGACGGACTGAGCAGAGGTGTTCAGCAAAATGATTGCCGAACCTGCGCTTGATCTCGCCGATGCAGAGAAGTTGACACCTGGAACTTCATATAAAACATGTTGGGCTGAATAGTTAGCAGTTCTGAAAGGAACAGCCAACCATCAGCTCTTCCCACTTCAGCATGTCTTGGATCCCCACGTCCTACAGTGAAAAGCAGAAGTCCAAAATGAACTAGTCAGATCCCCAAATATCTCGCTGTTGGCTCTACTGTTGGACTCATCATTAAACTCTGTCACAGGATATTTATATGCTGAAGGAAGGGATAGTACATCCTGCTGTTAGTTTTATATTGGGGTAGGCTGGTGATCCAAGTAATAGATCAATGACTAATAGGGAAAACTAAATAGAGTTAAGTGTTTAACTTCATTTATACTATTTCATTATTTGTTAACAATTGAATATGTTTTATTTTTTATTTTTATGTTTTATTTAATTATTAAAATTTTTGACTGGGGGTATTAGCGACAATTGACAACAACTAAGGAGCTGCCAATGGTCAGGGTGTTCCAGATTCAGGACCTCAGGGTACAACACCTCGGGCCACCTCAGCCTTGGACATGATGGGGGTCGGTTTATTCAGCCATTTACATTTGGACAACGAGACTCTGGGCAGTGTGTCCAGGCAACTGACCAGGTTCGGGGCAATCCAGCCCATCAGCCCAAGGTTAATTCCCGGGATGGCGGGACAGTCGTATGTTGATAGAATGGAGCGGGTGGGCTTGTACACTCTGGAATTTAGAAGGATGAGGGGGGATCTTATTGAAACATATAAGATTATTAAGGGATTGGACACGCTGGAGGCAGGAAACATGTTCCCGATGTTGGGGGAGCCCAGAACCAATGGCCACAGTTTAAGAATAAGGGGTAAGCAATTTAGAACGGAGATATGAAAAAGCTTTTTCACACAGAGGGCTGTGAATCTGTGGAATTCTCTGCCTCAGAAGGCAGTGGAGGCCAATTGCTTTCAAGAAAGAGTTGGATAGAGCTCATAAAGATAGCGGAGTCAGGGGATATGGGGGAAAAGGCAGGAACGGGGTTCTGAGTGTGAATGATCAGCCATGATCATGATGAATGGTGGGTGGCTCGAAGGGCCGAATGGCCTACTCCTGCACCTATTGTCTATTGTCTATTGTATATTGTCTTTTGTCAATAGGGAAAACTAAATGGCAATCTATGGAGATTTGGACTACCAAAGTGAGGAAGTACATCACCAGTTGTATAATACCTTGTTCAACACTAAGTTTGAATCCAAACCCATTTGCTGGAAGGTATAATTCAGAATGCCCCCTTGACCTCTGGGCACCAGGAAAAATGTATGTTTTTCTATGAACGTTCAAATACATGACATTTTCCAAAGGTTGTTATTGGTGTAGTCATCTTCAAGTGTAATTACTGTATGATATGACCAGCGATAAATTCACTTGAAAAATGAATCAGGTTTATGTTATAAGGATAGAGGGTTTAATGAAAAGTGGCTATTTCTCTTGAGGGGAATTATCTTCCAACAGAAGAGGCTGAATTGTCCAAGCCATTTGACATATTCCCATGGAAGGCTTAAACATCGGTTGTGACAAAATCATTCAACAAAACATATTTACTTTCTATACCGAGTCCGAGCCGAGCAGCGGTCCCCGTACGCTTTTTCTAACCAACACACTAGGGACAATTTACAGAAGCCCATTGACCAATAAACCTGCAAATCTTTGAAAAGTGGGAGGAAACCGGAGCAACCTGGAGAAAACGCACGCGGTCACAGGAAAAACTTACAAACGCTATATAGACACCACCCGTAGTCAGGATTGAAGCCAGGTCTCTGGCACAGTAAGGCAGCAACTCTACCACTGCACCACTGTGTTATCCTAAGGGAATCCAGGAAAGCTTTGTTAGTGAGTGGCATTAAGATATTTCACCATGGAATAAATCTTGTTCTGACTTGATAACTATAGTATACCAGATTATAGCTGTTGCTACTTGTGAATTTATGGAATTCCCTGCCACAGAGGGCAGTGGAGGCCAAATCACTGGATGGATTTAAGAGAGAGTTAGATAGAGCTCTAGGGGCTAGTGGAGTCAAGGGATATGGGGAGAAGGCAGGCACGGGTTATTGATTGGGGACGATCTGCCATGATCACAATGAATGGCGGTGCTGGCTCGAAGGGCCGAATGGCCTCCTGCTGCACCTATTTTCTATGTTTCTATGTTTCTATGTTTCTGAGGAAGTAGGTCTTTCCCAGGGCAAGGATGTCATTGTTTCAGTTACTATGAAAAAGCTATCAGAATGGTTCACTGATTTTTGCCTGCCCAACATAAGTGACTGAGTGCCTGCCCAGTTTAGAGATAATTTGGACTTTGTTGATGTGTGCCACTCACATCTCCACTAATTAAACTCCATTGGAGAGGGGAGCTTGAGTAAAATTGGGCCAGAACAGCATTGTTGAACAAAAATGGATACTGTGAAAATCCCAGCTAGTTTTTGTGTTGGTAAAAATTAACTGGGCCTGAAAACAGTTTATCTATTGCCCATTTTGCCTTGTATTCCAGGGCAAATTCCACAGCACCTAAGAAAGACAAAAAGGTACAAGCTCGGATAGGGTACAGGTTTAGTTCTTTTTCAAGAATAACATTATGAATATCTCTGTGAATTAAGTGTGAGCAAAATGAATACACTTGCTTGGAGGTGTAATTCATGGATTTCCATGAATTAAAAATTAATATGAAGCTCAAATCAACAAAAGTGATACGTTTGAATTCTTGTGGAAAACACATGAGCATCTTCTCAGCAGTCGCTAGTCCTGCCCACTTAGGATCGAATAGAAAATTAACCTGTTCCTTCATAATAAGGCAGTAACATTTTACAAGTGGTCAGTTCTTCGCTCCTTATTGTCCAACATAATTGATGATATACTCTGGAATTTAAAAGGATGAGAGGGAATATTATTGAAAAATATAAGATTATTAAGGGATTGGACACGCTAGAGGCAGGAAACATGTTCCCGACGTTGGGGGAGTCCAGAACCAGGGCCACAGTTTAAGAATAAGGGGTAGGCCATTTAGACAATAGACAATAGACAATAGGTGCAGGAGTAGGCCATTTGGCCCTTCGAGCCAGCACCGCCATTCAATGTGATCATGGCTGATCATCCCCAATCAGTACCCCGTTCCTGCCTTCTCCCTATATCCCCTGACTCCGCTATTTTTAAGAGCCCTATCTAGCACTCTCTTGAAAGCATCCAGAGAACCTGCCTCCACCACCCTCTGAGGCAGAGAATTCCACAGATTTAGAACGGAGATAAAGAAAAACGTTTTCACCCAGAGAGTTGTAAATCTGTGGAATTCTCTGCCTCAGAACGCAATGGAGACCAATTCACTGGATGCTTTCAAGAGAGTGTTAGATAAAGCTCTTAAAGATAGCGGAGTCAGGGAATATGGGGAGAAGACAGGTACAGATTGTGGATGAACAGCCATGATCACAGTGAATGACGGTGCTGGCTCGAGGGGCTGAATGGGCTACACCTATTGTCTATTGTCTATCTGAAGAGACATTTACCGCTGATCAGTGCACAGCAAAAGTGTTGGAAATGAAAACATGTGGGAGATCAGGGATATGGTCGCTGTCCCTGGTGACTACGTTTGCAGGAAGTGTGTCAAGCTGCAGCTCCTGGCAGACCGCATTGAACGATTGGAGCTGCGGTTGGATTCATACTGGAGCATCCACGATGCTGAGAAAGTCGTGAATAGCACATACAGTGAGTTGGTCACACCGCAGGTAAAAGGTAAGAGGACAGAAAGGGAACGGGTGGCCAATAGCCAGCATAGCAGTAGGCAGGTAGTGCAGGAGTCCCCTGCGGTCATCTCCCTCCTAAACAGATATACCATTTTGGATACTATTGGGGGAGATGGCTCATCAGGGGAAGGCAGCAGCAGCCAAGTTCATGGCACCATGGGTGTCTCTGCGGCACAGGAGGGGAGAAAAAAGAGTGGAAGGGCAATAGTAATAGGGGATTCCATTGTAAGGGGAATAGATAGGCGTTTCTGCGGCCGAAAACGAGACTCCAGAATGGTATGTTGCCTCCCTGGTGCAAGGGTCAGGGATGTCACTGAACGGCTGCAGAACATTCTGGAGGGGGAGCGTGAACAGCCAGTTGTCGTGGTGCACATTGGCACCAATGATATAGGTAAAAAAAGGGATGAGGGCCTACAAGGTGAATTTAGGGAGCTAGAAGATAAACTTAAAAGTAGGACCTCAAAAGGTAATAATCTCTGGATTACTACCAGTGCCACGGGCTAGTCAGAGTAGAAATAGGAGGATATTGCAGATGAATACGTGGCTTGAAAAATGGTGCAAGGGGGAGGGATTCAAATTTCTAGGGCATTGGAACCAGTTCTGGGGGAGGTGGGACCAGTACAAACAGGACGGTCTGCACCTGGGCTGGAATGGAACCAATGTCCTTGGGGGAGTGTTTGCTAGTGCTGTCGGGGAGGATTTAAACTAATGTGGCAGGGGGATGGGTGCAAGAGCAGAGAGGCAGAGTGGTGTAAAATGAGGGTAGAAGCAATAGGTAGCAAGGTGAAAAGTAAAAGTGGCAGGCAGACAAATCCAGGGCAAAAATCAAAAAGGGCCATAATTGTATAAGGGGTAAGAGTGTTGTAAAAACAAGTATGAAGGCTTTGTATCTCAATGCAAGGAGTATTCGTAATAAGGTGGATGAGTTGAATGTGCAGATAGTTATTAATGGATATGATATAGTTGGGATCACGGAGACATGGCTCCAGGGTGACCAAGGCTGGGAGCTGAACATCCAGGGATATTCAATATTCAGGAGGGATAGACAGAAAGGAAAAGGAGGAGGGGTAGCGTTGCTGGTTAGAGAGGAGATTAACGCAATAGAAAGGAAGGACATTAGCTTGGAGGATGTGGAATCGATATGGGTAGAGCTACGAAACACGCTAGTGGGAGTTGTGTGCAGGCCACCTAACAGTAGTAGTGGAGTTGGGGATGGCATCAAACAGGAAATTAGAAATGCGTGCAACAAAGGTAAAACAATTATAATGGTTGACTTCAATCTACATATAGATTGGGTGAATCAAATTGGCAGGGGTGCGGAGGAAGAGGATTTCTTGGAATGTATGCAGGATAGTTTTCTAAACCAACATGCAGAGGAACCAACGAGAGAGCAGGCTATTCTGGACTGGCTATTGAGTAATGAGGAAGGGTTAGTTAGCAGTCTTGTTGTGCGTGGCCCCTTGGGCAAGAGTGACCATAATATTTTTGAGTTCTTCATTAGGATGGAGAGTGACATTGTTAATTCAGAAACAAGGGTCCTGAACTTAAAGAAAGGTGACTTTGAGGGTATGAGACGTGAATTGGCCAAGATAGACTGGCAAATGATTCTTAAAGGGTTGACGGTGGATATGCAATGGAAGGCATTTAAAAACCAATTGAATAAGTACTTTGGTTCTGTCTTCACTAAGGAAGACATAAATAATCTGCCGGAAATAGCAATGGACCGGGGGTTAAATGAGATGGAGGAACTGAGTGAAATCCAGGTAATCCGGGAAGTGGTGATAGGTAAATAGAATGGATTAAAGGCCGATAAATCCCCAGGGCCAGATAAGTTGCATCCCAGAGTACTTAAGGAAGTAGCCGCAGAAATAGCGGATGCATTAGTGATAATTTTTCAAAACTCTTTCGATTCTGGAGTAGTTCCTGAGGACTGGAGGGTAGCTAATGTAACCCCACTTTTTAAAAAGGGAGGGAGAGAGAAAACAGGGAATTACAGACCAGTTAGTCTAACATCGGTGGTGTGGAAAATTCTGGGGTCAGTTATTAAAGATGGGATAGCAGCACATTTGGAAAGTGGTGAATTCATTGGATAAAGTCAGCATGGATTTATGAAAGGTAAATCATGTCTGACGAATCTTATAGAATTTTTCGAGGATGTAACTAGTAGAGTGGATAAGGGAGAACCAGTGGATGTGTCATATCTGGACTTTCAGAAGGCTTTCAACAAGGTCCCACATAAGAGATTAGTATGCAAACTTAAAGCACACGGTATTGGGGGTTCAGTATTGATGTGGATAGAGAACTGGCTGGCAGACAGGAAGCAAAGAGTAGGAGTAAACGGGTCCTTTTCAGAATGGCAGGCAGTGACTAGTGGGGTACCGCAAGGCTCAGTGCTGGGACCCCAGCTATTTACAATATATATTAATGAACTGGATGAGGGAATTGAATGCAACATCTCCAAGTTTGCAGTTGACACGAAGCTGGGGGGCAATGTTAGCTGTGAGGAGGATGCTAGGAGGCTGCAAGGTGACTTGGATAGGTTGGGTGAGTGGGCAAATGCATGGCAGATGCAGTATAATGTGGATAAATGTGAGGTTATCCACTTTGGTGGCAAAAACAGGAAAGTAGACTATTATCTGAATGGTGACCGATTAGGAAAAGGGGAGATGCAACGAGACCTGGTTGTCATGGTACACCAGTCATTGAAAGTAGGCATGCAGGTGCAGCAGGCAGTGAAGAAAGCAAATGATATGTTAGCATTCATCGCAAAAGGATTTGAGTATAAGAGCAGGGAGGTTCTACTGTAGTTGTACAGGGTCTTGGTGAGACCACACCTGGATTATTGGTACAGTTTTGGTCTCCTAATCGGAGGAAAGACATTCTTGCCATAGAGGGAGTACAGAGAAGGTTCACCAGACTGATTCCTGGGATGGCAGGACTTTCATATGAAGAAAGACTGGATAGACTCGGCTTGTACACGCTAGAATTTAGAAGATTGAGGGGGGATCTTATAGAAACTTACTAAATTCTTAAGTGGTTGGACAGGCTAGATGCAGTAAGATTATTCCCGATGTTGGGGAAGTCCAGAACTAGGGGTCACAGTTTAAGGATAAGAGGGAAGTCTTTTAGGACCGAGATGAGAAAATCATTTTTTACACAGAGAGTGGTGAATCTGTGGAATTCTCTGCCACAGAAGGTAGTTGAGGCCAGTTCATTGGCTATATTTAAGAGGGAGTTAGATGTTGCCCTTGTGGCTAAAGGGATCAGGGGGTATGGAGAGAAGGCAGGGATGGGATACTGAGTTGGATGATCAGCCATGATCATATCGAATGGCGGTGCAGGCTCGAAGGGCCGAATGGCCTACTCCTGCACCTATTTTCTATGTTTCTATGTCTATGAATGAAAAGCTGTAAAGGGATTTACAATATTCACCACCTCCAAATGACCTTATGTGTTTGGATGCATGTCAAGGACTATTTTCCATTTGCTGTTGAGATCATGCTCACTCTTGACAAAGAAGAGCATTGATAAAGACAAAAGAAGAGAGTGGAATGAAAACAAAATCGTGAACAAAGACGGTTGTAAAGAAAGCAAGGAATTTTTAAACTAACTTTTTGTTAATTTTATTCCATCCTCAGGCACAACAATACCAGTGTTCCTCAACAGCACTTCTAATAATCTGTACCTAAACTTTCAGTCAGACATCAGTATTTCAGCTGCTGGCTTTCACCTGGAATATACAGGTAAAGTAGTGATGGTTCACATTGGCCTCTGTTAATCATTTCTGATAGTTTCATCTTTGCTTATCATCTATATTTCTCCCTCAATAAGTTTCTGATCTTTACGTTATTTCTTCTGACAATTACAATATTATCTGCCGCTCAGTTGTTGATTGGTGATTTGACCGACAGTGATTGAGATTATCTTTGACATTGTCTCCGATTTTTTCCCTGTCTGGTAATACTTGTTTTCCTCCTCAGCAGTTTCTCTTGGAAATTCAGGAACTAATGTTTCAATTTGGACACAGGCAAGACAGTTGGTAATCAAGGGAAATGTCGGTCAAAAGTTGCATGTGAAGCCTATGATAGTTGAATTATTGAATATTTGGGCTTCTGCAGTAAAAATTATGCGCAATGCCAATATAGCAAGCCGTGTCTTTTGACAAAGGTCCTCATCTAATCCAATAGCGATTTTATTTACTGATTTCTTGTAACCAAAAATGACATCGGGCTAAAATTGAACATGGCCTTTATGTGTGCCCCCAAGGTGAACTGCCCCTTCCACCATTTTTGTTTCCCTATCCATTTATATTGGGTAAACTGCATTAAAATGAAGTTTGAACAATATTGCATGAAGAATAACCATATTGATCTGCATTCCAGTGTGCCAATACTGCTGTAATCTGTGGCAAACCTGTCTAAGGCAAGGAAATCTCAAGGTGTTTATCATTCAACTGTCTATTCTCATTATTTAAGAACAATTGTAAAAACAACTGAGTAATCTGTTTCATGTGGTCAAAGTAAAGGTGGTCATGACTTGTTACAGAAATTATCTATTTTCAATAATCAAAGCTCTTTAAATAGAATGTGCAATTTTAAGTATTTATTGGCGAAGATGATTATGTTTTTGCAGCAGTTGGATTGGATTCCTGCCCAGAGCCACTTACTCCCAGCAATGGAATCAAGAATGGAGATAGATATTTGGTTGGAGATGTTATATCATTTCACTGTGACCAAGGATACTCACTGCAGGTAAGAAATTGGTATTATATCAAACAAATCATGACATTTTACAAAGCTTTGGAAATGTGAAAGTTTCATTGAAATATGCATGCAATATTTCAAACTTTTAAACGGGGTATAGAATGATATCCAGAGAAGAATCATTATTCCATCCCCACTTGATTTTAACCCAACGTTATATTAATTGTCCTGATTATAAATTAAATCTTGTAGATATTTAACTGTTAACAGTTAACAGTTTACAGGGGAGGCACGGTGGCGCAGCGGTCGAGTTGCTGCCTTACAGCGCTTGCAGCACTGGAGACCCGGGTTCGATCCTGACTACGGGTGCTGTCTGTACGGAGTTTGTACATTCTCCCCGTGACCGCGTGGGTTTTCTCCGAGATCTTCGATTTCCTCCCACACTCTAAAGACGTACACATTTGTGGGTTAATTGGCTTGGTATAAGTGTAAATTGTCCCTAGTGTGTGTAGGATAGTGTTAATATGCGGGGATCGCTGGTCAGTACGGACTCGGTGGGCCGAAGGGCCTGTTTCCGTGCAGTATCTCTAAAACTAAAAATAAGTAAAAACGGACAGAATCACTCCATGTCATTTGGCCTGGTATTTACTCATGATCATAGTCGTCACTGGAAATGCCAGTGTTTATTGCTCTTCCCCAATTACTCATGAAGGGACCACCTACTCAAAGCGCGACAGTTCTACCATTGATTCTGATGAGTGTTTCTTCACCGCTTGGCAATATAGCTCATGGAAATCCCTTGACCATATGGTTCAGTGATAAGTGGCCAATGGGACCTTGACGATGATTGGGTTCTGCGATGAGCCGCTCTATGCCAGTTGCTGCCGAGATATTCTGACAAAGGTGAGGGTAGAGTAGCGGATGGATATTAGTTGAGAAGGTGGTCGGGGGCACTCATGCCGAGAGAGTGCAACATGTGCCTTTGATCCTCCTGTTGGATCACTGTATCAGGATTCTTTATCTGCAATCTTCAAGGTGGAGTTAAAGCCCTGCTAGTTCACAGTTTACAGAATGTTTGATCATTCTTGGTAGAGAAATATATCTAAAGATTCCAAGGCGGAATACTGTGTAACTGGGAGTGAAGTGGCTGTTTCCCTCTCAGTGCTTGAGGTCACAGTTTTGAGAAAGCTGTTGAAAAATGTATTGGCAATTTGCACCAATGGATTTTGTGGCTGTTGAGATGCTGCCATGTTGAATGCAGCGAATGTTTAAGGTTGTATGTGAGTTGCTTTGTCATGCATGGTATTAGGTTTCTCAAGCATTGTTCAAGTTGCAGTCATCCATGCACAAGGATAGTATTCTTTCACACCTGACTTGTGCGTTTGTTGACAATTTCTTTGGGAAATAAGGATTTGAGGCATTCACTACAAGATATCGTTTTTTGTCCTGTCCCTAAAGCAATGGTATCCAGTTAATTTTCTCTTCAATGGTGACCCCCCACTTTGTGAGCATTCGCCTGCATGGAAGACATGACATTTGAAAGTGGACACTACAAAACATTCTGAGGTTAAACATCAACCCCTTCTGTACTTTCCAATACATGATATAATTAGTTGTAGATGCTAGCTTATAGCAGTTTGAAGAACGATCTCGAACCAAAACGTTACCCATTCCTTCTCCCCAGAGATGCTGCCTGTCCCGCTGAGTTGCTCAAGGATTTTGTGCCTATAATTCTGCGTTCTGAAAAGAGATCTTCTTTCACACCTGGCCATGAAATTCAGTTTATCTTCCTCAAAAGAGTTTGAACATGGATTTGCTATCTGGCATGTAATTTTCTAGGTAGACACAAAATGCTGGAGTAACTCAGCGGGACCGGCAGCATCTCTGGAGAGAAAGGAATGGGTGACATTTCAGGTGGAGATCCTTCTTCAGACTGAGAGTCAGGGGAGTGGGCGGGAGAGAGATAGAATGTAGTCGGAGACAGTAAGACTAGTGGGAGAACTGGGGAGGGGATGGAGAGAGAGGGAGAGCAAAGGCTATTTGAAGCTCAATGAAGTTAATGTTCATACCGCTGGGGTGTAAATTATCCTAGCAAAATATGAAGTGCTGTTCCCCCTATTTGCGCTGGGCATCACTCTGACAATGGAGGAGGCCCAGGACAGAAAGGTCTGATTAGGAATGGGAGGGGGAGTTAAAGTGCTGAGCAACCTGGAGTTCCGGTAGGTTAAGGTGGACTAAGCGGAGGTGTTCAGCAAAAACGATCTCCGAACCTGCGCTTGGTCTTGCCGATGTACAGGAGTTTGACACCTAGAACAGCAGATACAGTAGATGATGTTGGAGGAGGTGCAAGTGAACCTGTGCCTCACCTGGAAAGACTGTTGGGGTCCTTGGATGTAATTTTCTAGGTTGTTCTTTCCCCTAGACTTGCTCATATGGAGCTTTTCATTCAGCACAGCCCCCTCTAAATAATGTAAAATTGGTGCTTGGATGGGCAGAAAATATGACAAAGAGATACAATGAACTGCAAATGCTGGTTGACAAATAAAAGACTCAAAGCCTTGGAGTAATGCAACGGGTCAGGTAACATCTCTGGAGAATATGGATAAGTGATGATTCATTTCGAGACCCGATTGTGGAGGGAGGGGGGGGGGGGGGAGAGAAATCTGGCAAAGGAATGGGAACCGGACAAAGCCTGACAAGTGTTACATGGATACAGATGAGTTTTTTTTAATGATAGGTAGATGGTTGAACAAAGGCCTGAGATGAAGAGACAAAATGTGTGAAATAAGATGGAAGAAGTGCAAATTGTGAAGTCAGAGGAAGGAATATGTGCAGGCAGAGGCGAGGGGAGAAATGGGGAGAAACTGCTTCAGCTCTCTTTGGTGCCTTTGAAATTCCAGGCCATCATTTTATATGCATTTTTAAAATAAATTTACTCAAATGTTAAATTCCAGTGCATCGTTAACTTTAAAAATAGTGATGTCCTCCAGTAATAATGGAGTCTCTCATTGACTCTGGCATGGTTATCTCTTTAATCTGAAGAAGGGTTGCCTATTTCCTTCGCTCCATAGATGCTGCCTCACCCAGCATTTTTGTCTACCTTCGATTTTCCAGCATCTGCAGTTCCTTCTTAAACATATCTCTTTAATCAGTTGTTCTTAAATCATATTTGCATTTTCTTGCAAGCCATTGCCACAGGCTTGTTTGCGTTTGTATATTTGTGTTGTATTTAACCAAACGATAGATGTATAAATGATACATTTTGCTTTATTTAGGGGCATTCCCATATAACATGCATGCCGGGACCGGTCCGAAGATGGAATTACCCTATCCCCATGTGTGTAGGTATGTGTGTTTACAATTTGTGAAACTGGATTCCTGACCTCCCCGCCTCTCTCATGCACAAATACCTTTTTCAGTTTGACAGTGATTGTGCTTGATCTTAGTTGAAGAGAAAATTGATTTACTTCCTATCCCGGTCATAATGCTCATTGAGATGACGTGGGAGGAGGTGTTGTTGCGATAAACAAGAGGCTTAAAAATCAATATGTTAATTCTTTAAAAGAAAGCAGAATGGCTTCTTTGCAAACAGGCCTTCGGTCATGTGTTAATGTTTCCTGTTCAAAATGTTCGACACACATTCTGAAGCAGCACCGTTCTTCCTTACCAAATGCACCAACAAGTTCTCCTGCAGTATATCTTTGCATGTATATGTCCTGTTTGCAAAGCATTAAAAAAAATGGAACACATAGCCACAAAGCTAACAGAGGCCATTGTCTATGCTGGTGTTAATGAATGAGTTTATTGGCCAAATATTCACATACAAGGAATTTGCCTTGGTGCTCTGCCCGCAAGTGACATACAGTGACATTCATTCATCTTCCCATTCTTTTTTCACTTAGCCCTATCGAATGGATGATAGTTGCGATGTTGTTCATGTCATGTGATAGGTTCATGTCATGTGATTAGGCCATTTGGCCCATCAAGTCTACTCCGCCATTCAATCATGGCTGATCCATCTCTCACTCCTAATCCCATTCTCCTGCCTTTTCCCCATAACCTCTGACACCCATACTAATCAAGAATCTACCTTAAAAATATCCATTGACTTGGCCTCCACAGCCCTCTGTGGAAAAGAATTCCACAGATTCACCACCCTCTGACTTGTTGTTTGAATAGGTGGTGATTTTGTTCACTGGTTCACTGGACTCATGATCAGTTTCAAGGTCCTAAAGATAAATGGTGTAGACTAATAGGGTAATGTTAATTTGATTTATTTCACTTGGCAGGGTCAGTGATTTAAGTCTGGCATCATTATTGGATTACACAATCTTTCTGTTGCGTAAGATGGGAAGAGTTTACAGATGTGTAGGAAGAAACTGCTTTAAACCAAAGATAGACGCAAAAAGCTGGAGTAACTCAGCGGAACAGACAGCATCTCTGGAGAGAAGGAATAGGGGACGTTTCGGGTCGAGACCCTTCTTCTGCAGAAGGTGCTGGCGGAAGCGAGTGGAGAAATGGGGAGAAACTCCTTCAGCTACCTTTAGGTGCCTTTGAAATTCCAGGCCATCATTTTATATGCAATTTTCTGAAGAAGGGTTTCAACCTGAAACGTCACCCATATCTTTTCTCCAGGGTTTACAGGTGTTCACTTAGAGATGTTTTGTTTTGTGGAAAATACTGGTGGTGTATTTATGAATAATCAAGTGCAGTTATCCACCTGAATGCTGCATAGTAATTAACTAATTGCTGTCTGCTGCTACACAAATGAGCATATAAAGACTTTGATGTTGATGAATCACATAACTTAAAAAGACAAGAGACTGGTTTTTTTTTAACCTATGTGACAGCATTTAATAAGATTTTTCTTTCTGATTGACTTTGGAGATCATCAGTAGAATAAATCTGATTATTTATATAGAAGTTAAGTGTCAGTCACATTTTTTTCTCGTATTTATTACCAACATATCAATTTGAGACAGGGAAGATGAAACAAGCAACTCTATGGGTGGCAGGCATGGTGGCTCAGCGGTAGAGTTACTGTCTTACAGCACTTACAGCGGCAGAGACCCAGATTCGATCCTAACTATGGGAGCTGTCTGTACGGAGTTTTACGTTCTCCCCGTGACCTGTGTGGGTTTTCTCCGAGATCTTCGGTTTCCTCCCACACTCCAAAGACGTACACTTTGTAGGTTAATTGGCTTGGTAACAATTGTCCCTAGTGTGTGTAGGACGGTGTAAATGTGCAGGCATCTCAGGTCGGTGTGGACACAGTGGGCCGAAGGGCCTGTTTCCATGCTGTATCTCTAAACTAAACTATACTATTGCTGATCTGATAAGCACTTGAAGAGTTGGTTTAATGTTTATGAAGCATAAAATCTTTTGCAATGTTTACTGCTGAAGAATCTTTCTATGACGAACCAAGTCATGCCTGAGGAGTCTGAAATCACTGTCTGCTATCATTAATACATTATCTAATCTAGGTTAATTCAAAAGGGGGACACAAAAAGCTGGAGTAACTCAGTGGGACAGGCAGCATCTCTGTAGAGAAAGAATGGGTGATGTTTCGGGTCCAAACCTTCTAAAAACCCGTCTGAAGAAAGGTGTCACCCATTCCTTCTCTCCAGAGATGCTGCCCGTCCCGCTGAGTTACCCCAGATTTTTGTGTCTATCCGGTTTAAATCAGCATCTGCAGTCCCTTCCTGCATTCTTAATTCAGAAGGGACCAGGTTACTGGCCAATAGAGTGGCAACCAATCTTGATGGGTGGAGCCGTCTGGAGACATGTTATCAGTTTAGGGGCAGATGATATATCCTGGAAAATCAGCACTGTTGGAATCTGGGCTTTGCTGTTAAGCCCATAAGTGATCTGGCATTCAAATGCATTTAAAATCTATTAAAATTGAAACTTAAAATTGAAGCTTGCAAATAAGTGAAAAGAGTTAAATGAAACAAAATTTGTTCATAATGTTGTAATTTTTGTTTAAGAAGGAAAGTAGAGAGAATCAAGGAAATTATAGGCTGATGGGCCTCATGTCAACAGTGGGGAACTTATTGGAGAAGATTCTGGGATTTACTCCCATTTGAAAGATAATATGTTAATTAGGGCAGTCGGCACGGCTTTATACATGGCAGGTTATGCATTACTAACTTGATCAAGTTTATGCGGAGGTGACAAATGTGTTTGGTGGGAGTAGCACAGTGGATGTTGTCTACATTATGTTTAGTATGGCATTTGATAAAATCCCTCATGGTAGGCTGATCCAGAAGATTATGATGCACAGGATTAAACATTGACTTGCTGGCATGGATTGAGAACTGGCTTACTGATAGAAGACAGTGTTGTTGTGCAAGGACGATATTCAGGCTGAAGTTCCGTGACCTGTGGAGTTCCGCAGGGATCTGTACTAGGACCTCTGTTGTATGTAATATACGTATATAAATGACTTGGATGAAAATTGGGAGAATCTTTTCCTAATGTAGTCATTCTACTAGTTGCTACGTCTACACAGCCTCTCTGTAAAGATTTGACAGTTTTGTTAAAGTATTTGTCTGGGAGACTGTTCCTCCATCTTTACTTGCAGAGCTCATGGCTAGAATTGTCTCTTCAACATTTCATATGAAGTCCGTATTGTCACATCACATGATTTGTTTTCATCTTCACCACCAATGTGTAATGGGCCTGTCTGAATTTTAATTCTGTCAAAAAGTAATATTTGGAGTCAAATGAATCATTAAGAGATTCGGGGGTCAGCTAACAACATATGCAACTTGTTTATTTCATAGAACAGTACAGCACAAGAACAGGGCCTTCAACCCACAATATATGTGCCAACCAACATGATGCCAAGACCAACTCTTATCTGCCTTCACATAACCTATATTCCTCCATTCCCTGCATATGCATATGCCTATCCAGAAGTCTCTTAAATGTATTGTATCTGCCTCTATCACCATCCCCAGCAGCGCTTTCCAGGAACTCTCTGCCCTCTCTGTAAAAAGTAAACTTGCGCCGTACATCTCATAGAAACGTTGCCCTCCGAGCATTTGATTTTCCCATTTTGGGAAAAAGGTTCTGACTGTCTACCCTATCTATGCCTCTCAAAGTTTTATGGACTTCTATCAGGCCTCCCCGCAATCTCCAGCATTCCAGAAAAAACAAGCCAGTTCTGTCCAGACTCCCCTGTAGCTAATACCCCCAAATCCAGGCATCATTCCAGTAAACCTCCTCTGCACCCTTTCCAAAGCCTCCACATCCTTCCTAAAAAATCTCAATCAAGTTAGTAAGACCATTCATCTCTCCCCATGTATGCATTCATCATATGTTACATCACATTGTCTTACACATTTTTTTTAAAGCAATATACAGGAAGTGATATTTTACTGGATATATCCAGTAAGGGTGGCACGGTGGCACAGTGGTTGCGCTACTGCCTTACCTCACCAGGGACCCAGGTTCGATCCTGACTATGGGTGCTGTCTGTACAGAGTTTGTAGGTTCTCCCCATGACCTGCATGGGTTTTCTTCGAGATGTTCGGTTTCCTCCCACACTCCAAAGAGGTTAATTGGCGTAAAAGTTTAAAAATTGTCCTTTGTATATGTAGGGTAGTGTTATGTGTGGTGATCCTGAGACCGTGCAGACTCAGTGGATCGAAAAGCCTGTTTCCAAGCTGTATCTCTAAATTAAACTAAACTAGACTAAACCAAACTAATCCAGGAAATAATTAGTAAAAATCGGTGATCCATGATCTCTCAGTGTTTATTCTGTTCTTCAAATGTAATAAAGTCCTATTTAAAGCTGTTATTGAGCGCTCAGCTTTTTGGCTACTGAAACCTGATCAATTATACATGAAATCACATAAATGATAGAATATCTCAATATTGTATCATGCTGCTTCAGTCTGTGGACTTCTTTCATGTACTTCCTCCTCAACACATCTACAGATGGTTATTCATCATGAGTGAGCTTTTTGATGTCCGGGCTAAGTGGTTCAAGAGTCTCTTAAGCAGCATAAGATGATACTAATATGTGTACTGTCATCAGTTGGTATTTTTGTTTTATAAGAAACAATGACATTCATTGGACGTATATTTCAAAATAGCTCTTGCCTTTGTTTCACATCAATTACAAGACATAGATCATCCCTCCTAAAATTTGAACAGTAGGAGATATTGAGCGGTCACGGTGGCGTAGCGGTAGAATTGCTGCCTTACAGCAAATGCAGCGCCGGAGACCCGTGTTCGATCCTGACTACGGGTGCTGTCTCCTGTCTGTACGGAGTTTGTACGTTCTCCCCGTGACCTGCGTGGGTTTTCTCCGAGATCTTCGGTTTCCTCCCACACTCCAAAGACGTACCGGTTTGTAGGTTAATTGGCTTGGTAAATGTAAAAATTGTGCCTAGTGGGTGTAGGATAGTGTTAATGTGCGGGGATCGCTGGTTGGCGCGGACCCGGTGGGTCGAAGGGCCTGTTCCCGCGCTGTATCTCTAAACTAAACTAAAATATAACCCTCAATCAAATGCCCTGTAAGGAAAAGTCTCAGATATGCTGGACATCATGTGCATCAGTGAACATGTTTAAGTACTGCTGAGGATACTCAGAAAAACATATTATAGTAATGATACATATATTTTTGAGGATGCAGTTTTGTATCTTAGGGAAGGAAATGTAAACCATGTTGCTATCTTTTTGGGGAAAAAGTGTTAAAACAGATCATTTAACTTGAAATGTGTATGGTTGAAATCCTGGTAGTCGTTCTAGTAAGGCAGTACTCCATGTACATCCCAGATCCAGGGGAGAAGGTTATTAATGGGCCTGTCCCTCTTAGGCGATTTTTTTAGGCAACTACAGGTGACTAGTTTGTCGCCACATATTCGCCGGTGGTCGCCGGGAGTGGTCTCCTCAGTCGCGCAAAAAGTCGTAACGTCTTTCTGGTCACCGCTAGATTTTCAACATGTTGAACATTTTTCAGCGACAGTGGGCTTGACGTCATTGAGCGTAGCTTGGCTTCTCCTGATGTAGGTGCTGTCGTAGGTTGTCGCCAGGATGACGTAGGTTGTCGCCAGTTTTTCGCCGACCTGCTACGACTATGACAGTCGCTGGCAGTTGCCTAAAAAATCGTAAGTGGGACTGGCCCATAACGAGGCTGAGAGTTGAGAGTTATATGTTGTCGAGAAAAAAGGACAGATTTTAGAGTCCTCTGTAAGAAGACACACAGGCTGCTCTGGTTGAGGATATCACTGATTCCCATGAAACCTATAGATACACATCTGCTCGTAGCTCGATATGTGAAGAGCAATTTGTCCACCAGAGAGCAATTAGTAGCTGATTTCCCCTTAATGTAGACTGCAATTACATGTGTGCCTGATGCTGCATTTGGCTGTATTTCTGGAGCAGTCCGATCTCCTCTTCTAAAATATCCCCAAAGTGATGTTGAGACAAAATTAAATATTTGGCAGCTGTCTCTTGCCAAGAAAATATAATTGATATTTTTGTAATTACTGTAAAAACTGTAATTGTATTTTTGACTGTTTTTAACCAAGGTGATTTTCACTGTTGACCTTTTTCTGTCTGAACTTGTAATTTTGCAGCCCAGTGTGGTGGTTCTTTGACTGATTTCAGTGGAGTCATTCTTAGTCCTGGGTTTCCTGGAAACTACCCTAGCAGCTTGGATTGCATGTGGTCAATAATGCTTCCAATCGGCTTTGGTAAGTTAAGATCAAAATTACAATTTGCTCGTGCTTTTGCTTTCTTCACAAACTTCAGCCCTTATTTTATGGAGTCTGCTTCTGTTCATCTGTGTAACATAGTGAATAGTTTTCTTAAAGCCCTGTCCCACGGTACGAGTTCATTCCAAGAGTTCTCCCGAGTTTGCCCTGATTCGAGCACGGAGATTTATGGTAATGGCCACTCGTCGGTACTCGGGGCTCTTGTGGACATTTTTCAGCATGTTGAAAAATCTTCACGAGTCTTCCCGTGCTTACCTGCCGTTAGCGAGTCTTCCCGAGTACCTGCCGTTAGCGCTAAGAGACGTCTCCGACGTACCCGCTACGTTAATTCTCCGTGCTTCCCACGAGTTTGATTTTTTTTAAACTCGGGAGAGCTCTTGGAATGAACTCGTACCGTGGGACAGAGCTTTGACTTTATTATTTTCAATGGATGAATTTACACATTGTCTTTTCTGCACATCTTAATTTATGAAGATATATCTGATGTAAAATACATTTGGGCAGGTACCAGGTTGAGAAGGATATTGGCCAAACACGGGCATGTTGGACTAGTGTAGATTGGGCATCTTGGTCTGCATGTGTAAGTTTGGTCGACACACCTGTTCCCATGCTGTATGACTCTGTCATCAGGAATGGATATATGTTCTTTTTTTTAATTGATTATTTTTTTTATTTTTATTAGAAGCAAGTGTACCAAAATATAACCAGTGGCATATGACATAATACAGTTATTGTACAGCTACAATTTTGACTTTTAGCTACAGTTAAGAGAAAAGATGAGAGAAAAAGCAAGAGAGAGAAAAAGTGGAATGTGCAAGGATAGAACCCCTAGACTACCAAATTGGTGTAGCCAAAGAGTGAGTAAGTAAAAGAAATAAGGAAGACAGAGAGAAATAAAAAGACAAAAACAGAAAGAAAAACAAAAGGTGGTGATGTACCTGCCTCGTATCCCTCCCCACCCATCACCCAACCCGTAATTAGATTTAATTCCAAAGTTGTGTTGCACCATACTCTCCTTGTAATGAATCAATGAATGGTGTCAATGTCTTCGAAAAATGCTCTGGTTTTTGTGCTGATACAAGTCTAATATTTTCATGATGTAGCGTCTCAGACATGTTTGTAATCCACATTTTAAGAGTAGGGATATATGTTCTAACGTCCCTTTGATGAATTAAGTTAATTCCATTTTATTTCATTTATAATCTGTAGGTGTGCACTTGCGATTTGTCAATTTTTCCACGGAGACAATCCATGACTACATGGAAGTGAAGAGTGGCTCTGCGACAACTGGAACAGTGATCGGTAGATTTAGTGGTCCTCAGGTTCCAGCGCCTCTGTTCAGTACAACCCATGGAACGACCATATACTTTCACAGTGATTACTCCCAAAACAAGCAAGGCTTCCGTACCACGTATCAAGGTTAGTATCGGAAAATGGAAAAGATAAATATGTCACTGGAAATGTAATATATCATTTCAGTTCCAAGGAGGTTTGCTGTGCGTAATGTGTGCTTTGTGTCAATGCAGTTGGTATTACCTGTTGCCATTTGGAGAAGGAGATGGGCCAAATTAGAAATAGACAATGGGTGCAGGAGTAGGCCATTCGAGCCAGCACTGCCATTCAATGTGATCATAGGACGACAGATGGCGCAATGGGCTAAGTGTTCGGCTGGCAACCGGAAGGTAGCCGGTTCGAATCCCGCTTGGAGTGCATACTGTCGTTGTGTCTTTGGGCAAGACACTTCACCCACCTTTGCCTGCGTGTGAATGTGTGTGAATGTGTGTGAGTGATTGGTTGTGGTCGGAGGGGCCGTAGGTGCAGATTAGCAGCCACGCTTCCGTCAGTCTGCCCCAGGGCAGCTGTGGCTACAGAAGTAGCTCACCACCACCGAGTGTGACTGAGGAGTGAATGAATAATGCGATGTAAAGCGCCTTGAGTATTAGAAAGGCGCTATATAAATCCCATCCATTATTATTATTATTATTATCATGGCTGATCATGCACAATCAGTACCCCATTTCTGCCTTCTCCCCATATCCCCTGACTCCGCTATCTTTAAGTGCCCTATCTAACTCCCTCTTGAAAGCATCCAGAGAACCGGCCTCCATCACCCTCTGTGGCCGATAATTCCACAGGATAGTGGATCAAAATGGTGTGGATGGTAAAATGAGAGAACATCCATCTGCTTTAGTCAGAAGCCTACAAATGATGTATGTAGGAAGGAACTGCAGATGCTGGTTTATTAAGAACATAGACACAAAATGCTGGAGTAACTCAGCGGCACAGGCAGCATCTCTGGAGAGAAGGAATGGGTGACAATGTCTTGACCCAAAACGTCACCCATTCCTTCTCTCCACAGATGCTGCCTGCCCGCTGAGTTACTCCAGCATTTGTGTCTGTCTTCACCCTACAAATGATAATGAAGTGAGATAAATTAAGGTCTTCCAGTCTCATTGACACCTTGATTTTTTTCAAAGGGAGACAAGAATGGTTAATGGGGATGAAGCAGTTATTTCAGGTTGATTTGTTCATAAGATATAGGGGCAGAATTAGGTCATTCAGCCCATCAAGTCTATTCCGCCATTCAATCATGGTTGATCTATCCTTTCCCTCTCAACCCCATTCTCCTGCCTTCTCCCCATAACCCTTGACACCCTTGCTAAACAAGAATCTGTCAATCTCCTCCTTAATAATATCCATTGTCTTGGTCTCCACAGCTGCCCGTGGCAATGACTTCCACAGATTCACCACTCTCTGACTAAAGAAAATTTCCGTCATCTTTCTCAAGGGATATCCTTTTATTATGAGGCTATTGCCTCTGGCCCACTAGTAGAAACATCCTCTCCACATCCACTCTGTCCGGGCCACATCTGTACAAATGCGTCCGTTTATTTGTAGTGATTTTGAATAACTGAAAACAGCAACGGTCATTATGAAATTATAGCAAGGTGGGAAAAATGAAAAACAGGCAAAATTCATCCCTGTGTGTGGACTTGTATTTCTTACTGTGAATCACTTAATAGATTTTGGCAGAAGCTTTCTATTTTGGTATTGTTTTCGATGGACACAAAATTAGTTGACAACCATTTAAAACAATGTAAAAACCTAAACTAAAAAATAGGTTCAAAATAAATATGCACAGCATATCTGAACCAACACATGAACAATTAAAATGACGTGGACAGAGAAATATATTGAGTCAGCATGAGGATGATGAATTAAAGGACAAAATTAAAATATCATGTCACTGAAGCTTTCTGATATCTAACACATTCCTTTCAGCTGAGTGCTCTGATTATGTTATCAGCACTGCAGTTTGATCTGTTTTTATTTTTAGTTTAGTTTAGAGATAAAGCACAGAAACAGACTCTTCAGCCTACCGAGTATGTGTCGACAAGCGATCCCCGTCCACTTGCACTATCCTACACACAAAAGGGACAATTTACATTTCACCAAGGCAATTAGCCTACAAATCTGTATGTCGTAGGAATGTGAGAGGAAACCGGAATCCCCAGAGAAAACTACGATCCTGACTACGGGTGCTATCTGTACGGGGTTTGTGCGTTCTCCCCATAACCGCGTGGGTTTTCTCCGAGATCTTCGGTGTCTTACCACACTCCAAAGACGTACAGGTTTGTAGGTTTATTGGCTTTCTATTTAAAAAATGTGATTTGTCCCAAATGTGTGTGTTCGATAGTGTTAATATGCAGGATCGCTGGTCAGCGCGGACTTGGTGTGCCGAAGGCTTGTTTCCACGCTGTATCTCTAAACTAAATTAAATTAGACTACATTTCAAATCATTCTGTAAGATGGTTGTTGACTGTAATAATTGTGGAGCTGCAACGTCTGTGATAATCTATATACATAAAACTCTGATCTTGGATGTGGATGTATTTGTGTATTTGTGTGTGTATTTGTTTGTCTGTGATTCACATCTCCTCGAAAACACAACGCGCTAAAGGTGAAATTTATACATATTCCGATAGAGATTTACCGCATGATTTCAAAAATTGCCTCATCTGAAAATTTGAGTCATTATTTCTTGAGTTTTTTATTAAAATTGTTCACAAATCTGAAATCTTTTATGAAGTTAACGAGCTGATGACGTCACAATGGCTCTGCTCCTTGCGGCCCGATGCGCAGTTCTTAACGCGCAGCCTGCTGGCCACTGTTTTCCAGGAGCTGCTAGTTGTCACCCCCTCCCGACTCACAGTCGACTCGCACTCGGCTGGCCGCCCCCCCCGTGCTCTGGATCGAAGCCGGTGAACACGCAGTAATTTGGTTGGGCTTCCGAGGCCCGCGGCCCGCTCGCAGTCAGCCCTGCCCACTCGCCGAGTTCATGTCCTCCCTCTCCCTCTCTCTCCCCCTCCCCCTTCCTCTCCCCCCTCCTCTCTCCCCTCCCCCGTCATCTCCCCCTCCTCCCCGCTTCCTCTCCCCCTTCCCCTCCTCTCCCACACTCTCCCCTCTCCCCCTCCTCTCCCCCTTCCTCCCGCTCTCTCTCCCCCACTACCGCTCTCCCCCTCCCTCCCACCTCTCTACCCCGCTCTCTCCCCCCTCTTCCCCCCCTCTTCTCCTCCCCTTCTCTCCCTCCCCCTCCACCCTCCTCTCTCCCCCTCCTCCCCCCTCCAACTCCCCTCCCCTCCTCTTCCCCTCTTCTCCCCCTCCTCCCCCTCTCCCCTCCCCCCCTCTCCCCCTCTCCCCCGCTCCTCCTCCTCTCCCCATTCTCGTCTCCCCCTCTCCTCTCTCCCCCCTCTGCCTCTTTCTCTCTCTCTGCCCCTCTCTCTCTGTCTCTGCCCCTCTCTCTCTGCCCTCTCTCTCTCAACCCACCTCCCTCTCTAGACGTGCCTGCGAGGTGGGGGCTATGCGCCAGTGGATAGGGCGGGGATGGGGTAAAAGGGGCCAATGAATAATGTTAATATAATATCAAGGGGGGTGGTTTGTTGTGTGTGTGTGTGTGTGGGGGGGGGGGGGGTAGTTAGTGTGTGTGTGACGCCACAGGCTGCCCCCCGCCCCCAGCAACCCAACAGGTCCCCCTTGGTCTAGTCATCTCTAAAACCTGCTAAATCCAATGTGTTAGTGTGGAATTGTTTCATAATCCAGCCTGATCATCTGTTAAAAAAATAATATTTCTGAACAAAACTATCAGCTATTACCTAGAGAGTTGCATGAACACTTGGAACTCCCTGGGAGACTGGGAGTCCCAGGCTTTCGTACAGCTGTTTGTAGTAAATGGCACGGCTGCACTCTACAGTTGGGCTGTCATTGTAGTCCACCGGGAAAGAATAAACCTCCATGGAGCTCGCAGCAAATCCACTGGGAAACCTACAGACTGAAGCACCACCACATGTGTTCCAGCTTGAGATTAATGAGCTTCCTTATTTAAATGAAAGAGAATGGGTCTGAAGGAGTCACACAGCACAGAAAGAAGCCCTTTGGCCAACTCACGAAACCAAATCATGTGGAATTTATAATTTACAGATACAACTTTATTGTGCTATTTAAATTATTTTTAATATATTGTTATTTTAACTTTGTGTGGGAAGGAACTGCAGATGCTGGTTTGAACCGAAGATAGACCTAAAATGCTGGAGTAACTCAGCGGGACAGGCAGCATCTCTGGAGAGAAGGAATGGGTGACATTTCGGGTCGAGACCCTTCTTCAGACTGAATCCAAATTCTTCAGTCTGAAGAAGGGTCTCGACCCACCCATTCTTTCTCTCCAGAGATGCTGCCTGCCCCACTGAGTCACACCAACATTTTGGGTCAATCTCTTGTTATTTTAACTATCATCTCACATTTTGAATCAATGCAAACTTTTATTTGAACATTTTTAAACGTTCTTCAGAGAATGTGTAATACATTACAAATGCAAGAGTCACTGCTGATACCCCTGAGCGTGTGGTTTAGCCTGTAATTAAAGCAGTTCTGTGGTAGGGCCCCATTAAATGGATATGGCAATGAGCTAAATTGGGCCTTGGTGATCAGTTAGGAACATCTTTCATGAATTTAAAAGTAACATTAGCACATTTTAAAAGTAACATGATCAAATTTTAAAAGTAACGTTAGCAAATTTGCAGATGACACAAAGCTGGGTGATAGTGTGAACTGTGAGGAGGATGCTATGAGAATGCAGGGTGACTTGGACAGGTTGTGTGAGTGGGCAGAGGCATGGCAGATGCAGTTTGATGTGGATAAATGTGAGGTTATCCACTTTGGTGGCAAAAACAGGAAGGCAGATTATTATCTGAATGGTGTCAAGTTGGGAAAAGGGGAAGTACAACGCGATCTGGGGGGTCCTTGTTCATCAGTCACTGAAAGTAAGCATGCAGATACAGTATGCAGTGAAGAATGCTAATGGCATGTTGGTCCCCATAACACGAGGAGTTGAGTATAGGAACAAAGAGGTCCTTCTGCAGTTGTACATGGTCCTGGTGAGACCATACCTGGAGTATTGTGTGCAATTTTGGTCTCCAAATTTGAGGAAGGACAATCTTGGTATTGAGGGAGTGCAGTGTAGGTTCGCGAGGTTAATTCCCGGAATGGCAGGACTGTCATATGCTGAGAGAATGGAGCAGCTGGGCTTGTGTACACTGGAAATTAGAAGGTGAGAGGGTATCTTATTGAAACATATAAGATTATTAAGGGATTGGACACGCTAGCGGCAGGAAACATGTTCTCAATGATCGGGGAGTCCAGAATCAGGGGGCCACAGTTTAAAAATAAGGGGTAAGCCATTTAGAACGGAGAAGAGGAAAAAACTTTTTCACCCAGAGAGTTGTGAATCTGTGGAATTCTCTGCCTCAGAAGGCAGTGGAGGCCAATTCTCTGGATGCTTTCAAGAGAGAGTTAGATTGAGCTTTTAAAGATAGTGGAGTCAAGGTATATGGGGAGAAGGCAGGAACGGGGGGTACTGATTGGTGATGATCAGCCATGATCACATTGAATGGCGGTGCTGGCTGGAGGGCCAAATGGCCTCCTCCTGCACCTATTGTCTATTGTCTATTGAATGGTGGTGCTGGCTTGAAGGGCCGAATGGCCTACTCCTGCACCTATTGTCTATTGTCTAAAGAAATTTTGCTTTAGGGCAATAATCCGAGTAAGGGTGGATTGAGCATGCAGGCAACTGGCAAATTTAAGAGACTTAGTGATCAGCAGAACCAATCAGGCCAATAGATATAATTCAGCTGAACAGAATGCAAGGTTATGAATATTGACTTCACTAACTTCAAGTAACCCTTATATTAATGATCTGGATGAGGGAATTGAAGGCAACATCTCAAGTTTGCGGATGACACTAAGCTGGGGGGCAGTGTTAGCTGTGAGGAGGATGCTAGGAGACTGCAAGGTGACTTGGATAGGCTGGGTGAGTGGGCAAATGTTTGGCAGATGCAGTATAATGTGGATAAATGTGAGGTTATCCACTTTGGTGGCAAAAACAGGAAAGCAGACTATTAACTAAATGGTGGCCGATTAGGAAAAGGGGAGATGCAGCCAGACCTGGGTGTCATGGTACACCAGTCATTGAAAGTAGGCATGCAGGTGCAGCAGGCAGTGAAGAAAGCGAATGGTATGTTAGCTTTCATAGCAAAATGATTTGAGTATAGGAGCAGGGAGGTTCTACTGCAGTTGTACAGGGTCTTGGTGAGACCACACCTGGAGTATTGCTTACAGTTTTGGTCTCCAAATCTGAGGAAGGACATTATAGCCATAGAGGGAGTGCAGAGAAGGTTCACCAGACTGATTCCTGGATGTCAGGACTTTCATATGAAGAAAGACTGGATAGACTCGGTTAAACTCGCTAGAATTTAGGAGATTGAGAGGGGATCTTATAGAAACTTACAAAATTCTTATGGGGTTGGACAGGCTAGATGCAGGAAGATTGTTCCCGATGTTGGGGAAGTCCAGGACAAGGGGTCACAGCTTAAGGATAAGGGGAAAATCCTTTAAGACCGAGATGAGAAAAAACTTTTTCACACAGAGAGTGGTGAATCTCTGGAACTCTCTGCCACAGAGGGTAGTTGAGGCCAGTTCATTGGCTATATTTAAGAGGGAGTTAGATGTGGCCCTTGTGGCTAAAGGGATCAGGGCGTATGGAGAGAAGGCAGGTACGGGATACTGAGTTGGATTATCAGCCTTGATCATATTGAATGGTGGTGCAGGCTCGAAGGGCCGAATGGCCTACTCCTGCACCTATTTTCTATGTATCTATGTATTCCCTCTCTCCATCCCCCCCCCACCAAAGTTGTACGAGCTTCAGTCGTCTTGTGGCGTCTATTGTCTGTACTCGTTTTCACCGAGCCCACAGCTAACAGTGGACTTTATCACCATTACTTTTTGCATATCTTTCATTCATTTGTTCCATATCTCTCTACATCACCGTCTAGATCTCTCGTTTCCCTTTCTCCTGACTCTCAGTCCGAAGAAGGGTCTCGACCCGAAACGTCACCTGTTATTTTCTCCAGAGATGCTCTCTGACCCGCTGAGTTGCTCCAGCTTTTTGTGTCTATCTTCAGAGAGCAATGGTGTTCCGCTCAACGCAGTTGGAACATTTGGCATCAATATATGTTCATGCCACTCTTTATGCACTAGTTAGACTAAAACCTCAACAAGTAATTTACAGTGAACTCTTTGAGGGGTGTGTATTTGAAATAAAATTGCAAAATTTGTGGAAACTGAATTGCTGCCTCTACACTTATTATAAAGAAATGTTTGCATGGAAAGGCTGTCACGTAAAGAGGTAACGTGCCTGTTCAAATGTGTTGGCTGTCCAAAGGAGTGGATATGTTATTGTGATGGTGAATGATTAAATGCTCTGAGACAGAAGCTGTTGCCAGGCAATGGGATGACTGATAATAAATCCTCTGGCAAGAAATTCTGTCAAGCGATAAAGAAAGAGTAGAATTAAGCTACTTTTTAAATTAGCATGACAGAATAAATTCCTTTTCACTGAGCAGACAAAGGGAAAATTAATTGCTCAACCTGAATCTGAATAGGATGATGCATTGTAGCAATCTCTTACTTTACCTCAATCTAAAACACTGCTCAGAATAAACTAACAAGAAGAAATGTTTTTGCTCTGATCTGCCAAAAACTGGACAGTTTTCTAAGGTTTATTGGGCTTTGATTCAAACTAAATCATTGAATTATTTACATGCTGCTACTACCAGTGGGGCTCATATTTATGCTTGTGTACAAATGTTTTGATGCAACTTGCACTGCTATCTACTTAGGGATTATGTGTGACTCTCTCCCAAGTTTACCAGCATGCTAAACAGACAGATCATGAAGTTGATCAATGCACAGTGATAATTTGAAGCTGCTTCTGCCAAACTAGGCCTCAACAGCACAACTCGCAGCAAAGCTGAGCTGTGGGCGGCACAGTGGTGCAGCGGTAGAGTTTCTGCGCCACACACCGGGGTTCGACCCTGACTACGGGTGCTGTCTGTATGGAGTTTGTACGTTCTCCCCTTGACTGTGTGGGTTTACTCTGAAATCTTCAGTTTCCTCCCACGCTCCAAAGATGTCGTTTGTAGGTTAATCGCTTTCTGTAAATTATAAATTGTCCATAGTGTATAGGATAGTGTTAGTGTTTGGAATGATCGCTGGTCGGCACGGACTCGGTGGGCCGAATGGCCTGTTTCCGCACCATCATTAAACCGAAAAAAACAACAACACAAAAAAGGCAGGGGTTAGAGGAAGAAAGATTCAAAAACCCTAGCATCTTTACCATCAAATGGGGTAATCAATTACTTGAATAATTTGAAGAACAGTTAGTTGTGGAGAAGTTAGGACACAAAAAGCTGGAGTAATTCATCTGGCCAGGCAGCAGCTCTGGAGAAAAGGAACAGGTGACATTCGGGTTGAGACTCTTCTTCAAACTGAGAGTCAGGGCATTGTTGTTTGGCTTTGAAGAATTTGTTGCAGTTTCTGATCTCCAAGAAATGCCGTGAGTGGTGCAGAAGTGGTTATAATTATGCCTTGACCTCTAAACTTCATCTAAGGCTAATTGTTCCCAGAGCTAGGCCTCACCTGCTTGTCCTCTTTGCTCTGCAGCTTAATGCAAACATGAGGAATGGATCAGCAAAACCACCTGTTAGAATAGAGCTCTTTTTAGAATAGAGCTCTACCAGCAAAGATCTTATAGCGGAGCAAGATAGACCACTCCTTCTAAATGCAATAGGCTGACGTGTAGTACGCAACGGAGCGGAACGTGGGCCTTTTTTTCATCTATTTCAGTAAGCTACCCGACTCGCAGTGTAATCAATGTTGCGGGGGAACAGTTTGTGTTAATAAATTATAATTCTGAAAATGAGGAGTAGATTTTTACCAAAGAACTTTTATTTTTACGAGTTTGTTTCCGTAACAGGCTTCCGTCTCCGCACTAGCTCCACCATGGGATCTCTGGTGCGGAGACGGAAGCCGGTTACGGAAATGTGGCCGAAAATTACCCATGAATCTGCCCATGACCGTACTATGTATTTTTCATAGAGTGATCTATCTTGCCTGCTATAGGATCTTTGCATACCAGGAGGACCAAGTTAGTTTAGTTGAATTTATAGTGCAGCATGGAAACAGGCCCCGAGTCTACAAGCACCATCGATCATCCATACACAGTAGTTCTATGCAATCCTACTTTCTCATCCATGGCTTGCACATTAGGGGCAATGTTACAGAAGCCAATTAACCTACAAATTTACATGTGTTTGGGATGCGGAAGGAAGCCAGAGCACCCGAACGAAACCCACAAGGTCACAGGGAGAACATGCAAACTCTACACAGACAGCACTGTGTAGATCCAGTATTAACCCCAGGTCTCTGACCATGTGGGCAGTAGCTCTACCAATTGTACCATTGAGTGACCCCCAACGTATTACCAGGAATATTCAACTCCAGTATTACTATTCAACTCCAGTAATATTCATGATTCTTTGTAAAAATGCTGACATAAATTATATATTTCAGCCACCATACAGGCCAGAATTATGTGCCTGTTGTACTAATTGTGATGGTGGTACTTCATGCTGTGCCTCCCAGTCACACAGCGGGCCATACCCTATTGCACCCTATTGTGGTAGCACCCTATTGCATCAAGGTGGTTACAAAGGTGCTCTACTCCAGTATTGCCAAGATGACCTCTCTATTTTTGGCAGTGAGCTGCAGGCAAGAAGAACACAACGATTTGCCAGAATTTGCAAGTATAGCGAATTTGCAGATGACACAGAGCTGGGTGGCAGTGTGAACTGTAAGGAGGATGCTATGAGGTTGCAGGGTGACTTGGACAGGTTGGGTGAGTGGGCAGATGCATGGCAGATCCAGTTTAATGTGGATAAATGTGAGGTTATCCACTTTGGTAGCAAAAACAGGAAGGCACATTATCATCTAAATGGTGTCAAGTTGGGAAAAGGGAAGTACAGCGGGATCTGGGGGTCTTTGTTCATCAGTCAATGAAAGTAAGCACGCAGGTACAGCAGGCAGTGAGAAAGCGAATGGCATGTTGGCCTTTATCACAAAAGGAGTTGAGTATAGGAGCAAAGAGGTCATCCTGCAGTTGTACAGGACCCACTGAGACCACACCTGGAGTATTGTGTGCAGTTTTGGTCTCCAAATTTGAGGAAGGACATTCTTGCTATTGATGGCAGGGCAGGCATATGCTTAGAGAATGGAGTGGCTGGGCTTGTATACACTGGTTTTTAGAAGGAAGAGAGGTGATCTTATTGAAACATAGAAGATTATAAAGGTTTGGACATGCTTGAGGCATAGAAATATAGAAGCATAGAAAATAGGTGCAGGAGTAGGCCATTCGGCCCTTCGAGCCTGCACCACCGTTCAATATGATCATGGCTGATCATCCAACTCAGTATCCTGTACCTGCTTTCTCTCCATACCCCCTGATCCCTTTAGCCACAAGGGCCACATCTAACTCCCTCTTAAATATAGCCAATGAACTGGCCTCAACTACATTCTGTGGCAGAGAATTCCAGAGATTCACCACTCTCTGTGTAAAAAATGTTTTTCTCATCTCAGTCCTAAAAGATTTCCCCTTTATCCTTAAACTGTGACCCCTTGTTCTGGACTTCCCCCAACATCGGGAACAATCTTCCTGCATCTAGCCTGTCCAACCCCTTAAGAATTTTGTAAGTTTCTATAAGATCGCCCCTCAATCTTCTAATTCCAGCGAGTACAAGCCGAGTCTATCCAGTCTTTCCTCATATGAAAGTCCTGACATCCCAGGAATCAGTCTGGTGAACCTTCTCTGTACGCCCTCTATGGCAAGAATGTCCTTCCTCAGATTAGGAGACCAAAACTGTACCAATACTCCAGGTGTGGTCTCACCAAGACCCTGTACAACTGCAGTAGAACCTGCTTCCTGTCTGAAGATGGGTTTCGGCCCGAAACGTTGCCTATTTCCTTCGCTCCATAGATGCTGCTGCACCCGCTGAGTTTCTCCAGCATTTTTGTGTACGTGCAGTAGAACCTCCCTGCTCCTATACTCAAATCCGTTTGCTATGAATGCTAACATACCATTCACTGCCTGCTGCACATGCATGCCTACTTTCAATGACTGGTGTACCATGACACCCAGGTCTCGTTGCATCTCCCCTTTTCCTAATCGCCCACCATTCAGATAATAGTCTACTTTCCTGTTTTTGCCACCAAAGTGGATAACCTCACATTTATCCACATTATACTGCATCTGCCATGCATTTGCCCACTCACCCAGCCTATCCAAGTCATTTTGCAGCCTCGTAGCACCCTCCTCACAGCTAACACTGCCCCCCAGCTTTGTGTCATCCGCAAACTTGGAGATGTTGCATTCAATTCCCTCGTCCAAATCATTAATATATATTGTAAATAGCTGGGATCCCAGCACTGAGCCTTGCGGTACCCCACTAGTCACTGCCTGCCATTCTGAAAAGGACCCGTTTACTCCTACTCTTTGCTTCCTGTCTGCCAGCCAGTTCTCTATCCACATCAATACTGAACCCCCAATACCGTGTGCTTTAAGTTTGTATATTAATCTCTTATGTGGGACCTTGTCGAAAGCCTTCTGAAAGTCCAGATATAACATATCCACTGGTTCTCCCTTATCCACTCTACTAGTTACATCCTCGAAAAATTCTATAAGATTCGTCAGACATGATTTACCTTTCATAAATCCCTGCTGACTTTGTCCAATGATTTCACCATTTTCCAAATGTGCTGCTATCCCATCTTTAATAACTGACTCTAGCAGTTTCCCCACTACCGATGTTAGACTAACTGGTCTGTAATTCCCCGTTTTCACTCTCCCTCCCTTTTTAAAAAGTGGCGTTACATTAGCTACCCTCCAATCCTCAGGAACTACTCCAGAATCTAAAGAGTTTTGAAAAATTATCACTAATGCATCCACTATTCCTGGGGCTACTTCCTTAAGTACTCTGGGATGCAACCTATCTGGCCCTGGGGATTTATCGGCCTTTAATCCATTCAATTTACCTAACACCACTTCCGGCTAACCTGGATTTCACTCAGTTCCTCCATCTCATTTGACCCCCGGTCCCCTGCTATTTCCGGCAGATTAATTAAGTATTCCTTAGTGAAGACAGAACCAAAGTAGTTATTCAATTGGTCTGCCATGTCCTTGTTCCCCATGATCAATTCACCTGTTTCTGACTGCAAGGGACCTACATTTGTTTTAACTAATCTTTTTCTCTTCACATATATCTAAAAACTTTTGCAGTCAGTTTTTATGTTCCCTGCCAATTTTCTTTCATAATCTATTTTCCCTTTCCTAATTAAACCCTTTATCCTCCTCTGGTGGACTCTGAATTTCTCCCAGTCCTCTGGTAGGCTGCTTTTTCTGGCTAATTTGTATGCTTCATCTTTTGTTTTGATACTATCCCTGATTTCCCTTGTTATCCACGGATGCACTACCTTCCCTGATTTATTATTTTGCCAAACTGGGATGAACAATTGTTGTAGTTCATCCATGCAGCCTTTAAATGCCATCCATTGCATATCCACCGTCAACCCTTTAAGAATCAATTGCCAGTCTATCTTGGCCAATTCACGTCTCATACCCTCAAAGTTACCTTTCTTTAAGTTCACAACCCTTGTTTCTGAATTAGTTATGTCATTCTCCATCCTAATGAAGAACTCAACCCTATTATGGTCACTCTTGCCCAAGGGGCCACGCACAACAAGACTGCTAACTAACCCTTCCTCATTACTCAATACCCAGTCTAGAATAGCCTGCTCTCTCGTTGGTTCCTCTACATGTTGATTTAGAAAACTATCCCGCATACATTCCAAGAAATCCTCTTCCTCAGCACCCCTGCCAATTTGATTCACCCAATCTATATGTAGATTGAAGTCACCCAATATAACTGTTTTAGCTTTGTTGCACGCATTTCTAATTTCCTGTTTGATGCCATCCCCAACTCCACTACTACTGTTAGGTGGCCTGACCACAACTCCCACTAGCGTTTTCTGCCCCTTAGTGTTTCGCAGCTCTACCCATATCGATTCCACATCCTCCAAGCTAATGTCCTTCCTTTCTATTGCGTCAATCTCCTCTCTAACCAGCAACGCTACCCCACCTCCTTTTCCTTTCTGTCTATCCCTCATGAATATTGAATATCCCTGGATGTTCAGCTCCCAGCCTTGGTCACCCTGGAGCCATATCTCCGGCAGGAAACATGTCTCCGGCAGGAAACATGTTCCCGATGTTGGGTGAGTCCAGAACCAGGGGCCACAGTTTAAGAATAAAGGGTAAGCCATTTAGAACAGAGATGAGGAAACACTATTTCACACAGTTGTGAGTCTGTGGAATTCTCTGCCTCAGAGGTGGAGGCCGGTTCTCTGGATACTTTCAAGAGAGAGCTAGATAGGGCTCTTAAAGATTGCGGAGTCAGGGGACATGGGGAGAAGGCAGGAATGGGGTACTGATTGGGGATGATCAGCATTGATCACCTTGAATGGCGATGCAGGCTCGAAGGGCCGAATGGCCTACTCCTGCACCTATTGTCTATTGTCTATTGTCTGTTGCCTAATTGCAGGCTTTTTGCTGGTGCAGATGGTCACATTTGTTTCTGTCAATGTGGAAGTCCTCACATTTTTTCCCACCTTGTATTACCGTTGTCATTTCCTCGTTCTTTTGGGTAATTTTCACCTTTCCCCCCTGTGGTCCCTGCCTTTCCCACTGTCACATCAACAAGCCTTCCAATTTGTATTGGAAATATCACTGTGACAGCTTCAAAAGTCTTTGAGCACCCATACTGGTGGCAATCAAAACTTACACGCGGAAGCCCGAACTTCCACTGGATAATTCAGCTCTTTAGCAGCTTTGCTGGTTCTGCAGTGGAAGTTGAGACTCCATGATTCAGACTCTGCATGATGGTTGGATTTTCAGGTGGTAAAAATGAATTTTCTATGATACCTTCACTGGAGTAATTGGCTCCAAATACTGCACAAAGCAATGTGCAAGGTTAAACAGGGATCCTATAGTATTTCACACATATTTTCTGTATCCCTTCCAACACACCAAGAATTTAATTGTGGATTCCAATCAGTATCTTCACTGAAATCCTCTGTCATCATTGCAGTCCTCTACGTTGGAATCCATCTGCCTTTGCTCTGCGGACAGTTGGAATGTGGGCAACCGTTCCCCTGTCCTGATTGCAGGCCACGTGTCTCTGGTGACACAGTTCAATGTAGATCCCGTCTCTAAATTGGTCACACAATTACACAAAGTTTCATTGTTTGAGCTGGTGACACAAGCTTCAAGTCAAGAAACAAGATGCCTTCGTCATTACGGTCTTACTGCTAGGCCGGCGATGTCTGTCTCATTGGGAGCTTCTGGAAAGAGAAAAGCTCAACAAATGGGTTACTGTCAGGGACTGGAAGCAACTTGCAAATCAGAAAAGATAGTGGGATTCCTTTCCTCCTTCTCCATCTCCTTAACAGCATCCTCTAACGCCATGTTAGAGAATGTCTATGTCCGCTGCCCCTCATGTTCATTTGTGTGATTCAGCAATAACAAGCCTCTGTGATTTGAATTATATCGCCAAATGCAATCATATTGCACCTCTTTTGTTGGAGATGCATGTGGATTCAATCATGGATGGCTAACTTGAGCTTGCACTAACAACACAGCATCTTTGACTCTGTGGTAATAATGCAGTCAGTGCTGAGTGCTTGTTGAAATCATATTTTTTGAGGTTGCAGTACTATGTTAGTGGGTACAATGGCTGTGGGCTCATTGCACATCCTGTCCTTATACTTGCTTTCCAATCTTATCTGATTTATTGTGGTGGTTTTTCTTTTTCTCAAATATATTGAGCTGCGATGTTCAACTCCACAAACAGTCCAGCGACAGGAGCCCAGAGATCATCTCTGAGATGACAATTGAGAAGTCATCGGCGGAAAGAAATATGATACAACAGTGCAGTCAGAAACAATGTGGTTCTGAACTAAAGATAAAATGTATGTTACATTTATTACATGAAAGGAAGGAATGAATGGTACAAAGGAATATTTTAAGAGTACCCCTGAAACCTAACCTTAACCTGTACCTGCTGGGTTAACTGATATAGAACCTGAGCTGGCATATCAGTAATAGAAATGCAGAACAGATCTGGTCAGAAATTGATGACCATGATAAAAATTGAAAACTACTTAAATAAGCTTAAATACGTCACTGTATCAAACCTATTTAAATGTTAGAAGAGCAATTAAAGCTTTAATTTGACTTATTGATTATTAAAAAGCGAAGCGAGTCATCAAGCTGTTATGAAAAGGTTATTTAAAAGTTAATTTCCTGCATTGAATGTATATGTGTTAAACATCCATGGTGATTTCATAAAAACATGCCTAGTGAGCCCCCAAAAAAAGAATATTGTTCATTCTCATTTGTGAACTCAGGCATTACATCCTGAGTCTGAAGAAGGGTTTCGGCCCGAAACGTTGCCTATCTCCTTCGCTCCATAGATGCTGCTGCACCCGCTGAGTTTCTCCAGCATTTTTGTGTACCTTCAGGCATTACATCCCTGTTTTGGTATTCTAGCCCACTTGGAGTAAATGCTAGCATTGCATTTGCCTTCTTTACTACTGATTTGACTTGCAGATTAACTTTTTGGGAATCCTGCACCAGCACTCCCAAGTACCTTTGCACCGACTTCTAGTTTCGGTCCCCATTTAGAAAATAGTATATGCCTTTATTCCTACTAACAAATTGCATGACTCCACACTTTGATGCGCTACATTCCATCTGCCACTTCTCTGCCCACTGTCCCAACCTGTCCAAGTCATTGTGCAGAGTCCCTGCTTTCTCTACACTACCTGCCCCTCCACCTATTTTTGTATCATCTGCAAACTTGGCCATAAAGTATTCAATCCTCTCATCCAAATCATTAATATACAACGTGAAGAGTAGCGGCCCCAGCACTGAGCCCTGCGGAACTCCTCTAGTCACTGGCAGCCAAACAGAAAAATAAACCTTTATTGCCACTCTTTGCCTTCTGCCATCCAGCCAACCTGCTATCCATGCTAGTATCTGCCCTTTGATACCATGGGCCCTGATCTTCCTTAGCAGCCTCACCTGTGGCACCCTATCAAAGACTTTCTGAAAATCTAGGTAAACAACATCCACTGATTCTCCTTTGTCTGTCCAACTATTCACTTCTTCAAAGAAATCCAGCAGGTTAGTCAGGCAAGACCTCCCCTTCACAAAACCATGCTGCCTTTGGCCTATTTTATCATGACCTTTTAAGTACTCCGTAACCTCGTCCTTTATAATGGACTCTAAAATATTACCAACCACCAAAGTCAGACTAACCGGTCTATATTTCCCACTATTCTGCTTTGCTCCCTTCTTATGCAGTGGGGTAATATTGGCAATTTTCCAATCGTCTGGAACCACTCTTGACTCTAGCGATTCTTGAAATATCACTATTAATGCCTCCACAATCTCTAAAGCCACCTCTTTCAGAATCCTAGGGTGCAGTCCATCTGGTCTTATCCACCTTCAGCCCTTTCACTTTCCCAAGCACCTTCTCCCCAGTAATAGCCACTCCACTAACTTCCACCCCCTTACTCTCTTGAATTTCAGGCACGTTGCTGGTGTCTTCCACTGTGATGACTGATGCAAAAAAAGTTACTCAACTCCTCTGCCATTTCTTTATTCCCCATTATCACTTCTCCTGCATCATTTTCCAGCGGTCCGACATCCACTCTTGCCTCTTTCTTACTCGTTATATAACTGAAGAAACTCTTGCTTTCCTCTTTTATATTATTAGCTAGCTTACCTTCGTATTTCATCTTTTCTCCCCGTATTGCCTTTTTAGTTACCTTCTGTTGTTCTTTAAAAGCTTCCCAATCCTCTGCCTTCCCATCAATCTGTGCAATGTTATATGTCTTCTCTTTTAGTTTTATACTGTCCTTGACTCCCCTTGTCAGCCACTGTCGCCTCATTCTCCCCCAAGAAAACTTCTTCCTCTTGGGAATAAAAAGATCTTGCATCTTCCGAATTATTCCCAGAATTATTCCTGCCATCGCTATTCCACCATCATCCCTGTGCAGGAAAGAACTGCAGATGCTGGTTTCAATCGAAGGTAGACACAAAATGCTGGAGTAACTCAGCGGGACAGGCAGCATCTCTGGAGAGAAGGAATGGGTGACGTTTCAGGTCTGAAGAAGTGTCTTGACCAGAAATGTCACCCATTCCTCCTCTCCAGAGATGATGCCTGTCCCGCTGAGTTACTCCAGCATTTTTAGTTATTCCTTCATTCCTGCTGGGGTCCCTTTAATACCAAATATCAATATAAATATCCTTTCAGACCAAAATACTAAATACTTCAAATACCAGTCAACTTTGGCCAGGTCATGCCTCTGCAGTCCCCTTTGCTCAGCAGTAATACAACTCATCCGATTTCACCTTCCCTCTCTCATATTTCAAGTTAAATCTTATCACATAGTTGTCTCTACCTCCTATTAGTCGCTACCTCCTTTCCCTTGAGTTCCCTTATCAAATCCGGTTCATTACACAACACAAAATCCAGAATTGCCTTTTCCCTGGTAGGTTCCACGAAAAGCTGCTCTAAGAATCCATCTCAGAGGCACTCTAGAAATTCCCTTTCTTCGGGTCCAGTACCAACCTGAATTTCCCAATCTACCTACATATTGAAATCTCCTACATGCCGATTGTATCTCCTGATGTAACTAGTACACTATATACTTCTTATATAGACTTCTTAAACTCTTCATCAAAAACTGCCGCCGTCACATCAACTGCCTCAACTTCTCCACTCCCCTGTCTCACTCCAATCTCTCCCCCCCCTGAACGCACTGCCATCGACTCACTCCGCAACAACCTAGATTGGGTTATCAAACCCGCCGACAAGGGAGGTGCCGTGGTAGTCTGGCGCGTTGATCTCTACAAAGCTGAGGCCACGCGCCAACTCTCGGACACCTCCTCCTACTTACCCCTGGACCATGACCCCACTGACGAGCACCAGGCCACCATCTCCAGCACCATCACCGACTTCATCCACTCCCACGCCCTGCCCGACCGAGCCTCCAACCTCATCGTTCCATAGCCCCGCACAGCCCGCTTTTACCTTCTCCCCAAAATCCACAAACCTGACTGTCCCGGTAGATCCATTGTCTCTGCCTGTTCGTGCCCCACGGAACTCATCTCCACCTACCTGGACTCCATCCTATCCCCCTTGGTTAAATCCCTCCCTACCTATATTCAAGACACCTCAGACACTCTCCGTCATCTCCGCACAGTCAACTCTCTAGGCCCTCACCCCCTCATCTTCACCATGGACGTCCAGTCATTGTACACCTCCATCCCCACCAGGATGGTCTCAAAGCCCTCCGTTTTTTCCTCGACCGTAGAAACAACCTATACCCGGCCACTGACACCCTCCTCCGCCTAGCAGAGCTGGTCCTTACCCTCAATAACTTCTCATTTGAGTCCTCCCATTTCCTCCAAATACAAGGCGTAGCTATGGGCACACGCATGGGCCCCAGCTACGCCTGCCTCCTTGTCGGGTACGTAGAACAATCCTTATTCAATACTTAACCAGGGCCCCATCCCCGACCTCTACCTCCGCTACATCGATGACTGTTTTGGTGCCACATCCTGCACCCACACACAACTGACTGACTTCATCCGCTTCACCACCAACTTCCATCCGGCACTCAAATACACCTGGACCATTTCCGACACTTCCCTACCATTCCTTGACCTCACTATCTCCATCGCAGGTGATAGACTTCTTAATGTCTACTACACTATATACTGTTTGGGAGCCTGTAAATAACTCCCATTAGGGTCTTTTTATCCTTACAATTCCTCCAGCTCTACCCACAATGACTCTGCATCTTCTGATCCAATACCACCTCTCGCTAAGGATTGAATTCCATTCCTTGACAACAGAGTTACCCCATCGGGGGCGCCGTCCTGTACGGGTATGGCTGCCCAGCCTGCAGCTGTCCGTTTTTTCTCTCTTTTTTTATTTTTAGTTAGTTGAGTTGTTTTTGTTTTCAGAGTTGTAGCCTTTTTATGTGGGGGGAGGGGGGGGAAGGGGGAAACTGTTTTCTAGGGTCCCCTACCTGGTCGAGAGGCAGATTTTCTCCGGGCTGCACCGTCGACCCATCCTCGCGAACTACCAGCGGGCCTGGAGCGGCGTTTCCTGTCGGGGACCGCCCAGAACCTCGGCTTCGGCGGCAGCACAGCGTTGGAGCCACTGTCGCGGTGCGGAGCGGGCAATGCCTTGCCACGCTGGAACTCTAGTATGCTGAAGACCGCCGATGCAACATCGCGGAGCTGCGGGTCTGTGGAGCGGCCAGCTGCGGCGGCGGCGCTGAACTTTACACCGGGAGCCTGGGATCTCTCGTCGAGATCGCCAGTGGTGAAGCTCCATCCAGCGCGGCCTGTCGGCTTTAGAAGCCGCGGTCTCCGGTAAGGAAGTGGCCGTTCCAGGTATCCCAAGCCGCTGAGAGGGTTTCACCCGACGCCGGAGCACCATCACCCGGCGAAAGGGCCTGGAACATCGGGCCCCATAGCGGCGACTGCGGAGGCCTCAATAGGCCCGACTATGGGTGGACAAGGGGATGGGGACTGGACTTTGTGCCTTCCCTCCACAGTGGGAACCATTGTGGGGGGATGTTTTTATGTTTTATTGTTAAATTCTTTAATGTTGTGTCTTATCTTTATCTGTGTGCTGCATGGCAAGTCAAATTCACTACACCATTGGTGTACATGACAAATATATGTCCTTTGTCCTTTGTCCCTATGCCCAAATGTCTGTCTTTCCGATAGGACGTATAATCTTGAATATTCCGCTCCCAGCTTCGATCCTCTTGCAGCCACATCCCTGTAATTCCCACAACATCATGCCTACCAATTTCTAGCTGTGCCACAAGCTCATCCGCTGTATTACTTATACTGTGCGCATTCAAATACAACACCTTTAATTCGGTATTCACCTCCCCTCCTCTTACACCGGTCCCAATTTTACCCAACCTTACTCTCTTATCCTTTCTTAAACATTCTGTCCTATTACTTCTGGAGACTTCTGTAACATTTCCTGCACTCTCTTTCCTTTAACTCCACCCTTACACTTCCAATTTGTCGACCCCACCCCCACTATTAAGTTTTAAGCTCTATCTATGGCCCTGGTTGTACGGTTTGCCAGGAGTCTGATCCCAGTCGGGTTCAAGTGAAGTCCGTCCTGTCGGAACAGTTCCTCCCTTCCCCAATACTGGTGCCAATGTCCCACAAACTCAAACCCACATCTCCCACACCAGTCTTTGAGCCATGCGTTCAACTCTCTAATCCTCTCGACCCCATGACAATTAGCACGTGGCTCAGGAAAAAATCCAGAGATTATTACCTTGTTGGTTCTGCTTTTCAATTTGGTGCCTCGCTGTTCAAATTCGTTCAGCACAACCTCTTTCCTCATTCTACCTACGTCAATTGGCACCCACATGGAGGATGACGACCGGATCTATCCCCTCCCACTCCAAGTTCCTCTGCAGGTCAGACGAGATGTCCTGAACCCAGGCACCAGGCAGGCAACACTGCCTTCAGGACCCGCCATCCTTGCGACAGAGAACAGTGTCAATGCCCTTAACTATATTATCCCCAATGACAACTACGTTTTTCTTCCCTGCCCCCTGTCCAATGGCCCCCATACCACGGTGCCCTGGTCAAGTTGCTCTTCCTTCCTGCAGTCCCCTCTCTTGTCTGCACAAGGAGCAAGAATCTCAGACCTGCCCGACAATTATATCACAGTTTAAAAAAAAATCAAACTTTGCTTTCTTATACATTAGGTCCTAAAGCTCGATTGTACTGATTACCGTCGCTTTTAACAGCTCTACACTTTATATACTTGACATGTTTGTAAAGAAAGATTGCATTTGGAGCATTGTTGACGATGACAGATGAAGAAGGCAAAAGGAACTAGTCCCGACTAAAAATGATGATGATTAATGTGAGGTTGACTGTGTTGTGAGAGCACTCGGCAGAGAACTCAGTGGAAATTGAGATTTGTTGGAAGCTCACTGATTCATCTATGTCTTTGCTGCTTTTGAAGCACACGAAGTAAGCTTCTGAGTTGTTATATGGCTCATATTCTGAAACAACGTTGACATGTCAAGACGCTTTATAATCATACAGTGCTATGTACTTGTGTTACTATCACAGCATTTGTCAACTTCTTTTATATTGCCTATTTAGGAAAGATGTGAAGGCTTTTGGAGATGCTGCAAATAAGGTTCACAAATATGATACCCAAGGACAAAAAAAATCAGCTACTTAGATAAACTGGAAGTGTATGTCTCTGCAATTGGAAGTTATTCTTGAGACAGATAAGGTTTGCAGGGGATCTGGGCAGCAGTTGTGGTCAGGCCAGATGGAGGGACATTGTTCCCATTGGCTTTGTTGGGAACAACTGGAAGAAGGAATGCAAGTAGAGTAACAATAGAACCAAAACTAAAATAAACCAACTTTTTTTGGGAAGAGGTGAATATCCTCCTTCCATTCTGCAACCATTCACTGAAGCTCTTCCAAACATAGCTTTTCTGATTGTATAAGTGTAAAAGGCCTGTCCCACTAAGGCAATTTTTTCGGCGACTTGCCGGCACCCGTCATAGTCGCAGCAGGTTGCCGAAAGTTTTCAACATGTTGAAAATCCAGAGGCGACCAGAAAAAGGTACGACTCTTTGGGCGACTACTCACGACCAGACAGGTCGCGGGATGATGCATGTATGCTCGTGAGTAGTCGCCCAAAGAGTCGTACCTTGTTCTGGTCGCCACTGGACTTTCAACATGTTGTGAACAGCGCAAAATCATTTTCATAGCTCTCCTGAAAAACAATTGCTGCTTCTGAGCTTATCTTCTCCTTGACTCATAGTTTCTGGGTTCGTGACCAAATCTTAGTTATTTTTCAAAGTCCCAATGCCAACGTAGGAATATTAGAAATATAAGCAGGTTGGACTTTCACCCCCTAGTGATCATTGCCGCCATTCAATAAGACCTGATCATTTTCTCATTGCCACTTTCCCACATCTCCCCCTCCTCCATCTTTCATTTAATATCTAAAACCATAAAGTCCTCCATGAAACATATCTGCCCTACAACTCCAACTGCCTACTCTGTCCTTGCAACATTTATTTCCTCTACAATGTCCGGAAGTACATGTTGCTTCCTGAGTTCTTGCCAATCTCTCCCACAACTGAATGGTTTGAATCTCTCTCCCTCCCTCCCTCCCAAAATTCTGCACTAAATCTATTTACAAGTTTACAGATGACACTTTTATAGTGGGCTGGATTTGAAATAATGATGAACGAGAGTGCAGGAAGAAGATAAAGAGATTGGTAACATTGTGTCACGACAATAACCTCTCCCTCAATGCCAGTAAGACAAAGGAGTTAATTGTTGACTTTAGTAAGAGAGGTGATGTACTCATCCCATCAGCATCATTGATGCTGACGAGTAGGTGGTCGAAGGCTTTACGTTCTTAGGCATAAATATCACAAACAACCTGTCCTGAACCAACTGCATTGAAACTATGCGCAAGAAATCACACAACACCTCTATTTCCTCAGTAGACTGAGGAAGTTTTGGCAAGCCTCCCGTGACTTACCAACTTCTACAGATGTCCCATAGAAAACATCTTATTGTGATGCAATTGGTTTAGTTTGGCAACAGCGCTGCGCAAGACTGCAAAAATGAGAGATTATGGATGTAGCCCAGCCCAACATATAATCAGCCCATCTACTCATTGACTCTACGCCACATCTGCTCCCAGGATGAGGTGTTCCACACCAGGGCATCGGAAATGTCCTCATTCTTCAGGGAACGGGGTTCCCTCCCCTACTATAGGTGAGGCTCTCACCAGTGTCTCTTCAATACCCCGCAACACTGCTCTCTCTCCCCATCCCCCCACTCGCAACAAGGGCAGAGTCCCCCTGGTCCTCACCTTCCACCCCACTAGCCGGCACATACAACAAATAGTCCTCCGTCAGCTTCGCCACCTCCAATGTGACCCCACCACTCGCCACATCTTCCATCTCCCCCCCTGTCTGCTTTCCGCAAAGACCGCTCCTTCCGTAACTCCCTGGTCAACTCTTCCCTTCCCACCCGCACCACCCCCTCCCTGGGCACTTTCCCTTGCAACCGCAAGAGATGCAACACTTGTCGCTTTATCTCCCCCCTCGACTCCATTCAAGGACCCAAGCAGTCGTTCTAGGTGCGACAGAGGTTCACCTGCATCTCCTCCAACCTCATCTATTGCATCCGCTGCTCTAGATGCCAGCTGATCTACATCGGTGAGACCAAGCGCAGGCTTGGCGATCGTTTCGCCAAACACCTCCGCTCGGTCCGCATTAACCGACCTGACCTCCCGGTGGCTCAGCACTTCAACTCCCCCTCCCATTCCGAATCCAACCTTTCTGTCCTGGGCCTCCTCCATTGCCAGAGTGAGCACCACCGGAAACTGGAGGAGCAGCACCTCATATTCCGCTTGGGGAGTTTGCATCCCGGTGGCCTGAACATTGACTTCTCCAATATCCAGTAGCCCTTGCTGTCTCCTCTCCTTCTCAGCTCGCTCTCTTCCCTCCGGCTCCTCCTCTTTCTTTCTTCTTCCCGCCCCCCCCCCCCTTCCTGCATCTGTTTGAAGAAGGGTTTCGGCCCAAAACGTTGCCTATTTCCTTCGCTCCATAGATGCTGCCTCAACCGCTGAGTTTCTCCAGCATTTTTGTCTACCTTCGATTTCCAGCATCTGCAGTTCCTTCTTGAACGTACTCATTGACTCTATCTGTACTTCATTCTGCCTTCAGAAAGCAGCCAACATAATCAAGGGCTAATTACACCCCAGTCATTCCTTCTTCTCCCCTGTGGGAGAAGATAGAGAGGAAGTACCACCAGATTCAGGAACAGCTTCTTTCCCGCTATCATCACACTACTGAACTGACCTCTCAGAAACTAAGGGTGAAGTCCCAATCAAGGGTGAAGTTACAATATACATTAATGATTTGGATGAAGGGATTAAAAGTAACATTAGCAAATTTGCAGATGGCACAAAGCTGGGTGGCAGTGTGAACTGTGAAGAGGATGCTTTGAGGATGAAGGGTGACTTGGACAGGTTGGGTGAGTGGGCAGATGCATGGCAGATGCAGTTTAATGTGGATAAATGTGAGGCTATCCACTTTGGTGGCAAAAACAGGAAGGCAGATTATTATCTAAATGGAGTCAAGTTGGGAAAAGGGGAAGTATAACCGATCTGGGGGGTCCTTGTTCATCAGTCAATTAAAGTAAGCATGCAGGTACAGCAGGCAGTGAAGAAAGCTAATGGCATGTTGGCCTTCATAACAAGAGAATTTGAGTATAGGAGCAAAGAAGTTGTACAGGCCCTAGTGAGACGCACCTGGAGTATTGTGTGCAGTTTTCGTCTCCCAATTTGAGGAAGGAAATTCTTGCTATTGAGGGAGTGCAGCGTAGGTTCACAAAGTTAATTCCCGGGATGGCGGGACTGTCATATGTTGATAGAATGGAGCGGCTGGGCTTGTATACTCTGAAATTTAGAAGGATGAGAGGATATATTATTGAAACATATAAGATTATTAAGGGTTTGGACAGAGACAGAGGCAGGAAATATGTTGCCGATGTTGGGGGAGTCCAGAACCAGGGGCCTCAGTTTAAGAATAAGGGGTAAGCCATTCAGAACGGAGATGAGGAAAAACGTTTTCGCACGGAGAGTTTGTGAATCTGTGGAATTCTCTGCCTCAGAAGGCAGTGGAGGCCGGTTCTCTGGATGGTTTCAAGAGAGAGCTAGACAGAGATCTTAAAGATAGTGGAGTCAGGGGATATGGGGAGAAGGCAGGAACGGGGTACTGATTGTGGATGATCAGCCATGATCCCATTGAATGGCGGTGCTGGCTCAAAGGCTCCCAACGTCTTTATGACCCTTGCACCTTTCTCTATAAATGTTATGCTCATATACTTGGATGTGGCACCTCGGCATAGTGGTGGAGTTGCCGCCGCACAACACCAGAGACCCTGGTTCGATCCTGACTACAGGTGCTGTCTGTACGGAGTTTGTACCTTATCCCTGTGACAACCTGGGTTTTCTTGGAGTACTCCAGTTTCCTCCCATTCTCCAAAGACTTACAGGCTTAGAGGATAATTGGTTTCTGTAAATTATAAATTGTCCTTAATGTTTAGGTAAGAACTGCAGATGCTGGTTAAATCGAAGGTAGACGCAAAATGCTGGTGTATTCTTTAGTCTGAATAAGTGTCTCGACCCAAACACCACCCATTCCTTCTCTCCAGATATGCTGCCTGTCCCGCTGAGTTACTCCAGCATTTTGGGTCTATCTTCGGTTCAACCAGCATCTGCAGTTCCTTCCCACACATAGTTAAAATAACATTATATTTTAAATAATGTAATTAGCACAATAAAGTTGTATCTGTAAATTATACATTCCACATGATTTGGTTTCATGAGTTGGGCCAAAGGGCTTGTTTCTGTGCTGTGTGACTCCTTCATACCCATTCTTTTTCATTGAAACAAGGAAGCTCATTAATCTCAAGCTGGAACACACGTGGTGGTGCTTCAGTCTGTAGGTTTCCCAGTGGATATGCTGCGAGCTCCATGGAGGTTTATTCTTTCCCAGTGGACTACAATGACAGCCCAACTGTAGAGTGCAGCCATGCCATTTACTACAAACAGCTGTACAAAAGCCTGGGACTCCCAGTCTCCCAGGGAGTTCCAAGTGTTCATGCAACTCTCTAGGTAATAGCTGATAGTTTTGTTCAGGAATATTATTTTATTAACAGATGATCAGGCTGGATTATGAAACAATTCCACACTAACACATTGGATTTAGCAGGTTTTAGAAATGACTAGACCAAGGGGGACCTGTTGGGTTGCTGGGGGGGGGGCAGCCTGCGGCGTCACACACACACTAACTACCCTCCACACACACACACACTAACCACCCCCCTTGATATTATATTAATATTATTCATTGGCCCCTTTTACCCCATCCCCGCCCTATCCACTGGCGCATAGCCCCCACCTCGCAGGCACATCTAGGGAGGGAGGTGGGTTGAGAGAGAGAGGGCAGAGAGAGAGGGCAGAGACAGAGAGAGAGGGGCAGAGAGAGTGGGGCAGAGAAAGAGAGAGAGCAGAGGGGGGAGAGAGGAGAGGGGAGACGAGAAGGGGGAGAGGAGGAGGAGCGGGGAAGAGGGGGAGAGGGGGGAGGGGAGAGGGAGGGGAGAGGGGGAGGAGGGGGAGAAGGGGGGAAGAGGAGGGGAGGGGGGGGGAGTTGGAGGGGGGAGAGGGTGAGAGAGAGGACCTGTCCAAGTCCTTCCGCAGACTCCCTGCTTTCTCTACACTACCTGCCCCTCCACCTATTTCCGTATCATCCGCAAACTTAGCCACAAAGCCTTCAATCCCCTCGTCCAAATCATTAATATACAACGTGAATAGTAGCGTCCCCAGCACTGATCTCTGCGGAACTCCGCTAGTCACTGGCAGCCAACCAGAAAAAGCCCCCTTTATTGCCACTCTTTGCCTTCTGCCATCCAGCGTTAGTGTTAGTGTTAGTGTGTGGGGTGATCATTGGTTGGGCCGGACTCGGTGCATCGAAGGGCCTGTTTCCATGCTGCATCTCTAAAGTTGACTATATTCTGCACTTACTCTTTGCACCACCTGTTTTACTTGTGCATGCTTGATTGTACTCGTGTGTAGTACGATTTGACTGGATAACAAATAAGTTTCACAAGTTTATCTTGACTCAAAAATAAACCAATAATGATACCTTTCCACTGCTTTCTAGCCAGGTAGAACTATTGTATGAAGGCTCTATTGTCGTCAAGTTGATTTAGTATGCGGCACTAACTTTAGCACTAATAAAATTGGCTAATTGATTTTGTGTTTGCATTGATATCCAAAGTGGACCGTAGCTGAGCAGGTTTAGTGCGAACTTTGGCAAGTGGAGAATTTGTGATGTGGCTATCATTTTAACACTTATGGCTGAGATTTTCACATATAGCCTGAGAAGAAAGGGTTGGTGAGCGTTGATTTCACTCTTCCTCTCCTGCTGCTTCTCTGCTTGTTCTCAGAATTCAGGAGACAGCAGGTGACTGCATGGTAGTGGAAATCTGTCAGTGAAATCACACAGAGAGTGGTGAATCTCTGGAACTCTCTGCCACAGAGGGTAGTTGAGGCCAGTTCATTGGCTATATTTAAGAGGGAGTTAGATGTGGCCCTTGTGGCTAAAGGGATCAGGGGGTATGGAGAGAAGGCAGGTACTGGATACTGAGTTGGATGATCAGCCATGATCATATTGAATGGCGGTGCAGGCTCGAAGGGCCGAATGGCCTACTCCTGCAACTATTTTCTATGTTTCTATGTTTCTATGTGTAGCATTTCACAGAACCCACTTTGCCAAGTACTGAGAGGTTCCGCCAGAACAGTTTAGATAAATGTGGCCTTGTTGCAGTATGTCACTGGTGTTTAATATCAAAATATAGACAATAGACAATAGACAATGGGTGCAGGAGTAGGCCATTTGGCCCTTCAAGCCAGCACCGCCATTCACTTTGGCCTCCACAGCTTTCTGAGTCAGAGTATTCCGCAGATTCACCACCCTCTGACTAAAGACATTTCTCCTCATCTCCTTCCTAAAAGTACGTCATAGCTCACTTTACTTTTCGGTGATTCTTTTTAGATGATTGGGGAGAAATGGTTCTCTGGATTTATCCCTGATTTTACAATTTGCATTTATATCAAGCAAGGCAGTTCGGCCAGAACAAATACATATTCAATCTGACCTTCCTCTCTTGTCTGTGAAATTTAATAAAGTACTTTGTGACAATTATTAATACATAAGATCATATTGCAAAGTTTACAACATGTTGAAAAATAAAAGTCAAAGCCTGCTGCAAAAGGGTGATTCAAGAGTGGAGATGATAATCTGTCTTCCGGGTGCCCTGAACGATTACTTGGATTGTGTATCAAATATGAGATGACTCCAAGCCACTGTAAGGCTAGATTGAAGAAATCCATCAGACGGCCAAAAAAATGTTGATATTGATTTTTGTCAGCACATTCGTGTCAGCTCTTTCCTTTCATTAAGATTTAACACACCTTTGAGTGGAACATTTGGCCATATCGCACGAAAATGACCATGACCCACACTGGACAGGGTCATGGTTGCAATATTTATAGGAATACTCCAAAAGATTAATTCATGATGATGCACAAGGCCTATCAAATCTCCATTTGTCTTTTGTAAATAAACTCGGTGACATGTGGAGCATGCGTCATACCTGGTTTTGTTATTGGGAAACGTGGCTAATTTCGACATTTTTTTTTATTGTACCACATCATCAACCACCAGTTACATGAATCTTTGAAATGTTTCCTCTTATTTCCTGCCTTAGATTTGATCTACCTCATTGAGACCTTTGAACTATCTGTAATCAGACCAATTTTATCTCTGCACTAAATGTTGTACACGCTATCCTTCATCTGTAGACTGTGTTTGGCTTGATTATATATTCATGGATATACTATATTTTCTTGGACTGGATAGTGCACAAGCAAAAGTTTTTCACTGAACATCGATATGACAATAATAAACTGAACTAAAAATGTTCACATTAACATTAATGGAGTCACTGGGTAACATAAAACCCATTTTGCTTCAATTCACACTTCAACATTCTGCTGATTTCGGATTAAATTATTTGAACGAAACTAAACACCTTCAGTGCAATAATTGTTCTAATTATGCGTGATTTTAGGAAGCAAAAGATTTTGTTTGATCAACTAACAAGAAAGGGTCTGAAGATGTGGCCCGACCCAATATGTCACCCATCTTTTTTCTCCAGCGATGCTGCCTAACATCTAACCATATAACCATATAACCATATAACAATTACAGCACGGAACAGGCCATCTCGACCCTTCTAGTCCGTGCCGAACACGTATTCTCCCCTAGTCCCATATACCTGCGCTCAGACCATAACCCTCCATTTCCTTTCCCGTCCATATAGCTATCCAATTTATTTTTAAATGATAAAAACGAACCTGCCTCCACCACCTTCACTGGACTTCTGTCCCTTAATTCTCAAGTCATGTCCCCTTGTTTGAATCTTCCCTACTCTCAGTGGGAAAAGCTTATCCACGTCAACTCTGTCTATCTCTCATCATTTTAAAGACCTCTATCGAGTCCCCCCTTAACCTTCTGCACTCCAAAGAATAAAGCCCTTAACTTGTTCAACCTTTCTCTGTAACTTAGTTGCTGAAACCCAGGCAACATTCTAGTAATCTCCTCTGTACTCTCTCTATTTAGTTGACATCCTTCCTATAATTAGGCGACCAAAATTGTACACCATACTCCAGAATTGGCCTCACCAATGCCTTGTACAATTTTAACATTACATCCCAACTTCTATACTCAATGCTCTGATTTATAAAAAGCCAGCACACCAAAAGCTTTCTTTACCACCCTATCTACATGAGATTCCACTTTCAGGGAACTGTGCACAGTTATTCCAAGATCCCTCTGTTCACCTGCATTCTTCAATTCCCTACCATTTACCATGTACGTCCTATTTTGATTTGTCCTGCCAAGATGTAGCACCTCACACTTATCAGCATTAAACTCCATCTGCCATCTTTCAGCTCACTCTTCCAACCGGCATAAATCTCTCTGTAGACTTTGAAAATCTACTTCATTATCCACAGGCCCACCTATCTTAGTATCATCTGCATACTTACTAATCCAATTTTCCACACCATCATCCAGATCATTGATGTACATGACAAACAACAGTGGACCCAAACACAGATCCCAGTACATGCTGAGTTACTCCAGCACTTTGTGTCCCTTCAGTATAAACCAGCAGCAGCGTTCGTTTCTACACATGAAAATTATAATTATTGATGTCATCCCAAACACACCATGAGGGAAAGTAGATTGTATTAGACTTCAACAATGAGAATATGTCAACAATAATTGTAGGAATAAATAAGAAATTATTAGAAATATGGCTGGAGGTTAAAAGAAATTTCACTATGTTATCTGTTTATTGTACTTAAAACTTTCTCCACTTTTAAACATATATATTGGTTGAACTACTGGTTCTGAAGTCTAATTTGAGATATTCATTTTTGCAGCATACCAGCTTCAAAGTTGTCCTGACCCCCGTCCATTTCGAAATGGTTTTGTTATTGGATATGATTTATCAGTGGGACGAACCATATTGTTTGAATGTCTCCTTGGCTACACGTTAATTGGCGAGCCAGCACTCACTTGCCTTCATGGTATAAGTCGTAACTGGAATCATCCAATACCAAGATGTGAAGGTATGTAATACACAAATCTAAGCTCCAGGCATCTGCGACAGATGTGTGGTGTGTATATGTTTGTGTTGCTATTTTACTCTTATATACTTATATACTTCTCTACTTGATAACCCAATGATATACTTGCATCTACAGGATTGATTTTTTTTAAAGAGTTAGTTAATATGTAGCTAGCTGTTGTTCGCATACAGAGTTATTATTGTAAGTTGGTATATTTGGTTAGATAGTTCGATAATTGGCTTTGGGCTTGGTTTTCTTAGTTGAGCGCTTATCCTGGAGTTTTCGCACAAGTACTTTGTGTTTTAATAGTATTTTTAATGTTACCCGTTATTGAGATCCACCATGTTTCCTTGTTGAAGCAAAGCTACATTGAGCATGGTATCTGAGAAGTTAACTGTTGACACAGCTTTTCCCAGTGTTTGTTTAGGTGAGCACTAACAACTGGCAACTATCAGTGCAAAAAAGAAAGCCTTGTTAAAAAAGATCCTGGGTTTCAAGCACACTTAAAGAAATTTCTTGAGGTTATGTTCAAGACACCTCAGACACTCTCCGTCATCTCCGCGCATTCCACTCTCTAGGCCCTCACCCCCTCATCTTCACCATGGACGTCCAGTCACTGTACACCTCCATCCCCCACCAGGATGGTCTCGAAGCCCTCCGTTTTTTCCTCGACCGTAGAAGCAATCTATACCCGGCCACTGACACCCTCCTCCGCCTAGCGGAGCTGGTACTTACACTTAATAACTTTTCATTTGACTCCTCCCATTTCCTCCAAGTACAAGGCGTAGCTATGGGCACACGCATGGGCCCCAGCTACGCCTGCCTCTTTGTCGGGTACGTAGAACAATCCTTGTTCAATGCGTACCAGGGCCCCATCCCCGACCTCTACCTCCGCTACATCGATGATTGTTTTGGTGCCACATTCTGCACCCACACACAACTGACTGACTTCATCCGCTTCACCACCAACTTCCATCCGGCACTCAAATACACCTGGACCATTTCCGACACTTCCCTACCATTCCTTGACCTCACTATCTCCATCGCAGGTGATAGACTCCTTACCGACATCCACTACAAACCTACCGACTCCCATGGCTATCTGGACTACACTTCTTCCCACCCTGCTTCCTGTAAGTACTCCATCCCCCACTTCCAATTCCTCCGTCTACGCCGCATCTGCTCCCAGGATGAGGCGTTCCACACCAGGGCATCTGAAATGTCCTCATTCTTCAGGGAACGGGGGTTCCCCTCCTCCACCATAGATGAGGCTCGCACCAGGGTCTCTGCCATACCCCGCAACACTGCTCTCTCTCCCATCCCCCCACTCACAACAAAGGCAGAGTCCCCCTAGTCCTCACCTTTCACCCCACCAGCCATCACATACAACAAGTGATCCTCCGTCAGTTTCGCCACCTCCAACGTGACCCCACCACTCGCCACATCTTCCCATCTCCCCCCATGTCTGCCTTCCGCAAAGACCGCTCCCTCCTAACTCCCTTGTCAATTCTTCCCTTCCCTCCCATACCACCCCCTCCCCTGGTACTTTCCTTGCAACCGCAAGACATGCAACACTTGTCCCTTCACCTCCCCCCTCCACTCCATTCAAGGACCCAAGCAGTAGTTCCAGGTGCGACAGAGGTTCACCTGCATCTCCTCCAACCTCATCTATTGCATTCGCTGCTCTAGATGCCAGCTGATCTACATCGGTGAGACCAAGCGGAGGCTTGGCGATCGTTTCGCCGAACACCTCCGGTCGGTCCGCATAACCAACCTGAACTCCCGGTGGTCTCAGCACTTCAACTCCCCCTCTCCATTCCGTATCTGACCTCTCTGTCGTGGGTCTCCTCCATGGCCACAGCGAGCCAACACCGTAAATTGGAGGAAATTGCACCTCATATTTCGCTTGGGCAGTCTACATCCTGGGGGCCTCAACATTGAATTCTCCCAATTCTGCTAGCCCTTGCTGTCCCCTCCCCTTCATCAGCCATCTGGTTGTCTCCTCCCCTCCCCCAGCCCTCGGGCTCCTCCTCCGCCTTTTTCCTTTTTTCCTTTCTTCTCCCCACCCCCTATCAGTCTGAAGAAGGGTTCGGCCCGAAACGTTACCTATTTCCTTCGCTCCATAGATGCTGCTGCACCCGCTGAGTTTCTCTAGCATTTGTGTGTACCTTCGATTTTCCAGCATCTGCAGTTCCTTCTTTAACAATCTTGAGGTTATACCTGGTTCCCAATTATTTGTTAGCATTGAGGTTGCATGCCAATTTTATTTTGTCCAATTTTTTATTTAATGTCAACATGTTTCCGGAGATCACTATTCTCTTCCCAAAACTCATTAGTTTCCATGACCTTCTTGGTAAATACACATGAGAAGTATTCATTTAAGGCCAAGCTCATCTCCCGTGGTTCCATACATAGACAATCTCATTGATCCTGAAGAGCATCTACTGCCACCCAGGCAACATTTTGCTGTTGGTCTACTTATAGAACTTTTATGGATTCTCCTTTAATTTATAATTAAAGGATTATTCATAACAGCCAACCAGTGTTTTTTCATTGAAGCAACTTTTCTACTGTAATATTAAATATTAAAAAAGATCAAAACACCAACTCAGCTCTTAAAAACCTTAAATATATATTAAAATTGCAACTAGTTCAGTTCAGTTCAGTTTATTGTCATGTTTACCGAGGTACAGTGAAAAGCTTTTGTTGCTTGCCAACCAATCAGCCAGACCCAACTAGTTGACGTGGGTATTTTCTTACCATGGGCGGTGTGTCTAAATCAGGTTTACTTTCCCTCGTGCCACATATTTAATGTACTTCTCTGGCATTTATTTCATACATACTGGTTTCATAGATACATAGATACATAGAAAATAGGTGCAGGAGTAGGCCATTCGGCCCTTCAAGCCTGCACCGACATTCAATATGATCATGGCTGATCATCCAACTCAGTATCCCGTACCTGCCTTCTCTCCATACCCCCTGATCCCTTTAGCCACAAGGGCCACAACTAACTCCCTCTTAAATATAGCAATGAACTGGCCTCAACTACCCTCTGTGGCAGAGAGTTCCAGAGATTCACCACTCTCTGTGTGAAAAAGTTTTTCCTCATCTCGGTCTTAAAGGATTTCCCCCTTATCCTTAAGCTGTGACCCCTTGTCCTGGACTTCCCCAACATCGGGAACAATCTTCCTGCATCTAGCCTGTCCAACCCCATAAGAATTTTGTACGTTTCTATAAGATCCCCTCTCAATCCCCTAAATTCTTGCGAGTATAAGCCAAGTCTATCCAGTCTTTCTTCATATGAAAGTCCTGACATCCCAGGAATCAGTCTGGTGCACCTTCTCTCCACTCCCTCTATGGCTATAATGTCCTTCCTCAGATTTGGAGACCAAAACTGTACGCAATACTCCAGGTGTGGTCTCACCAAGACCCTGTACAACTGCAGTAGAACCTCCCTGCTCCTATACTCAAATCCTTTTGCTATGAATCCATGTTGTCATTACGTTTGCCTTGGATCTCAATAGACAATAGGTGCAAGAGTAGGTCATTTTGGCCCTTCGAGCCAGCACCACCATTGAATATGATCATGGCTGATCAAAAATACTTAGATAGGGAACAGTCAGCAGGTTAGGTGGCATCTGTATCAAGAGACACGTTCCAGATCATAGGCCCTTCATTAGAACTTGGAAAAAGAGAAAGCATGTTTGTTTTGAGTTGCAGAGAGTGTTGGGTCGGACAAAGGAATATCTGTGAAAAGGAGAGGCCAGGGTTGTCGTGGGGTAGCTGTATTTCAATGGGTTAATGGCAATTGTTAGCAACTGACTACAGACAAATAAATGAGAAATATATCACTGTCAGACATATCCAGTACTGGGCTAATGGAGAGAGAAGAAACTGAGCCAATATCACCGATGGATGGTTGCAAGTGGAATTAAGAGTGGAAAGATAGATTGAATGGCAGAGAAGATGTGATGGGCTGAATGGCCTAATTCTGCTCCAATCACATGAAATGGATAGTCCTGGTATAGAGTCATAGAATGATACAGTGTGGAAACAGGCCCTCCGGCCCAACTTGCCAACACCGGCCAACCAATGTCCCAGCTACAATAATCCGTCCCACTTGCCTGTGATTGGTCCATATCCCTCCAAACCTGTCCTATCCATGTATCTGTCTCTTAAACAATGGGATAGTCCCAGCCTCAACTACCTCCTTTGGCAGCTTGTTCCATACACCCACCACCCTTTGTGTGAAAAAGTTACCCCTCAGATTCCTATTAAATCTTTTCCCCTTCGCTTTGAACCTATGTCCTTTGGTTCTCGATTCCCCTACTCTAGGCAAGAGACTCTGTGCATCTACCCAATCTATTCCTCTCATGATTTTGTATACCTCTATAAGATCCCCCCTCATCCTCCTGCGCTCCATGGAATAGAGACCCAGCCTACTCAATCTCTCCCTATAGCTCACACCATCTAGTCTTGGCAACATCCTCGTAAATCTTTTCTGAACCCTTTCAAGCTTGACAATATCTTTCCTATAACATGGTGCCCAGAACTGAACATAATACTCTAAATGCGGTCTCACCAACATTTTATACAACTGCAACATGACCTCCCAACTTCTATACTGAATACTCTGACTGATGAAGGCCAAAGTGCCAAAAGCCTTTTTGACCACCTTATCTACCTGCAACTCGACCTTCAAGGAACCATGCACCTGTACTCCTAGATCCCTCTGCTCTACAACACTACCCAGAGGCCAACCATTCACTGTGTAGGTCCTGCCCTTGTTTGACGTCGCAAAGCGCAACAATTTCACTTCTCTGTATGAAATTCCATCAACCATTCCTCCGCCGACTTGGCCAATCGATCCAGATCCTGCGGCATTCGTTCACAACCATCTTCACTATCTGCAAAACCACTAACTTTTGTATCATCAGCAAACTTGCTAATCTTGCCCTGTATGTTCTCATCCAAATCATTGATGTAGATGACAAACAGTAACGGGTCCAGCACCGAACCCTGAGGGAACACCAGTAGTCACAGGTCTCCAGTCCGAGAAGCAACCTTCCACCATCACCTCCTGCTTCCTTCCATGGAACTAATTTGCTATCCATTCAGCTATCTCTCCTTGGATCCCACACGATCTTACCTTCCAGAGCAGCCTACCATGCGGAATCTTATCGAATGCTTTACTGAAGACCATGTACACAACATCTACAGCTCTGCCCTCATCAACCTTTTTGGTCACGTCTTCAAAAATATCAATCAGATTTGTGAGACACGACCTCCAACGTACAAAACCATGCTGACTATCCCTAATTGGTACTGATAAAGAAAGCAACTTGTAGAATTCTGTATTGAGTCCAGAAGGCTGCGGTGTGCCAAGATGAAGATGGAATGCTATTCATTTATTATGCCCGTTGGGCTTGATTGTAACAGTGAAAGGGGGCTAGAGAGAATCATAGTGTGAGTGCTATAGAGATTCAAAGTGGCTGGCAATAGGAACCTTATGGTCACAGATGCTACGCAAAGCGATCAAACCATGTGCATTAGGTTTCCCCAAGATAGAAGAGAGCATATTATGAACATTAATTGCAACGCAAGAGATTTCAAGAAGTACAATTGAAGTGCAACTTGATTGATTGATTGAAAGATGCAGCTTGAAAACAACCCCTTTAGCTCACCAAGTCCATGCTGGCCATCGATCACCTGTTCCACACCAGTTCTATGTTATCCCACTTTCCCGTACACTCCCTGCACACGAGGGGCAATTTACAGAGGTCAATTTCACCTACAAACCCGGCGCATCTTGGGATGTGGGAGGAAAGCAGGGCATCCAGTGGAAACACGCACATTTCACAGAGAGAACTTGCAAACTCCACACAGACTGCACCCAAGGACAGGCTTGAACCAGGGTCTTTGGCGCTGTGAGGCAGCAGGTTTTCCAGTTGTGCAACTGTGCTGCCCCTCCTTCACCTGGAAAAAAATGTTTGGATGCATGGCTAGTGGGATGGGAAGAGCTAAACGTGGAGGTGTTACATCTTTTGTAGTGCATGGAAAAGTGGGGATGGAAGAATAGTGAACGGTCCCTTCAAAATGCTGCAAGGGTACAGGTGGATATGCTTCATGACAGAATCTTGTTGGAGCTCGCAAGAATTACAAAGGATGATCTGCTGAATGCAAATGCTAGTGGGATGATGATGAGAACAGAGGAATTCTATCCTTGCTTTGTCTAGGAGGAAAGGTAACAGTGGTAGCGACTTGCACATTCTGTGGGTAGTTTCTCTTGCAATCTGTAGCAAAATCTCTTCCATTTACTCTCACGTCCATAAGCTCTCAATTGGAGCCCAAATAAGTAAAACATTGTTTCACAAACCAGGCATAACTTTAAACGCTTCTTTCAGATGCACAATCTATGTTGTTATGGTAATTTGAAGGCAATAGCATGACAAGTGTTTATTGTAATTACACCCCTGCCACTTAGGCTTTGGTATTATGAGGGAGAACATCTATAAAACATATTTAAGAAAAATACCCAAGGGAAAGGAAATTGTAGAAACATCACAATTTCATCATTCTGATCTTCCACATTTTTGTAGCTATTAATGTTTGCACCATTTGCTTTGAAATAAAAATGGGCGAGTAAATTCATTTCTAACAAATTGATTTTGTTGCTTATTCAGCTCTTTGTGGAGGCAATATTACGGCACTAAATGGCACCATCTATTCTCCTGGGTATCCTGATGAGTACCCTAACTTTCAAGACTGCTTTTGGATTGTTAAAGTCCCTCCTGGCCATGGAATCTACATTAATTTTACCGTCTTGCAAACAGAACCTATATATGATTTCATTACAGTATGGTAAGCAGTAATTGTTCTCATGGTGATTTATTGAGGCTGTTGTAAAATTACAGTCATAAGTTACAACACTGTACCTCTGTCTGAACGATCTTTATTTCCAAGATGGTCTATTGTGACGACGATGATCACACTCTCAATAGAGGATGACTCTTTCTCACGTGTTTGTAAAATTTACATTCGTGTTCTCAATATCTGTCTGATTGATATCATTGACTATAGTGAATAAACACAACATTGTTGAAATCAGGTCAGGCAGCAACTGTGAAGAAATAAATAGGATTAATACTTCAGATAGATTATAACTTGGAAAAGGTTAGAGGCAAATCAAGCTTTAAGTTGCCGAGAGAACGACAAGGGAAGGAGAAGGAGAAAATAAAGGGAAAGTAAGGAAAAGGCAGGAAAGTTTAATTATAAAAAGGATCATGGTGGCGAGGATGAAAGACTATGATAATGGGACAAGTAAGGGAATAAAAAATAACCTGAAGATGTTAAGCAAATAATTGTCTGAAATTACTGCAGAAAAGTAGAGTGAATGCTGCAAATTAAAATGACAATAATCATGATATGCCAGGTGGTGGTGCCATGTGAAGATAGAATTCATTAAGATGGAAGGTGAAGTAGATTGATCTGCAAACTAAACAAAGGAAAACTAAAAAAAGTATGAGTCAGTTGACTATGATAGATTGGGGAACTTAATTCAAAAGCATATTGGTGGATAGGCATTGCCTAACATTTAAGAAACAAATGCAGGAGCTGTTGCAATTATACTGTATATTCCGCACGTGAGTAATAAGCACAAAAATAAAAGTTAACCAACCATGGCTAATGAAAGAGGTTAAGGATAATATTCGAGTAAATGAGGAAATGGAAAGAGTTGTAAGAATAAGTAGCTAGCCTGTGGAATATTAGTATATTCAACAAAGCTGGGAATGATGAATAAAGTAAAGACAGACTGATAGCAATGTAACCTTTTTATCCCATTGCGTAAAATGATTCAATGATTTTTGTTTAAACAATACATTGTACCAGCCTGGACCAGCTTATTTTCACCCCCTGCAAAAGTCCCATATTCAGCTTAACATGAGATTGTGGCATAGCAATTTTATGGTAGAGAAGTAAGATTTCTTGAACTTTTTAAAAAAAGTCAGGTGATGCATAAGAATGAATAAAGTGATAGAGTGTGAAGGATTTAGCTGGTGCAAGTTGAAGACATTAAATGTATGATTTTCTGCAGAAGCTAATTTGAAAAAACAAAGGAGATAAATAAGAAATGCTTCCTCTGTTTATGCATTATGGAAATATTTGATACTTCAAGACAGATATTCCAAATATGCCAACCTAATGTTGACCAGCAAGAGAGGTGGTAATAAATCAAAGACTAGAACTGGTTGAAAATATCAAATGCTCAGAGTTGGTGTGGAGATTACAGGCGGAAAATAAAATAAGTTAATCCACTCGAATGACTATTATCGTGGATTGAAGATGATAAATATTGCGCAGGCACAAAAATTATACACGATTTTTTAATGAGTAAAATGATTGTGTAATTGGGAAAGATTAAATTTGAGTGATGATCACATGAAGACTGATGTGAGTGTCCGTTCATTATTTTCTTACTGCTATATACTTCTATATCAGACTTTGACGAAAGTACAACGGAATGGTCCTTTAAAAGAACGTTTGCACATACATTTCAATGAACAGATCTTGAACTAAATTAATGATGAGTGGATGTGTTGTGCATAAATGAATTTTAAAGTAGTAAAGAATACAAGACTGTGATTAGAGGGATATAGTCTGTGGCCTTGTAGTACTCATGTTTAATCCTCAAAGAAAAAATGACAGAAATGAAATAAGGATCTTCATGAGGAGCACATAGTATTTAATTTGAAATAATAACATGCTAAGTAGGATGAAACATTTAAATATTAATTGTGCTAACCTGTTTGGTAGACATTACTATTAATTTAACAAAAGCATTTAATATTTCAAACGAATAATTTCATGCTGAATGATATGACATTTACCAAAATTGCATAAGTGACTTCAAGCCAATGATTTTTTTGTGATGGTATATTGGCATCTCTGAAACATTTCTAAACTAGATTTTCAATTTTTTTAATTTTTATTATCACAAAAATAATACTAAAGTTAAAAAAATAAATGTATGAATTAGATTAGCCAGCCAGGCCTTTAAACAAGTTAAGTAGCTTATAGGACAATGGTACACCATAGGCATAAACTGCAAGGAATGATATGCTATAAAGAGAATGATCCATTATGGTTTACTGAATGATGTGGTTCAGGAACTTTTGATTGGTATTATGTTTGGCACAGATATTGTTGATCATGGGGCCTGTTCCTGTGTTGTATTTTGTTCTATGTTTTTATTCCTTCCTAGTATCAGTGGAGAAGGCCAAGAGCTTCAAGTTCCAAGGTGTAAATATCACCAACAATTTGTCCAGGTCCCATCACATTGACTCTACGTCCAAGAAAGAACTCCGTCACCTCTACTTCCTTAGATGGCTTTGGAAATTAGACCCGTCTGCAATGACTCTTACCAGTTCCCACAGATGCACCCTGAAAAGTATTCTATCCAGATGCATCACAGCTTCATATGGCAACTGCTTTGCCAAAGACTGCAAGAATACAACCCAGTCCAGTACAAAAACAAGCCTCCTTCCCCTACTCCCAATAAGCGCCATCTATTCTTCACGTTGTCTTGGGAAAGCATCCAATGTAATCAAAGTCCACGCGCAGCCTGATCAGTCCCTCTTCTTCTCTCTCTGCCTCTTTACCTTATCTTTTCCTCCGGGATGTTCAGTAAAGCCCATCTTGTTGAATAAACACTTGGTTATCGACCATAATAGCTCTCCAGTTATTTTTTCTTTAATGTTCACGTGCTAACAGTCCTGTGAATTAGCCTTACTGGATGTTTATGATGTTAAAGGTGATATATAAATGAAAATTGTTGCTGTTGTTCATGGTTTAAGTGCTGAGAAGCAGAAGTATTCCTCATGAAGTTAAATGGTACTGTTACGTGTATTTGAATCTGCTGCTGGTCCACAGCCTAAAAGGATGCTCTCATATTTATCTTAATTAGGGATGGGCCAGAGCAAACTACTCCTCAGATTGGACAATTCAGTGGAAATACAGCTCTGGAATCTGTGTACAGCACATCAAATCAGATTCTCATCAAATTCCACAGTGATTTTACAACAGGGGGCTTCTTCATCCTCAGTTACCATGGTTGGTTTATGCTCAGTATTCAAACTTTTCTTTACTTAGATAGAATTAAATTATTGTTCTGCTTTATTTGGCTTCAATTTACTTAATTTAAAGCATGGTATGTGTGCATTCAGATGGAATGATGTTTAAAATGTAGTACAATTTATGAAACTAAGTTATTTCCCGAAGGAAACATGAGATTTATGGAAATTCAAATAGTGGGAGACTTTCTGATGCACTTCCTGCCCAATTCTTAAAATTGGCAGCAGTTGGATTTGTACTCCATTTCTATAATTCAGCACCAGTGCAGTCATGCAAACACATTTCATAAAATGAGTGCAACAAATGCTTGCTCCTGTGAAGCATCATCAGGCAAAAAAAAAGATCATCTGTCTGAAGCTAGATGGTTCCTCTTTAAATATGGGAGTTTTATTTCAAAAATAAGGTCATAAAGTCATGTGATAGGAGCAGAATTAGGCCATTCGGCCCATCAGGTCTTCTCTGCTATTCAATCATGGCTGATCTATCTCTCCCTCCTAACCCCATTCTCCTGCCTTCTCCCCATAACCCCTGTCACCCAAATAGTACTTGTATTCTGATCTCCAATTCTTAGCTAGTATTTTAGCTAGAATTATGAGTGTGGCATATTGTTAGATTTCCCACCACAGGTCGTAGATTTTTAGTTTTCCACCAGTCGATTTTTAGTTTCTTTGCAATCCAGGATGAGTAGGAGCAGGAAAGATGGAAAGCGACAGTTTTGACACCTACCCCCTACCCAATCCTTGCATCCATCTCCATCTTGGATGAGGAGCTTTTACCCCTTTGTCGTAGACCATTTCTGTGGTACTTCAACTGCCTCAGAACACACCAAAGTAACGGCCGGACACTTAATCCTGCCGAGTTTGAGCAGGAGAATGCTGTAGCTTGTATAAATGAGGTCTGGGATAAATTTTCCCTTCTTCAACATAAGAGTTAGTGACATGCCCTGCTCCCATCTGTAACCAACCTGACTCTCCTGCCCTGATAAACTCTGATGGTTTAAAAATGTCCTGATTTTGTGGTCTCAGTGTGACAGTACTGCTCATTGGGAATACAAGGTACAGATTGAATGATTATCTGACCAATATTCCAAGTGAATGCAAATCACAAAATGATCCTTTGTTAACACCAGCTCACATGACTTTCCTTAAATAAGCTTCAAGAATAAGATTAGTTCTAAAGCATTCTTCAAACTACTATTGAACTACAAGTTTTGCATCTTACATTTACCACATTTGCAGTCCTTTATCAAGTTACATATTTGCATGTTCATAATTGTGAAGTGGAAATGAATGTTCAGTTGTTTGCACTAAGCATACTTCATTGACGAATTCTGGATATGGTCTGCAATATATGGCTAAACGTGTTAAAACATATTTGGCCCATCAAATAAGATTAAATTTCCATCTCAAATAGTCAATAATATATGATGCAAATTAATCCTTGACCAAGAATAAATGATAGGGTGGCACGGTGGCGCAGCGGTAGAGTTGCTGCCTTACAGCACTCACAGCACCAGAGACCCGGGTTCGATCCTGACTACAGGTGCTGTCTGTACGGAGTTTGTATGTTCTCCCCGTGACCTGCGTGGGTTTCCTCTGAGATCTTCGGTTTCTTCCCACACTTCAAAGACGTACAGGTGTGTAGGTTAATTGGCTTGGTATGAATGTCCCTAGCGTTAATGTACGGGGATCTCTGGTCGGTGCAGACTCTGCGGGCCGAAAGGATGTTTCCACACTGTATCTCTAAACTAAATTAAACTAAAAACTAAAATTGAATGGCGTAGCCAAGGAAATTTTCACAGGAATCCCCATGTGATAAATCTGTAAATGACTGTATTCATGTGTTGCATGAATTCTAATTCAAGTTAGTCAAAGGCAAGGTCTCGTTATTGGATAACAACAATTTTCCCTTAAAATATTGTTTGCTTTACAGCCACAGATCTATTTTACTAAATAACAACTGATAGTTCACCAAGAGAGTCAAGAGTGTTTTATTGTCATATGTCCCAGAGAACAATGAAATTCTTACTTGCAGCAGCACAACATAATATGTACACATAGTACACTGTAAACTATATAATAAACAAGAGAGAAACAAAATTAGTCTGCAAATATACACATACAAATACACGTATATATATATATATATATATATATATATATATGTATAGTCTGAAAACCGCGAAACGTCACCCGTTCCTTCTCTCCAGAGATGCTGCCTGTCCCGCTGAGTTACTCCAGCTTTTTGTGTCTATCTTCAGTTTAAACCAGCATCTGCAGTTCTTTCTTTCACATATATTAATATATGTTGAATGTGGGATAATGAGCTCTTGATTTTTACAGCATACCAACTGCGAATCTGCCAATCTCCACCACCAATGATCACGGGGCAGAATTTGACGGAAGATGATGAATTTGAAATAGGTATGATTGCTTGTGCTGCACTGGAGTAATGCACCTGTGCTGTTCATTTCTGTGACTTTGTTCTACCATCTATTTAAATTTCCTTTCGGCATTACCAAACATGAGTGAATTTGGATTAGTTCCACACTACCATACTTAGCAAAGCTCACCCAGGACATTCTTGTAAAAATCCTCCTTCTTCTACCAATTTTGGTGATAAAAATAGTAGAAGGTTTAAAAGGTTAGATGTACCATTGACACATGTACCGAGGTACAGTGAACACTTTTTTTTGTATGCTATCTAATCGAATCAGATAATACTCTACATAAATTATATCAAGCTGAACGCATGTACCAGGGTAGAGTGAAGATAAAGATACTGAGTGCAGAATATAGTTCTCAGTATTGTAGCCCAACAGGTTAGAGTTTTAAAGTTTAGAAATACAACATGGATACAGGCCCTTCGAACCACCGGGTCCGCGCTGACCAGCGATCCCCGCATATTAACACTATCCCGCATATACTAGGGACAATTTTTACATTTATCAAGCCAATTCACCTACATACATGTACGTATTTGGAGTGTGGGAGGGAACCGAAGATCTCAGAAGATCTATCCTCCATACAGACAACAGCCCTAGTCGGGATGGAACCCGGGTCTCCGGCACTGCAAGTGCTGTAAGGCAGCAACTCTACCGCTGCACCACCTTGCCGCCCACAGTTGCAGAGATAAAGTCAAATGTTTGCAATACAGTAGAGAAGAATCGGACAGTCGAATAGTTCATGGGGCGATCATTCAGAAACATGATAACAGAGGGGAAGAAGCTTTTCCTCAGTCTGGTGGTGCATGCTTTCAAGCTTCTCTATCTTCTGCCCAATGGGACCAGAGAGAATCGGGTGACCTATTGATGTGCTTTGCTGTTTCTATGACTGCATAATTTCACTTCTGCAGTGTTGCACATTTCCAGTGCTGCTTTAGTTAATTTGCTACAGATACCTTCCACTAAACATCTGTAACTTTGACACTCAACCCTTCCTCCATTCTTCTAAATGGGTTTCCTATGTTTATATCTTCCATAGTCTTGTACTGATCTAAAATTCGACTAATAATCTAACTTGTTCCCAGTTTCACACATCCATTGTGCCAGTTGACTGACTGATTCTTCATTGATCAGTGTCTCAGTTTCATTATTCTCTTCATCGTTCAATTCCATCCCTGACATCGTCCCTCCTTATTTCTAATTGCCCACAGTCCTCCAATCTCCAGAAGAACAGGAATGCTGCAACTCTGGCTATGTGTATGTCACCCATTCTCTTCAGCCCACCACCGGCGGTGATGTCTTCAGCCTCCTTAGCCCTTAACTCTGGGTCACCCTTCCTAAACCTCTCTGCTTCGCTACTTCTGTCTAATAGCTAGTTGTTTGACCAAACGTTCAGTTTTTTATTCCATTATCTCTCCCTTTGTTTAGATGTCCCTCTTTGTGAACAACTATCTCGGGATGCTTCATTTGTGGTGTGTGCAAGTTGTTGATGGAAGGCAGAAAGCCAGATTTATTTGGTCCACATTTCTTTCACCTCCGTCAAGTGTTGTGTTTTATGTTACAGTGAAGTTGTATGAGCATTGCAGCTCAAATTTGCTTCATCCAAGCTCTACAAACTCGATAGGCATGGTATCATATGAAACTCAGATGTGATACTCGGTGTGCTCCATATCTGAACTGATCAGGATAGAAATAGCTATCAATACTTTTGCCCATTTGTTCTCACTTGCACCATTAAACCTTAACTCAACTTTCCACTGCAACTGCCTTGCAAAATAGCCATGCTCTGTGAGAACATCCCTGCATTTTAAATAATCAGCATCAGTGTCTGCAAACATTCCTAATCCTACGTCTGAAATGGGTTTTTGCCGGTTGGGCAGGTGGTTTAGCTCCACTATTCTGGCGTCCATATGTTTTCAATGTGTATTACAAGCCAGCAGTGAGAAATTCTTCTGCTGTTGAAAATCCAATTTCTTCAAACTAATTTCCCGTGAATTAAGTTAGCAAACTTGAAGGTAATCTGAAATAGCAAATTTATAGAGTAAACCTGAAACCTACCTGTGACAGAAAAGTAAAAGACATTTGACAAATGATTTATGCTTCAAGTAATACACTTATAAATCAATTGATAGCAAGAACAGTTATGTGCTTCCAACAGACTATTAAAATGCAGGCAGTTTCCAAGATAATTGTGGAAGTAAATTCTTTCACTGCTGAATGTACAGCTTATTTATATATATATATATATATATATATATATATATATATATATATATATATATATATATATATATCAAGTAGAGCTTTTGCAATTGCAAGTTTTCAGTAAACAAACTGACCAGGGAATACACTGAAGTATTTTCTCATTTGCCTAAACTAAGTAGAAATGAATTATCAAAAAGAAATTCAGGTTTTAATTATGTTGTCTGAACAGCAAGCAATTTCAGTATTCAAATATTAGAAAACACATTTGCAGAGTTACAGTATTGAACATTCTCTCCTTTAACAGATCATTATTTAAAGATATGAGAACATGTGAGTGAATTTCGAGAGCTTATGTGTATTTGATGAATTAGCACTGGCAGTGGCTCCAATATGATGTCTCCAATAGCCTGCTGCACTATTCGTACTCTAATTCAATATATAACAAACATCATTCTACTGTGTACAGTAACACGAATGCAGGTTAAATTGTGATCACTTTAAATAAAAAAAAATTATTAACTTTCAACTTAATTATTTTTCTGAAGCTCTCCAAACCCAATTAAATTGTAACTTAAATTTGTCACCGGAATGTTACAGTTTTGAGACATCCATTTATTGGATCCCAGTCCAAGATATCACCTGAGGGTTGTATCTAGCCCACCCAACTACAGCAGCTTTATTAATAACCTTCTATGCTTTATAAGATCAGAATGGGGATGATCACCAATGATTGTACAATGCTAAATTGTAATCATAATTCTAAATCATAATTCCTCAGCAAAAGCCTTCACGTGCACCAAGACTTGGACAGAATTCAAGCAGGGACTTTCAAGCAAGTTGCAAACAACATTCATCATTGTGTGTAAAATCATGGGAGGAACAGATCAGAGTCTCTTGCCCAGAGTAGGTGAATCGAGGACCAGAGGACATAGGTTTAAGGTGAAGGGGAAAAGGTTTAATAGGAATCTTAACTTTTCACAGGGTTAACTTTTCACACAAAGGGTGGTAGGTGAATAAAACAAGCTGCCAGAGGAGGTAGTTGAGGCTGGGATTATCCTAACATTTAAGAAACAGTTAGATAGGTACATGGATAGGACAGGCTTAGAGGGATATAGACCAAAAATGGGCAGCTTGGTCTAGTGTAGCTGGTGTGGGGAAGTTGGGCCAAAGGGCCAGTTTCCACTGTATCAGTCTATGACTATCCCACAAAAATACTAGGCATTGACCATCCATCCTTATTTTTCCATGCTATTACCATTCCTGAGCCCGTCGCCTGGTGGTCACTATTGACAGGCGTATCCACCACATTAAAACCCACAAGAGCGGGTCACAGAGGTTGGACATCCCCAGGAGAATGACTCAACATCTGAATCTCAAAGCATTTCCACAAGATGTAAGATACAAGTCAGGAAAATGATTGAATACTTTCCATTTGCCCTGATGAGTGTCGATCCAACAGACCTCACAAAGCTTGACGCTATCCTGCATATAGGAGCCACCTGATTTATAACCCATCTGACTTGCGAAAGATGTGTTTTCACCACCAGCAACGGACAGTGGCTGCAGCATGCACCAGTTACAAATGGCAGACCAGTAGGGCAGAGATTTCTGACAGCACCTCCAAAGCCGACAACATCTACAACCAAGAAGTGCAAGGGCAGTAGGTTCACGGGAACAACATCAGGCTGCTCACCATACCAACTTGGAAATATATTTCCAGTCTTTCTTCATTCATTAATAACTGAAGCCTCCTTCCCAAAAGCACAAATAAATGCCTTCAATAGCACTTCAAGTTGGCACAGTACCACATTATTAAGGGTAAACAGGGAGAAGCATTACATTTTGGCTTTGCAAATGATGGCCAGATCCCCCAAAAAAACAAAATAAATGGAGCCCATGTTTATCATGACCTTGTAAATTGCACCCGGAGACATTTCTTCAAAGTATGCACTTCACAATCTGCTGCGTTACAACTTGGGACAAAATCTGGATGAAGGGCAATTCTTTCCTTGAAAACTACAGCACAGATTGATTTGTAAATGCTTACAATGTCACTTTAGACCATCTCAGAAGACATTTGCCCCATTAGACAATCTGTGATTCATAGATATAGAAAGGGATGAACATTAATATCTTACAATTTCATTTAATAAAGAGACATCTGCAGGAAAGGAGATGAAACTTACAGCAGGTGACCATGGCCCCCACGTGTGCAGATTCACACCTATTGCACATCTGGTTTCACATTTCAACGCAATGGCCTGCATGAAGAGTAAGGTTTTACTGTAGAGTCAATTATTGTCCAGGTGATATAAACCTCAGAAATGTGATTCTACGTATCAACAGCTGTTATCCAGTCGAACCACTGACCCCACAACCCAAATAATTTAAAGGAGGAGAAATAATGAACAGATGTCTCTTAGGCCTCCCCTGTGCCATCAGTGATCTCACTGAGAAAGATCCTAATGACACACGAGCACTTCAGCATCTGCTTGCTGTTCTTGGCTGTCTCCTGGTCTCTGAAGAAGTATGCTACATGCATGTTGAGTACCAAGAAAGCACGTGTGCAAAAATGGCAGCGGTTGTCTCCAGAGTTTTGTTTGCTATCTTGCTGGGAGTGCGGGACCTCCATTATTATTGTGCCAGGAAATATATGCAGCATTGAGAAGTGCATTAACTCTTGCCTTGTGTGTCTCCGGTTTTTATTCTCTCATGTGCAGCCAGGCACAGCATACTGAGTGACTTACCCACATGTCAACTTTTTAAATATTGGTTCACTTCTATTCTCATTATTTGTCCATGATATACTGAAAAGTGAGAGAAGTAATCTCCTTTAAAACGTTGCATATTTATGTGCAATATCAATATCTTTTTTTAAATGTTGTTTTATGTCACTCCCGTTTGCCATTTATTGTCACCTCTGTCCTTTAGAAAGACGAGACTTATATTTCTTGTTGATCCCAGAATTTAAGTTTCATTCTGTCTACCTTGCTTGTGCAGTTTTGCTTGTTTTTCAAATATGACTTTCTGCTGACATTGATTTCCTTTTGCATTCATTCAATTTTCGATCTAGGCATCTGTACGGTAATTCTAACCTAATCAAAGTGTTTAGAATCATATCAAGAATTTAAAATGAAAAAATCTGGGATAGGACCTGAGTTACCTTTGACTTTGTCTGCTTGACGTTTTAACAGATGTGAGATGTGGGGCAGGTGATTAATTTGATTGTAGAAGGTAGGATGGTCACTTGAGTGTTATCTGGCGACTTCCTGCCTTCCTTACAACAATGAGCTTACGTTCGACAGGCAGTTGTTTGCAATTCCTTGTCTCCAAACCTAGCAGCTTGAAATATGAGAAATAGTTTAAATATAGTTTATTGTGTTTAAAATATTGCCTGTGACTAGGAGGAGCATGAGAGCTTTTTTCTAGCTTCATCAAATTAACTCTGCAAACAATATTGGCTGCCAACAACCACCCCTCCCCACTTTGCCCCGAACATGAATAGTTTGCTCCACAACAATCACTAGTCAGCACCTCCATTAACAACTGCTTTCACTGACCCATCAAGCACACAAAGGTGGATAAATCCTGTGGACGAACCAAGTGTATCCATGGGCTTTATGGGATCAAATTGCTTGGGAACTGGCAGCGATATTTATATAACCTTTAGCTAGAAATTACCAGACGACTGGATCGTGGTTATACTTGTGCCTTTATTTAAGTAGGGCTGCAGGGATAGGCTAGGGATGTACATGTTGGTGAGCCTAATATCAGTGGTGGGAAGTTTACTGCAGGGGATTCTGAGAGACAGAATCTACTTGCATTTGGAAAGACATGGACTGATCATGGATAGTCAGCATTGTTTATATGTGGGAAATCGTGTCTTATGAATTTGAATGACTTTTTTTTTTTGAAGAGTGAAAATTGATGATGTAGTTGTTACCGATATGGACTTCAGCAAAGCCTTTGACACGATATGCACAGCAGGCTGGTCTGTGTGGTTAGATCACATGAGATCCTGGATGTGCTAGCCATATGGATACAAAATGGATGGTGTCTGAGGGAAGTAGTGGAATCTTGTTTTTCAGATTGGAGGACCATGAATAGTGAGTGGTGTGCCGTGGGGATCAGTGCTGGGCCATGTCATCTGTATTCATGATTTAGATGTGAATGCAGTTTGCTTGGTTAGTAATTTTATGGGTAACATCAATTTTTGGTGGCTTATTGGACAGTGAAGTTATCCATGATTACACAGTATCTAGATCAACTGGGAAATTAGGCCAAGGAATGGCAGATGAAATTTAACTTAGACAAGTGTGAAGTGTTGCATTTGGTAAGGTAAACTAGGCCACGGTATAACAATCCCTGGAGATTGTTATAGAGCAGAGAGACCAAAGGGGTAAAAGTAAATAATCCCCTGAAAGTGGTGACACAGGTGGTGAAGACGGCATTGGGCACACTTTCCTTAATCGGTTACAGTATTAACTACAAGCGTTGGGATATTATGTTACAACTGTACAAAAGATTAGTGAAACTGCACTTGGAGTATTGTGTGCAGTACTAATCACCTCACCCCAGGAAGGATGTCATTAAGCTGAAAAGGGTGCAGAAAAGATTCAAAATGGCATTCCCAGGAGCATAGGAGGCTAAGGAGTAACTTACAGAGGTGTATAAAATCATGAAGGCATATATAAGATGGATGGTCATAGTCCTTTTCCCAGGATAGGGGGATCTATACCTAGAGGGCATAGGTTTAAAGTAAAGGGGGAGAGTGATTTAAGGGGCACTTGAGGGGCAACTTTCCCATACAGAGCATGGTGGGTATGTGGAACATGTTACCAGAGGAGGTGGTAAGAAACAGATGCAATTACAATGTTTAAACACATTGGGGCAGGTACATGGATATTAATGATTTAGATATGAGCCAAACACTGGCAAACTAGACTATCTCAGGTAGGTAACTTGTCGACACAGGTGAGTTGACCGAAGGGCCTGTTTCTATCCTCCGTAACTCTCTGACCATCTGACCTTTCAATTATTTTATGACCTGCTCCCTCCTTTTTACAGTTGAGATGGGAAGATAGAATCAGTCCTCAATATCCACCACTGGATCTCATTTCCTCATAGCATTCCTGGAGCAACATTGCCACAGTCTGGGCCTACTAGCTATCCCTGTAATCCATCATGCCCTCCCCATTTTCCTGAGTTCCTCTCCACCATCCTCCACTCTCTTTTGCGCCTCATGACATCTTCCTCTTTTATCTGACGGTTGTTTCTGGCTTTCACCTTTGAAATGGAATCTCCATTATGTCAATTGGGGTTTCTGCAGCTGCCAAACATTTTTATCGGAGCTCTACATTTAAGCACTGTGGGATTTTTGGAAATTCTATTCTTCTGGCATTACAGATAGAATAGTGGGCACCCTAATATCAGGCCTTGCCTCCAGGATGTAGGTTAAGGCCAACATTGAAATTTCTGCCTTGTAGAGTTTGAATTTGCATGTTTAGTATAAAAATGGTAATGTAATTGTCTTTCTAATTGCCCGACAGGAGACCTCATAAGATTCCATTGTTTGCCAGGATTCACACTAATTGGAAATGAGATTCTTACCTGTCGACTGGGGGAACGTTTACAAATGGATGCTGCGCCTCCCTCTTGTGAAGGTTGGTATTTCACATTTCTGCACGCAAGTGTCTTCCTTTTACTGCTGTCCCTAAACCACCCATACCTGCGAAAAGAAAATTGGTAATTTTGATTGCACATCTCAGAAGAACATTGAAACAAGTTTAGGGTTTCAACAAGGAATCATTACTATTGTCATTGACTTGTTGGAATTAGACAATAGACAATAGGTGCAGTAGGCCATTCGGCCCTTCAAACCAGCACCACCATTCAATGTGATCATGGCTGATCATCCACAATCAGGACCCCGTTCCTGCCTTCTCCCCATATCCCCTGACTCCGCTATCTCTAACTCTCTCTTGAAAGCATCCAGAGAACCGGCCTCCACCGCCTTCTGAGCAGAGAATTCCACACTCACAACTCTCTCTGTGAAAAAGCTTTTCCTCATCTCCATTCTAAACGGCTTACCCCTTATTCTTAAACTGTGGCCCCTGGTTTTGGATTCCCCCAACATTGGGAACATGTCTCCTGCCTCTAGCGTGTCCAAACCCTTAATAATCGTGTATGTTTCAATAAGATTCCCTCTCATCCTTCTAAATTCCAGAGTATACAAGCCCAACCGTTCCATTCTATCAACATATGACAGTCCCGCCATCCCGGGAATTAACCTGGTGAACCTACGCTGCACTCCCTCAATAGCAAAAATGTCCTTCCTCAAATTTGGAGACCAAAACTGCACGCAATGCTCCAGGTGTGGTCTTACTAAGGCCCTGAACCACTGCAGAAGGACCTCTTTGCTCCTATACTCAACTCCTCATGTTATGAAGGCCAACATGCCATTCGCTTTCTTCACTGCCTGCTGTACCCGCACGCTTACTTTCATTGACTGATGAACAAGGACCCCAGATCCCGTTGTATTTCCCCTATTGAGCTCGTGAAATCATCTGGTGAGAATGTGTGGCAAATAACCTAGCCCTACAAGTAACCAAACAGCTGCCAAAAGAAAGAAAATGGCTTCAGGTTTCTTGGACTTAAGCAGGGGCCATAATGCCAGCATAGTGATAACTTGGAGATTGGCACTCAATTCCAATGTAATTCTCAGCACGGCTGAATAATTTATTCCCGTTATACTCTTCATTCAGATACTTATGGGCTATGGTTGGGGATGAGGGTTTGTGACCAGGTTGGAAGATAGAGGAAGTATTCTCAATGTATAGCTGTGAAGCACAAAATAGCTGGTATTCAAAATGCAGCCTCCAGGTACAATGTGTTTTCTTCCCCATACAGTGAGATCAAATGAGGAAACATTTGTCTCTATGTTTATTCTTGTATGGTTTTAGTTGAAAAGCATTATTACTTCAAGCACAATTCAAGGGTTTTCTCACGGCAGACACAATGCAAATGTTTTCTTGTTTCTTGTGACCATTAAGTATTCATGGAAATTCTTCAAAACTTGCAACAAACAGTGAACAGACCCTTTTGGACGTTATAGAAAAGCATACATTATATTTTGAGCTCACTCATCCTTCTGAATCTGAATAACCTACAATAATCTGAATGTAAGAATATATTAATCATGGGCATTGTGTGATAATAATTTGATCAATGTCATGCAATATGTAATTTAAACACATTTTTAATCTGCAAGCGATCTATTTTAATCAACTCTCCTGTCTGTTTCCCCAATAAGTATCTTGTGTATATTTTGCAACCAAAACAAATGAAAGCCGTTTGATAATGGCCAGACATTTATGCCTGAACACCGAGAGGAAATAATTGTGCTTCTTCACATAATTGGTGACATTTTGCTAAGTAAATAAATGAAAGCAATTTTGGGCTTTTGCAACAAAAGTGAATCCCAAAGTTGTGGTCAGATGGTTGCAATATTGTGGTTGACTATGTTGCAGCATTGGAGGCTTCATGGAGACCAGCATAGTGTATGAATTTGTGATGACATTCTCTAGTCATAGTCATATATCACAGAAACCGGCCATGCTGACCAAGATGCCCCATTTGTCTGCGTTTGAACCATATCCTTATAAACCTTAGCTGGACACATAATGCTGGGGTAACGCAGCAGGACAGGCAGCATTTCTGGAGAGAAGGAATGAGTGACGTTCAGGTTGAGACCCTTCTTCAACCTTTCCTCTGCACATATCTTTTGAAAATTATTTTAGTTCTGTTATTGTACTTGCCTCAACTATTTCTTCTGGCATCTTGTTGCATCAATCCACTACCCTCTATGAAAAGGTTGCCCTCAGGTTCCTGTTAAGTCTTTTTCCTCTCACCTTAAACATATGCCCTCTAGTTTTTGATTCCACTACCTCAAGGAACAGACTCTGTGCATTCACTCTATCTATTTTCCTCATGATTTTGTATGCTACTGTATAATATCGATCTCAGCCTCCTGCACTTCAAAGAATAGAGTCCTAGCCTGTCCAAGCTCTCCCAATAGCACATGCCCTTGAGTCCTAGCAACATCTTCATGAATATCCTCTGCACTTTTTCTAGCTTAATGGCATCTTTCCTGTGGCAGAGTGATCAAAACTGAATACAACACTCCCAAGTGCAGTCTCATCATTTTATACAACTGCTTCTGGCAGGGGATAAACCAAAATTCTGTGACGAGTGTGTTTTTTTTTAACAACTAACTGCCTGCCTTGCGAGTGCATTGTGATGTCATTCGGATTTCCCCCCCAAAAAATTGGTGAGTTTTCGGGCTGTTTTTTTAAATTTCAACGATTAATAACTTTGGAAATATAGGTGGAAATGCGACGGGAAGATGTTTATCGCCACCATGGGAAAAATGTGAGTAGGATGTGTGAAAATGGGAAGGCTGTGGCCCAGCGTATGGAAGAAGATAAGAATTAACAATTGACACAGAGACACATCGTGGGCACAACCCAAAGACTTTTAGTTATATAGATAGATAAGGTCATAAGTGATTGGAGCAGAATTAAGCCACTAGGCCCATCAAGTCAACTCTGCCATTCAATCATGGCTGATCTATCTCTCCCTCCTAACCCCATTCTCCTGCCTTCTCCCCATAACCTCTGACACCTGTACTAATCAAGAATCTATCAATCACTGCCTTAAAAATATCCTTTGACTTGGCCTCCGCAGCCTTCTGTGGCAAAGAGTTCCACAGATTCACCACCCTCTGACTAAAGAAATTCTGTCTCATCTCCTTCCTAAAAGAAGATTCTTTAATTCTGAAGCTATGACCTCTGGTCCTCGACTCTCCCACCAATTTTAAATTGGATACCACTCATCTGGGTTCACAATTCCTGTGGAAAGACAAGCCACGAGTGACCCAGGATGGATGGAGAAAAGAGTGAAGGTGTGGTATTTTCTACAGCCACTGATATGTTCCACGAGTACCAATTACAGGTCCCCATCTTACATTAAGATGGTTATTAGTGAGAAAGAAAATCCAAATTCAACCATGTGTACATTTCTCCATCGGTCCCTTAAATTCCTCATCAAGAAATTGATTAATCTGAATGTGCGAAATAATGCTTTAAATTTCCCCACACACCACTCACTTGTCAGCTTGTGCTGACCCGATAAATGAAATGTTCAATCAAAATCAATAGAAGTTTTATTACACTAAATCTTTTAATCTAGTGCATTGACAATGCAATAATTTTATCCTCAAAAAAAAATGTACAGTTCAGATTCTCTTTTGTATTATTCACAAGGGTAAGGATATTGAAAAAGAGTCCCCATTGGTACTTTACAGTAATTGCTTCATATTTCTGCTTTATTTTCAGTGCTATGTCCAGTCAATGAAGTGAGAACAGATTCCACAGGTGTTATACTGAGCCCTGGATACCCCGACAGCTACCCGAACTTCCAGACATGTGCTTGGAGCATTATTCTGGAAAAGGGTTACAACATTACTTTGTTCTTTGAGTTCTTCCAGACGGAGAAAGAATTTGATGAGCTGGAGGTTTTTGATGGTAACTTTAAATTGTCTTAATGCATTCAAGATTCTTTACCATGACTTAATTTCTTGTTCCCTTTTCACCTCGAAAATCAGTGAAGTATTTGTGCCTGTCATAGAATAATGACCAGAATCAAGATTTACGTTAACTTTTAGCATTAAGTATTTTACAACATCCTGACCATGAATATTTCTCTGCGACAGTCTCCTGGTCAATTAATATGTGCTTGGATATCGGAAAATTGCTCCAAATTATGAAATGTCCTCAAAATGGCTTTTACTAATAGAAAATATTGTAAGCATTCAGCAGATCTAGTGATAAAATAATATTATTATCTCAGCTTGATGATGTTTAGTTAGAATTCCATTATTTCATCTTGTTTGTGGTGAAACACATTTGTGCATTCCAATTAATTGATATTAAATTCTCAGAAATGATTAACTGCATTTTCTGAGAGTATATACAGAAATGTAATTAAATGCTCTTTTCAGGTTAGTCAGGACAAAAGTGGAATGAGGAACCATAAATAATGAATCATCAGTCGATTCAACCGAGGATAGGTAGAATTCAAGAAAGTTATACTTGCAATTCAAAATGACGCCTTCAGACATAACTTTGAACTTTATAGGATGTTCAGGGAAGTTAATTTCAAATTATTTGTACACCTCACATACAGAGGCAATTTTGATGCAGCACTCATTTAAATTTGGATTTGTTAAAAAAATTTAAATTTAAATTACAGCAGTCCTTACGCATGGAGTAAAAGGTTTCGGACATGGGTGAGAATGGGAAAAACAATCAATAGCTGGAAACTACAGGATGGTGTTCATGTTTTCCCAGCCACATTTTAACCAAAATTGGTTATCATCTAAACCCTCAAATCATCAGACTGAATCATGCTGAGAATTGTGCAGGAAGGAACTGCGGATGCTGTTTTAAACTGACAATAGACGCAAAAAGGTGGAGTAACTCAACGGGTCAGGCAGCATCTCTGGAGGGAAGGAATGGGTGACGTTTCACGTCGAGGTGGTCTGAAGAAGGTTCTCGACAAGGAAAGGTCATCCATTCCTTCTCCACAGAGATGCTGCCTGTCCAGCTGAGCTACTCCAACTGTTTGTGTCTATCTTCATGCTGAGAATTAACCGGCAGTCTGTCGGAAACCAGTGGCTAGCATCAGCATGCTGTGGATATCCACCATAAAAATTACATCATATTATGAACTATTTAATTTACCAAGACATGTTTGTATAACCTAGCAGCATATAAAAACCTCTGGCGTTAAGTTAAGCGGCTGGATTTTGTCATTATTTGAAAATTTGTAACTATTATTAATTAATTTATGTTTAATGTGTTTTAATGCATTCACCATTTTTCACGTATTTGAATAATCTTGCAAAATTACTTCCATCAATTTCAACTGATTTTAAATGCCTCTGATTATTAGAGACACTTAAGAACAATGACATTGGTATTCACCATAGTAGCTATTCGAGGCCATCAGTAAGGCAGTGGAGCAGGATCCCAGGTACACCATCAAAAAGCCAGGTCACAAAACACAGCCTTATCTGCTTGGACATTAGTTACAGAATGAAGGTTTTGTGGTGTGTAGGAAGGAACTGTGGATGCTGGTTTAAACCGAAGACAGACACAAAATGCTGGAGTAACTCAGCGGGACAGGCAGCATCTCTGGAGAGAAGGAATGGGTGTCGTTTTGGGCCAAGACCCTTCTTCAGACTGAGAGTCAAGGTTTTGTGGTTATTGCCATTGCAACAGCTTACTGCAGCTATAGAATTAGCATGCAGATAAGCACAGTTTGTGGGTTACTTTTCAATGTATGCCAGTACAAAAGTCCAAATGGCATGAGACTTGAAATCCAATCTTTAATATAATTTCTGTGAATATCTTCTACATTCCATTGCCAACCTATGATAATACATTCTGATCTTAGTCATGAAATATTTTGCTGTCAGTAGCCAAACATTGAAAGAGAAGAATGAGGTGTTAATATTTGGACTTTATGTTGTTCACTTTCTGTCTGACCAACAGATGGGAATTTGTGCCTGAATTACCTAAACTCATATTTATGTTTAAGAAGGAACTGCAGATGCAGGTTTAAACCAAAGATAGACACAAAATGCACGAGTAACTCAGTGGGACAGGCAGTATCTCTGGAGAGAAGGTATGGTCATCGTTTCGGGTCTGAAGAAGGGGGTCGACCCAATCCGTCACCCACTCCTTCTCTCCAGAGATGCTGTCTGACCCGCTGAGGTACTTTAATATTTATTTTTCTACTAATATTCATCTGCATATCCACACATTAATTTTCTTATGAACTGTCATATGATTGGTGTGACGAATCCTCATTCTTTCCTCTCTCACTTTATTACAAAGAAAATAATGTTTAATGTATTTTAAGATTATTAACCTGTATTAAATCTAATAATAGATTTATACCAAAACTAAGCAGATTCCTGTAAGTAAACATAGTTAATGTCAGTTTAAATTACTTTAAAAAACATGCATTGTACATTTTATTGTTTCATCGGTTATACAAACATGTTGTGGTAAATTAACGAGTCTATTATCTGATGTAATTTTTAAACATGCATACCAGTATTTATATACATGTGATTAAGTACATAGCTAAAAAAAAGCCTTCCCAAATCAGCAAAATTGCACAATTTTGATGTTAGTTTCAAAGCCTTATTCATTTGAACTGAATCTTGAGCAAGTTTAGGAAATATGACAAAAAGTTGTTATGAACCTATGGTTAAAATGCCTGCTGATTCAGTCAATTATGTTTAAAGCATAGGAGTATAACAAAGATGCTGAGAGATGCAGCCTATGAATGTATTAAACATAAGTAATGTGTTACAGGTAATGAAGGTGAGGTGAGTGAGAACCTACTAAATTCTCATACACTTTAATTAGCAAAGATATGCACAGTGGAACCAAATGTGTATCTTTTCAATATAATTCTCTACGGACCCATTGGAGGATTCACATGAGGATTCCTGAAAATTTTGGAATAAATTCCCTTTTCTAAAGGGACCACAAAGTCATTTATATCTTCTTTATAGACGTAGGAAGGAATGGAATCCTGGATTTCCAAATTACAGCAGCCCATCATTGGACTTAGGCTTGCTTACCAATGATAAAAGTACATAAAACAGCTCCTAGCCTAGCAGGTCCAGTGGTATTTTAGTAGTTTGGATTCAGAATATGCTTACTCACAGAAGACGGAACGGTGTCACTCTGACTGGAAGGAATGGGTGGCGTTTCGGGTCGGGATCCTTCTTCAGTGAAGAAGGGTCTCGACCCGAAATGCCACCAATTCCTTCTCTCCAAAGATGCTGCCCGTCCCGCTGAGTTACTCCAGCATTTTGTGCCTATCTTCGGTTTAAACCAGCATCTGCAGTTCCTTCCTTCACTTAATACAAATGTAGATGGATCAGTTGGTAAGTTTGCAAACAACACAAAATTAACAGAGTTTTGGTCAGTGAAGAATGCTGTCAAAGAATACCGATACATAACTCTATACAGTATGGATAATTTACAAATATGGGTGGAACTTAATCCGGCAAGTGTGAGGTACTGCAGATTGGAAGGGCAAATATAAGGGGAACGTATACAGTTCATGGTATGATCCTGAACAGCACTTATATTCAGATGGATCTTGGGTAGCAAACCATAACACATTGAAAGTAGCAGCAGAAGTAGCTAAAAATTGTAAAGAAGGCTTACAATATGCTCGCCTTCATCGATTGGGCCATTGAGTCGGGAAGTCATGTTGCAGCTTTATAAAACTCTGTAAAATTATAAAATTATGAGAGGCATGGAAAGGAGAGACGGTAACTTTTTTCCTAGTGTGGAATTGTCAAATACTAGAGGGCACAACTTAAAGATGAGAGGAAGAAAGTCAAAAAGGAGATGTGTGGGGAAAATTGTTTACACAGTGGAAGGTATCTGGAATGCGCAGGCAGGAGCAGATACAATAGTGAGGTTTAAGAGGCTATTCGAATGGACATGAATACGCAGGGAATGAAGGGATATGGGTCACTCCAGGCAGAAAAGACTTGTTTAATTTGGCGGCATTTCAGCACAGACATTGTGGGCTGAAGGGCCTCTTCCTGTTCTATACTGTTTTACGTCCTATGTTGGAAGTCACTTTGGTCTTTGTACAAAAAACACTCCATTGATTGTAAAGTGCTTTTGGATGTTCTGAGGTCCTGAAAGCCTCTGTATAGATGGATGGATGTCTTTCTTCAATGTATTTCACAGATAACTCCTTAAGATTTGGACACATATGTGACAATAGCAGGACTACATTAAACAATTCCTTTCACACTTGTCCATTTGCCAGAAAGTAGGAAGCCAAAATTTGCACCATTGTACTGAGGAAGGAATATTACACTTTAAAATGAGTAGTTATCAAGAGCTCTGCTTTTCTCCTTTTACCTTTAGTTTATTTTACTTTAGTTTAGTTTAGAAATACAGCGCGGAAACAGGCGCTTCGGCCTACAGAGTCCGCGCCGACCAGCGATCCCCGCGCATTAACACTATCCTACACCCACTAGGGACCATTTTTACATTCACCAAGCCAATTAACCTACAAACCTGTACGTCTTTGGAGTGTAGGAGGAAACCGAGGATCTCGGAGAAAACCCACGCAGGTCACGGGGAGAACATACAAACTCTGTACAGACAGCACCCGTAGTCGGGATCGAACCCGGGTCTCTGGCGCTGCAAGCACTGTAAGGCAGCAACTCTACCGCTGCGCCACCATGACCTTGTTGGATGAAAGTCATAATTTAAAAATACAACAATTTTCAACCTACCTCTAGGTTTCTCCCTGCACAGAGGAAGTGTACAACTTACTTTTTCTTGTGTTCATCGTTTCTTCTTTCCATGTCATATATTTTCCCCTTGTTTTATGTCTGTAATCCTATTTTCTTCTGACCCCAATTTCAGTGTGGCCATTTCTATTTGGTCTTTAATTTCAAATGGGTAATGTTTGAACAAATTAGTTCTTTTGTTTTTTTTGCAAAGTTAAAGGTTACGTTGCGTTCTGCAATGAGCATTTAGTAATCATAGAGAAATGAAAATTTAGCATTTTCTATCTTGTGAGGCGATGATAAACCTTTTCCCATTTAGACAAGACACAGCAGGTATTAAATTGAATTGTAATCTTGTGTTAGATATGAATAGAACCTATTGCATATTTATAATTAAATAAAAACAAATCACACAAGCCATTTCCCACCTTAACCTTCCTGTTGGTAATTTGAAATGCATTGAAGTAACCAATATTATATCCCCAGAAATACTAGGGGAGGCGAGGATCTAGTGGTAGGGAGGAACTGAAGGGAATCCACATTAGTCAGGAAATGGTGTTAGGTAAACTGTTGGGACTGAAGGCAGATAAATCCCCAGGGCCTGATGGCCTGCATCCCACAGTACTCAAGAGGTTTGGCCTAAAAATTCTGGATGCATTGGTGATCATTTTCCAATGTTCTCTTGACTCTGGATCAGTTCCTGTGGACTGGAGGGTAGATAATGTAACTCCACTTTTTAAGAAAGGAAGGAGAGAGAAAACGGGGAATTAGTAGTGGGGAAGATGCTCGAGTCAATTATTAAAGATATAATAGCAGCGCATTTGGAAAGCAGTGACAGGATCGGTCAAAGCCAGCATGGATTAATGAAGGGGAATTTATGCTTGACTAATCTGTTTGAGGAATTTTTTGAGGATGTAACAAGTAGAATGGATGAGGGAGAGCCAGTGGATGTGGTGTATCTGGACTTTCAAAAAGCCTTTGGCAAGGTCCCACACAAGAGATTAGTGTACAAAATTAGAGCACATGGTATTGGCGGTAGGAAATTGACATGGATAGAGAACTGGTTGGCAGACAGGAAACAATGAGTAGGTACTATCAGGTCCTTTTCAGAATGGCAGGCAGTGACTAGTGGGGTGCCGCAAGGCTCGGTGCTGGGACCCCAGTTATCTACAATATATATAAACGATTTAGACGAGGGAATTAAATGTGTTTGCGGATGACACAAAGTTTGCGGATGACACAAAGCTGTGGCAGTGTGAGCTGCGATGAGGATGCTGTGAGGCTGCAGGGTGACTTGGACTGGTTGAGTGAGTGGGCAGATGCATGGCAGATTCAGTATAATGTGGATAAATATGAGGTTATCCACTCTGGTGGCAACAATAGGAAGGCAGATTATTATCTGAATGGTGTCAGATTCGGAAAAGGGGAGGTGCACTGAGGCCTGGGTGTGCTTGTACATCAGTCACTGAAAGTAAAGGGCCTGTCCCACTTACGTTTCCTTGGCACGCAAATTACGCGACCTCGTGGTCGCGTTGAGCCGTGATGGTCCCGCGAAGGTCGCGCGCGAATTCATGCTTCCACACAGCCGTCTAGAGCGCGTAACGTCATTTGAAGATGGACACAAAGCTGGATTAACTCAGCGGGACCGGCAGCATCTCTGGAGAGAAAAAATGGGTGACGTTTCGCATCGAGACTCTTCTTCAGAGTTCCTCCTGCATTTTGTGTCCATCTTCAATTTTCGTGGCCCCACTCTGGGAGTAGAAGTGGGGGAGGATCCGGATCAGCCCCAGGCCGAGTTCGCTGATCGTTTGCCTGCTTCTGCTGCTGTTGGAGATGAGACATTGCGTCGCGCCAGGGTCTTGGGCCTGTCCCACTTTGGCCGTCAGTTACGCGACAGCCCATTGGAGCATGAAGATTTAGTTCGCAACAAAAATTTCAGAGCCCCGCGCGATGTCGCGCACAACTACATATCCCTCTGCGCTTCTCAGTGGGACCGGCCCCGCGCGGCCATATGATGCCCGTGCGCCTCAATGCGACCACGAAGTCACGTAATTTGCGTGCCAAGGACATGTAAGTGGGACAGGCCCTGAAGCATGCAGGTACAGCAGGCAGTGAAGAAAGCTAATGACATGTTGGCCTTCATTGCGAGAGTTTAGGAACAAAGAGGTCCTACTGCAATTGTACAGGGCCCTGGTGAGACTGCGCCTGGAGTATTGTGTGTAATTTTGGTCTCCTAATTTGAGGAAGGACATTATTTCAATTGAGGGAGTGCAGCGTAGGTTCACCAGATTAATTCCCGAGGTGGCAGGACTGGCGTATGATGAAATAATGGGTCAATTGGGCATGTATTCACTGGAATTTAGAAGGATGAGAGGGAATCTTATAGAAACATATAAAATTCTTCAAGGATTGGACAGACTAGATATAGGAAAAATCTTCCCGCTGTTGGGGGAGTCCAGAATCAAGGGTCACAGTTTAAGAATAAGGGGTAGGCCATTTAGGACTGAGATGAAGAAAAACGTCTTCACCCAGAGAGTTGTGAATCTGTGGAATTCTCTGCCTCAGAGTGCAGTGGAGGCCGATTCACTGGATGTTTTCAAGAGAGAGTTAGATTTAGCTCTCTAGAAAAAGCAGATTTAGCTCTCTAGAAAAAGCAGGAACACGGTACATTTTAGATGATCAGCCATGATCATATTGAATAGTGGTGCTGGCTCGAAGGGAATGGCCTACTCCTGCACCTATTTTTCTATGTTTCTATATTTATAATTTTTTTAGAAAAAGCATATTATGTACGTAATTCACAAAGCTCTTGATTTCACGTAGATTCTAATGGCAATGAACTAGGAGTTTGCTCCAATAACAAACCTATGTAGTCAACTGAAATTATTGCTCTTTTTAAAGATTGATAGCAATGCCACAGTAATGGGCCTGTCCCACTTAGGCAAGTTTTTCAGCGACTGCCGGCGACTGTCATAGTCGGAGCAGGTCGCCGATAAACCAGCGACTGAAGTAATGGTAAGCGATTTATTTAGGCGACTGCCAGCGAATACGACAATGAAATTCACCGACGTCAGTACCAGCAACAACCTACGGCACCTGGCGACAACCTACGACATCCTGTCGACAGCGACGACATCCTGGCGACACCCTACGACATGCTGGTGACTGCCTACATTAACCTGGTGACAACCTACGACAGCACCTACATTAAGCTACGTTCATTTGGTGTCGAATCCAAAGTCGCCACTGTCGTTGAAAAATGTTCAACATGTTAAAGAAATGTAGGCAACCAGAAAGACGCTACGACTCTTTGGGAGACTGAGGAGACAACTCACGACCATACAGGCAACACCCCGGTGACCACCGGCGACCACGTGGCAACCGCATAGTCTCCTGTGGTCGCTTAAAAAGTCGCCTAAGTGGGACAGGCCCATAAGAACATCATTCTTAACCTACAACTTTGAAATTGCTAAATCTAACCAAGTTCCAAATATGAAAGGATGAAATGTAAAGGAGATTATTTTCAGATAACAGTGGAGATGACACAAGCATGTGCATACGCACAAATGCTTTTTAAGTAATGTGCAGGGCCAATGTGTTTAAGAATCTTATTACTGACCTTCTGTGATCAACAAGTTGGAATCCACAATACTATGTATCCAGAGATACATTTTGAAGCACAGTCTGCATGCATTGGTGTGTTGGTTCAGTGGAGCATTTAATCTAAAGCAGACCTGTAATGGAAACTGGACAGGAGTGTAACAGCGATTTTCAATTTTCCTTTATAATTCATTCCCATCCATTTCCTAATCTTGCAAGCACCACTACCAGTTTTCACCCAAGCGTCAAAAGACCATGATTGGGCAGTTGAGTGGTTCAGCTTCTGTGAAGAAAAAAGCACAATTTTGTTTCTGATCAAAGATGTTTTACCTGGTCTGCAATTTAAAAATAACGAGAAACCTAAAATAGGATAGGATAAAAGAATGGGTAAATGCGTCAGAAATATTCAATCTTGCTCAAATGAGGAGTGAATGAATGAATTTATTTAATTGTCATTCATAGAAACATAGAAAATAGGTGCAGGAGGAGGCCATTCTGCCCTTCGAGCCAGCACCGCCATTCATTGTGATCATGGCTGATCGTCCCCAATCAATAACCCGTGCCTGCCTTCTCCCCATATCCCTTAATTTCACTAGCCCATAGAGCTCTATCTAACTCTCTCTTAAATCCATCCAGTGATTTGGCCTCCACTGCCCTCCGTGGCAGGGAATTCCACAAATTCACAACTCTCTGGGTGATAACGTTTTTTCTCACCTCAGTCTTAAATGGCCTCCCCTTTATTCTAAGACTGTGGCCCTTGGTTCTGGACTCGCCAAACATTGGGATCATTTTTCCTGCATCTAGCTTGTCCAATCATATAACCATATAACCATATAACCATTACAGCACGGAAACAGGCCATCTCGGCCCTTCAAGTCCGTGCCGAACATGTTTTTTATTTTTTATTTATTTATTTATTTTTAAATAAATACTTCCCCCTAGTCCCATCTACCTGCACTCAGACTATAACCCTCCATTCCTTTCCCGTCCATATACCCATCCAATCTATTTTTAAAGGATAAAATCGAACCAGCCTCCACCACTTCCACTGGAAGCTCATTCCACACAGCTACCACTCTCTGAGTAAAGAAATTCCCCCTAATGTTACTCCTAAACTTCTGTCCCTTAATTCTCAAGTCATGTCCCCTTGTTTGAATCCTCCCTACTCTCAATGGAAAAAGCTTATCCACGTCAACTCTGTCTAACCCGCTCATAATTTTAAAGACCTCTATCAAGTCCCCTCTTAACCTTCTGCGCTCCAAAGAATAAAGACCTAACTTGTTCAACTTTTCTCTGTAACTTAGTTGCTGAAACCCAGGCAACATTCTAGTAAATCTCCTCTGTACTCTCTCTATTTTGTTGACATCCTTCCTATAATTAGGTGACCAAAATTGTACTCCATACTCCAGAATTGGCCTCACCAATGCCTTGTACAATTTTAACATTACATCCCAACTTCTATATTCAATGCTCTGATTTATAAAGGCCAGCACACCAAAAGCTTTCTTTACCACCCTATCTACATGAGATTCCACCTTCTGGGAACTATGCACAGTTATTCCTAGATCCCTCTGTTCAACTGCATTCCTCAATTCTCTACCATTTACCATGTACGTCCTATTTTGATTTGTCCTGCCGAGATGTAGTACCTCACATTTATCAGCATTAAACTCCATCTGCCATCTTTCAGCCCACTCTTCCAAATGGCCTAAATCTCTCTGTAGACTTTGAAAATCTACTTCATTATCCACCACACCACCTATCTTAGTATCATCTGCATACTTACTAATCCAATTTTCCACACCATCATCCAGATCATTGATGTACATGACAAACAACAGTGGACCCAACACTGACCCCTGAGGCACCCCACTAGTCACCGGCCTCCAACCTGACAAACAGCCATCCACCATTACTCTCTGGCATCTCCCATTCAGCCACTGTTGAATCCATCTTGCTACTCCACCATTAATACCCAACAATTTAATCTTCTTAACCAACCTTCCATGAGGAACCTTGTCAAAGGCCTTACTGAAGTCCATATAGACAACATCCACTGCTTTACCCTCATCAATTTCCCTAGTAACCTCTTCGAAAAATTCTAGAAGATTAGTCAAACATGACCTTCCAGGCACAAATCCATGTTGACTGTTCCTAATCAGACCCTGATTATCCAGATGCTTATATATATATTATCTCTAAGTATCCTTTCCATTAATTTGCCCACAACTGACGTCAAACTAACAGGTCTATAATTGCTAGGTTTACTCTTAGAACCCTTTTTAAACAACGGAACAACATGCGCAGTACGCCAATCCTCCGGCACTATTCCCGTTTCTAATGACATTTGAAATATTTCTGTCATAGCCCCGGCTATTTCTACACTAACTTCCCTCAATGTCCTCGGGAATATCCTGTCAGGACCTGGAGACTTATCCGTTTTCATATTTTTCAAAAGTGTCCGCACATCCTCTTCTTTGAATCTCATAGTTTCCATTGCTACTCTGCTTGTTTCCCTTACCTCACATAATTCCATATCCTTCTCCTTGGTGAATACCGAAGAAAAGAAATTGTTCAATATCTCCCCCATCTCTTTTGGCTCTGCAGATAGCTGTCCACTCTGACTCTCTAATGGACCAATTTTATTCCTTGTTATCCTTTTGCTATTAATATAGCTGTAGAAACCCTTTGGATTTACTTTCACCTTACTTGCCAAAGCAACCTCATATCTTCTTCTAGCTTTTCTAATTTTGTTCTTTATATTCTTTTTACATTCTTTATACTCCTCAAGCACCTCATTTACTCCATGCTGCCTATAATTATTGTAGATCTCTCTTTTTCCGAACCGTCCAATTTCCCTTGAAAACCATGGCTCTTTCCAATTTTTACTATTTCCTTTCAACCAAACAGGTACATAAAGATTCTGTACTCTTAAAATTTCACCTTTAAATCTCCTCCATTTCTCTTCTACATCCTTCCCATAAAACAACATGTCCGAATTCATTCCTTTTAAATCCTTTCGCATCTCCTCAAAGTTAGCCTTTCTCCAATCAAAAATCTCAACCCTAGGTCCAGTTCTGACCCTCTCCATAATTATATTGAAACTTTTATAATTTTATATGTTTCTATAAGATTCCCCTTCCCCTCATCCTTCTAAACTCCAGTGAATACAAGCCTAGTCTTTTCAATCTTTCCTCATATGACAGTCTCGCCATCCCAGGGATCAATCTCGTGAACCTACGCTGCACTGCCTCAATCACAAGGATGTCCTTCCTCAAATTAGGAGACCAAAACTGTACACAATACTCCAGATGTGGTCTTACCAGAGCCCTATACAACTGCAAAACCTCTCTACTATACTGAAATCCTCTTGTTATGAAGGCCAACATTCCATTAGCTTTCTTCACTGCCTGCTGTACCTGCACGCCAACTTTCAGTGACTGGTGTACAAGGACACCCAGGTCTCGCTGCACCTCCCCATTACCTAACCTAACCCCATTGAGATAATAATCTGCCCCCTTGTTTTTGCCGCCAAAGTGGATAACCTGACATTTATCTATATGATACTGCATCTGCCACGCATCTACCCACTCACTCAACCTGTCCAGTCTTGCTCCTAATTCCCTCTTCCAAATCATTAATATATATGGTAAACAGTTGCGGCCCCAACACCGAGCCTTGCGGCACTCCACTCACCACTGTCTGCCATTCTGAAAAGGACCCGTTCACTCCTACTCTTTGCTTCCTGTCTGCCAACCAATTTTCTATCCACGTCAACACCCTACCCCCAATACCAAGTTTGAACAAAATGTTGTTACCATGCAAAGCAAAAAAACAAAGCAACAAAGCACACAATTAACACAATTTAACACAAACATCCATCACAGTGACCCTCCTCCAGGCATCTCCTCACTGTGATGGAAGGTGAAAAAAGTCTTATCTCTTCCTTGCTTCTTCTCCCATGGTCAGGGAATCAAACAGTTGTGTCGAGGCGAACGAGAATATGAATACATATTTATAACTTTTCATTCTTTCATTTCAGTATCCCGCAGGTTTTACCTCGGTAATCCTTTGTTGTTGACATTGAGCCAACTGATACTTCTATGCCAGGGATTGGTTTACCTGATCTATTGATCTGTTTCTTCCCTCTTTTACCAGTTGTTTGTCTCATCCTTTTCTTTCCACACCTGCAGAGTGTATTTTGTTCAAAGTATAATGGGGGAAATTTATCTTTGATCAGCCGTGGTAATTACACGTGACAATACCCATTGACTTTTGCATGTTTCTCTGCACATCTGGCTTATTTGAAATCTGTGGTATTTAATGTATGAAAATGAGTATCATGCGCGTCCCAACACATGATAATTCTTCATCCATTCAACATTCATGATCAAAGGCAGTTTGGTGGGAATTAATACAATAGGAACTAGATTGCATTTTTTCACTCAGAGGGTGGAGGGTATATGGAACAAACTGCCAGAGGAGGTATTTGATGCAGGTACTATTACAGTATTTAAAAAACATGGATAGAAAAGATTTAGAGGGATATTGTCCATACATGGGCAAGTGGGACTAGCAGCGGATCTCTGTGGATGGCTCGAAAGTAATCACGCAACAAAAGATTTTCACTTCAGATGAACTAAACTCAAACTCAGAGATGAGACATCTTGGTTGGCATGGACAAGTATCGCTGAGGGGCCTGTTTCCATGCTGTATGGCTCTATGACTCTATAAGTATACAAGTGCGGATCCGTTGGGTCTCCATCCCCCCAACTCAATATTCCACCACTCACCCATTCCCGTTGTGATGCCAGAGATCCCCGATGTGACGCCAGTCAAAATGTCGATCTTAAAATGGCGGCAGGCCCGGCAAGCCTTCCCCAATTGCGCATGCGTGGATACCGGGCCCACTGCGCACGTGCGCGGAGATGGCGTCATTTTGCGTGACAGCCATGTCACCGGGGCCATTTTCAATTATGACGCAGCTAACGGGCCTCCCACAACTGCGAAGGTGCGGCCGGCATGTGGGGGCGCTGTTTCAAGTTAATTTAAGTTTAAAATGTCAATCACCTCTAAAATGTAACAATAATCTGAACGAAACTTGTTTCATTTACATCGCAGGACAATGGTGAGTAAGGTGGGCCTAAAATTGTCGCGCTATCGTGTCCCATTTTGGCGGAGTTTCAGGAGCACACATATATATATATACAAACAAACAAACAAAATGAGAGTTTTACCAATATAAGATAATCATTAAAAATACAATAAATTAATAACCATAATACTACGTAACTATAATAGTGCAAAACCAAAGTCTGTAGTGTAACCAAAAGAATTGTGTTGTATAGTGTTCAAGAGCTTGATGGTTGCTGGGAAGAAGGTGTTCTTCAAACTGGTGGATACGGTTTTTAGACTCCTCTACCAGCGAAATGACAGCCTGACCAGGATGGTGCGGGTATCTGATGCCATTAGTTACCTTTGGAGGCAGCACTTCCTTTAGATCCATTTGATGGTGGGATGAACAGTACTTATAATGGATTGGGTAGTATCTACCACTCCCTCCAATCCCCTCCATTCTTGGGTGTTCCAATTGCCAAGGCAGCCCCCTATGCAACTAGTCATTGTACTTTCTGTTGTAGACGTTCGACGGAGTATTTGGCAACATCCTGAATCTCTTCAATCTTCTAAGGAAGTAGAGGTGTTGATGAGCTTACTTTGTGATTGCATCGATGTGCTGGGCTCATGGCAGAACTTTAGAGATCTACCCGTTATTTGTTCAACATCGGTGGTCAATGAACAACCATATTGTAATGCAACCATATTGACAAATAACTCTAAATGACCACCCATCACTTGTGCTGTTATCTGTAAACTGCACGTGAACAGAAGAGTGTATACTAGAATACTTATTGCGAGTAATTCTAGGCACCATATCTGAGGAAGGAAGTGCTGGCACTGGAGAGGGTCCAGAGGAGGTTTACAAGAACGATCCCACGAATGAGTGGGTTAGCATATGATGACCATTTGATGGCACGGGGCCTGTACTCACTGGAGTTTAGAAAGATGAGGGGGATCGCTATGAAACTTACCGAATAGTAAAAGGCTTGGATAGAGTGGATGTGGAGAGGATGTTTCAACTGGTGGAAGAGTCTGAGGCCAGAGATCATAGCTTCAGAATTAGAGGACATTCCTTTAGGAAGAAAATGAGGAGGAATTTCTTTAGTCAGAGAGTGGTAAATCTGTGGAATTATTTCCCACAGAAGGTTGTGGAGGCCGTCAATTAATATTTTTAAGACAGAGATAGATATATTCTTGATTAGTACAGGTGTCAGAGGTTATGGGGAGAAGGTGGGAGAATGGGGTTAGCAGGGAGAGATTTTTCAGCCATGATTGAATAGCAGAGTAGACTTGATGGGCTGAATGGCCTAATTCTGGTCCTATCACTTAAGAACTTGCATTTCAAAGGCAATTTTAACCATTAATTCACAGACCCAAAAAACCTGTTGTAATCCGGTAGTGTTCTCAGATTCTAGTTTGTATTGAAAGGTCTGGCAGATCAGAGAACCTTTCTGATCTGTCCTTACCTGGATGGAGATCAGAGAACCTTTCCTTACAGACGGATGGCCACCCTTTGATAATTTCAGATTTTTTTTTTTTTTAATTATGCATCTGGAGAAAGCTGTGCCACATTCTGGACTGCTGAATTATTTAACGGGACTTCATTCTTTTATCCTAAGGAATGGAATAACCCTGGACATTAAAAAAAATCCCAGATGGCATTGAACAAAATTTAGTTGCATCAAAGCCATTTGGACATAAATAGAGTGAGTTGCTTTAGGCAGAAAAATAATGTAATTTAAATGCTAATTGCAAACAAATATACTTTGGAAGCAAGGATATTATGTTTGCTGAATATATAACCAAATAGATGGACTGTGGATCAGTGAATAATATTGGCCCTGTTGAAAACACAAATTGCATTGTGCATTTAATTTTAAGAACCACTTCAAACACAAAATAGTATTGGTCATAAAACTGATTATAAGTTAGTTCAGATTACAGAAATAAAAGTCTCACATTTAATAAAACTACCAAGCCTCCATTAAGAAAAATAACTTGGTTTTCTCTAAATCAATTTCCTATCAAGATTATTTAGATAATTTCCATGAATTGTTTTTTTGTTCCAAGTCTTCCCTGTTTTTCCTCCCTCTCTCCCACTCAAATAATAACAAACTGATTTTTAGAAGTGAGAGTAAATGCAATTAAGATCTCTTTTCACCAGCAATACTCATAAGAACACCATTTTCATCACTGACATGCGGCGGATCATAAAAAAGTGTGTAGGAAGGAACTACAGATGCTGGTTTAAACCAGTGATAGACACAAAGTGCTGGAGTAACTCAGCGGGACAGGCAGCATCTCTATAGAGAAGGAATGGATGACGTTTCGGATCGAGACCCTTCTTCGGACCCTTCTTGGAAAAATGGTCTTGACCCGAAATGTCATCCATTCCTCCTCTCCAGAGATGCTGCCTGTCCCGCTGAGTAATGAAACATGCATCCAATGGTGGCACAGAAGCTGGTGCGACTTGGGTGGAGGAGGAATAAAGAGAGGGAATGCCGGGGCAACCTGAAGTGAGAGAAATCAATACTCATATCACTGGGTTGTAAGCTTCCCAAGCGAAATATGAGATGCTGTTCCTCCAATTTGCGTTTAGCCTCACTCTGACAGTGGAGAAGACCGAGGACGGAAAGGTCTGTGTAGGAATGGGAAGGAGAATTCAAGTGTCTCTCCCACCCCCACCCAAGTCGGTAACTACTCATTTTCACCCTACCAACAACTTACAATGGTCTGTTTCATTTATCATTGTTATTTTTTTGCATATCTTACATTCATTGTTCTTTATCTCTCCACATCACCATCTATATCTCTCGTTTCCCTTATCCCTAACCAGTCTGAAAAAGTTTCTCGACACGAAACGTCACCCATTCCTTCTCTCCAGAGATGCTGCCTGTCCCGCTGAGTTACTCCAGCTTTTTGAGTCTGCTGATTACAATAGACAATAGGTGCAGGAGTAGGCCGTTCTGCCCTTCGAGCCAGCACTGCCATTCACTGTGATCATGGCTGATCATCCACAACCAGGACCCTGTTCCTGCCTTCTCCCCATATCCCTTGACTCAACTATCTTTAAGAGGTCTATCTAACTCTCTCTTGAAAGCATCCAGATAATTGGTCTCCACTGCCTGAGGCAGAGAATTCCACAGATTCACAACTCTCTGGGTGAAAACGTTTTTCCTCATCTTTGTTCTAAATGGCCTAGCCCTTATTCTTAAACTGTGGCCCCTGGTTCTGGACTCCTCCAACATCGGGAACATGTTTCCTGCCGCTAGCGTGTCCTATCCCTTAATAATCTTATATGTTTCAATAAGAATCCCTCTCATCCTTCTAAATTCCAGTGTATACAAGCCCAATCGCTCCATTCTATCAACATATGACAGTCCCGCCATCCCGGGAATTAACCTCGTGAACCTACGCTGCACTCCCTCAATAGCAAGAATGTCCTTGCTATTTGGAGACCAAAACTGCACACAATACTACAGGTGTGGTCTCACTAGGGACCTGTACAACTGTAGAAGGACCCCTTTTATCCTATACTCAACTCCTCTTGTTATGCTGGCCAAATCAGCATCTGCAGTTCCTTCTTACAGATAAGTTAGGCAAAAGAGTATTTGATCAAGACACTAAAATCTAGCACAAAACGCATGGTTTAACACCCAATAGGTATCCCTGGCCGCCTTTGTGTGCGTGAGACTTGGACTACCTGCAACAGGCAGGTCAAAATACTGGAGAGATGTGACCAGTGCTTCCATCTGCAAACTTCTCTAGATTCACTTGAAGGATACACAACACATCAGTCTGAAGAAGGGTCTCGACCTGAAACGTCATCCCTTCCTTTTCTGCAGAGATGCTGCCTGTCCCGCTGAGTTACTCCAGCATTTTATGTCTATCTTTGGTTTGAGGGAGTGCAGCGTAGGTTTACCAGGTTAATTCCCGGGATGGCGGGATTGTCATATGTTGATAGAATGGAGAGGCTGGGCTTGTTTACTCTGGAATTTAGAAGGATGAGAGGGCACCTTATTGAAACATATAAGATTATTCAGGGTTTGGACACGCTAGAGGCAGAAAACATGTTCCCGATGTTGGGGGAGTCCAAAACCAGGGGCCACAGTTTAAGAATAAGTGGTAAGCCATTTAGAACGGAGATGAGGAAATACTTTTTCACACAGAGAGTTGTGAGTCTGTGGAATTCTCTGCCTCAGAAGGCGGTGGAGGCCGGTCCTCTGGATGCTTTCCAGAGAGAGTTAGATAGAGCTCTTAAAGATAGCAGAGTCAGGGAATATGGTGAGAAGGCAGGAACGGGGCACTGAATATGGATGATCAGCCATGATCACATTGAATGGCGGTGCAGGGTCGAAGGGCCGAATGGCCTACTCCTGCACCTATTGTCTATTGTCTAAACCAGCATCTGCAGTTCCTTCCAACACAAAGCATCAATGTCCTCTCTCCAGGTTTACAACTGGCAAAGTTGGGAGAGTACTTTGTCTGCTGCCAAAAGCATTTTGGGGGCAGGTCCTTCTTGCTACACTGTTGGAGGATCAGTCGCTGCTTTGACCACACTGCTGGGTTCAGAAATAATTTGGGCCATGATATTGGCCTTCCACGATCAGACAAAATTGACATCAGCACACCAGGCCAGATGGCTCAATACATTTGGAAAAGGTTTTATAAAATGGTTTTATAAAAGGATCTCTGCTTCAATAAAATCTCAGTGAAAAAATACTCACGGGACAGTAAAGAGGTTTACTGTGACTAAAATGTCCAGGACCAGACTAGTAAAAACTACTCATGGATTTGATTAAATTAATGTCTCATTCGCATATACTTGCTGTTAGTTAATTTGTGGCAATATGTAAAATTAAATTTTTTAGTGTTATTATTCCAGTGTGAAGGTTATCAAAAGTTTTTGAATGTTCATCTGATTAATTTGTGATTAATAATATTGCAGCTCTTCAGTTATTAATAACACAGCAATTGTTACAAGCTGTATGATCTAAAGTAGATGTTTGATGTGTAAACCTATTGATCACAGCATATTATTAAACATTTGATCTGCCATTTCACTTTGTAATTGCATTTTACTTTCATTAGTATTTGAAACCCCATCACTTTGATTTTAGACTGTATTATGAATCTAAATTATTTTTCATTAAGCTTTATTATCGCTTTTACTCATAGATTCGGGTTGGCATACTAATTGTCTATTTCTACCAAGGTCCAAACAGCCACAGTCCATTGCTGAATTCCTTCAGTGGAGACTACTCTGCCCCTTTCAATGTCACTAGTAGCGGCCACCAACTTTTTCTCCGCTGGTCTGCTGATCACGGTACCAACAAAAAAGGCTTCCACATCCGATATGTTGGTAAGTAGCTGATATCATCTAATACTGTCCTCCTTTATAATTCCCTTAAGTCAGAATTAAAGCAAGCTGGAATGCAATAAAACGCTTCAATACAGCTCTTTTCTCTTCCCAGCCTTTTACTGCAGCACTCCAGATTCACCGCCCCATGGTATCATACTCAGCCAAACAGGAGGGCAACTCAACAATATTGTTCGATGGGCATGTGAACCAGGCTACAGACTTATTGGGAACAGCACTGCCACATGCAGGAAATCACCATATGGATTTTACTCTTGGAACGTGGCTGTTCCTGCCTGTCAAGGTAAACATATTCAATTCATCGTTTCCGGTTGTTACACTTATTAAAATAGGACAAGAACATCTAGTGTTGTAGTTTCCTCCAACTCACAATCTCTAGTTCTCATCCTTGTCTTTAATACATCATGGCAGCTGTAAAATTAACTCTCACCATCCCAACGTTGTCCCCATCTTAGACAGTAAGCTGCTAATTGTCCAGTTAACGCTTCTGCATATCACTGGCCACAGTGTAGACCAATAATCTAGTGAGGAATCATCTGTAAAAGCAAAATTTCATCAATTTCTGTAAAATAACCATGTCAATTATTCTCGAATGAATGACATTCACGATGGCCTGTTTTAAATTATAATTTGTTTAGCCATTCATACCACAGTATTTTTTTACCTGTTGCTTTCAATATGATTCTGATCTCGCTGTAAAATATACAGTAGATTTTAATTTAAATGAGCAAATCTTCTGGGTTTTTATAGGGGATCTGTCTTTCGAGATTTGTATTATGGAGGGATGATCATCTAAACCCATAATATATGGGTTAGATTTTGGGCCAGTGCCCAAACAGTCAGCCACAGGGAGCCTCAATGATTTCTGCCCAGTGGCACTCACCCCTGTCATTGCTAAGTGCTTTGAGCGGCTGATCTTGGCTCACCTCAAAGCCAGCCTCCCCCCCACACTGGACCCCCATCAGTTTGCCTACCGGGCCAACAGGTCTACAGAGGACGCCATATCGGCGGCCCTACACTCTGCCCTGACCCACCTGGACAACAACAACTCCTACAACAGGTTGCTGTTCATTGATTTCAGCTCCGCTTTTAACACTGTCATCCCCGCCAGCTTGATCACCAAACTCAGCGGGCTTGGCATCTCCACCTCCCTCTGCAACTGGACACTGGATTTCCTCACCAACAGACCACAGTCTGTTAGGGTCAACAACCTCACCTCCTCCACTATAACACTGAACACCGACCGGCGTGCCACAGGGCTGTGTGCTCAGCCCTCTCCTCTACTCCCTCTTCACCCACGACTGCATCCCTAAGTACGGATCCAACGCCATCATTAAGTTTGCTGACGACACCACGGTGGTAGGACTGATCAGTGACAACGATGAGTCAGCCTACAGAGAGGAGGTTCAGCACCTGACAACCTGGTGTGCCAACAATAACCTCGTCCTCAACTCCAAGAAGACGAAGGAAATTATTGTCGACTTCAGGAAGGTCAGAGGGGGCAGACATACCCCCATCCATATAAACGGGACTGAGGTGGAGCGCGTCTCCAGCTATAAATTCCTCGGGGTACACATCTCGGAGGATTTGTCCTGGTCCCTCAACACCTCCAAGCTGATCAAAAAGGCACAGCAGCGCCTTTACTTCCTGTGGAGGCTCAAGAAAGCCCACCTGTCCCCCCAGATCCTGACCAACTTCTACCGGTGTACCATCGAGAGCATCCTGACCACCTGCTTCACGGTATGGTACAGCAGCTGCACTGTTGCGGACAGGAAGGCACTACAACGGGTGGTGAAAAACGCGCAGCACATCATCGGTGCCCCGCTCCCTGCCATGGATGCCCTCCACCGAAAACGGTGTCTGAAACGGGCTGGGAAGATCATTAAAGACCCCTCCCACCCCAACCATGGACTGTTTGCCCTCCTCCCATCAGGGAGGCGGTACAGGAGCCTCAGGTCTCGTACCAGTAGGATGAGGAACAGCTTCTACAATTATACCGTCGCATTGCTGAACTCGGAGTCCCGCCGATAGATTCCTCCGGTCCCTCCGTCCCCATTGTTAATTATTCTGTATTTTTGATTATTCTGTATCCTCTTTTTTTTTTAAATTTCTATATTGCACTACTACTACGGACTGACGCAAAACTGCATTTCGTTGTACCCATACTCAGTATTTGTGCAATGACATTAAAGTTGAATTGAATTGAATTGAATTGAATTGAATAACGGAATAAATATAATCCATCCTCTGGTTGTTTCAACTGAAGGGATTTGATTAAGTGACAAAGCCTCTTCTTCTTATCGAGTCCACACACAAGATTAGAAGTTGTTCAGCCAGAGCTGAACACACTTCTCGGCTTCTGCATACAATGGTGTCTGTCTTGTCGCTTCTTGTGCGTGGAAAGATTGGTGGAAACAGGACCGCGACGTGAACGCACTATCCTTTTTTCCCCAGTGACAAAGCTGATGGAGGCAAACGGATGTGAAATAGATGTTATGTGGAAGATCAGAACCAAACATGACTTATGGGACTTGTTTGAGATCTATCCCTTGTTAGCCAGTCATCGAATGGCATTGACCAACAAGAGATAATGGTCCAATTCACATATGCCACTAGAGGTGCTGCAACTTAAAAACATGATGTCGATAGCACATACTTATGTGTAATGAAAATACAGCCAAGTAGCTTAGACTAATTAGCTTAATAAGGTTGAGACCTTGTCTACGTTCCATTAAATAACAAGCTCTAAGTACCATGCTACATATTAACAATAGCTGTTGTTAAAAACATTTTTTGGACTGACATAAACTTCTGACCTGTTACAAGTAGAGATTAACTCCATTGAACTGATGCCAAAGTCTATAAATCCACCAAATGCAGGCAAGGACAGTAATATTGGACCGCTCACTAAAAATGCAAATCATTGAATCTTGGAGAATCACAGCATTGTTATGCCATGGAAAGAGGCACATTTGACCCATTGAATTAACACTGACTCATTGTAGAGCTATCTATTCAGGCTTATGTACTTACTTTGCCTGTCAACGCACAGACTGTTTACCCTTGAGTGTCGCTGCAATTCCATTTTTTAATTTCCGCATAAACAGTGAGTTGCTGATCATAACTGCAGTCAGTATAAAATAGACCCCTGTGGTTTTTTTAGCTTGCGTTTTAAAATCTGAGTGCCCTTGTCATCACGTTATCCAAAAATGAGAACGGCTACATTCTGTTTACTTTATCTAAACCAGTTATTATATTGTACATTTCTATGAAATCACTTGCCAACTTTCTTTGCCTCAAGGCAATGCACAAAGTGAATTTTACTCTGTGTGCATCAAGTAAACCATGCTTTTTCATGGGGAAAAAGAGGAAGATAGAAGGAATGCTACTGGAAATATCAGATTAGACTATGTAGTAAAAATGTCCCGCCACTGCCTGAGCTTGTTTTAAAAGCCATGTGATTTCCATAGAAATATGGCACATTGTAAATATGATTTACAACTACTATTAAGACAAAGTATTGATCTGGGCCAGTGTCATAACATACTAACATTTGTGTAAAGGGGTTATAATGACTGATGAGGCATTTGGGAATAGTCATACAAGAGTACTTGGGCTTATGTATTTCTCAAATTGGGAGAAGAATGGTAGAGAGTTAAGTTACTGTTAAGGGCCTGTCCCACATGTCCTTGGAAAGCAAATTACGCGGCCTCATGGTCGCGTTGAGCCGCGACGGTACAGTGAAGGTCGTGCGCAACTTCATTCGACCGCACAGCTGTGACATCATTTGAAGATGGACGCAAAATGCCGGAGTAACTCAGCAGGACAGGCAGCATCTCTGGAGAGAAGGAATGGGTGACATTTTGGGTCGAGACCCTTCTTCAGCCTCGACTTGAAACGTCACCCATTCCATCTCTCCAGAGATGCTGCCTGTCCCGCTGAGTTACTCCAGCATTTTGTGTCTATCTTTGATTTATCTTTGTGTCTATCTTTGATTCTCTGTGTATCCTAATTAACTAAAACACATTTTATTTCAAATTGTTGAGATGTAGACATTCTTCCCATTCAGATCCTTCCTCAATTAACTCAGATGTTTGAAGGGGATTTTTGTCTTTATATCATGTCTATCTTGAATTTTTAATTATTTTCGAAACTGTATATCAAAAGATCAGAACAGACTACAATCAGATTAAGTTTTATTTGACGATGTTTGTTGATAGAGCTACATGTTTGGAAAATACTGCAGCCGTAAGAGTACTCCTCAATATTGTATTTAACTCTCCTTTCCAAGTACATCTCTTTGTAATATTAGGAGAAAAAAACAACAACATTTGGAGATATATGTGCAGTACAATGACTTGATTATCAGGAAACAAACTCATTTGTAACCCCCACTTCTTCGATCGATCGGATTTTCCATCTGATATTTGTGTACACAACTCATTCGTGATAAATGGACTATCCAGCCACAATTGACATTGCTGCTTTACATGTTAATGTTTCGACATGTGGTGCAAATTTCAGGATAGCTTACACTAGCTGAAGCAGATTGGTGTGATTGAAACCTTGTTGGCAATTTCGGAAGGTGACGTGCACACTCTTTTTAAGCACTGCTGGAAATTATTGCTTAGCTTTGGAAAGGTTGCATCTAACAGGTCAGAACAGGGGCAAGAGCAATGAGCCTGATCATTCAGTTGTTGTTCTCAAAATCTTAGTCTAAAAGCAAAGAGGCCCTCAAAGCCCATCGACTCAAGATGCCATTGAGATTCAATGTCACTTGCCAAAATTGACTGAAGAGGCAAATGCTATTGCTCTGAATTTGTTCAACTTTATCCAACATTGAACTCTAATACTGAGGAAGTGACAGCAATTCCATGAAGCATGAATTTGCTATTGCTCTCTCAGGACCAGAACATTTGTTGCTACTCTGCAAGTGCCTTTGCTGTCAGCCAGTAATCACATTGGTAATGTGGCTGAAAGCCAGGCCATCTCATCCAAAACTGTGTTGAAGGACTTCCATTGCTTTTTGTATCCTTCTTCATCCAAATGAGCAATCTTCTATCAGTTCAAGAGAACAGTGCATTATAGCACTAGACCAGACAAAAACACTTGGAAGGTAGCCACCAAGACTATGCCAGGTTCATCTCAGACATGAAAACATCTTCATGAAATATTCAAGGAGGTTAACCGTCCTGGCCAGATCTCTTCTCCCTTCTCCTCCTGCCCCCCATAATGGTGGAAATTCAGCAGTTGCACAGTCAAAACGTTCATTTTTTAAATTCCAAAAGCACAATGTATACAGAATATACAGTTCAATTTGATAGACACCACGAGATGCATAACAACCGTGCAGTTGTTATTTGAATGCACAATTTCTATTGAATTGACATCCATAGCTCCCAATCCAATTTCTGGGCCATCATTTTTAACATTCAGTCCAGAGGATGTAAAATCATATCATGACCTTTGCTTATCTCCAACTTGGCTTCCATTGTGGGCTTTATTACACATTGCTTTGGTTGGTGCTGTCTGTGGTCTCTTATGGCACAATTCCAGAAGCAACTCAAAATGTTCATATCTGGAATACTCTCAGCCCATCTGAAATCCTGGTCTCATTTAAAAAATAAGTCTGAAATGAATGATTTTCATTATAGTTCTCTTCACCCTATTTTTGCTAATTCATGAAAGGATCAAATCCCAAGCAGATGATATTCTATCCTTTGACAAAATGGCATGAGGGTGCCAACAGCATTGGGTCTGAATCTGCATGTTATAATGAGTTTCTGCACATGCCAGAGCTGGGCATCGAGATTGTGGCCTATTGAAGATGTCAGGTCACACCCCATTGGAGAGGTCCACCTGCTGAAAAGCAAATATGCAAAGAAACAAAATGGTTACTGCTTAAGGGCAAGCATGTAATCGCAACCACAACAATTAAAGGAAACTGTAGTCAGAAGTTGGCTGTTTTACATTTTGTTATAAAAATTGTGAATTGCTGTCTTTTTCTTTGATAATTGATGATATATAAAAGACAAGGAACAATAAATATTGCACATTATTTTGTGTCAAAGTAAAAAAAATCACACCAGTGATTCCATATATACCAGTGTATATATATGGTCTATAGACACACTGAAAATCTTCCATTTTGTATTATGTTTACATATTCTGTTGTGCTGCAGCAAGTAAGAATTTCATTGTCCTATCTGGGACACATGACAATAGAACTCTCTTGACTTTTGACTTGACACGGTTTTTCCCTCAGTCATAACATTTGTACTCCAAGTCTGTGCCCTGCTTAAGAAGTGTGGAATAAGTACAACTTAGATAAGCGTCATTGAGTTGTACAGCATGGAAACAGCCTCTCTGGCCCCCATGTCCATTCAGACCATTTTTGCCCATCTATTCCCGCCTCATGTACCTGCATTAGTTCTGTACCCTTCCATATCTTGCCTATTTGAATTCTGATCAAAATGTCTCCCAAATGTAGTGATTGTATCTGACTCCACCAGTGCCACTGTCAGCGAGTTTCAGGTATCGCCCATTCACTGTAGAAAACTGTAAAAACAACTTTCATGGAAAACAAACCCTACCTGTCCCATCTCTCTCCTTAACTAAAGTCCCCCAGTCCAGGCAACATCTAGGTGCATCTTCTCTGCACACTGTACTGCTCAACCACCCCTGTCCTCTGGAGTGGTGACCAAAAGTATCCACGGTACTCTAAGGTGGGCTAACCAATGTTTTATATAGTTACAATGTTTTATGTTCTTTGCCCTAACTTAGGAAGGCAAGCATGCTGCATATCTTCTTCACTGCCATATTTACCTGCATTGCTAACATTTCTAGGGACCTTATCATTTACTGAGAATGTCCTGCCCCTATTAGACTTGCAAAAATGAATCACCTCACACTTCACAGAACTAAATTCCAATCATCCTCCCAAATTTCCACCTGAACTCTATCCTGCTATCATCTTGGACTCCCTTCCTGCAAGCCACAATATGAACTGACTAATAATGCTATCCATTAACATACAGGTTATTCCTTCTACATTCTCTTCCAGGTTGTTAAGATATATCAGCAACCACTCAGATCCCAGCATCAATCTTTGCGGTACACCACTAGTCAAAGTTTTCCAATTAGAAAAGTATCCCTCCACCAGTGCATTCTGCCTCCTTTCACCAAGCCATTCTCTGATCCAAATAACCAACTCACCTTGGATTGCATGTCCCTTAACATTTTGGACCAGCCTACCATATGAGACCTTGTCATATGCCTTACTAAAGTCCATATGGACAACCTATTTCTCCTGACTTTGTCAAGGGAGGGATATGGATCATGTGCAGTTCAAAGAGATTAACCAATCTTGTGACTTGTTCGACATTGTAGGCCAAAGGACCTTATTCTGTGTTGCACAGTTCTATGTTCTATGTCAGTCTTCTCACTTACCCACAAAATACTCAATCAAATTAAAGAGACAGGATTTCTCCCACACAAATCCATGCCTACCATCTCTGATTAGTCTGTCTTTCCAAACGTATATGAATCCAGTCCCTGAGGATTTTCTCCAATAATCTCCCCACCATGAAACAAGGCACTATGGCCCTGTGGTTACCTGCCTCATTTTGGCTGCCCTGCTGAAATAAAGGAACATTGTTAACTCTCCTCCAGTCTTCTGGTTTTTCATTGGCTTGTGGCTAATGAAGATGCAGAAATCTTCTTCAGGGACTCAACTCTCTGATCCCTTGCTTACCATGGCACACTGTGATAAATCTCCATCTACCCATCCCTGAGCTCAGCATCTCCTATGTCATTCCCCTTGGTGAACAGAAATGAGAAATTTTCATTTTCGACTTTATCCACGTTGCCTGACTCCACTCCTTTGATACCTAAGGAAATCCACTCTTTCCCTGGCTATCTCTTGCTCTAGGTATACTCATTGAATGCCTTGGAATTCTCCTTAATCTTACTTACCAAGGATATTTCTTGCTTAAGTTCCCTCTCAACAGTCTATATTCTTCAAGAGACTCCCTCAATTTTACTTACATCTGCCACATGTTGCCTTTATTTTTCTTAAACCTGTTAAGTTCTACAAATACAGCTTTGCATAAACCCTGTTAGTGTGTGTCATTCACGAAGTGGGTGATTTGTTGCAGCAATATCTTGTGGCGTGCCCAAAGCATCAGTGACCGGAGGAGTATTTGCCACTGATTACTCAGTGAGCACAAGGGTCAACTATTTTTGCAATGATGGCTATCGGCTTTCATCAAAAGAGCGCTCCACTGCCCTCTGCCAACAGGATGGTACATGGAGCAATCAGAACCGTCCACCCAGGTGCATTGGTAAGGAATTTAAACACCCTGCTCTTCATTTGTGATGTATTATGCTTTTAAAATGCACACTAACTATTGATAGAAATGAAGACTAATAAATGCTTTGTATACCACATGGAGACACTTCAAAATAATTTATATCCTTCTCTCAGATATTTAAATATTCTACTTTCAAAGGATTTTATCCATGTTTTTGTTAACATATTTTTGTGCTCTTAAGAAAACTTCCAAAGAACGCTACATAAATAGTTGTAAAAATGTCTATCCAATTGCAGGATGGTCAACAGTAGCAGAGGTGGGAAAATTGTAAGCTTGAAGGATTTTAAAGTTTTTTTCTACGCTCTCTGGAACACGGGAAATCTGCCACACGCGGCCTTTGATAATGATCCTTTATGGATGGTCTCAGTGATAGCGTGGTCTCTGATCTCATTAGCAGCAGGAATATATTCCTGTAAATAGTTGATGAATTAGGACATGTGGGAATTGCTGGCAAATCTGAAACCCAAGCAATTAAAGAGGCAGAGGCTATATAAATGTGTAATTGTAACAGTGTTAAAGAGAACAGAATTAATTTTATATTTATGACTGAAGGGAACAGTTCAACTATGTCCCCAAGCTTAATGTTGGGCCAGTTCTTCATTATGATATAGATTAAGAACAATTACTTTTAAATGCCTCTGTGTAGATCATATGATTACATTTTCCCCTTCATCTTGGGAGATTTAGGATAGAAAAAAAGGAAATCCTGACAGCCTTTGTTTCTGTCAAGCTGCCTCAATTCAACTTTGGAACGTTTTGGGGGATGGTCTTAATGTCAGTAGCAATCATTGATAGTTTATGCACAATTTGCAGATAACTCAACATTTGAGATGATAATAAAAAATGAAAAGATAGCTTCCATTGGCCTTGGAATTGAAATTTACCCTTCTTTATGGAGCTGAATGGGCCGAATGGTTTAATTTTGCTCCTATCATTATGACCTTATGGTCTTATCTGAAATGCACTGATTCAGAAAACATTCTGGTAAATCTCCTCTCCAGCCTTTCATGCACAATCCTATCCTTCCTACAATGTGGTGACCAGAACTGTACACAGTATTCCACATGGGGCCAAAGTTGTCATATCAGTTCTAACTCTGATATTTCATGTCACAGCCAATAAAGGCAAATGTGTCCACTTTCTTCATCGTCTTATCCACCTCTGCTATCACTTTCAGGAATGTTTAGACTTGTACGCCTGGAACTATCTTTTTATGGACACTTCCAGGACTCCAACCATTTATTGTGTGCATGCCCTCCAAAAATGCTTCACTTTGTGCCAGTCAGAATTTAATTACATTTACCATTACTTCATCCAACTTTCCAGCTACTGTAAATCATGGTGTAGTCTTAAGCAGCCTTTTTTTTTTAAACTATCTACGATCCCACAAATTGCTCAGGATTGTAAGTCACATTGTTCTGAGGAGCACCTATCATCTGCATTCTTAGAAGAAGAACTATGATTTTGTAACATTGTTCTCTCTACAGCAGCATTTGTAACAGGATACTGCCTCGTGCAGGTCCCTGGTCAGTACAGGAAGCATGCTTCAGTAAGGTCTGAAGAAGGGTTTCGACCCGAAACGTCGCCTATTTCCTTCGCTCCATAGATGCTGCCTCACCCGCTGAGTTTCTTCAGCATTTTTATCTACCTTCGATTTTCCAGCATCTGCAGTTCCTTCTTAATCAGTAAGGTCCTCATTAGGTTTTGAAACTCGTCCACTCTCTTCCGACCCTCTCTCCACCTGCCACATCCACAGCCTATCCCTCCCCACCCCACATCCAAAATGTCCTCCCAAGCCAAGAAGTTGAGACCCAAGCTTTAATCTCCAGGAATTCCATTGTCGGCTTCAATTTCTTCATGCCCGCTAGCAAGACTGATCTCTGGGGATCTTCTCGAATTGTGATGAAATATAAGATCTTTCTGGTTATCATTAGTTATTTATGTTTCTGAATTATACTTCTTACCAGAAGCTGAGTGTAACACATTGAACTTAGTAACATAAGCTGGATTATCCTGAAGAACGGTTGGTGAGGCTGAGAGCATCCATTGTTATTAAAGTGTAAATCAAACTGCAGTTTCCACCTAAGTAGGTAAATGAGCGAACGCAGAAGTTGTCGTTTAAGATACCGTGCTCCTCCAACAAACAATGCAAGAAAGCTCTCTTGCTGAGACAAGTGTAGGAAGGAACTGCAGATGCTGGTTTAAACCGCAGATGGACTAAAAAAGCTGGAGTAACTCAGCAGGTCAGGTAGCATCTCTGGTGAGAAGGAATGGGTGACGTTTCGGGTTGAGGCCCTTCAGACTGAATTGGCTTTGAAATATATGGAGTTACAGCATGTAAAAAGATGTCTCACTCTCGTCTGAAAAATGTTGAGGTCTATTCATTCCCATGTAGTAAAATGGTAAATCTTAATCTCCACCAACAAAGAACATTTCTGGCATGCCAAATTAATTTGGTCTTGTGCAGTCTCATTTCTTCATATTCTAATTAATGTTAATTTGAAAAAAACATTACATTTCCATTCTGTTTCTTTTATCTCTCAATCTCATCTTTCATTTCCTCCCTTCAATGTGTTTTCTGAATCTGCTTTGACTTTGAATTAACTATCTAGCTGTCACTTCTTTTTTGCCTTTCTCCGCTGTTCATTCCTAATTATTCAAGGTGATTGGCCTGATCTTACAACTGGCAGATTTCCTATTGAGAATGGGCTTTACATTGGTTCAGTAATTGCTTGCTGAGGGCAAAATCCAATTCATTATTTTTTTGGAGTTATTGTTTACGCAAATTCGGATAATCATTAGAGAGAGCGAAGAGCATTTGAATATATTTATTAGATTTTCCAACTTTATAACTAATCATTGAATTGTTCATCTTGTTATCAGTGATGACATGCTCAAGCATCAGTTCGTTCACTTTGGAACATGGTAGTTGGCGAGTGTTGAATGGATCAAATTATGAATTCAGAACAAAGGTTGTCTTCACCTGCAACCCTGGCTACTATCGACTTGGGCCGACTGCTATCACATGCTTGGCCAATGGAACTTGGAGCTGGGGAAGAGCAAGACCACGCTGTCTGAGTAACTATCATTTAACAATTGTTTTGACCTACATTCGACAGTCCCAACACCGATATCTATGATGTGTTACACTCTGGTAGAAATATCAGATCACATGTATCCCAGTATAACAAAATCTCAAAGGGATAGAGGAGCAGAAGGTTCTCAGAATAAAAATACTTCAATTACTAGACTACAATTAACAGAACCAAGTGCAATAATTTATTAATAAATGGATAAAATTGATGTGTTGAAGTTAAGATAAACATATTAAATCTTGGTGAGAACACTCATGAGGTACTGTATCGAGTTCAGGAAGAATGAAAAACAAAATTAAGTAGAACATAAATACGCCTATGCAGGGCCAAATATGCTACCCTGTGTAATTTCTGTTGTACATTTGAATATAAAATTCCTGATATAGGTTTAGTCATAACCTTCAGTTCCTTTTCCACACAGTTTTGGCCCTTCTGTTTTCTGCCATTTCACAATGGTGCTGAATGAACTATCCCGTGTCCACGCCTTTCTAAAGTGATATATACAACCCAATCAATATATTGAGTCTCAGCAATGCAAACTATTACACGATTCTATTAGAATGATTTTATTTTCTCCTTTCATTTTGCAGTTATCTCTTGTGGAGAATTAGGACACCCTGCGAATGGCAAAAAAATAGGAACTCAAACCACCTTTGGAGCTACTGCCATCATAACCTGTGAAGTAGGCTACATATTAGTTGGGTCGATAGTCAGGGAATGCCTGGCATCGGGTCTTTGGAGTGGATCTGAAACAAAGTGTTTAGGTATGACTTCTTAGGTACATCTGTTGTTCTTGCCTTTAACAATTAAACAGGTTGAAAACTACAGCTGTAAATGTTCAATGATGTTCTAAGTAATGAGGAGACAAATGCTTAATTAGAAATGTTAGTTGTATCTCTGATAAATTTAAAGGAGGCGTCCCTTGAGATCGAAAGTGTCATGTTACCTTTTACTTTGACTTTTAAGCTGGCCACTGTGGAGTTCCGGATCCAATAGTCAACGGCCAAGTGGTTGGAGAGAATTATGGCTACAAAGATACAGTGGTTTACCAATGTAATCCAGGGTTTCGTCTAATTGGTTCATCGGTACGAATATGCCAGCAGGATCACAACTGGTCTGGCCAGCTCCCAATTTGTGTGCGTAAGTAAGAATGTTGAGGTTTTTCTTCATGCATGAACAATACATCTGGTAACTAAAGGGATATGGACCAAATACGGGCAGGTGGGACTAGTGTATCTGGGTCGTGTTGGCTGGTGTGGGCAGGTTGGGCTGAAGGGCCTGTTTCTACACTGTATCACTCTATGACTCTAAAGGCTGCCAGTGTTGTGAATGACGTACTGAAGTGGCTGCCAGAGATCTACAGCATGTTTGTGGTCGCCTACGCCAACAAAATATTGGAATCAACGCTGTGGATCATGGAATCTGTGCACAACTTGTGTATTGTGCCAAATTAGCATTTGAATCTTTTTACAACTAGGCACCTGTCCGTAATGCATTGGTGATATAAGCCACGCAACATTTGATGGAAATGGAAAGGTTATCATTACTGTTTAAATACAAAATGATACCTATCTGAGACTATGACCACCTATACCCTTCTCTCGTATCTGTGGTGTTCACTCTGTCTCATACTAGAAAACAGAACATTGTATAATGAGCAGGTGGATTTTTTATGCTGCAGACCAATAATAAAGCCCCGAGGTTTTTGCTGAAAGACACTGGCGTTAAGTGAATTATAACAATAATGAACTAAGCGTGCGTTCTGCATGTCCAAGACAATTTCTGGTGGTGTAACACCTAGGCTGCGTCACTCTGCTCTCCTGTGACCAAGTTGTGGCAACAAATATAAGTACATTTTAATCATTAAATGGTCAGGTGCTCTTTAGGAAAGGAAGAGTAGAACATACACAATGAATTGAGAATTTTGTAGGACCGAGTTTAGTTTAGTTTTGAGATACAGCGCCGAAACAGGCCGTTCGGCCCACCGTGTCCGCACCGACCAGCGATCCCCGCACATTAACACTATCCTACACACACTAGAGACAATTTACACCTATACCAAGTCAATTAACCTACAAACCTGTACGTCTTGGGAGTATGTGAGGGGAGATCTAGGAGAAAACACACGCAGTCACGGGGAGAAGGTACAAACTCCATACAGCCAGCACCCATAGACAGGATCAAACCCGGATCTCTGGTGCTGTAAGGCAGCAACTCTACCATTGTGTTACCATGCTGCCCATGGCGTACTAGTCCAATAACCTTCAATGGTAGACAACATGGTGAATAAGGCATACAACATAAGCATAAAACAACAGCAGCATAAGCTGCTGGGATCGCAGCTATTTACAATATACATTAATGATTTAGATGAAGGGATTAAAAGTAACATTAGCAAATTTGCAGATGACACAAAGCTGGGTGGCAGTGTGAACTGTGAGGAGGATGCTATGAGGCTGCAGGGTGACTTGGACAGGTTGGGGGAGTGGGCAGATGCAATGGCAGATGCAGTTTAATGTGGATAAATTTGAGGTTTTCCACTTCGGTGGCAAGATCAGGAAGACAAATTATTATCCGAATGGTTTCAATTTAGGAAAAGGGGAAGTACAACGAGATCTGGGTGTCCTTGTAGATTAGTCACTGAAAGTTAGCACGCAGGTACAGCTGGCAGTGAAGAAAGCTAATGGCATGTTGGCCTTCATAACAAGAGGAGTTGAGTATAGGAGCAAAGAGGTCCTTCTGCAGTTGTACAGGGCCCTGGTGATTGTGTGCAGTTTTGGTCTCCAAATTTGAGGAAGGACATTCTTGCCATTGAGGGAGTGCAGCGTAGGTTTACGAGGTTAATTCCCAGGATGGCGGGACTGTCATATGTAGAATTAGAAGGATGAGGGGATATCTTATTGAAACATATAAGATTATTAAGGGAGTGGACACGCTAGAGGCAGGAAACATGTTCCCGATGTTGGGGGAGCCCAGAACCAGGGGCCACAGTTTAAGAATAAGGGTTAGGCCATTTAGAATGGAGATAAGGAAAAACTTTTTCACCCAGAGAGAGGCGAATCTGTGAAATTCTCTGCCAGAAAGCGGTGGAGGGCGGTTCTCTGGATGCTTTCAAGAGAGAGTTAGATAGAGCTCTTGAAGATAGCGGAGTCAAGGGACATGGGGAGAAGGCAGGAACGGGGTACTGATTGGGGATGATCAGCCATGATCACATTGAATGGCGGTGCTGGCTCGAAGGGCCGAATGGCCTACTCCTGCCCCTATTGTCTATTGTATATTGTCTATTGTTTATAAGCGCAGGTAGATTAGAGTATAGCTTTGTAAATGATTGATTGGACCAGAGGTTGTGTCCTGTGTCCAATTCTGGTCACTACACACTAGAAAGGATATTTTTACACTGGGGTGGGCACAGAAGAGATTCACAGGATGTTGCCTGAGCTGGTGGGTTTCACCTATGAAGAGACAGCGGGCAGTTTGGGTTTATTTTCTTTAGAGAGGAGGTGGAGTGGAGACACGAGGAGCATCATAAACAGATTAAATAATAGTGTAGGAAGGAACTGCAGATGCTGGTTTAAATCAAAGACAGACATAAAAAGCTGGAGTAACTCAGCGGGACAGGCAGCATCTCTGGAGAGAAGGAATGGGTGGCGTTTCGGGTCGAGACCCTTCTTCAGACTGAGAGTATGAAAGTGTAAATAGTGCTACAGGCAGTGAATCATTGCACAGAAAAACATGTTCAAACAATTAGTCTCTTGAAGATTTGCACAGCTTTGTATTAACTTTGTTTGCAGGCATAAGCATGTGTCTGTATCGGAAAATAACGTGAAGAATTATTATGTTTGCGCCCAGTCAGAAGAGCAAATCAAGTGACATAAATGGCTGAAGATTGTATGTTAAAAGCAGTATCTACATTTATATTTAAATAGCTAATTATATTTAAAAATGCAGGAATTAACTCCTTCATTGAGGATAATCAAGTTTCAGAATTAGTTATTGAGGAATACAGCATGGAAACTTGCCCTTCAGACAACTCGTCTATGCCGACAATTATGTCCCATCTAAGCTAGTTCCATTTGCCCCATATTCCTCGAAACCTTTTCTATCCATATACCTGTCAAAATGTCTTTTACATGTTGTTATTGTACCAGCCTCAACACTTCCTGTCAAGCTCATTCCTATACCCACCGCTCTCTTTATGAAAAAGATTGCTCCTCAGGTTTATATAAATTCTTTCTGTTCTCACCCTAAAACTATGCTTGGTTCCCCTACCACTGGAAATAGACTCTGTTCATTTATCCACTCTACTTCCCCCCATGAATTTACACACCTCTACAAGATCACCACTCGGTCTCCTGTTCTCCAAGGAATAATGTCGTAGCTAGTGGAACCTCTCCAGCCTTCGACTCCTGGCAATACCCTTCTAAAACTTCTCTGCACTCGTTCAAGCTTAATATCATCTTTCCTACACCAGGGTGACCAAAATTGAACACAGTAGTCCATGTTCACTCCAGTGGTCTCTTTGCCTCACGAGAGTCCTCCTGGTATCTGCAGTACCCCTGACTCAGAACTTCAAGGGTCCAAGGTTCCACTGCAGAGTCTGATCTCCGTAATCAAATTGCACAGTGCGAGGGTGCAGCACTGCTAAAAGTACTGAGATTCAGGTAAGACGATGAGCCAAAGTCCCGTTCGTCCTGTGAAGATGACATGAAATGAGCCATGGCCATTGCTGCTAGAGGAGGAAGCAGGTTGCCCAGAGTTTTTTGATCAAACACAGAGGTTTTCCGTACCACATTCACCCTTCAATCAGCGTTACTTAAGCAAAACACAGAAGATGCCGGAAGACCTCAACTAGCCAGGCAGTACCTGTGGAAAGTGAAACCACCTAACTTTCGCGTCACTGATAATTCCACTTTCCACAGACGCTGTCTGACTGACCCAGTCTCTGACCCAGTCTCTCCAGCAGTTAATTTGTAATTCCCTCTCACATGAGTCTTGGTACCCAATTTCCATCATTGTGCCATTCCAACGTTCCATTCACAGTAGCTAAATAAGGTATATGGTATGTTTGCCTTCATTTGCATTGAGTATAAGAGTCAGGATGTCATGTCGCAGCTTTATAGGATGTTGGTTGGGCCACATTTTGAAGTATTGCGGGCAGTTCTGGTCACCGCATTACAGGATGGGTGTGGAGGCTTTGGAAAGTGAGCAGAAGAGGTTTACCAGAATGATGCCTGGATTAGGGGGGTATGATCCACAGGGAGAGGCGGACAGACTTAAATTGTCTTCTCTGGAATGCCAGAGGTTGAGGGGAGACCTGATAGAAGTATATAAAATTATGAGAGGCATAGATAACGTAGAGATTCTGAACCTTTTTCCAGGATGGAAATATAAAATACTGGAAGACATAGCTTTGTGAGGAGAGGAATAGGTTGTTTACACAGAGGGTGGTGAGTGCCACAAAAATGCTGCTGAGGGTTGGTGATGCAGGAAAAAATGATAGTTGCATTTAAGAGACTTTTGGATAGGCACATGGATATGCAGGCCATAGAGGGATATGGATTCTGTGCAGTCATTATGTGCTGAAGGGCCTGTTGCTATGTTCTATATTCTAATTGGAAAAGTGGTGGTTTGCAGAAGGAATGACAAGTTGGTTATGTGTAACATTCCCTATACATTTAAATTTATGCCATTGGTGCAGATTGGAGCCCCAAATTTAATGTACATCCGCATTTTGTTACAAACATTTTATAGCAGCAAAGCTGATACTATTATTAGTGTTACGCATGGACAATGAATTATTGATATTTAAAATGGTACCATGTCCTTTCTGTCCACAGTTGTAACAGTACTCTTCAGTACAAGGATAGGCAATTGTTTGCAACAGATACCTACAACTATTGAGGTGTTTTAAGTCTGGGGAGATTGGTTTTCTGTGGAGTGGGATCTTGAAATCACAGTCCATCTTCAATCCAGCTACTCGTGGCTTCGTGGATATGACAGAAAAGTGGTTGTTATTATTATTGATTCCAACAGCCTGGATTACTTGACTGATTTTGAATCTTATCATGCCTGTCAGAGAATGTAATCAATTAAGTAAACCTGGAATTCAAATTTGCTAGTTCATTGTAAACAAAAGTCCATTTGGGACCATTCATGCATTTCAGAAAAGAAAATCTTCTGTATTTACTCAGATTCATGTGATACAAAACCCTCAGTAATCGGGTTGACCGCTAACTGCACATTGTAGTGGACTACACTGCACACTGAAGTGGAAAATAAACTGTAGTTTGCAATGAATAGAGGACAGAAGTAGTGAGAAGGCATAGGTGGATGGGAAGTAGCAATCTAACAGCTTGTAGTTTGTTGCTCATCTCTTGTGTTACTGCTATTTCAACTTTAATTGTCTGAGCTTTTTGGGATTCAGAAAACCTAATAGGCAAAGGAATATGAGATCTACTGGCTGCAGATTGTTTGTGTTCTTCAATGAACCCAGTGGAACTAATGTACATATTTACAAAACTTTTGTGTTATTGTATCCTTCACCAAATATTTCAATTTGCCTACTGATTATCACAACTTTTCAAATCACCCTCTTCTGCTTGCCCATTATATTCCTTAAATGTTCTTAACCGTGCCTGAGGGCGGCATGATGACGTAGCCATAGAGTTGCTGCCTTACAGCGCCGACAGCTCCGGAGACCCAGGTTTGATCCCGGCTACGGTTAATTGACTGTACAGAGTTTGTACGTTCTCCCCATGGTTTTTCTCCGAGAACTTCAGTTTCCTCTCACACTCCAAAGACGTACAGTTTTGTAGATTAGTTGACTTTGAATAAATGTACAAGTAAGTAAGTTTATTGGCCAAGTATTCAAATACAAGGAATTTGCCTTGGCGCTCCGCCCACAAGTAACAACATGACATAGAGTGACAGTTACAAATGACTCAGAAAACACTAAACATTAATAATAATAAAACATTAATGATAAAACAAAATTGTCCCTAGTGTAGGATAGTGTTAATGTTTGTGGGGATTGCAGGTCGGTGCGGACTCGGTGGGCCGAAGGGCCCGTTTCCGCGCTGTATCTATATAAAAAACTCCCCCAGTCCTGATCCTGAGTCCAATCCCCACATAATATTGTGTTGCATTGGACAACAATCTTCCATTTAACTCTTCCAGCCTCCCGTACCTTTCTCATTTGCCAACTAGATTAATTCTCCCCAACTCATCATCCCAATTTTCCCACTTAATCTCTTCTAATGGTTATTGCCTACTGCAGAAAGCTACCTGCCAATCGCAGTCATTTGATAAAGCTTGCCATGGCCAGGATATGGAAACAAAAGATGGTAACTATCTGTGCTGTTAAACTCAGCAAGATCTGAAGGAACACGTTGGTTTAGTTTAGTGTAGAGATACAGCGCGGAAATAGGCCCTTCTGCCCACTGAGTCGCACCGACCAGCGATCCCCGCACACTAACACAAGCCTACACACACTAGAGACAATTTATATATATACCAAGCAAATTTACCTACAAATCTGTACGTCTTTGGAGTGTGGGAGGAAACCAAAGATCTCAGAGAAAACCCACGCAGGTTACGGGGAGAACGTACAATCTCCGTACAGAGAGTACCCATAGTCAGGGTCAAATCCAGGTCTCCGGCGCTGTAAGGCAGTAGCTCTACTGCTGCGCCACCATGCCGCCCTTAAATGCTGTTAAATAATTTGTGGACTTTGCAGATAACCTATGAACTGAGTAAGCAGCAATTTATTTTGTTCATTTAATAACACTCACCATCTGTGTGCATTTTGCTTAGTCAAAACAAAAGTATGCTAATTATTTTTTAAATAGTTTACAATAAAGCTTTTGGGTAATTTTTAACAGTGGTGGTAACAGAACATGTATTCAGTGCATCCACTGTCTGTTACACATCCCGCCCAGCATTACTTTCCATCATTCCCTGCTCACCTAACGTTCACTCTGATGCTTTTAAAAAATAATTTGTTTGTTATTCTTTCACTTCAAGTGCAACCGAGATAAAAGGAATTCTGATTTTTGCCTCTGTCACACTTATCTTACAAAAGGATTATGTATTATTGTGGTGAAGGAAAAAAAACGATGCCCAGAGGAGTCAAGAACTTACTGATAAATGGACATTATGAATCATTTCTTATGTTTATATCTTCAAGAATAAGAAATGTATTTAAAAAAAACATAAAAATATGAAATGCTTATTCCTGCACAGTTGATTGCTATTCCCTCCTTTCTCATCCTGGTCCAGTTGCATTCCTTTCCACCAGTGATGTCTACCAAATGCTAAATTTCCTCTGGTCACTTTTATATGAAAAGGCTTTACTGTGCTTTAAAAAAAATGTGTTGTTGATTTTGTGAGTGTAACACCTGAAAAAAAACAGGATGCAAGAATGGATATAAGTACGTCATATAACCAATTTAGTGTTTGTCTCAGTCAAATAACTGGTTAGAAGGGGCATTTTCTCCTTTGCTATGGTGGATGATCAGTATTTTGGATGGCGAGGTTATGATCAATGCTGAGAGATAATCACGGATAATTATTATTTTTCTAAAAGTCTTGTCCCACGGTACGAGTTCATTCCAAGAGCTCTCCCGAGTTTGCCCTGATTCGAACTCGGAGATTTATGGTAATGGCCACTCGTCGGTACTCGGGGCTCTTGTGGACATTTATCAACATGTTGAAAAATCTTCACGAGTCTTCCAATGCTTACCTGCCGTTAGCGAGTCTTCCCGAGTACCTGCCGTTAGCGTTACGAGCCGCTAAAAGACGTCCCCGAGCTCCGAAGTACCCGCTACGTTCATTCACCGTGCTTACCACGAGTTTGATTTTTTTTAAAACTCGGGAGAGCTCTTGGAATGAACTCGTACCGTGGGACAGGGCTTTAACTCATTCTGTGCACATTTAGGTAGTTTCAAAGTTAAGTTAGATTTATAAGAATTTCAGATTGTTGGTCATGTATTTCTTCTAGCAATCAGTTGTGGTCATCCTGGAAGTTCAATTTTTGGGAAAACCTCCGGAAATGTTTTCAACCTCAATGATGTCGTAACATTTTCCTGCAACACTGGATATGTGATGGATGGGTCAGCCAGATCTCAGTGTCAGACGAACAGGCAATGGAGCTGGCCGATACCCACATGCAGAGGTAAGTGTAGATTTCATCTGAAACTGAGATAAATTGTATGCATGAAGAAAGCAAAAATTGATAGTAACTGGCATTGTTATGGGCTAAATATACTTTTATATAAATCTGACTGAAGCATGAAGGTGCATCTTTTAATATTAGTGAATTCTAGTTTGCCATAATACGTACAGTTTTATTAAGTCTTGAGTAAGAAATGCTAATTCTCAGGCAGAAGCACTGGGGAACTGGTATAAACCATAGAAAGTCACAAAACTCTCAAGATAGACATGATGTAAAGGCAATAATCCCCTTCAAACATCTGAGATAATTGTGGAAGGATCTGAATGGGAAGAATGACTACATATCAGCAATTTGAAATAAAATGTGTTTTAGTTAATGTGTAGGAAGGAACTGCAGATGCTGGTTTAAATTAAAGATAGACACAAAAAGCTGGGGTAACTCAGCGGGACAGACAGCATCTCTGGAGAGGAGGAATGGGTGACATTTCAGGTCGAGACCCTTCTTCAGAATGGTTAGGGATAAGGGAAACAAGAGATATAGTCGACGATGTAGAGAGATAAAGAACAATGAATGAAAGTTATGCAATAAAGTAACTGATAAAGGAAACAGGCCATTGTAAATTGTTTGTTAAATAAAAACGAGAAGCTAGTGCGACTTAGGTGGGGGAGGGACAGAGAGAGAGTATAGTGTAGAACCAGGGCTTCAGCAACTGGTGTAGGGAGCACCTACTATTCAATTCTACACCATTAAATCATCTGAATTTATGACCTTCTGTGCACATGTTGTTTTTTTCTGATGTGGAAAAATCCATGTTAAAGACATGAACACAAACATTTTTTTTTTTAATTTTTATTTATTAGAAGTACATTACATTACAACCACATACATTAATACTCGTCATTTATATCTTCTTACAATTAATGTACTCCCTTTATTTATTTTTTTACACTAGAAAAAGAAAAGATTGAAAGAAAGAAGAAAGTGAAGGAAAAAGTGCAAGTGTAGAAAAGTGTAGAAAATGTAACAACAAAAAAGGACGAAGACCCTATAAGAGCGAAATTAAAAACAAAAAGAAAAAGAGTTAAGAAATAGGCCCTAAGAAAAGAAAAGAGAAAGAGAAAAAAAGAGAAACAAATGTTTTTTTTTGAGCATCACGTAAATAGGACATACCAACTCTTCAACTATCATCCCCCCTTACCTGACCTCAATTTTTTTATTTTTTTAAAGTACTTTTGCACCCTATGTTTGTAATAATTCTATAAATGCAGACCACGTCAGGTGGAAGTGATCTGGTTTACCTGCTAGGAGGAGTCTTATCTCTTCTAGGTGTAATGTTTCAAACATATTTGAAATCCACATATTTATAGTTGGTATTGGAGCCTTCTTCCAAAATTTTAGAATTAGCTTTTTTCCAGTTATTAACCCATAGTCCATTAATTTCTTTTGAAACACATTTAGTTCTGGATCATCTTCCGTTATTCCGAAGATAATCTATTCTGCTTTGGGTATCAGTCTTGTTTTAAATAACTTTGTAAAGATTTCAAAAATTTCATTCCAAAATTTTTGGATTTTTGTACAGAAGACAAATGAGTGCGCTATAGTTGCTTCTTGGGATTGACATTTATCACAAATAGATGATACGTTTGGGAAAATTTTATGAATTTTAGTTTTCGAATAATATAATCTATGTAAAATTTTAAATTGTATTAAAGTGTGTCTTACATTAATCGAGCATTTATGCACGTTTAATAAGTATTCATTCCAAATTTCCTTTGAAATTTTAATAGCTAACTCTTGTTCCCAGTCTCTTCTGATACCCTCCGTAGGTGGTATTTGTACATTTAAAATAATATTATACAAATATGATATTAAGTTTGCTGATTCCGCTTTTATCTGCATTGCCTCGTCCAATACATCTACTGGATTATTATAATGATCTTTTGTATATTTTTTCAAATAATCGCATATTTGAAAGTATTTAAAATATTGATTATTTCCGAGTTTATATTTTATTTGTAATTGTTGAAATGAAAGTAATTTTCCAGTTTCATACAAGTCACCAAGCGTTTTAATTCCTAGTCTATCCCATTGTGTATAAGCTTTATCTATAATAGAAGGACTAAACGAAGGGTTATTGACTATAGATAATAAAAGTGATAAGTTTCTTAATTTTAAATTTTGTTTTATTTGTTTCCAAATACGGATTGTACTATGAATAATTGGGTTCTTATTATAGTTTATGTTATTCAGTTTCATTGGAGAGAGGAGGATCGCTCCAATGTTTCTAGAGGAGCAATCCTCTTTCTCCATTACAATCCAGTCTACTTGCTGGGCGGAGTTATCCATCAGTTGAATCATGTTTTTAATATTTACTGACCAATAATAATACATAAAATTAGGTAGTGCTAGACCCCCCAATACTTTAGGTTTATTCAGATGGGTTTTATTCTATGTGATTTATAGTCCCATATAAAATTAGTGATATCTGAGTCGAGTTTTTTAAAAAACTTCTTAGGTAAGTATATAGGAATTGATTGAAATAGGTATAAAGAACAATGAATGAAAGTTATGCAATAAAGTAACTGATAAAGGAAACAGGCCATTGTAAATTGTTTGTTAAATAAAAACGAGAAGCTAGTGCGACTTAGGTGGGGGAGGGACAGAGAGAGAGTATAGTGTAGAACCAGGGCTTCAGCAACTGGTGTAGGGAGCACCTACTATTCAATTCTACACCATTAAATCATCTGAATTTATGACCTTCTGTGCACATGTTGTTTTTTTCTGATGTGGAAAAATCCATGTTAAAGACATTAACACAAACATAAAGCTATATCTATTGTTTGGTCAACTTTGATTGAGATGTTTTTAGATGTAATTTGTCTTGTGCCAGACGAGTAGAATTAAATGAAGAATGTTCTTTACGTATCACAATATTATTTGATACAACAGCAAATATGGACTAACTAATTAAAAGTGTAGGAGGTTATGTCATTACACACAAGTATGAGCATTTATTTTATTCTTTAGTCCGAGGGCGGTGAATCTGTGGAATTCTTTGCCACAGAAGGTTGTGGGAGCCAAGTCAATGGATATCTTTAAGGCAGAGATAGATAGATTCTTGATTCATACGTGTCAGGGGTTATGGGGAGGAGGCAACAGAATGGGGTTAGGATGGAGAGATAGATCAGCCATGATTGAATGGCGGAGCAGACTTGATGGGTCGAATGGCCTAATTCCTTTCCTATCACTTATGACCTTATTTTCTATTCATGCAAACATACAATTTAGAAGATGATGGCCAATTGACCCCTTGGTCATTTAAATAGATTGTGGGTTGTCTGAGTGTAAACTCAGACCAACATTCCTTTCTTCATAAGCTGTGATTTGAATTTTCAGAGCATATGCCTTGTCCTTACTTGTGCGGGGAACAGAAGTGTTGTAAAATCAAGGATGAGTAGACCATTAATCTTTTCACCACCAACTCCCACCCCACCCTTTCCACCGCCTGCACAAATAAATTATCATGGACAATAAATTACAGGAGGATATTGTTCCAATTCTCAATTATATGCCTCTGGTGAATAGATTTGTTTAGAAATGGTAGTTCTAGAAATGAAATTTCAATTCCACAGACTAGACAAATAATGTTTACCTCATGACATCTAATTTATAGATGAGATACTTCTGGAATTGGAGAAATTGAGACTACCCACTGATATCACATAAAGAAGCTTAACATGGCCATGCAAAGAATTGGAAGCATAGTCTTTACTTTTTGGACTTGGAATGAAAGGCAAATACATATCTGCAATGATATTGCTCACAAATAATCAACAACTCGTGTTACTCATAATTTGTATTGTGTAAACTTGCCACAGTGGAAAAATTAGATATAAAGATATCCTTCACTGATGTTTTTCAAATAAGCACATATTAAATTACTATTGTTCACCCTTATGTAATCAGCAGCTTTCCACACTGTATATTTACAGTACATTAAATTATCATGTTACTAGTATTTAACTGAAGATAACTATTCATGGATGGATCTTTCCTTCCAACGGAATAAAGATTCCCCTGAATATACAAGGCACTACAAAAATTCACATGACAGATTACATTATGTGGGTCACGTCTAATTGAAACCGTTTACTATGCTTTTAATTCACAAGTGAACGATTGGTTAACATTTAATAGTGTTCTGAATGTAAAATCATGGATGTACTCGGAAATTTAAAACCATTTTTGACTCGCTGCACTTTTTTTTGATTTGTTAGTGGTGAACTGCTCTGATCCTGGAATTCCTGCAAATTCCATTCGGGAAAGTAAGATAGAACATGGAAATTTCACCTTTGGCTCCTTGGTATTTTATGACTGTAACCCTGGATATTTCTTGTTTGGATCTTCTGTGCTGACGTGTCAGTCCAATGGGTACTGGGATAAGTCCTTACCTGAATGTTCTAGTAAGCATTTTTTATTGACTGCATTTATCTTATTGAATGTTTGGATTTTCTGTATTCACTTGCCAATCCAGTCAGTACTGGGATAATCATTTAACTGAAAATATTGATGACATTAATTTTATATAACATGTTTATTTCTGATCATATATTTATGTTGTTTATGTTTTGAACATTAAAACTTAGAAATACCCATTGGCAGCATTAGCTGATGAAAATTTAATACATTCATACATGATTTATTTAATCGACTATTTGAGGGCATGCAAAATTGGTCCATTTTTAATGTTGACAGATGTGAGAATGATTCGTAAGCCTGATTCATGGACAATTTATAGGGTGAAATCGTTCATATTTCAGCAACAGTATTCTGGTGATTTGAGATTAAATGTTAATTATTCAATAAAATAACCAAGGATAACATGAATCATCATCTGATATCTTTCACATAGTGGTTGATTGTGGACATCCTGGTATTCCACCAAGTGCAATTTTGACTGGAGATAAATATACATTCGGAGCAACTATTCACTACTCTTGTGTTGGGAAAAAGATGCTTATTGGTTCTGCAATGCGTACCTGCCAGAAGAATGGAGATTGGAGTGGCTCCATGCCTCACTGTTCTGGTATGACTTATATATTTGCTATCTACCTAAGTTAAAAGAAACTGCAAAACTGAACTTGAATCAATTCATGACTTAGACACAAAGAACTGCAAATACTGATTGACTAAAAAAGTGACAAATAGTGCTGGAGTAACCAGTAGGTCAGGCAGCATCTCTGGAGATCGTGGATAGGTGGCATTTTGGGTCAGGGCCTTTTTCAGTCACGACCCAAAATGTTGCCTATCCATGTTGTCCAGTGATGCTGTCTGACACATTGAGTTCCTCCAGCACTTTGTGTCTTTTCTTGAATTAATTCTACCTCAATTTACTCAATACATTTGGCTGGTCATATTTTTAACTGTCTTTATGTTTTCTGAAAGAGCAGGAGGGGTGTTTTGGGGTTAGATAATAGACCAATTTATTTGGCCAAGAATTAACAATGTGAAATAAAGTTTAAAGCTAATTTAATATAATTGGGTAAAGGGGAATTGCCTAACTTTATTCCATTATGGGATTCAAGTATATATAATTTATCTACCCTAAGCAACATGGACTGCCAGGAAAATATTTCAATAAAATATTAGTTTGCAGATAAATATTACTGCTTGATAAATTAAATATTGAAGATTTAGGCATCTTGTGGCACAGATCATTTTGAGAGGTTTTGGCATCAGCAATCCATTTACCATTTTTAATGGTTATTGCAAGTGGCAATTTTTGGATTTCTTTGTAAAAGCAATTATGTTCAGTCCAAAAAGGCAATTTCTTCAGATGATTTATCAGGGAAACAATATTGCTGTTCATCAGGTAAATGAACGAATTTCATGAGATCAAAGTTTATTACATACCTTTTGCCTTGTGTTAGTTTCAGAATTGTTTTTGTTTGAAATCTGCAGAAATCATAAGGAAGATGGGTTTGAATAGTGAAAGAACAAGCAAGCACCAGAATATGTTTCCATCATGAATCTGAGAAAATAAAATCACTTAATTTCTCTCTTATATAGGCGATCATTTAAAAAAAAATTCTGGATCCTCCCACGTAACAAAACATCCTGTCTACATCCAGTCTATTAAGGGCCGATTGGCCTACTCTAACTCCCGTTCCTGATGTTCTTAGGTTTTTACGACTTATTTGTTGCTTGCACTACTGGGTTTCCTGAATGGTAACATTCACCCATTCCCACCCATAGGTGTTGGCTGTAATAACATCGCCTGTTATTTCAGAAATCAATATAATTTACATGCATTTTCACAATCTCCCTGCGTAAACCTTTCCATCCCAGGTTAAGCCCCCCAGAAACTACCTACATTATCCACATCAGTAATCTTTCAAAAAAAATTTTTTACCTAGCAGGATGGTGAATCTCTGGAATTCATTGCCACAGAAGGCTGTGGAGGCCAAGTCAATGGATACTTTTAGGGCAGAGATAGATTGATTCTTGATCAGAATGGGTGTGAGGGGTTATGGGGAGAAGGCAGGAGAATGGGGTTAGGAGGGAGAGATTGATCAGCTATAATTGAATGGCGGAATAGCCTTGATGGGCCGAATGGCATAATTCCGCTTCTACCACATGAATTGATGAACACGGCTCAGGCGGCATGGTGGCGCAATGGTAGAGTTGTTGCCTTACAGCGCTTGCAACGCCAGTGACCCGGGTTCGATCCCGACTACGGGTGCTGTCTGTACGAAGTTTGTACGTTCTCCCCGTGACCGCGTGGATTTTCTCCGAGATCTTTGGTTTCCTCCCACACTCCAAAGACGTAGAGGTTTGTAGGTTGATCGGCTTTGTATAAATGTAAATTGACCCTTGTGTGTGTAGGATAGTGTTAATGTGCGGGGATCACTGGTCGGTGCGGACTCGGTGGGACAATGTTTCCGTGCTGTATCTCTAAACTAAACTAAACTAAATAGACATACTTAAATTTCATAACAATCTCTCGCTTTGAATTCAGTTTCCTAGAATAATGTTTGCTCTAAATCTTTGTATCCTTTTAAAAGGAATAAAGCCCCCTCTCTGATTAAGTAACCAGTACTGGTTTGGTGGTACTGGAGGATTCTAATCTCAACCAAAGAAACTAAACTCTTCCTCAAAAGTCATTGGACTCCAGACACGGATATTAATGTTATGATGAATTATAATGTTAAATTTACCAATATCATAGTCCCAAAAACACTTGTGTTTGCAAAGATTTGTGGAGGAGGTGAGGGAGGTTAAATGCAGGCAATTGTCACCAAACTGCTGCCTCTTATCAGCAAGAATTACCCCATAGAAGATTTTAGTATCCGGAGGCCGGTTCACTGGTAGGAGAAGGCTGGAACGGGATACTGATTGTGGATGATCAGCCATGATCACATTGAATGGCAGTGCTGGCTCGAAGGGCCGAATGGCCTACTCCTGCATCTATTGTCTATTGTCACAAAAGAAATTAACGTCAGGCCAGCAATGAAAGGTGTCTAATTATTATGATTTTCCTGCATTTTCTTCAAATCTCAAAACACTTCTTCATTTATCTAATTTCCTTTAAAAAGGAATTACTGAAATTTCCTTCCACCATCCCTGCTGTGTATTCATCCCTTTTGCGTGTGTGCGTGTGTGTGTGTGTGTGTGTGTGTGTGTGTGTGTGTGTGTGTGTGTGCGCGCGCGCGTGTGCGTGCGTGCGTGCGTTCGTGCGCGCGTGTGTGTGTGTGTGTGTGTGTGTGTGTGTGTGTGTGTGTGTGTGTGTGTGTGTGTGTGTGTGTGTGTGTGTGTGTGTGTGTGTGTGTCTAAAGCACACAAATTGAACATCATTGCAGATAGTAATTTTTCTATAGTTGCCAGCACCATAGTACAAAAGGTAGACCATACTCTACTCCCAATATTCAATCCACTGCCCTCTAATGACGTTGAACAACAGTAGCTGATTCCATAACACCAGGTTTGCTGCGACTATAATGATCTAACGTCTTTGTGTTGGATGGTGATTCTACCCTGCCATTACCACCCATCATCCATCCCGTTCTTTGGAAACATTATTCCATTTTCATTAAATCGCATGTTTGTTGTAAAACTGCTGAAAGAATAGCAACCTGCTTTCACACCACAGTGGTTTCATTGTCTTTATTTCATCATTCCATGACAAAATCAAACTGACAAGCCAAGTTAGAATTATAGTGTTTTTATTTTTTGTACAATTGCAAGTATATCTGCATGTCAGGACCAACTTTTATATGTGTAGATTTCCTTTGAAGTTGCAAGAGTACTTTTTTTCGTGAAGATAAAAGCTTAAGGCTACAGGTTGAGATTCCACAAGACAGTTTGACTTGCTTTGTTTGTCTAAACATCTTGACTTGACGCAGTGATGTTGGCAGCTCCCCTTTGCTAGTTTATTTACAGACATAAAATTACTCATCTTATGTTAGACTCCAGTAAACTATCACAATAAGAACATCTTATACCTAAATCCTTCCAACATTTTCCAGTTATAAATTACAATGATGCAAATCATATCATTTTACTGAAGAGAGCTTGTTACCACCAAAAATGCTGTATTTTTTTCGTACTAAAAAGCACAGACTACTATTGAGACTGACCATTTAGCCAGGTAGCCCTTGCTCTCTCTCTTCATCTCCCCCCCCCTTCCCAGTTCTCCCACTAGTTCCACTGTCTCCGCCTACATTCTTTCTTTGTTCTACCCCCTCCCCTGACATCAGTCTGAAGAAGGGTCTTGACCCGAAACGTCGCCAATTCCTTCTCTCCATAGATGCTGCCTCACCCGCTGAGTTTCTCCAGCATTTTGTGTCGACCTACTGACCATTTAGAAACCTGTCAAGGACAATTCAGATGAAAGTAAAGGTCCTGAATATATGTAGCATAATAGTACACTTCTAAGGGGTGGCACAGTAGTGCAGTTGGTAGAGCTGCTGTCTCACAGCGCCAGAGATGTGGGTTAGATCTTCATCTCAGGTGCTGTCTATGCTGAGTTTGTACATTCTCCCTGTGACCACATGCGTATCCTCCAGGTGCTCCAGTTTCCTCCCACATCTCAAAGACACGTGAGTTTGTAGTTTATTTGTTCTCTGTAAAACCTCCCCTAATGTGTAGTGCAAGGACTAACATAGAATTAGTGTGAGCAGGTGATCGATGATCAGCATTAACTCGGTGGGCTGAAGCGTCGATTTTGGGAAAAGCTCCATATATTTGTGGAGTGTAGAAATAATGCACATATGAAAAGGAGTTAAAATCTAAATTAATTATATTTCATAAATTCAAAAGTTCCAGGAATGGAATTAGGCCAATTGGCCCATCAAGTCTACTTTGCCATTCAATCATGGCTGATCTATCTCTCTCTCTCTCTCAACCCCTTTCAACCCCTTTCTCCTCCCTTCTCCCCATCACCCCTGACACCCTTACCAATCAAGAATCTGTCAATCTCCACCTTAAAAGTATCCATTGACTTGGTCTCCACAGCCGTCTGCGGCAATTCATTCTACAGATTCACCACCCTCTGAGTAAAGAAATTCCTTCTCTTCTTCTTTCCAAAGGTGCATCTTTTTATGCTGAGGTTATGACCTCTGGTCCTAGACTCTCCCATTAATGGAAACATCCTCTCCACATTCACTCTATCCAGGCGTTTCACTATTCGGTAAATTTCAATGAGGTTCCCCCCTTATCCTTCAAAGCTCCAGAGAGTAGAAGCCCAGTGTCTTCAAACGCACATCATCTGTTATCCCACTCATTCCTGAGATCATTGTCGTAAACCTCCTCTGGACCCTCTCCACTGCCTTCATCAGATAAGGGACCAAAACATAAATGTCACCTAACATATAATGTTGTTAAAATGGAATACATTGACATGGCCATATATCCAAGAGTTAATAGTGTTTAATTGTCACATGTAGTGACAATAGAACGATGAGATTGTCACTTGCAGCAGCATAACAGTCCGTAAACACAATACACATAGACAATACATTATGAAGAAAATGTCAATAGATTAATAACACCTACTACTAGGATGAATTGTAATTAAGATTTGCCATGTATTCTCACCAGTACAATTGGGTGTTGGATTGTGTGAGAATAACTCCCAATATGTATGAAACAGACACAAAATGCCGGAGTAACTCAGCGGGACAGGCAGCATCTCTGGAGAGCAGGAATAGATCCATATATATGCATAGCTACAGGAAGTGAACAATTGGGAGCAAAATCTGTGAACTTAATGTCAACTTGATTTTTTTTTTCTCCCTGATGTTATATATATATGACAGTTTTAGTTTGTTTATTGGCAAATGCTATAATTTTCGTCGCAAAGATTTCCTAATGTTGGATTTACGTCCTTTTGCAGGGGATACAGTCGGAACTTGCGGTGACCCTGGCATTCCAGCACATGGGTCAAGAGAGAAGAGCGAATTCAGGGTTAAAGGCATTGTGCACATTTCTTGTCTAACGGGATATGTTTTAAATGGCTCCCCCGAACGAGTTTGCCTTTCCAACGGCTCCTGGTCTGGCAAACAGCCAGAGTGTAAAGGTAAGCCTTCAATGAAGTCTTCCAATTAATTGTAGTGCTTTCCATGTTCAGAAAACAAATGCAAAGTAAAGGGCCTGTCCCACTTGGGCATCATTTACGCGTCATCCTAAAAATTGGTTGGCGGTCGTGACGCGTGCATGGCGCATGGTGAGGCGTGGTGGCTTATGCAGTGACGCACGGCGCTCCAGACTTTTGGAATGCTCAAAACCTTGTACGCCACCTGCGTGATATATCCCTTGCGCACGCTGACGTACTAATGGCGTACGCTGACGTACTGACGGTGTATGTGTAGCGTGTGGTGACGCATGGTTACGCACGATGATGCACGAACATTGCCTATGCTAATTTATTATGCATCACCGTGCATCAACGTCCATAAACATGCGCCACCCATACGCCGTCGGCGCGCCATTAGCACGTCATTCGAGCGCCGCACCACGTGACAACCCAGGTTTAAAGCGCGCGTAGTTTTGAAAATGTTTCACTGGGAAAATCCTTGCGACAGAGATCGGACTAAGTACGAACAAGATCGCAAATGGCTCCCAAAACAAGCAGGGCCCTCAAGAAAACTTGGTGCGGGACAGTCGTACTGCTAGACGATTTTCACGCGGCAGTCACTACCGGCCTGTCGCGTAATTAATGCCCAAGTGGGACAGGCCCTTAAGGAAGGAGATCAGATTACTAAATAAAATACTAAACTGTTGTATTGGAAACTTTCAACCAGTATCCCAATAATCATGAGAAGACAACTTCAAGGGTTAATGCTAAGACATCCAAATAACATCATGAAGGAAACAAATCTTATAACAAATTTCTATATTCACTGTCTGCTTTGCTTAACTGTCCACATCTACTGCTTCAGAATAATTTGCGACTGGCTGGCTCTTGTTGAAGCTAAAACAACCAGTTCTGAGACCTTCCAGATCAGGGGTTACCAATTTTTTTTGTTCCGTTTACCCCTGGCAAATTTAATAGCACGTAACAATGTTATTTGACTTATTTATGAACAACTAATGATGAACAGATACCAGAACCAAACACAGTTCGTCAATGAGAAAAAATATGTACAAATCCAGAATCAACAAATTTACCCCCTGCAGGTAAATTTACCCCAGGTTGGGAACCCTTGCCCTAGATCATGTGATTCAATGTAGGGTCCATTCCATAGTTAAAACTAGCTGTCAGCAGAGCAACAAAAGGTCGTGATCATGTACAAAATCCACAAAATATAGAGGCATGGTCAACTGCAAATTTCAAAGGTCAGATTTGGATGTTTTTATGAGCCTGGCTTATTAATAATTATGTTATAGATCAAACATGGTCACTTTAAATGGTAGAACCATCTACGGATAAGCTGTTGAGCTCTTAGCTTGCTCCATAGAGGGAGGAGGATCTGTGGAGAAGGATGAGCTACAATGGTAACAATAATGGTTTCTGAGAGGAATGAGATCTTTGGTTACTCTTTGGTATGATTTGAAACACAAGAGATATTTTGGTCAAATCATTTGCCTGTGACCACCATATCAAAAGAGAACTATTGGTATACTGCCACTCATTGGTAAATCTTGAACTTGTGTGGACTTGACATAAGTCTGGGGTGTGTGTAGGAAGGAACTCCAGATGCTGGTTTACACCAAAGACAGGCACAAAATGCTGCAGTAACTCAGCGAGACAGGCAGCATCTCTAGATAGAAGGAATGGGTGGTGACGTTTCAGGTCGAGACCCTTCTTCAGAAGAAGGGTCTCGACCAGAAACATTGGCCTTGTTCAATGTAGTTATAAGTTCATGAGAACCTTGCAAAACCTGAACCCACCCCTTTCAGCAGGCACTGATACTCACACTCAATGTTAGCAGGACAAAATAGTTTATTGAGTCTGGGGTTCATTGAATAATGGGTGCTTGAGCATTTGTCACTGCACTCAATTGCTGAACTCCGCGTCAAGGGAAGCTCCACTGCGATTCCCAGCATTACACAAAGGAATTGCCCCTCTCTGATCCAAACAAGACAGGTTAATGGTCGGATCGCATGAAAGGGTGCTCCTAATATGGGATTATTGATATTGGTCTATAATTGCCACCTATACTGCGTGCCATCCAGTCAAATCATACTGTACGTTAGTACGGTGAAGCCATGAGCAAGTACAACGGGGAAGAGAAAGATACCACAGTTCAGAATATAATGTTGCAAAATTATAGTGTTACAGCTGGAAAAAAAGTGCAGATTTAAAAACAATGCAAGGGCTGCAATGAAGTCGGTCAGGAGCTTGGGACTACACCTGTAATTTATGGGAGGGGTGATCAGTAATCTGATAACAGTGTGGGAAAGCTATTTCCAGCACTGCTGGGGATCGTTTGACTTGAATGCTGAAGTCTTGGACTTCACTTCGCTGGTGGATTTACCGATTCAACCGTGGTTTCCAGTTATAGACTCTCATATTGCCATCTTTGGCACGCATTCCTCTCCACTTTCATCGATGAAGTCTGTGTTAACAGTAGCGCACTCATTTAGATTGCCCGCCACGTCTTTGAATATGGACAAATCCATTGACTCAATACAGTCAAGAAGAATCTCAATTGTTTCCTTAGACCAGCACTGTATGATTTTCTGCTTGTAAGTAAGGAGTAGACGCACTGCCAGATGGTTAGATTTTAAAAAGGCAGTGGGGAAATGGAGCGGTATCGCCTTTGGTGCTTGTGTAACAGTAGCTGAGGGTGTTTAGGGCTCTGTTGGGACAGGACACATGCTAATAATATTTTCGTAGAACACTCTTACACTCTTGAGGTCTCCGGTTATTATGAACAAGGCCTTGGGTACTTTTTTTTCAAGGCCAATAGTAGCAGTGTGTAGCAAGCTTACCATCAGCAAGGGGTGGGATGTAAACTGCTGTTAGGATTGACATATGGGTTAACATATGATGAGCGTTTGTCGGCCCAGGGCCTGTACTCGCTGGAGTTTAGAAGAATGATGGGGACTTCATTGAAACGTATCGAATAGTGAAAGGCTTGGATAGAGTGGATGTGGAGAGGGAGAGTCTAGGACTAGAGGTCATAGCCGAAGAATGAAAGGATTTTCCTTTGAGAAGGAGATGAGGAGGTATTTCTTTAGTCAGAGGGTGGTGAATCTGTGGAATTCTTTGCCACAGAAGGCTGTGGATATTTTTATGGCAGAGATAAACAGATTATTGATTAGTACGGGTGTTATGGGTTATGGGGGAAGGCAGGAGAATGGGGTTAGGAGGAAAAGATAGATCAGCCATGATTTAATTGTAGAGTAGACTTGATGGACAAAATGGCTTAATTCTGCTCCTATCACTTATGAGCTCATGACCTTATGATTGCTGGTGAATTTCAGCGGGAGATAGTAATGACAATACTCACCATTAGATATTCCAGATCCAGGGAGCAGAAACTCTCCAGGACCACCATGAGGGGTTGACTAGGAAGCAGACCTCTCTGCCCCTTACCTTTCCCGTGAATGCCACACAGTCTGACGGTGAAGTCAGAAGTCCTCGGGTTTAGTTTAGTTTAGTTTAGAGATACAGCTCAGAAACAGGCCTTTCGGCCCACCGGATCCGCGCCGACCAGCGTTCCCCACACATGAACACTATCCTACACCCACCAAGGACAATTTTTACATTAACCTACAAACATGTACATCTTTGGAGTGTGGGAGGAAACCGAAGATCTCGGTGAAAACCCACGCAGGTCACGGGGAAAACGTACAAACACCATACAGACGGCACCCGTAGTCGGGATCGAACCCGGGTCTCCGGCGCTGCATTCGCTGTAAGGCAGCAACTTTGAGCAGCCATCTAGTCATTTAAATTGTTCCTAGTGCGTGTAGGATAGCGTTAGTATGTGGGGATCGCTGGTCGGTGCGGACTCGGTGAGTCGAACGGCCTGTTTCTGCACTGTATCTCTAAACTAAAAAATATGTATATCAAAGTAATACTTTGTATGTAGCAAGGATGGCAGCAGGAAAGTTCCACCTTCTCAAAGTGGACGTGGAACAATTAAGAGCTACCAATCTATCAGTGAGTTGTGGATGTCAAATGGGCAACTAATGGTAATTTGGCAGAATCTGGTGGGTAGAGGCCCCAATTCAATAATTTGTGGATTATTTTCCAAGCATGTAGTCTTGCACTGCTAAAGTATGCCTTTATGGGTTGCTCCAAAGATCAGTCTTTGATTTTCAGTCTCATATTAGGAGAAATTAAAAATGCGAATGGAGGCCCATTGTGCTCATAGCAATCAATTGGAAGGTGAAGCACCCTAATCTCCCCTTGAGGACTGGTCAGTAGCTCCGCGGGTCACAGCTCCTCTAGGGAGTGGGTGATTAAGTCGGATAACATTGAACTGGTATGTATAAAATCATGAGAGGAATAGATCAGGCAGATGCACAGAGTCTCTTGCCCAGAGTAGGGGAATCGAGTACCAGAGGACATAGGTTCAAGGTAAAGGGGAATAGATTTAATAGGAATCTGAGGGGTAACTTTTTCACACAAAGAGTGGTGAGTGTATGGAACAAGCTGCCAGAGGAGGTAGTTGAGACTGGGACGATCCCAACGTTTCAGAAACAGTTAGACAGGTGCACGGATAGGACAGGTTTAGAGGGATATGGACCAAACGCTGGCAAGTGGGACTAGTGTAGCTGGGACTTGTTGGCTGGTTTGGGCAAGTTGGGCCGAGGGGCCTGTTTCCACACAGTATCACTCTGACTCTATGACTCCAGTGTGATCAAGTGACTGATAGGTGGATAGACACAAAATGCTGGAGTAAATCAGCGGGACAGGCAGCATCTGCGGAGAGAAGGAATGGGTGATGTTTCGGGACAGAGATAAGGAGGTATAGGAGTGAAAATGAGACATCAACCTGGTTGGTGATAAAGGAAAATGTGGAATAGACCATTGTTAGCTGGGAGAAGGTGACAACGAAGCATATAGAGATAAAATTTAACCAGGGGCACAGTCAGACTGCTGGGAGAACTGGGAAGGGGGAGGGATGGAGAGAGAGAGGGAAAGCAAGGGTTACTTGAAGTTAGAGAAGTCAATGTTCATACCACTGGGTTGTAAGCTGCCCAAGTAAAATATGAGTTGGTGTGGGCTAAAGGGCCCGTTTCCATGCTATATCTTTCAAAGTATCATTGATTGATCAGAATACTATTTTTATATATTATGCATCTACCAGTTACCAGGATCAATAATTGCTTTTTGTGAGCATTATTACGAACCAAATAAGCAGGTGCAAACTTGCCTTTTCACTGACCTGCTGGAAAGTTACTGCAGATGAGCCTTAGGTTGCAGCTGGTTGATCGGAGTACCCCACACTCCAACCCCACACACAACTTTAGTGACTAGACATTGTTTTTAAAGTCATAAGTGATAGGAGCAGAATTAGGCCATTCAACCCATCAAGTCTACTCTGCCATTCAATCAAGGCTGATCTATCTCTCCCTCCTAACACCATTCTCCTACCTTCTCCACATAACCTCTGACACCTGTACCAATCAATCTATATTACTAAAAGTAAGATCTTGACCGCTTTTGACTCACTGCGATGTGATTTCCGAGAGAACGCCGCCACTTACGTCATTTTTGGCCAACTCTCTCAGAGCCCCCCTCCGCCGGACTGGACCAGAGGATTTTTCCCAACGATGAAAAATCAGAGACATTTTTTGCCCTTCTCTCTGCTGCCCCTGCTGGTGGGAGGAGGGAGGGACTATAAAACCCAGAAGTAGTGCGCCTCACTCAGTCTCTGCAAGATGGAGGAAGCGAGAGGGTCTCTCTGAGCTCTGAATAATACTGAACACATGTCTACTCAACTGTGAGTTCCCTTAATGTGGTTTGAAAATGAAAATATGGTTGGTTTGAAGTAAAAAGGCACTGCAAATGGTTGTTTGGGGTGTTTTAGGTTGAAGTAAATAGGCACTGCAAATGGTTGTTTGGGGGGTTTTGGGTTGAAGTAAAAAGGCACTGCAAATGGTTGTTTGGGGGGTTTGGGTTGAAGTGAAAAGGCACTGCAGATGGTTGCTTGGGGATTTTGGGTTGAAGTGAAAAGGCACTGCAGTTGGTTGCTTGGGGGGTTTGGGTTGAAGTGAAAGGCACTGCAAATGGTTGCTTGGGGGTTTGGGGTTGAAGTGAAAGGCACTGCAAATGGTTGCTTGGGGGTTTTGGGTTGAAGTGAAAGGCACTGCAAATGGTTTTTTGGGGGTTTTGGGTTGAAGTGAAAGGCACTGCAAATGGTTGCTTGGAGGTTTTGGGTTGAAGTAAAAAGGTACTGCAAATGGTTGTTTGTCTAAACTTGACAACTTCCTGTTTGCACTATATTGATTTTAGATAAAACGCTACCTCTTACGGCTGTGAATTTTGGCCATCTTACTCAACTCCCCCCCCCCCCCGCCCCGCCCCTCCCCGCCCCGCCCGGCTCATCAGGTGCAGAGGATTCCTCCCATCAATGGAAAATAAAAATGTTATCAGTGTTTAAAAAATGTTGAGAATCTCTCTCCTGTCAATCACGCCATGAAGGCCACACCTTTCCGGTGGGAGGGGGGGGGGGTTTATAAAACCCAGAAGTGTAGGTGTGGCTCAGTCTCTGCATGATGGAAGAGGGAGAGGTCATGACTTTATCTGAGCTGTGAATCAACTGAACACACTGAATGTCTACTGAACTGAGTGTGGTGTTTTGTGTGGTTTTATTGTGGTTTTATGGTGGTTTCACCCTGCTTGAAATGGTATGAAACTGCATTTGAATGTGATCCCTTGCACCCTGCATGAAATGGTATGAAACTGCATTTTGAATGTGGTGTCGTTGCACCCTGCATGAAATGGTATGAAACTGCATTTGAATTTGGTGGCCTTGCACCCTACTTGAAATGGTATGAAACTGCACTTGAATTTGATGGCCTTGCACCCTGCTTGTAGTGGTTGGAAACTGCACTTGAATTCGGTGGCCTTGCACCCTGCTAGAAGTGGTAGGAAACTGAACCTGAATTTTGTGGCCTTGCACCCTGCTCGAAGAGGTAAGAAACTGCACTTGAATTTGGTGGCCTTGCACCCTGCTTGAAATGGTAGGAAAATGGATTTGAATTTGGTGGCCTTGCACTCTGCTTGAAATGAAATTTCAAGGAATAGCCGTGAGTCAACTGCCAGCCCACCAGCCGTGAGTGAGCTGCCAGCACATCCGGCTTGAGGGACTGAGCTGCCACCCCAAGAATCCATTTGGCCCACAATGTACATACTAGCCCTCTGGAGACCAGTAGTCCCTGCAGCCAACAACACCCATACCAGCGCTCCAGAAAGCCCCCCCCCCCACTGGCCACCAATATTGGAATTGGTGGAGAGGTGGAATATTGCGTCGGGGGACCAGCCCTCCCGTGTGAACATGGGACCCAATGGGTCCCACTTAGTCTAGTAATTTATATAACTCTGCCTTAAAAATACCCATTGACAGCCTCCACAACCTCCTGTAGCAAATAATTCCATAGATTCACCAACCTCTGACTGAAGACATTCTTCCTCATCTCCTTCCCAAACTGGAATGTCCTTTAATTCTGAGGCTATGATCTCTGGTCCTAGACTCTCCTACTAGTGGAAACATCCTCTCCACATCCACTCTATCCTGGCCTTTCACTATTCGGTAAGTTGCAATGAGGTACCCCTTCATCCTTCTAAACTGCAGCGAGTACAGGCCCAGTGCCGTCAAACGCTCATCATATGTTAGCCCACTCATTCCTGGGATCATTCTTGTAAATCTCCTCTGGTCCTTCTCCAGAGCCAACACATCCTTCCCAAATACTTAATCAGGCTGGAGCCTGGAATCTTAGCCAGCATCATGCAAGGCAGCTGTTTAAATTTGTTGTCAAGGATGTGAATGAGATTGACAAGGCACTCACTGTTGTTCAAAATTGGCTGTCTGAGGACATGAAAACCTAATTATTTTTTGTGGAACTGTGGAGCCTTTTGAAGGTACTGTAAAAAACATGTCTGAGTGTTTAGGACAATTCAAAGCAGCTTTCACGACAAGGTTCTATTTAGATCTTAAAGGTAGTGCAAAAAAATCTTCAATATCAAGTGCAGAGAATGACCTTGAATTTGTGGCTCACCTTACACAGCTTCAGTACAATGCAAAGCACTCAACGTTTGACATGGGGTCACGTAACATAAGAAGCTCAGCAACTGATTAATGCAGTGCAAGTTTCCACAGAATTGTAGAGTGTTAATGAACAGGAATTCAGTTCCATTTTGCTGAGTGAGTGATGAATATTGTTAAACGCATGGGAAAACCCCCCACTTCTTCAAAATGTGAGATTGCATCCATCTGAAAAAAGCTGTTTTAACCAACGGAATAGAATGATGGCACTTCTCGTAGTATTGCATTCACTCAGTATCATGCCTGTGTGTGCTGCAGTCTCTGATGCCGAATAATTCTAGTTCCAATGCAAGAATGCTAACCTGAGCTCCTGCTAATACCTACATAATTACAACACCAAATCACACATCTCCAACTTAAGTTTTAAAGTTTTAATTAAGGATTGAACTGTGAATAAGTAGACCATTGATTGTGCTTTTAATCTTTCCCCAGCAGAACTAAGCCACGGTTTTCATTGCAAGCACTCTTGGTTCACTCAATCCACTGTGTTTGATGCATTCCACTTTGTGTAGTTCTGACGAAATAAAATTGACAGGATGCTTTGTCTTCTGGAACAAGAGGCGGAAACTAAGTGGAGCTTTCAAGTGGAGCAGTAAACTATTGCTCCCAGGTTTACCGTAGCAACCTTTGCGAGTCCAGTAATTTAGCAGTCTCCATTACTTCAGCAACCCACGAGGCAATCCTTTACAAATTACATCCCGAGTGGTATCATCAATATTTGTTTTATTACATCCTTGGGTGACATTCATTTTAAAAATGACAATATTTTCACTTGTTCTGAGTTAATGGAGATGATGCTTCACAGAGTAGCGAGCTATAGCTTATATTCTGGCCCATTGACGAAACTCAAGGGAAAACTACTTTCCCTGTTTACTTTTATAACAATGCAACAGTGAAAATTAAAAATCATGCAGAGGCTATATTGGCCAGAAGTCCCTTCAATTGAAGTCAACACTTAACGAGTCAGTGAAATAAATGTTGAAGCAGAATGTCAACATCGATCTGCTCATGTAGCCTGAACAAAAAAACAAAATGCTGGAGGAACTCAATGGGTAAGGCAGCATCGAAGGCAGGTTGGGACCTTTCTACAAAATATGTATCCCAACCTAAACATTGTCTGTCTATTTCCTTCACTAGAAAGTGTCTAGGAGTTCCTCCTAACAGTTTATTATTTGCTGAAGATTCCAGCAGCATCGTGTGTCGCTGTGCTCATGCAGGTTCCAATGTATGCTGCTGCTTCCATTGAGATTCAGATCAATAGATTTCCTCAGGATATTGATAGTAGGGAATCTGCAAAGGTAATGCCTTTGAATGCCAAGGGTATTGCATGGCACACCTGCAGTGCAAATGTTGCTTTCCATTTGTGCATGAAGGAATTGCAGATGCTGGTTTAACCTGAAGAAAGACACAAAAGGCTGGAGTAACTCAGCGAGTCAGACAGCATCTCTGGAGAAAAGGACTGGGTGACGTTTTGGTTTGAGACCCTTCTTCCATTTGTCAACACGTGTCTTAATGTTTTCCAAATTATGCTCCATGCAGACATAGATTATTCATTTTGCTGAGGAGTTGCAAGTGGAATTGAACATTGTCATAGAGTCATAGAGTGATACAGTGTGGAAACAGGCACTTTGGCCCAACTTGGCCACACCGGCCAACATGTCCCAGCTACACTAGTCCCACCTGCCTGTATTTGGACGATATCCCTCCAAACCTATCTTCTCCATGTACCTGTCTAACTGTTTCTTAAACGTTGGGATAGTCCCAGCCTCAACTACCTCCTCTGGCAGCTTGTTCCATACACCCACCAAATCTTTTTCCCTTCACCTTGAACCTATGTCCTCTGGTCCTCTATTCCCCTAATCTGGGCAAGAGTCCTGTGCATCTACCCGATATATTCCTCTCATGATTTTATACACCTCCATAAGATCTCCCCTCATCTTCCTGTGGTCCAAGGAATAGAGACCCAGCCTACTCAACCTCTCCCTATAGCTCACACCCTCTGGTATTGGCAACATCCTTGTAAATCTTTTCTGAACCCTTTCTAGCTGGACAATATATTTCCTATAACACAGTGCCCAGAACTGAACACAATACTCTAAATGCAGCCTCACCAACATCTTATACGACTGCAACTTGACCTCCCAACTTTTATACTCAATACTCTGACTGATGAAGGTCAATATGCCAAAAGCCTTTTTGACCACCTTATCTACCTGCGACTCGACCTTCAAGGAACCATGCACCTGCACTCCTAGATCCCTCTGCTCTACACACTCCCCAGAGGCCTACCATTCACGTGTCGATCCTGCCCTTGTTAGACATCCCAATTATAGACCAGTTAGCCTGACATCGGTGGTGGGAAGATGCTGGAGTCCATTGTAAAAGATGAATTAGCGGCACATTTGGATAGCAATTACAGGCTGAGTCAGCATGGATTTACGAAAGGGAAATCATGCTTGACTAATCTTCTGGAATGTTTTGAGAATGTAACTAGGAAAATGGACAAGGGAGAGCCAGTGGATGTAGTGTACCTGGACTTTCAGAAATCATTTGATAAGGTCCCACATAGGAGATTAGTGGGCAAAATTAGAGCACATGGTATTGGGGGTAGGGTACTGACATGGATAGAAAATTGTTTGGCAGACAGGAAATAAAGAGTAGGGATTAACGGGTCCCTTTCAGAATGGCAGGCAGTGACTAGTGGGGTACCACAAGGCTCTAAATGCAGCCTCACCAATCAATGTACACAACATCTACATCTCTCCCCACATCAACTTTTTTGGTCATGTCTTTGAAAAATTAATCAGATTTGTGAGACAGAACCTTCCACATACAAAACCATGCTGACTATCCTAATCAGCCCTTGCCCATCCAAATGTCTGTATAAGCTATCCCTCAGAATACTCTCTAATGACTTTCCAACTACAGATGTAAAACTCACCGGCCTATAGTTTGCAGTATTTTACCTGCAGCCCTTCTTGCAAAGAGGCACAACATATGCCACCCTCCAGGCTTCCGGCACCTCTCCTCTATTTAAGGACGACTTGTAAATTTCAACCATGGCTCCCGCAATTCCCTCTCTAGTTTCCCACAGTGTGCTCTGATATATCTGATCAGGCCCCGGAGATTTGTTTACCTTCATACATGATAGTACCTTCAGTACTTCTTCGATGGTACTGTGACATCAACAATCCCATTACTGACTTTATGATGTGCCAAAGGTTATTGATAAAACACATGAAAGTTTACTTTAGAGATACAGCACGGAAACAGGCCCTTTGGCCCACCGGGTCCGTGCCGACCAGTGATTCCCGCACATTAACACTATCCTACACCCACTAGGGACAATTATTTTTACATTTACCAACCGGTACGTCTTTGGGATGTGGAAGGAAACCGAAGACCTCGGAGAAAAACCACGCAGGGGATAATGTACAAACTCCATACAGACAGAACCCGTAATCGGGATCGAACCCGGTTCTCCGTTGCTGCATTCGCTGTAAGGAAGCAACTCTACTGCTGTGCCACCATGACTGCCCCAGGTGTTTGGTCTGAGAACCACTTGAGGTGATGTTTTAAGGCTATCATGTTTATCGCCCCTGACAACCTCCTTTGCACAAGGTCTGACTTCAAACACTGTGTGTTTTCTCTTGATGCCCATTGAGTTTAGTGCTACCAAGCTGCAGTACTGTAATCTAGAAGTACAGGTCTTCAGTCCTACAGCAGGGATGTTGACTATTCCTGTGGACTTTACTGTATCAAATGCTCTTAGCTGTTTCTTGACATCAAGTGGAGTAAATCAAATTGACGGAAAACTGTCATCTGTGATCATTGGTTCTCAGGAGGATGCCTAAATGGATCATCTTTTCAGCACTTCTCCCTAAAGCAGATGTTTAAGGCTTTTCTTCCCTCATCAAAGATCGCAGATAGTCAGGAAAAAGCTGCCCATCGAGGTAGCGAGCACACCCGAACTCTGGGTTTTCCCAAGATTACAGGCTTCCCTCGGGCAGAATGTAAATTGAATATAAGTGTCTGCATTAAAAGAATTTGCACTGGGTTATAGCAACCAAAAATAATGATGTAAAGCTGACTTCTTGGTAATTGTGTGCCTGTTCCATGCCAGTCACCTCTCTTACTCCCAGGTTAATGCTGTCAAGCCAGTAGCCTGTGATATCCAGCAATGTTCCTGGCACTGATTTACAGCTAATCTCAGCAAGCAAACTATTGTTCTGCTGAAGATAGAGCTGCCTAGATTGGTTCAGATGTATTTTCCAATATAATCTTGAAGGGGTCTTCCAGATTGGTTGTGATTTGAAGCATGCAGCATACACTGGAGAAGAAACAATACATAGCTCCTGAACAGAAAGATTCAGAGATGCGGGAACAAAAAGAACAAAGGATGCCAGGGAAAAGACAGCCGTTTACCCCTACAGATTGTCAATTTAAGGTTTAATTAAGATGATCCTTCCACAATGCCATCATTGTGGAGTAAATTGGTTTATTCCATCCTCCCAATGAATTTACTGTGTGGCCGTGTTTTTGCCCATCCTCTAGTTTTAACCGTCTAGTTTTAACACATCACCTAGTTCTAACATCTGTACATCCACGCCCACAAGTAAGGCCACAACCGCAAACTGCATCCTCAAGGATGTATGTGACCATCTTGGTGATCAACCACATGACAACTTGTTGGACCATTATCTGAACTCTTCCAGACCTTTGGTGACAGAATAGATTAGAACATTGGTTTCTTGGCATGTATTTAAATAGAGTATTTATGTCTCTAAGGGCTTCTTCATAAACTCCACCATTCCTGGCTACATCAAGCATGGCCTGCTCTTGCCTGTACCTTGGACAGACTGTCCTCAAATCATGTACTGTTTAAAAAAAAGCCATCCCTTGGTGTGCTTGCATGAGGACCCTGCTTTGTTTTGTGCAAGGTACTTTGCACAAGTGTTCTGGTATGCATGATCTGGCTTGTGTGGCCAACCACACATCTTAGAGACCACAGGTCACAGGCTGCACTTGGAAAATGTAGGGGATTTACAAAGGACCCTGTGGCCTCCAGTCAAAAAATGTTCTACTCAACTCCCTGCAAATAATGTTAAATGCCCGTTAGAGTTGTGACAGACTGAAACTACCACATTATTTTTAAATCACATGATAATCTTCTATTGTTTCCACATTTATTCCCAGTGACAGAAATAAATCTTTGCAGAATCATTGGGTAAATTTAACAATAATCCATTCTACTCCACATACTCGCATACGTCTGGAGAAAGGTCTCGACCGGAAATGTCACCCATTCCTTCTCTCCAGAGATGCTGCCTGTCCCGCTAAGTTACTGCAGTTTTTTGTGTCTATCTTCCCATATACAGCCTTGTCCTTCTCTAACCAAATGTTTATTGAGGTTCATCCCTATTGCCTTTGCCAGCTTTGCCCTCCCACATCAAACAACCACACCACCTTGACCATGCTCTCATTTCACTCCTACCATTGGGACTAAGGTATGGATGGGAGTCTGAAACCCAGGACCAATTTGTTCAAGAATAGCTTCTACCCAAAAACCATCAACCTCGTGAACACTCCACAACACTAACCAATGGTCTGAAGAAGGGCCTCGACCCGAAACGTCACCTATTCCTCCAGAGATGCTGCCCGCCCGCTGAATTACTCCAGCATTTTGTGTCTATCTTCGGTGTAAACCAGCATTTGCAGTTCCTTCCCACACTTATCAATGTATTATGGAATGTCTTTGGTCGCATTAAGGAATTGGAATCTTTCTTTGCTTTAGTATTGGTGTAATGAATTTATTGACATTTTTGTTTATTGTATATTATCTATGTGCATTGTGTACAGACCTGTTATTTTGCCACAAATAAGAATTTAATTGAACCGTTGTCGATACATATGATAATTTTGAGTCAATCAGACCATGCTGCCTGTCCCGCCGAGTTACTCCAGCTTTTTGTGTCTATCTTCGGTTTAAACCAACATCTGTAGTTTCTTCCTGCATCATTCCATGTGTTTGCTGCTCATTTACATCTCTGGGCAGCTGTTTAAATTTTATGAATTCATCCTCCGATCCTTCACTGTATTGCCACTGTGTCCATTATCTGCAGTATTTAAAATGTACTTGTTTGAAATGTATTTATTAGTGATAATGAACCAGCTTTAGAGCCAGCATTTGACGTCATAGCCTTGGGTATAGCTGAAGGGTGCTGAACTTGGCGATACTGCAACCTAAAGCCAATATCGCCAGGGTGTGAAATGATTTCAATTTCCTGTACAAGGCATGAACACACACCAGATCGAGATTGACACCACATCTCCAAACCTTCCTCTTGCACTCACTCAGGAAGCATTACATTGATCAAACACTGACAACAAAGTACTTAGCTTTTAGATGTCAAGAAGTGTCTCGACCGAAACGTCGCCAGTTCCTTCTCTCCATAGATGCTGCCTCACCAGCATTTTTTGTCCACCTTCAATTTTTCCAGCATCTGCAGTTCTTGTACTAAACATTTAACTTTTATTTGTTTGTTTTCAATTGATTGATGTCTCCCATCAGAATGGATTTTAGCTCTGCATTCAACACCATTGTGCCAGAGCTACTACACTCCAAACTCTCCCAGTTGACTGTGCCTGAACACCTTTGTCAGTGGATCACCAACTTCCTGACAGACAGGAAGCAGCATGTGTGGCTGGGAAAGCACATCTTGGGCCCGCAGACCCTCGGCATAGGAGCACCGCAAGGCTGTGTACTCTCCCCTCTCCTCAACTCTCTCTACACCAAAGACTGCACCTCCACAGACACCTCTGTCAAGCTTCTCAAGTTTGCGGACCACACAGCCCTGATTGGACTGATCCAGGATGGGGAGGAATCTGCCCACAGACAGGAAGTGACACAGCTGGCATCCTGGTGCCATCTCAACAATCTGGAGCTCAATGCTCTTAAGACGGTGGAATTGATTGTAGACTTTAGGAGAGCTCCCCCTCCCCTCCCCTCCCCCCACTCACCTAGTCAATTTGTCCCTTCCCACCCAAACCACCCTCACCCCGGGTACTTTCCCTTGCAACCACAGGAAATGCTACACTTGTAGCTTTACCTCCCCCCTCGACTCCATCCAAAGACCCAAGCAGTCTTTCAAGGTGAGGCAGAGGTTCACCGGCACCTCCTCCAACCTTATCTACTGCATCCGCTGTTCCAGGTGTGAACTGCTCAACATCGGTGAGACCAAGCGTAGGCTTGGCGATCACTTCGCCCAACACCTCTGCTCAGTTCGCATTAACCAACCTGATCTCCCGGTGGCTCAGCACTTCAACTCCCCCTCCCATTCTGAATCCGACCTTTCTGTCCTGGGCCTCTGCCATTGCCAGAGTGAGGCCCAGCGCAAATTGGAGGAGCAACACCTCATATTTCACCTGGGTAGTTTACACCCCAGCGGTATGAACATTGACCTCCAATTTCAGGTAGTCCTTGCTTTCTCCCTCCTTCCCCATCTCATCCCAGCTCTCCCACAGCCTACTGTCTCCGCCTCTTCCTTTCTTTCCCCCCCCCCCCCGACATCAGTCTGAGGAAGGGTCTCGATCCGAAACGTCGCCAATTCCTTCTCTCCATTGATGCTGCCTTACCCGCTGAATTTCTCCAGCATTTTTGTCTGCCATCAACAACACCACAGTCACTGTGGAGTCATTCAAGTTCCTTGGAACCATCATCTCCAGGGACCTTAAATGGCCATCGACTCCACAGTCAAAAAGGCCCAACAGAGGTTGTACTTCCTGTGTCTGCTGAGGAAAAACAATCTGGCACAGGCAATGATGGTCCAATTCTATACGGCCATCATAGAGTCTGTCCTCACCTTCTCCATCATGGTTTGTTTTGGCTCAGCCACCAAGCACGACATCCGGAGACTGCAGCGCATTATTCAAACAACCGGAAAAGGTTGTTAGCTGCAACCTTCCCCCCATCGACGAACTGTGCACTGCAAGGGCCAGGAAGCAAGCGGGTAAGATCATCTCTGACCCCCTCTCACCCTGGCCACAATCTCTTTGAAGCACTATCCTCTGGAAGGCGATTCCGGACTGTCGAAGCCGCCACAACCAGACATAAAAACAGCTTTTTTTTGCACGAGCAGTAGCTCGACTCAACAGCCAAAAGCCTGCAGCCTCCTTTTGCTCTGGTATTTTATTTTAAACATGTGAGGAACATATTCCTCATATGTTTAAATTATAATGTTTATTTTTAATTGTTTACTGTATATCGTGTTGTTACTTGCGAGCAAAGCACCAAGGCAATTTTTTTTGTATGTATACATTCTTGGCTTAGCCAAAAGATGTCTTAGCCAAAATGTTTGAGCTTGTTTTGCTTCAATTGGATCAATTAATTTTACCTCCTGAGTGACTGCTATTTTGGAACTGCGTTTTATTCTCCCTTCTCATTCTTCCGATTTCTCTGTGTTAAATTTCACCTACTAATTATCTGACCAATCTTCCATCCCATCAATATCTCTGTAAAATCCATGCATGTCCTCTCGCAATTCACGCAATAATTTCCAAATTTTGAAATTGTGCTGCGTAGACCCAATTGAATTATTAGCTGAGCATCTCTTTATATTGACTTCAACAATTGAATGTTCATGTTAGAACAATGGTTTTGAAATAATCCTAAAAAAAATAATTTATCACACTATCAAGTTGGATTTAAACCAATAATGATGTAGTTAATCAGAATGTTACCATGTTATGAAGATTAAATGAAGACCAATATGATATACAAATTTCGATATGGAATGTAGGCATTAAAAGTGAGGAAACAGCAATCCAACATGCCCAATGCTAGGGAGGAACTGCAGGTGCTGGTTTAAATCGAAGATAGACACAAAAAGCTGGAGTAACTCAGCGGGACAGGCAGCATCTCTGGAGTTGAGAGGAGGAGAACTTCTCCAAAGTAGGCATACCTTGAGGAGATTTTGCAGTGGAGCAGACAAAATGTGTAGGAAGGTAGACAAAAATGCTGGAGAAGCTCAGCGGGTGAGGCAGAATCTATGGAGCGAAGGAATAGGTGACGTTTCGGGTCGACACCCTTCTTCAGATGTGTAGGAAGGAACTGCAGATGCTGGTTTAAACCAAAGACAGACACAAAAGAAGGATCTCGACCCGAAACTTCTCTCCAGAGATGCTGCCTGTCCCACTGATTTACCCCAGCATTTTGTGTTCATCTATGCCCAATGTTAGTCTAAAGAAGGGTCCCGAAACAAGATGTCACCTATCCTTGTTCCCCAGGGATGCTGCCTGTCTGACACACAAAGATTACTTTGTGTCTTTATTAACATTCAATGTTAGAGTAGGTTTTATTTTAACAATCTACATCTTGTTATTCTGCTTGCATTTTAGAATACTTAGCAGTTAAATAGCCAAGGAAAACATACCTTTACCTTCATTGATGATCAATACTGATAAGCCTGATTTTCTTGGGGCCATTTTCAACATCTGATGACGGGGATTTGAGACATAATAAATAAAAACTGAAACTAGAATAAAACTCAATTATTTCAGTTACCCTGGGTCATTTTTGTATACAATTAATGACAGTAAGGTGAAGCAGTTGTCTCCAAGAACTGAAGAATTGATCTCCAGTTTCCACCTTTTCATAAACACTCTCAATCAATGTTTACAGCTGTCAAATGTGGAAACCCTGGGGCACCGGCGAATGGCAATGTGTTCTGGATTGATGGAACTTCATACTCCAACTCTGTGACGTACGCTTGTCTGGAAGGATACGTACTCTCTGGATCTGCAACAAGGCAGTGCACAGTTAATGGTACATGGACAGACAATATACCTAACTGCACAAGTAAGTCAAGAAACAGAGTCGCCACTTTTAAGTAATGGAGAATAGTTGATTCCTGGTGGTCCTTGGTGAAGTTGCTTTCAATATTGGATTTCAATCAGTTCAACGTTAAGGTATAAGCACACAGTTTGAAATACTTTGACCCAATAATAAAAAGAACTGCATGGTATTGGTCTTCTCCACTGTCCCTTCTAATTGGTTTGATAGGGCCACTTTAAAACATGAATGAAGGATGCCAGCCTTTTGTGCAGTGCTCAATGATCAGGTTAATGTGATGTTGCTCTAATTCACTGATTGACACTGCCATCAGGGAAATGGATCAATTTGACTTTCATGGTGCACATTTCATATACAACATTATTTTTAAATTTGGGACAGTTTATTGCCATTTTTTTTAAACAAAGTTAAGTTCATATTTTACATGAGGCCATACAAAATGTTTCAGATTATCAAAGATTAATTGCTTCTTGTCTACCTTACCCCGATTATACTGATTTGAAGTTTGCGTTGAGCTTTCACAAGCCTACTGTAATCATTTATTTTGCAGCTTTGTTCATTACCTCAATGCATGCATGACTGTTATTACCGGTGAATATGTTTTGTTAAACTATCAAATTTGAATTTGAGTTATTGTTTCAATTCTCTCCCTCTCGTGTCACCAATAATGATGTCAAATCTGGTGTTTTACAGTCATTACCTGTGGAGATCCTGGAATTCCGGCAAACGGCATGAGATTGGGGGATGATTTTACAGTCGGACAAAATGTCACCCAGATTTGCCAACCAGGATACACAATACAGGATGTGCAGACTTCCGCGATTCGTTCCTGCCTCAGTAACGGCACATGGAGTGGCTCAATGCCACTATGTAAAGGTAACAATATTTTCCCAGAGGCAATGATCATTTGGAGACACAATAGAATGCAGATGCTGGGTTCGGGAGCATAAAACAAACTGCAGGAGGACCTCTTCGGACCAGTCACCATTGTGGAGACAGAGGGATAGTTGGTATTTCGGGTTGAGACCCTACATCAGGGCTGACTAAAGAGGGAGATAGCCAATATAAAGAGGTGTGAGGGTGAGGAGAGACTGGAGCTGGCCGTCAATAAGTAGAGCGAGATGAGGAAGGAGTGATGGGTAGATGGAGTCAGGTATGGGGAGGGGGAGAAAACTCTAACTCTGAGTCAGGTGGAAATAGAGTCAGAGATGCAAAGTGATAAGCAGAGACAACATGGTCTGAATTTGAAAAACATTTCTCACTTAAAGCACATGGCATTGGGGGTTCAGTATTGATGTGGATAGAGAACTGGCTGGCAAAGAGTAGGAGTAAACGGGTCCTTTTCACAATGGCAGGCAGTGACTAGTGGGGTACCGTAAGGCTCAGTGCTTGGACCCCAGCTATTTACAATTTATATTAATGATCTGGATGAGGGAATTGAAGGCAATATCTCCAAGTTTGCGGATGACACTAAGCTGGGGGGCAGTGTTAGCTGTGAGGAGGATGCTAGGAGACTGTAAGGTGACTTGGATAGGCTGGGTGAGTGGGCAAATGTTTGGCAGATGCAGTATAATGTGGATAAATGTGAGGTTATCCATTTTGGTGGCAAAAACAGGAAAGCAGACTATTATCTAAATGGTGGCCGACTAGGAAAAGGGGAGATGCAGCGAGACCTGGGTGTCATGGTACACCAGTCATTGAAAGTAGGCATGCAGGTGCAGCAGGCAGTGAAGAAAGCGAATGGTATGTTAGCTTTCATAGCAAAAGGATTTGAGTATAGGAGCAGGGAGGTTCTACTGCAGTTGTACAGGGTCTTGGTGAGACCACACCTGGAGTATTGCGTACAGTTTTGGTCTCCAAATCTGAGGAAGGACATTATTGCCATAGAGGGAGTGCAGAGAAGGTTGACCAGACTGATTCCTTGGATGTCAGGACTGTCTTATGAAGAAAGACTGGATAGACTCGGCTTATACTCGCTAGAATTTAGGAGATTGAGAGGGGATCTTATAGAAACTTACAAAATTCTTAAGGGGTTGGACAGGCTAGATGCAGGAAGATTGCTCCCGATGTTGGGGAAGTCCAGGACAAGGGGTCACAGCTTAAGGATTAGGGGGAAATCCTTTAAAACCGAGATGAGAAGAACTTTTTTCACACAGAGAGTGGTGAATCTCTGGAACTCTCTGCCACGGAGGGTAGTCGAGGCCAGTTCATTGGCTATATTTAAGAGGGAGTTAGATGTGGTCCTTGTGGCTATAGGGATCAGAGGGTATGGAGAGAAGGCAGGTACGGGACACTGAGTTGGATGATCAGCCATGATCATATTGAATGGCGGTGCAGGCTCGAAGGGCCGAATGGCCTACTCCTGCACCTAATTTCTATGTTTCTATATTTCTATGACACCTCTCTATCTCCATCTCTCTGTCTCCATCTCTGGAGCAAATTATCCACTGACATTTAAAATAAACCTATAGACTCCCATAGCTACCTAGACTGCATCTGCTTTCAACCTGTCTCTTGTAAGGAAGCCCCACCTTCTCAATTCCTCCTTTTCAAGCACAACTATTCTCAAGATAAGGTCTTCTGTTCCAGCACATCTCACATGTCTTGCCTTTTCAGGAGATGTGGTTTCCCCTCTACTGTGGTTGATGGAGTTCTTACCCAAATCTCCATTTCCATTTCCTGCATTTTCCCCCTCGCCCCTTCTCCCTTCAAACAGAACGGAGATACAGTCCCACGGTGCTTTCCTTTCACCTTACCAGCCTCCAATTTCAGCACATTTTCGGTCATTTCTGCCAGCTACTGCGTGATGCTACCACGTCACATCTTCAACTCTCTCTCCTTCCTTCTTTTTCACAGAGACCACTCCCTGTGGAAAACCTGTCTCTCCACTTTCTCCATCACCACCATTGAGGGGCCTAAAACGCCCTTCCAGATAAGGCAGGGGTTTGCAGGTCTCTCCTCAAACTTTGCCTATTGGAGTTGTTGTTTATGGGCAATGGGCTATCCGGAAGGTAGGATGCTTTTAAAAGTGTGATAGTGAGAGTACAACAGGTATATTTTCCTGTTAGAGTGAAGAACAAGACAGATTTGGGTAAGGAATCCAGGATGATGAGAGAAATTGAGACTCTGGTAAGGACAAAGAAGGGGGCATTGCTCAGGTACAGGCAGCTGGGATCAAGTGCATCCCTGCAGGGCAGGGGATTGAGGAGCATACTTTAGTTTAGTTTAGAGATACAGCGTGGAAACAGGCCCTTCGGCCCACCGAGTCCATGCTGACCAGCACACTAACACTATCCTACACACACTCGGGTAAATTTACAATTATACTAAGCCAAATAAACTACAAACCTGTACATCTTTGGAGTGTGGGAGGAAACCGGAGATACCAGGGAAAACCCACACAGGTCACGGGGAGAATGTACAAACTCTGTACAGACAGAACCCGTAGTCAGGATTGAACCCGGGTCTCTGGCGCTGCAAGGCAGCAAATCTACCACTGTGCCGTCCCTTAAGTAGGAAATAAGAGGGCAAAAAGTGGGTATAGGATAGCTCTGGTAGATAAGATCAAAGAGAATCGAAAGAGATTTTGTCAATAGATTAAGGGGAAAAGGGTAATTAGAGAGAGGACAGGGCCCCTCAGGAAGCAAAGAGATCATTCACGTGAGAAGCTGCAGCAGATGGGCAAAGTCCTCAATGAATATTTCTTCTTTGTTTTTACTGTGGAGAAGGAGATGAAAAGAGTGGAACTTGTCCGTATCAAAGTCACGGAGATGCTGAATGTCCTGTGCAAGTAGATTCATCTCCCAGGCCTGATCAGATGCATTCAAGGACAGAGGGAGGAGCAGAAATTGTAGGAGTCCTGGCTGAGATATGGGAATCATCGGTAGAAATGGGTGAAATGCTAGAAGACTGTAGGGTGATTAATGCTGCGCCCCTTTTCAAGAAGGGCTGCAAAGAGAAGCCTGGGAAGCATAGACTAGTAATCTAACATCTATGGTTGGAAAGTTGCTGGAGAGAATTCTGAGAAATAATATGCCTCCATTTGGAATGACGGGGGTTGATTAAGGAAAGTCAACATGGTTGTATGTGTGGGAGATCGTATGGCATGAACTTTGATTAAGTAGTTTGAAGAAGTACCCAAGAAGATTTATGAGAGCAAGGCTGTAGTCATAGTGGTGTGCTTCAGGGATTGGTGCTGGGGCCATTGGTATTTGCTATGTATATCAACATTTTGGATAAGAATGTACAAGGCATGATGATTAAGTTTGCAGATTACACTAAAATAGTTGGTATCATTGAGAGTGAAGACAGTTATCAAAAATGACAGCGGGATCCTAATCCGATGGTCAGCCTGCTATCAGCCTGCTATAGGAAAGACGCTATTAAGCTGGAAATGGTGCAGGGTACATATACGAGGATATTGTCCAGGACTCCACCTGAACTATAGGGAGAGATTGGGCAGGCAGGACTTTAATTTTTAGAATACAGGAGACGTTTTACCAGGGTAGGGAAATCAAGAACTAAAAGGGTTAGAGGACACAGATTTACCAGGGACTGGTAGGGCAAAGAGAGGTGGGTATATGGAACAAGCTGTCAGAAGAAGTAATTCTCTGCCTCAAAAGGCAGTGGAGGCGCCAATTCTCTGGATGCTTTCAAGAGAGAGAGAGCTAAATAGAGCTCTTAACGATAGCGGAGTCAAGGGATATGGGGAGAAGGCAGGAACGGGGTACTGATTGTGGATGAACAGCCATGATCACAGTGAATGGTGGTGCTGGCTCGAAGGGCCGAATGGTCTACTCCTGCACTTATTGTCTATTGCCTATTGTAATTGAGGCATATACAATAACAACATTTAAAAATACATATATGGCAAGAACATGGATATAAAAGGTTTGCGGTCTATGGGCCAAACACAGATAATGGGACTAGCATAGATAGGCAACTTGGACGAGTTGGGTTGAAAGGCCTGTTTCCGTGTTGTTTGACTATGGACTATTGCATTGCCTATGATGTGACCACCACTATATCCATGAGACCAGGTGTAAACTCAGAGCCAATTTTTCTGAGCACCTGCACTGGCCATCTTGAGCACCCCGATTGCACAGCCATTTTAACTCCTCTTCCCCATTCCCAAACCGTCCTATCTGTCCTCAGCCTTCTCCTTCATCAAGAGTGTTTTATTGTTTTATGTCCCAGCTAGAACAATGACATTCTTACTTGCAGCAGCACAACAGAATATGTAAACTTAGAACACTAAACAATATAATAAACAAGAAACTAGTTTAGTGTGTGTACATAGTCATAAGCACACTTTATTAGCCAAGTATGTTTTGCAACATACGAGGAATTTGATTTTGCCATACAGTCATACCAATAAAAAGAAACAGAACACACACAAAATATATTTTAACATAAACATCCACCACAGTGACTCCTCCACATTCCTCACTGTGATGGAAGGTGAAAAAAAGTTCAAAACACTTTCCTTCTTTGTTTTCCTGTGGTCGGGGACCTTGAACCTTCTGTTGATGGGGCAATCTTGGCTCCCGTAGCTGGCAGCAGGCCCTCCGTATCGGGGCGATCAAGCTCCCGCATCGGGGGGGGGGGTGGGAATCTCAGCTCTCCCGCGCGGGTGATCTACCCCGGGTCGGGGCTGGTCGATACCTTCTGCATCATTTGGAGCTCCCAACGTCGTCTCTACCCGAGACTGCGAGCTCCTCGATGGTCAAAATCCGCAATCCTCGTTGGAGCGTCGATCCTAGGCAAGGGATCGGCTCTGATGGTAAGTCCACGGTCCCGCGGTGGGGCTCAAAGTCAGTCCCGAGCAAGGCCGCCAGCTCAATGATGTTAGACTGCAGAGCGACTGGAGATATGATCTGGAAAACAATCGCATCTCTGCAAGGTAAGAGATTGAAAAAAAAGTTTCCCCCGACCCCCGTCCCACCCACCCACCCCCTACATAAAACAAACCGGAGAACATTAACACAAAACTTTTAAAACACACTAAAAATAACAAAAAAAAATATGAAAGACAGACAGACTGTTGACGAGGCTGCCATAGTGCAGCGCCCCCTGGTGGTGCCATATATACCCATATATGCTCACATGCACGAAATTTCATTCAAACGTTTGTTTGTTTGAATGACAATAAAAGGCATTCTATTCTATTCTATTCCATACATATATATATATATATATATAATATACACATAAAAAACTAACTAACAATAATAGTGCAGTAACAACAATGATAGTCAATGTAGTTCTGAGCTTAATGGAGGTTGTAGAGTCGAAGGGCAGACACGGCCAAACTAAATGTAGAAGAACAGTACCTCATATTCAGCTGGATGCTCAACAACCAATGGTATGAACATTCATGTTTTTCAATGTCTGGTCACCAAACCCTTCTGTTCTATCTTCCCTCTTATTGATCCATCCAGATTCTCTCAACCACCGCCTTCTTACTAACGTTCCCAGATCTCCCTTACTGAGTTTATTTTTCCTGCCCCACCTGGTTCAATCTGCTTTCACCCACACACCTAATCTACTCCCCCACTGGGCCTCCTATTCCCTCTACCACTGGTTCTATCAGCTCATCATCCCTCCCTTATCTGATTTTACTTCTTACTTTGTCTGAAGAAGGGTCTTGGCCCAAAACGTCACCCATTTATTCTACACCAGCTTTTTGTGTCCATAGAAACATAAAAAATAGGTACAGGAGTAGGCCATTCGGCCCTTCGAGCCTGCACCACCATTCAATATGATCATGGCTGATCATCCAACTCAGTATCCTGTACCTGCCTTCTCTCCATACCCCCTGATCCCTTTAGCCACAAGGGCCACATCTAACTCCCTCTTAAATATAGCCAATGAACTGGCCTCAACTACCTTCTGTGACAGAGAATTCCACAGATTCACCACTCTCTGTGTAAAAAATGATTTTCTCATCTCGGTCCTAAAAGACTTCCCCCTTATCCCTAAACTGTGACCCCTTGTTCTGGACTTCCCCAACATCGGGAATAATCTTCCTGCATCTAGCCTGTCCAACCCCTTAAGAATTTTATAAGTTTCTATAAGATACCCCCTCAATCTTCTAAATTCTAGCGAGTACAAGCAGAGTCTATCCAGTCTTTCTTCATATGAAAGTCCTGCCATCCCAGGAATCAGTCTGGTGAACCTTCTCTGTACTCCCTCTATGGCAAGAATGTCTTTCCTCAGATTAGGAGACCAAAAACTGTACGCAATACTCCAGGTGTGGTCTCACCAAGACCCTGTACAACTGCAGTAGAACCTCCCTGCTCTTATACTCAAATCCTTTTGCTATGAATGCTAACATACCATTTGCTTCCTTCGCTGCCTGGATGCTTACTTTCAATGACTGGTCTACCATGACACCCAGGTCTCGTTGCATCTCCCCTTTTCCTAATCGGACCACCATTCAGATAATAGTCTACTTTCCTGTTTTTGCCACCAAAGTGGATAACCTCACATTTATCCACATTATACTGCATCTGCCATGCATTTGCCCACTCACCCAACCTATCTAAGTCACCTTGCAGCCTCCTAGCACATCCTCCTCACAGCTAACACTGCCCCCCCCAGCTTCGTGTCATCCGCAAACTTGGAGATGTTGCATTCAATTCCCTCATCCAGATCATTAATATATATTGTAAATAGCTGGGGTCCCAGCACTTGAGCCTTGCGGTACCCCACTAGTCACTGCCTTCCATTCTGAAAAAGACCAGTTTACTCCTACTTTTTGCTTCCTGTCTGTCAGCCAGTTCTCTATCCACATCAATACTGCAACCCCAATACTGTGTGTGCTTTACGTTTGCATACTAATCTCTTATGTGGGACCTTGTCGAAAGCCTTCTGAAAGTCCAGATATAACACATCCACTGGTTCTCCCTTATCCACTCTACTAGTTACATCCTCGAAAAATTCTATAATGATTTGTCAGACATGATTTACCTTTCGTAAATCCATGCTGACTTTGTCCAATGAATTCACCACTTTCCAAATGTGCTGCTATCCCATCTTTAATAAACTGACTCTAGCATTTTCCCCACCACCGATGTTAGACTAACTGGTCTGTAATTCCCCGTTTTCTCTCTCCCTCCCTTTTTAAAAAGTGGGGTTACGTTTGCTACCCTCCAATCCTCAGGAACTACTCCAGAATCTAAAGCGTTTTGAAAAATTATCACTAATGCATCCACTATTTCTGGGGCTACTCTGGGATGCAACTTACCTGGCCTTACTTTCCAGCCTCTAACTCTACCTCCACACACTCTCTGCCACAGGGTCTCACCCAAAGCATCAACTGCACCTCTGCTTCCTGACCCATTGAGTTCTTCCAGACGTTTGTTTTTAGCTGTTGGGTTGTATGATTTAATTAAAATGTAATTTTAGATGGAAATGTTCACATTGTTTTTAGAATGGTTATTCAGTAACTTCGCCATTACCCACATGAAACAATGACCAGACAAATGGAAATTTCTACTCGAGATAGATTTCTAATGATGAGGTTTTGTGGACTGATATCAAATCAGTCTCGATAATTATGTAATTTAGCGATGCATTACACCTATTGAAGCAAAAATTAGATAAAAATGTCCAGAATTTAATTGCTAGCTTTAAACATGCTGTGTGGCGGCATAAATGCTTTCGGGGCCTGTCCCACTTAGGCGATTTTTAGGGCGACTTCCAGCGACTATCATAATCATAGCAGGTCGCTGAAAAAACGGCGACTGGATCCCCCCCCCTCGACAATGTCTACGACAACCTACCACCTAGTCGACGTCAACCTACGACAACTGGTGACCCAATCGTCGCGACTTAGGACGGCCACCCTACGACCACACAAGGCGTCAACCGAAGTCAACCTAGCCCCACCCGCGACAAGATACGACCCTGTCGGCAACAACTGAAGACAACTGAGGACTTCTCTTGACGCCGGTACCTGTCGCCGATTGACGTAGGTTGACGTAGGTGGTCGCCAATGGAATTCACCGAAGTCAGCACCGGCGCCAACCTACGTCATCCTGGCGACAGCACCTACGTCAGGCTACGATCGTTGGCGTCAAGCCCACGGGCGCCGACTGTCGCCAGAAAAGAATTGAACATTTCAAAATCCAGCGGCGACCAGAAAAAAAAGGTACGACTCTTTGGGCGACTGAGGAGACCATACGGGCGACACCCCGTCGACCATGTGGCGACAGCCTAGTCGCCTGGAGTCGCATTAAAAAAATCGCCTAAGTGGGACAGGCCCTTTACACTCTGTCACCAGAGGTTTGAAAACAGAGTTCGCATGCTGCAAACAATAAGACATATTCATCAATTCCAACCAGGGATGAACTTTCAGAGAAGTCAGTACTCTTCTGTGTTATCTGCAACATTATTTACCTGTGAAGAGTTTGTAAAATGAGAGAATGAGAAGTGGCATTCATTATTTGTAATGATTATATTTTGTTCAGGAAAGAACTGCAGATGCTGGTTTAAACCGAAGATAGACACAAAACGCTGGAGTAACTCAGCGGGACAGGCAGCATCTCTGGAGAGAAGGAATGGGTGATGTTTCAAGTCTGAAAAAGGATCGCGACCCGAAACGTCACCCATATCCTTCTCTCCAGAGATGCTGGCCTGTCCCGCTGAGTTACTCCAGGTTTTTGTGTCTATCTTCAATTATATTGGCAAGATGAACTAGCTTATATTTTAAATGTAATTGACATCTGGGAAGAACATGTTTAACACAATTCCATGCATTGCAGCTGTGACGTGTTCAAACTCCACCGCAGATTTCAAATGGGAGGATGGAAGGAACACATTTTGATTGGGGATCAAGCATTAGCTACAGCTGCTCTCCAGGATATGAGCTGTCCTTCCCTGCAATTCTCAGCTGTGTGGGAAATGGAACATGGACAGGAGATGTTCCTCAGTGTTTGCGTAAGTAGACCACCAGCTTATCAGGAGGTAATAAGGATCATACACAATATAACTGAAGCAAAATACTGTCGATTGCCTAGAAATCTGAAACAAAAGCTGAAAATCATAGAAACAATAGAAAATAGGTGCAGGAGGAGGCCATTCGACCCTTTGAGCCAGAACCGCCATTCAATATGATCATGGCTGATCATCCAAAATCAGTACCCCCGTTCCCTGCTTTCTCCCCATCCCTGATTCCATTAGCCCTAAGAGCTATATTCTAACTCTCTCTTGAAAAACATCCAGTGAATTGGCCTCCACTGCCTTCTGTGGCAGAAACATAGAAACATAGAACATAGGTGCAGGAGGAGGCCATTTGGCCCTTCGAGCCAGCACCGCCATTCATTGTGATCATGGCTGATCGTCCCTAATCAATAACCCGTGCCTGCCTTCTCCCCATATCCCTTGATTCCACTAGCCCCTAGAGCTCCATCTAACTCTCTCTTAAATC
>CM075977.1:104888618-105235538 GCA_038087875.1 Malacoraja senta
AATTGGACCAAATTAAGGATGAATGGAATTAACAATCAACTTTATGAATTGTAGGAGGTCCTCAATAGAATTACAAGCAAATGTCTCCTCAGTTTTAAAGAGGCAATTTGGAGAGGTTTTGTAAATTGTAAACAGGAAATGTGTTGCCAACGGTGAGCTTCTTGGAGCCGGGAGGTACGCTGGAGTGGTGCCAACATTTAAAAAGAATTGGAGACCAAATGGCTTACTTCAATCCCGCACTAAAAATAAAATTCATCAAGTGGACACTTATTGAGCACCTGTACAACAGTAATCTACCTCACAGCAGAATTCAGATGGTGAGCATTGTGGCCCACCAAACAGTTTATCCCCATTAATTAATTAATTAATTAATTGATTGTTCGTGGTGAGATTTTATTGTGCTTTAACAAGATTTACATATACAAAAGACATATACATATACATAATTGTCACATTGGCTTCGATTTGAACTGGAAGAAACTAATAAAATGATAGAAAATTGAAGTACACAAATCCCTTGTTATAGTGGACATAGAGGGAGGGGGGGGGGGGGGAATAGTGTTTGTTTGTCAATTGTAGCTATAACCGAGTAAAAGATTACCAAGTAATATAGTGGAAACATGCTAGATACCACACAACAGGACACAAGGTGCTGCAGTAACTCAGCAACTCAGGCAGCATCTGTGAAGAACAACATGGACAGTTGATATTTTGGGTTGAGACCCTTCTTCAGTCTCTCGATCTGGAACTGGGCCTTGAGTCCAGGTGAGTTGACAGTTCCGGCTTGCTGGTGGCCGGGGGAGAGGTGAGGATCAGCAGTCATTGATCATAGGCCGCGAGTGGCTGGATTGCAGGTGAGGGTCGGTGGTGGTGCCGGCAGGTGTGGCGTGGATGAGGCTGAGGCAGCTGTGTGGGCCGGCGGTGGCAGCAGTAGGCCTGGTCTGGAAGCAACCAGGGAGACGGTGTGGGCCGGCATTGACAACCTCACCTGGTGGTAAAGGTTGGTAGGTACGGCCCGGAAAGTGGCTGGGGTGGCAGTGTGGGCCGAGGTGGCGTTGGCAGCCCAGCCTGGTGGTGAAGGTTGGTAGGGTCATCTCAGAAGTGGCTGGGGTGGCAGCATCGGCAGATGAGTGAAGATTGGTAGGTATGGCCTGGATGTAGCTGTGGGGTGGCAGTGCAGGTTGAGGTGATGTTGGAAGCATGGCCTGGTGGTGAAGATTGGTAGGACTGGTCTGGTAATGGACAGTGTTGGCCTGCAAGGGGCCGAAGAAGCGGTGCAGGTTGGTGACAACAACCCGGCCTGGCGGGGAAGGTCGGTAGGGCCAGCCTGGAAGTGGCTGGGGTGGTTGTATGGGTCGGCACCAGCTTCAGTGGTCCTGGTCTAAGGTAGACCATGGAGGAGGTGAAAGTTGATGCTTCATTACCCGGTGCTGCTGTGGTTCTCAGCCTCATGCGTGGTTGGGTTGGGTGTGCCGAGTGATCCAGTGCTGGTGAATCTGAAACATCACCTATCTATGCTCTCCAGAAATGCTTCCTAACCTGCCGATCTACTCCAGCACTTTGTGTCCTGTGTCATTGCACAAGCAGATCAGAGCCTGTGGGGAGGGAGGTGGAGAGAGGGAAGGGGGGGAGAGAGGGGTGGAGGGGGAGATGGAGGGAGAGGGGGATGGTGGAGGGAGAGGGGAGGGAGGAGAGGAAGGAGAGAGGGCGGAAGGGAGGAGAGAGGGGGGAAGGCGGGGAGGGGGGGAGAGGGGGAATAGGGGGAGAGGGGGGTAGGGGGGTAGTGGGGGAGTGAGGGGGGAGAGAGGGGAGGGGGAGTTGGGGAGAGGAGAGGGGGAGTGGGGAGAGAGAGTGAGAGGGCAGACTTGAACTCGGCGACCGGGCTGCGCGGACACTGAGTGCGCGGGGCCGACTGCGAATGGGCGGCAGACCTCGGGACCTCGTGGGACCTCTGAAGTCCTCGCAACCCCAACCAAATTACTGCGTGTTCAGCGGATTCAATCCAGAGCCCGGGCCGGGGGAGGGCGGCTGGGCTGCGGGCAAGGGCGGGGCACTTTGGACGGACGGCCGAGTGCGAGTCGACTGCGAACGGGGGGCGACAAAACGACTGCGAGTCATGGGGGGGAGGGGTACGTAACTCGCAGCTCGTGGAAAACAGTGCCCAGCAGGCTGCGTGTTGAAAACTATGCGCAGCGGGCCGCGAGGAGCAGAGCCATTGTAACGTCAGCTCATTGGCTTCAAAATATATGTCAGATTTGTGAACAATTTTAATAAAAAACTGAAGAAATAATTAATCAGATTTTCAGATGTGGCGATTTTTGACGTCATGAGGTAGATCTCTTGAAATATGTAAAAATTTCACCATTGGCACGTCGTGTTTTTGAGGAGATGTGAATCACAGACAAACAACACACACACACACACACACACACACACACACACACACACACACACACACACACACACACACACACACACACACACACACACACATATATACATATATACATATATACATATATATATATATATATATATATATTTATGGCTGGAATGGTGTACTTATTGAGACTCCTCAAAATAGAATAGGAACTGCTGTTGTCCCCAATTTATGTTGGTCATCTAGATGCTCAATGCAATATGGGAGATTTGCAAATATTACAACTCAAGCATGAGGCGAAAAGAATCTAGGAAGTTCTATATTAACAGAACAAAGTGAACAAAACATATAAAGATTAGAACAATATTATTATTTCCAAATGAATACAGAAAAATGAAATCTACAAGCGGACAGAATGAAGTGTGTGTGTGTGTGCATGAAGCTATAACAAACTTTTGATGGTATCAATCTTGAATGTACCTAACCAATGCAACAATCAGTGGCTACAGAGTAAAACACTGATTATCCGGCAATTCCAATAATCTGGATTTGTGTGGTGCTGGATTAGCAGTTTTTCCAGACTATTGGTTATATAACTACTATTAAAAACCCAGCTCACTTTTATTTCACTTTTCTTGAAAATTGTATAACATTTTCCAGTGGACCTAGTAGGTTGATTGGGTGTACAAGGAACAGAGCCTCGGAGAGTTTAGAGGAAGTAAAGGAAACGAGAACCTGGTGAATTTAAGGGGCGAACAGGAAACTAAATCTGGTGAAATCTGGCAGCTCAGGAAACTGGGTGGGGTTGAGTTTAACTGGAGCACAGGATTAAGAAACCAGCGAGTCAGATGCCAAAGCAATCGGATGCTATATTATTGGAGTCTGAGGGTATGATGTTACAATGCGTAGGTCAAACAATAGAAAATAATTAGATATTGGTATATTACAGTTCTAATTATTTCAGTATCATGTGTAATACTGGTCAGCAAGAAAGAAGCGAAGAGGTGGTGTGGAGGTGATCAATAAAGCTGGTTGCTTGTATTATGTTCTGCTACCACTGGGTTTTTCAGACAAGATGTTATCTATTAAACAAGGACTGGGAAGGTGAAATTTTTAAAATATAATTTTCGGCCTGGTATGAAAACTTATATATTTACAAAAGATAAAGAAATCGACTTCACAAAACCCTACAGTATCTTGAAATGAACATTTTATCAGTTCAGTTAAATGAATGTTAAAAATGTGTCTGAATCGAGGGGCTATGGACGTTCAGGGAACTCGGTGAATAACGGATATTGTCTGATTCAACAACATGACAAAGCCTAACCATGAGAGGGAAACAAGATTGTTGCATTTAAAACAAGTTGAAGAATTAATGACGAAGAATGAGATTTGATTAGTACGGGTGTCAAGGGTTATGGGGAGAAGGCAGCAGATTGGGGTTAGGAGAAAGAGAGAGATTGATCAGCCATGATTGAATGGCAGAATCGACTTGATGGGTCAAATGGCCTAATTCCGCTCCTGTCATTTATGACCTAATGAGATAGAGACATTCAGAAAGAAAAAGAGGATTGTGAATCTTTCTAGATCTCCCATAACAATTTACTATATTCAAGGATGAATCTTATCATAAACGCATTTCCCTTTGGGCTGGACTGATAGTGCATTATCAATTATGTAAGTTGTAAGCCTATATTTAAAGTAATAGTTTTAATTGGAAATGAATGCCCCTATAAATCAAACAAAGCAGTGGAGGAACAAAGACCTCAGCTACAAAGACACAGATTGGTACAAGTCAACCAGCAAATTCTGGTGATTCCTGTTCTCACTACATCTTCAGCCACAGAATACGCTGGTTAACTTTGGCAACACTGTTCTTAACTGTTGTTATTTTGCCAGCATCTTAGCAAGAAACCCTCAGGCATTACTATCATAATATGCAAGTCATGCAGCGCCATAATAATACATTACTTGAACATTACTGATTCTGATCAACTTATTGATAACCAGAAAACCAATTGCAAGTGGTTGACTCCAAATCATATTCAGTAAATTTAGCTAGAATGTACACCTTGATGAATGTACACTGTCATATGAGGAAAGATTGAAAAGACTGGGCTTGTATTCACTGGAGTTTAGAAGGATGAGGGGGGATCTTATAGAAACATATAAAATTATAAAAGGACTGGACAAGCTAGATGCAGGAAAAATGTTCCCAATGTTGGGCGAGTCCAGAACCAGGGGCCACAGTCTTAGAATAAAGGGGAGGCCATTGAAGACTGAGGTTAGAAAAAAACGTTTTCGCCCAGAGAGTTGTGAATTTGTGGAATTCCTTGCCACAGAGGGCAGTTGAGGCCAAATCACTGGATGGATTTAAGAGAGAGTTAGATAGAGCTCTAGGTGCTAGTGGAATCAAGGGATATGGGGAGAAGGCAGGCACGGGTTATTAATTAGGGACGATCAGCCATGATCGCAATGAATGGCGGTGCTGGCTCGAAGGGCCGAATGGCCTCCTCCTGCACCTATTTTCTATGTTTCTATGATATTTGAATTTGGACCCGCCTCAACAGTTCAATTAGTAATATCCATTTTGCTGCTGCTCTCTGACAAAATTGCAACAACCAAATGCTGCAGCTCACAATAAAATTAACTTACAACTACTAGTACTCCTTGTACTTTTCACAGCCAAGTTTTGTGGAGACCCTGGGGTGCCGGCACGAGGACGGAGAGAGGGAAAGAGCTTCATCTACCAGTCAGAAGTTTCATTTAACTGCATCACCCCTTTGGCCTTAGTGGGCTCCAGCACGAGGATCTGCCAGACTGATGGGACGTGGAGTGGGTCTCAACCTCGCTGTATAGGTACAACAAAGAATGAGTACACACTGGACTGTACAGTGTACTGCTTTCATTCATTTATTGTAATTCTAATCATAAAGAAATGTTTCATCTTCTATTACTTTCAGGGCAATTACTTTTTGTCGTTAGAATAAATTAAGATGTAATATTGGTCTGATTAAGTTGACCCTGTTAAATGTAAACGGTGTCTATTCTTTGGGCAAAAAGTCAGAGTTAGCCCCAACATATTTAACCCTATGATGTCCACTCAAAATCTGTGCACGGGTTCAGACCACCAAAAAGCTTTGGGGGTTATTTTTGTTTTGTACTGAATTGTCTACATTGATTACCAGTAAATGCTGACTAGGCCTTAAAATCCCGTGACTACCTTTCAGAAAAATACATTGTTATAAGGTCATAAGGTCATAAGGAATAGGAGTAGAATTAGGCTATTCAGCCCATCAAATCTACTCTGCCATTCAATTAAGGTCTATATACAGTGGCTTGCAAAAGTATTCATACCCCTTGAACTTTTCCACATTTTGTCACGTTACAACCACAAACGTAAATGTATTTTATTGGGATTTTATGTGATAGACCAACACAAAGTGGTGCATAATTGTGAAGTGGAAGGAAAATGATACATGGTTTCCAAATTTTTTTACAAATAAAAAACTGAAAAGTGTCGCGTGCAAAAGTATTCAGCCCCCTTTACTCTGATACCCCTAAATAAAATCCAGTGCAACCAATTGCCTTCAGAAGTCACCTAATTAGTAAATAGAGTCCACTTGTGTGTAATCTAATCTCAGTATAAATACAGCTGTTCTGTGAAGGCCTCAGAGGTTTGTTAGAGAACATTAGTGAACAAACAGCATCATGAAGCCCAAGGAACACACCAGACAGGTCAGGGATAAAGTTGTGGAGACGTTTAAAGCAGGGTTAGGTTATAAACAAATATCCCAAGCTTTGAACGTCTCACGGAGCACTGTTCAATCCACATCCGAAAATGGAAAGAGTATGGCACAACTGCAAACCTACCAAGACATGGCCGTCCACCTAAACTGACAGGCCGGGCAAGGAGAGCATTTATCAGAGAAGCAGCCAAGAGGCCCATGGTAACTCTGGAGGAGCTGCAGAGATCCACAGCTCAGGCGGGAGAATCTGTCCACAGGACAACTATTAGTCGTGCACTCCACAAATCGGGCCTTGATGGAAGAGTGGCAAGAAGAAAGCCATTGTTGAAAAAAAGCCATAAGAAGTTCCATTTGCAGTTTGCCACAAGCCATGTGGGGGACACAGCAAACATCTGGAGGAAGGTGCTCTAGTCAGATGAGACCAAAATTGACGTTTTTGGCCTAAATGCAAAACGCTATGTGTGGCGGAAACCTAACACTGCACATCACCCTGAACACACCATCCCCACTGTGAAACATGGTGGTGGCAGCATCATGCTGTGGGGATGCTTTTCTTCAGCAGGGACAGGGAAGCTGGTCAGAGTTGATGGGAAGATGGATGGAGCCAAATACAGGGCAATCTTGGAAGAAAACCTGTTAGAGTCTGCAAAAGACTTGAGACTGGGGTGGAGGTTCACCTTCCAGCAGGACAACGGCCCTAAACATACAGCCAGAGCTACAATGGAATGGTTTAGATCAAAGCATATTCATGTGTTAGAATGGCACAGTAAAAGTCCAGACCTAAATCCAATTGAGAATCTCTGGCAAGACTTGAAAATTGCTGTTCACAGACGCTCTCCATCCAATCTGACTGAGCTTGAGCTATTTTGCAAAGAAGAATGGGCAAAAATGTCAGTCTCTAGATGTGCAAAGCTGGTAGAGACATACCCCAAAAGACTTGCAGCTGTAATTGCAGCGAAAGGTGGTTCTACAAAGTATTGACTCAGGGGGGCTGAATACTTTTGCACGCGACACTTTTCAGTTTTTTATTTGTAAAAAAATTTGAAAACCATGTATCATTTTCCTTCCACTTCACAATTATGCACCACTTTGTGTTGGTCTATCACATAAAATCCCAATGAAATACATTTACGTTTGTGGTTGTAACGTGACAAAATGTGGAAAAGTTCAAGGGGTATGAAAACTTTTGCAAGCCACTGTATCTCTCCCTCCTAACCCTATCCTTCTGCCTTCTCTCCATAACCTCCGACACCTGTACTGATCAAGAATCTATCTATCTCTGCCGTAAAAATATCCACTGACGGCCTCCACAGCCTTCTGTGGCAAAGAACTACAAATTCACCAGCCTCTGACTAAAGAAATTTCACCTCATATCCTTCCTAAAAGAATGTCCTTTAATTCTGAGGCTATGACCTCTAGTCCTAGACTCCCCCACTAGTGAAAACATCCTCTCTATCCAAGCCTTTCACTATTCTGTATGTTTCAATGAGGTCCCCCCTCATTCTTCTAAACTCCAGCAAGTACAGGCCCAGTGCCGTCAAACGCTCATCATAGGTTAACCTACTCATTCCTGGGATAATTCCTGGTAAACCTCCACTGGACCCTCTCCAGAGCCAGCACATCCTTCCTTAGATATGGTGCCCAAAATTGCTCACAATTGTTGACAGCTGGAGCTGTCCTGTTCCAATCAGAAATACCAAATTCAGTTAATTTAGTGCAGCCATAATTAACCGTTGTGTTCCCCTCTTGAAGCCTGTGCCAGATACTCTCCCTGCCATCTTTGGCTTGCTATTAGAAAGGTGTAGAAAGAGGCCGTTTGATACCTAAACATCATATACGTATTACTGCGGCCCTGTTTTGGCCAAATCTCTGAGGCTTTCTTTGCAACTGAGCAAAGCTGGATAAAAATGTCAGTTTCCATTAACACAAATATCCATCATGAGGTCGAGCGATTACAGTGTGAATCTGCATCACCTGAAATCTCAGGACACTACCAGCTCTGTAAAGATGTACTCATCATGATTCACTCCTGAGGAAGGGCGCGCAGTACAACAGATAAAGGAAAAAACAGAAGCTTTTCCATGCAGAATGCATTTGATCGTTTTGATTTAAAAATTCGAAATTGGAACATGCCGTATTCTCTGTGCCTTTAATTGTGTTAATATTGTGCTGTTATTGGACAACAGAGTCAGAACGTGCTCCTGTTTCACAAGAAAAAACTCTCATCAAGGGCTTAGAGATTGGTGTCTTGCAAAAAACATGATCTCTTTAGACGTTTATGAAATTTATACTACATCTTCAATCATTCTGATGGCAATACTAATATTTTAAAAATCTTTCTTCATTTAGAACCTTCACATACAACATGTGAAAATCCAGGAACGCCACTGCATGGAACACAAAATAATACATTTGGTTACATGGTAAGTAATATATGGATTAAAATCCATGGCCCATTAATTTAAATGCAAAGTGAAATGCAATTAATAGGCAGTGAATCTCCATTTTTGTAGTCTTGACATCCTCATTTTTCCCTAACATGGTTACAATGGTCATCTTCACATTGTTATTATTTAACACAAGTATATTTTGTTGGATAAGAAAGCAATAAGCTAATAGATTTTAGTGGCCAAATCAACTATATTAAAATGTTAGTTTAGTTTAGAGTGGAAACAGGCACTTCAGTGCACGGCACATTAACAATATCCTACACTAGGGGCAATTTTTACATTTATACCTAGCCCATTAACCTACAAACCTGTACGTCTCTGGAGTGTGAGAGGAAATCAAAGTTCTGAGAGAAAACCTACGCAGGTCACGGAGAGAACGTACAAACTCTGTACAGACAGCACCCGTAGCGAGGATCGAACCCGGGTCTCTGGCGATGTAAGTGCTGTAAAGTGGCAATTCTACCACTAAAGTGCCACCACACCGCCCGCTTTGTCAAATACAAGAGCATCAAAAGAACATTAAATATAGAACCTGGGATTCTTTAAGAGTATTTTCTGCAGGTTTTCAGGAACCACCTCTGTCATTGAAAGGTCCATAAGGGGCATGCTGATCTTCCTTGGTGTTCTGTAGAGGCATTGGTGTGCTTTTTTGGCCATAGCATCATTATGGTTTGTCCAGGACTATTGCCTTGGAACTTAAAGCTCTTGATCATTGCCACTTCAGACCAATTGATGCTGCCTGGGGCATGCACACGACCTGTTTCCTGAAGTCAATGTTTACATTGAGGGAGGGGTTGTATCATGACACCATGTTATTAAGCTCGAGATAGGCATCTCTTCTGGGATGTCTTCAGGTACGATGTCAAAAGCCTTGAAGCCACCTTCTTCCATGTGTGCTACCATGCATTGTTTGCTGCCAGTATCTGGCACAGTGGCAATGCACCTGCCTGCGATATTTGACGTTTGGATTACATTTATGTTATGCAAACTTCCTTTAACTGGTAATGCTAACTTGTACCTTCCTACTGAATCATTAACTAGGGACAAGACAGCATTGGCCACACCTAGAAATAAATGAAGTGAGCTGGCAGCATTAAATCAATGTGCAGTCTGTATTGCAATCAATTGTGCCGGATAAATTGTAATTCCCATGCATGCTTTCTGGGATTTTTCCTATTTAATCCATGACACTGTGTTGGTAGATTCAATTCTTATCCCTTATCTCCTTCACCATGTGTAAGCTTGCACTTCAATTCAATGTTTTAATTCTTTGCTGTGAAGGGACTGATCAAATTTAAATTACTTTTTCTTGATCCATTAATTGATTTACCTGGTACAACTGTGCCCGGGGTGACTAATAATTAGTAAATCACTGCTGATGCCCAAGTTAAAGGAGCTTAGGCAAAAAACGATTTATGTCAGGCAGGTTGGCGATCAAACCTTCAATTCCCAGTTAAAACCCCACACAGTGGCTTAGTTTTTAATTGAAAAGCATTTAGATAAAACTGCAGACACTGAAAATCTGCATTAAAAACAGAATTTGCTGGAGATTCTGAGCTGGTCAGGCAGCCTCTATGATGAGGGGGAAAAGTGTTAATGTTCAAAACTGTTCAAAATCACCTGCATTTGTTGATGCTATTTACAATGAATTTTTAAGTATCAATGTGCATACATGTCACTGTATCTACTGATCTAAATGTTGGAGCAGGCTAGCCTTCTCCTGCTCATACATTACATGCCTGTATACTCATTCAATTATTTTATTAATACAGGGATGTCTTTATAATGGCCAAATTGGTGATGGTTACATTGGGTTATTACTGCATGTTATTATTAATACTACTATTAGCGTGTGAAAATAATGCTGAATACTTGGTTCCAGCAATAGGATTTTTTCAAGTCATCTGCTCAGCTTTTAAATAAAAAACGGTTATGCAGCAATGCTTACTTAGTAACACTGATCAACAAATTACAATTGTTACAATTGTTGCTAGGTTCTTTAGTAAGTTATTTTAAATAAACTTGAAGCTTGAAATTGGTCTAAATTTTTGTCTTAATTCTTCTTCTTCTTGGATTGTAATTGGAAGGCGAATTTATTGAACCATTCTGCCTAAGGGTCTTTCCTCTGCATACCCTTAGTCCCATGTCCCCCCCCCCCCCCCCTCTGTCTTACTGCTCTATTTTGTTTTGTTTATTCCTGACTCTCAATTGTAAAGCGACTTTGAGTCCTGAAAAGCGCTATATAAATAAAATCTATTATTATTATTATTATTATTTGTAGAAACAAGGAACTGCAGATACTGATTTACTATAAAGGACAAAATGCTGGAGTGGGGGGGTGTATATCGACGAGCTCAAGCGCAAATTTAGTGACCGTTTTGCGCTCAGTCCGCTAAGATCTAATGGATCTCCCAGCTGCTAACCATTTTAACTACCTTTCCCATGCCTACACTGACCTTTCTGACCATTCTCCATTGTCAGAGTGAAGCCACGTGCAAACTGAAGGAACACCACCTCATATTCCACTTGGGCAGCTTGCAACCCAATGGTATGACCATTGAATTCTCCAATTTTAGGGAACCTTTAACAACCATACCATCCCTTCTCCGTGCCCCCAACTATCTCACACCTATTTCTCTCCTCCCCCAGCTATATTTCTTACTCTGGCTTCATAATTCACAACTCTTCAATCCTTTTGTCTCACATTCTGGCTTTTTAAAAAATAATCTCTGGCCTTTGTCCAACAGTCTGACTATCAAAATCTCTCCTCACCTGTGTTCACTTATTACCTGCCACATGTTGTCCTGCCCCTCCTCTCTTCAAGACCCCCCCCCCCTCTACAATCATCTTGAAGAAGGCTCCTGATCCAAAGCGTTACCTTTCCCATAGATGTTGCCTTATCTTCTGAGCTACTCCCTAGTGCAGGATATTGTCAAAACACTGTCTTATTTATTTGATCTGTGTTGGATGGAGCAAGATTAGCATTGCAGGAACAAGTGGGAACAAGCACAATACTTTAAATAGTATCCTTTACATGACATAAAGTAATATTTTATACTGATCATTAGCATTTCAGAGACAATAGCTGACTTAATTAGCTTAAGTCAATTAACTCGTTCTGAGTGCTAGATTTGGCTGAGGCAGCAGTTAAAAGAAAGTACTGAACTGATCAGAGCTTCCTTTGCCACCACTTTAAAGGTAGCCATATATTACAACATGACGCTATTATAGTGCCAGATATAGAATCTGCAGATTGTGATCTTTTCAATTGCTTAAAGAACAATTTGTGCAGGATGATTTGGGACACGTTTCAATGTGGGGTAAGTGTCAATCATGCGCTAAATGGCAATCACTTGGAATTTTCACTGACACCAGCATTTTATTATGAAAGACCACTCTGCGTTTATAAATGAATACTGCTTCATTTCATCCATTTATATTCCATGAATGTGAGAAATCAGCATTTATTGAACATCATGATTGAAAAAAGCCAGCTCTTCTGCAGATCTGAGTATTGTCATATTTCAACTTCATCCTGTTTGTGGCAAAAACACAACATGCCAGAGGAACCCAACAGGTCAGGAAGTATCTGGAGAGGGGATGAATAGGCAACATTTTTGATTGGGACCTTTCTTCATACTAATTGGAGTTGGGGGGGGGGGGAACTGGAATAGAGTATTGGGGTGAGACAAAGCCAATAGATGGATCCAGGTGAGGGGGAAGATGGGTGGAGTAAGTGACAAAGGCTTGAGGTGAAAAGGAGGCAAAAGGATGTCAGATGAGAAGAGGAGAGGTGAATGCAAAGTGGGGGTGGGGAAATGGATGAAAGAAGATAAGTGGGTGAATAAAAAAGAAATAGAGAACATGAACTCATGGTCCACTCTGCGTGGTGCTCAGACGTGGCAGTCCTATTTAACTCCTGATCTCCGCACCTGGAACACCTGGCGGTGAAGTGCCGCCCCTTTTACCTACCGTGGGAATTCACCTCCATCATCCTGACCGCGATCTACATCCCACCCCAGGCAGACGTCCGTCTGGCACTGGAGGAGCTGCACGCCGTGGTCAACAAGCACCAGACAGCCTACCCCGAGGAGTTTACCACCGTAGCAGGGGACTTTAACAAAACCAACCTGAAGAAATCACTCCCTAACTTCCTCCAACCTGTCTCCTGCAGCACCAGAGGATCAAACACCCTTGACCACTGCTACACGACCAACAAAGATGCCTATCGCTCTATCCCTCGCCCTCACTTCGGAAAATGCAACCACTGCTGCTTCTTCCTGCATACAGGCAGCAACTGAAGAAAGCACCCCCAGAGGTGAGGACTGCACAGAGCTGGTCTGGGGAGGCAGAGGAATAACTCCAAGACTGCTTGGAGTCTGTAAACTGGGCAACGTTCAGGGACTCGGCAACGGACCTGAATGAATACGCCACAGTGGTTACAAACTTCATAAGGAAATGTGTGAAGGACGGCGTTCCAACAAAAACCTTCCGAGTGTTTCCAAACTAGAAGCCTTGGATGAACCATGAGATCCGCATTCTGCTTAAGACCAGATCCCGGGCATTCATGTCTGATGATACAGTGGTCTATAAGAAGTCCTGATAGACCTTGGTAAGGACATCAAAAAGGCCAAAAAGGACTTCTGCTCCAAGCTGGAGGATGAGGCGGATGTTCAGCAACTGTGAGAGGGCTTGAATGCCATCACCTCCTACAAGGCAAAATCAGGAGGCGGCTGAGACGACAGCGAAGCATCACTCCCTGACGAGCTCAATGCGTTCTACGCACTGTTCGATAGGGAGAACACTGATGTGCCTTCCCGAGCACCCATTCGCCCTGACGTATTACAGTCACAGTCACAGAGGCCGACGTCATAAGATCCTTCAGGGGGGTGAACTGAACCCGATGGTATACCCGGTCGAGTTCTCAAGACCTGTGCAGACTAACAAGCGGGAGTTTATGCAGACATTTTCAACCTCTCACTTCTGAGGTCTGAGGTTCCCACCTGCTTTAAGAGGGCATCAATTATACCGGTGCCCAAGAAGAGTAAGGTGACGTGCCTCAATGACTATCGACCTGTGGCACTAACATCTGTGGTGATGAAGTGCTTTGAGAGGTTGATTATGGAGCATATCAACTCCTACCTCGACAAGACCCACTGCAGTTCGCTTACCGCCACAACAGTTCAACGGTGGATGCGATCTCACTGGCTCTCCACTCCGCTCTGGACCACGTGGACAATAACAACTCGTATGTCAGGCAGTTGTTTATACTGTAGACTACAGCTCGGTGTTTAATACCATCATCCCCTCCAAGCTGGTTAACAAGCTCACGAAACTGGGCCTCTGCGCATCCCTCTGCAATTGGATTCTCGACTTCCTCATTCACAGACCACTGTCTGTTCGAATTGGAGGAACCACTTCATCCTCAGTAACAATCAGCATGGGAGCACCTCAAGGCTGTGTGCTCAGCCCCCTGCTTTACTCACTCTATACTCATGACTGCGTAGTCGGTCATAGTGCGAACTCCATCATCAAGTTCGCCGACGGCACCACTGTGTTTGGACGAATCACAGATGGGACGTGTCAGAGTATAGAAGTGAGATTGACCGACTGACCAAATGGTGCCAGCACAACAACCTGGCTCTCAACAGGGTTAGATAGAGCTCTAGGGGCTAGTGGAATCAAGGGATATGGGGAGAAGGCAGGCATGGGTTATTGATTGGGGACGATCAGCCATGATAACAATGAATGGCGGTGCTGGCTCGAAGGACCGAATAGCCTCCTCCTGCACCTATTTTCTATGTTTCTATGTAACATCAGTATGACCAAGGAACTGATTGTGGACTTTGGCAGGGGAAGGATGAGGACCCACAATCCTGTTCATATCAACGGGACAATGGTGGGGAGGATCAATAACTTCAAATTCCTGGGCGTGCATATTTCTGAAGATCTCTCCTGGAACCAGCACACTTATGCAATTATAACGAAGGCACATCAGCGACTCTACTTCCTGAGAAGATTACGGAGATTCGGCATGTCGAAGAGGATTCTCCTAAACTTCATTAGGTGCACGGTAGAGAGCATTGTGACTGGATGCATCGTGGCCTGGTTCGGCAACTTGAACGCACAGGAGCGGAAAAGACCACCAAAAGTTGTGACCACTGGCTTTGACCTCCCCACCGTCGAAGGGATCTATCATAGTCGCTGCCTCAAAATGGCAGCCAAAATCATCAAGGACCCACACCATCCTGGCCACACACTCATCTCACCATTGTCATCAGCAAGAAGGTACAGGAGCTTAAAAACTGTAACTTCCAGGTTCAGGAACAGCTTCATCCCTACAGCCATTAACCTATTAAACACAACAACAAATAAGCTCTGAGCTCCAAACTGCAAAATACTATTATTATTGCACTATAATTGTTATTTATTGAACCATTTCTTTTTTTTTCCTCTTACCCCACTATGTACTACTATGTTTACATATTCACATATTCTGTTGTGCTGCAGCAAGTAAGAATTTCATTGTCCCATCTGGGACATATGACAATAAAACACTCTTGACTTGACTCTTGGCAAATGAGTGTAAGAAGGAAAGGACTGTTATAAATGGGAATGCTCTAGGGTTGGGGAGTGAGCATGGGAAAGTAAGAGAGAATTGGGTGTATGTTAGTGTAAGTTTTTGAGATCAATGTTCATACTGTTGCGTTGGAAACTATTCATGAGGAAAATGAGATGCTGTTCCTAGAGTTTGCGTGTGTATAGAAGTAGTATTTGTTTTATATAACAAGGGTTATGGCCTTTACCAAAAATGTCTACAGTGCATTTAACATGAGATGTATTGGAATTGGTATTGCCTTCTCTCCTAAATGTACAGGGTGATGATACAAAATGTGTGTCATCAAGCATTTTCCAAAAGTAAGTTTCAACAGCGAATGGTGTGGGGCCATTCAACCATGGAGGTCGTGTCTTTCCAAAAGTCTCTTAAATATTGTTAAGGGCCTGTCCCACTGCAGCAACCTAATTGACGAGTTTAGAAGAGTTTAGGAGAGTTTGAAAAAGTGTCATGTTGAAGACCTCCTTCGACTATGTTGAAGACTATCTTCGACTACCTTTGACTACCTTTGATTACCTTCGACTATCCTCGAATACCTACGACTAACATGCCGACCTACTATGACCTACCTTGACTAAAGCTGCGAGTTAAAAAAAAAGTTTTTTTCCATGGTAACCTTTTTTTACTCGTGGGCATTTTTCAGCATGTTGAAAAATACGCCGCGACCTAGCTGAGGCCTCGAGTACACAGGGACTACTCTCGAGCATGAAGGAGAGTTACAAAGACCTAGGACGTCATGTCGACCATGCTGCAAGTATGAGTCGAGGGCAAACTCGCCAGAACTCGCGGATTAGGTCGCCGCAGTGGGACAGCCCCTTAATGGTCCCTTCCTTTACCTCTTCCTTATCTCATTACATGAAGGTAGAACCTTCTTTGTTAAAGAAACTATCCTTAAGATTTTTATTAAAACTTTTTCCCTCTCACCTTAAACCTCTGCCCAGTAGTTCTTGATTACCAACCCTAGAAAAATACCTTGTACATTCACCTTGTCTATGCCCCTCATGATTTTATATATTTCTATGAGATCAGTCCCCCGTCTTTTACATTTCAAGGAATAAAGTCCTTCCGAGCTCAACCTCTCCTTATAACGCAGTCGCTAGAGTCCTGGCAACATCCTCGTAAATCTTCTCTGTACTTTTTCCAGCTTAAAGACATATTTCCTTATAGCAGGGTCACCAAAACTGACCGCAATACTCCAAGTGGAAACACAATGGACAACAGATGCTGGAATCTTGCATTGAACACAACGTAGACATCAGTAACTGCAGATGTTGGTTTACAACAAAAACCCACATAAACTGCTGGAGTAATTCAATGGGTCATGCAGTATTTCCGGACACCATGATTAGGAGACGTTTCAGTTCAGGAACCTTCTTCAGATTGATTATAGTTGGCGGTGAGGGGAGGAGGTAGATGAAAGCTGGAAGAGATGTGGGGGCTCGGCAAAGCCTGGCAAGTGATAGGTGGATACAGGTGAGGGGGGCTTTTGGATTAACAGATGGTTGGACAAGAGTCAAGCATGTTTTATAGTCACATGTCCCAGATAGAACAATGAAATTCTTAATTGCAGCAGCACAACACAATATGTAACACAGAGATGAAAACACAAAATGTGTCAGATAAGGAAAGAAGAACAATAGAAGTGTTTTGCCTGAACAGAAACCCCAACCCTCTGCTACGTCCATTCCTTCCTGTGTCGTCACATTTCACAGCACTTCAATCTTTATCTCTTCATCCACCCTTTTTGTCTTTTCATCTTTGGCCTTTGTTCAACCATCTGCCAATCAACCCCCCCCCCCCCCCCCTTCACCTATATCCACCAAATCACTAAAGATAGACACAACATGCTGGAGTAACTCAGAGGGACAGGCAGCATCTCTGGATAGAAGTTTCTCTGGATAGACATTTCGGGTCAAGACCCTTCTTCAATCTTGACCCGAAACATCACCCCTTCCTTCTATCCAGAGATGCTCCCTCTGCATTACTCCAGCATTTGTGCCTATCTTTGGTGTAAACCAGCATCTGCAGTTCCATCCATAATCACTTGCTGGGCTTTGTCCTGCCACTCTTCTTTTCTAGCTTTCTCCCACTTCCAGTACAATCAGTTTGAAGATGATCACCCCTGACCCTAAACATCATCTATCGAACTTCACCAGAGATGCATAGATATATAGAAACGTAAACAATAGGTGCAGGAATAGGCCATTCAGCCCTCCGAGCCAGCATCGCCATTCAATGTAGTCATGGCTGATCATCCACAATCAGTACCCAGTTCCTGCCTTCTCCCCTTACCCTTTGATACTGCTAGCCCTGAGGGCTCTATCTAACTCTCTTTTGAATGCATCCAGTGAATCTGAGGCAGAGAATTCCATAAATTCACAACTCTCTGGGTGAAAAAGTTTTTCCTCATCTCAGTTCTAAATGGCCTACCACTTATTCTTAAACTGTGGCCCCTGATTCTGGACTCCCCCAACATGTTTCCTGTATCTAGCCTGTCCAATCCCTTAATAAATGTATATGTTGCCTGACCCGCTCATTTAGTCCGTGACTTTTTTGTATTGATCACAAAGTGCTGGAGTAACTGAAAGGGTCAGGCAGCATCTCTGGAGGACATGGATAGGTGACTTTTCGGATCGGCACCCTTCACCAACTCAATACTCATCATCATCACCACCATCATCATCAGCAGCATCACCAACATTTTGTAAAAGTTCGACATAACACTCCAAATTGTATACTCAATGCCGTGACTGATCAAAGACACGGTGCCAAAGCCTTGACTATCTACATTGCCACTTTCATGGAACTATGTACTTCTATTCCTTGGTCCCTATATCCTACAATGTTCTCCAGGCCTTACGTTCACTGTGGAAGTCCGACACCGGTTTGACTTCACAAAATCCAACATCTTGCACTAACCTTAATTAAACTGCATTTGGTATTCCTTGGCCCACTTCCCCAGCTGATTAAGATCTCGCTGTAATGCTTCATAATCTTCTTAAATTTCAATGATTTCACCTATTCATTGCACCCATCTATATACTTCCAAACAATTTCTGTGCCTTCTCATCTAAATCATCGATGACAAACAACAAAAGGTGGTGAGTGTGTGGAACGAGTTGCCAGAAGAGGTATTTGAGGCAGGGACTATCCCAATGTTTAAGAATCAGTTAGACAACCACATGGATAGGACAGGTTTAGAGTGATATGGGCCAAACTCGTGCAGGTGGGACTAGAGTAGCTGGGACATGTTGCCCGGTGTGGGCAAGTTGGGCCAAAGGGGCTGTTTCCATGCTGTATCACTCTATGACTGAGACTACAAACAATATGCCTAGCACCGACCCCTGAGGCACACCACAGGCCACAGGCCACTAGTAAAATAAAACAACATTCGACCATCACCCTCTGCCTCAGATCAAGCCAATTATGTATCCTTTACTCATTGCAAAAGATACATTTTGCAACTGTCTTGGATTTTTAGCAGAAGAGCATTTAAGATGTAAATTGAGCCAGTCTTTCGTTTCAAATGTGTAGAAATTGCATTTAAAATGCAAGAATGGCATCTATGAAAGTGAATTGAACATCAGCATGGTAATATTTTTTGAATGCTGCAACAAGTTTCAACCCTTTTGAAAGGTTAGACCACAAACAGAACTTTTTGCGAAATTCTCAATTTTAAACAATCGAGCAGACTGGTAGCTCTCTTTGAAAATTCAGCAACATTCCTTTTCGTTTGCAAAAGTCTTAAGTTGAAAAGAAAGACACAAAAAGCTGGAGTAACTCAGCGGGACAGGCAGCATCTCTGGAGAGAAGGAATGGGTGATGTTTCGGGTCGAGACCCTTCGTCTGAAGAAGGGTCTCGACCCGAAACATCACCCATTCCTTCTCTCCCGAGATGCTGCCTGTCCTGCTGAGTTATTCCAGCATTTTGTGCCTAGCTTTGATTTAAACCAGCATCTGCAGTTGAAATTACACATTAAGTACACATTAAGTTGAAAGGAATCTGCTATCATCAATTTTTCATTATTTCCCAGAAATGCATATCGTTCATCTGATTATTGTTCCTCCGATGGAATCAGAGGGTTTCTGTATTGATGTGACATTTGACATAATATACAACACAAGACAAATTCAATTATTAATAAGTTAGTATCAACTTCTGAAATGGGCACATAACCAGTTCAAATCTTTCTATATGAATTGCCAGTTTCTTTTACTCTATCTATTTATTTGATACTTTATGAAATTCACGGTACTTTAATAAATAGAAAGCTCATGCCGAGGCAACTGATGAAGCACATGTTTAATTGTTCGTTGGATAGCCTTAAAAAATTTCAGGTTTAAGTATTTCTGCAATCACCTTACGGCATTTGTTTCCTCTTCATTTGTGATCCACCTGGAGTGGGTGAGCTTCATGAGAGGTAGACTGTAGGAACTAGAATCAAGAGAAGATGAATATTGTAAATAACCAACATCTAGAAAGTGAAGGAATATGAAACAATATAACACATATATTTAACTATAATGCCAGAAATTTTAAAAATGAGCAGTTTCTCAGATATTTTCACATTAATGAATAAAATGTGTATCAACACTTTCAGATTCCTTGTCCTTTGGCATTTGTTTTAAAAATTCAAAAAAATGTAAGTACTTTCACTAAATTACATGTGAAGAGATTGTTTCCATCAGCAGAAGGGTCATAAACCAGCGCACACAGATTTACAACAATTGGGAAAAGAATCAGGTGAGATGAGGAGTTTATTTTTAGACAAATTATAGTTTGCAGTGTTCTGCCGATCGATAGATAGATGGATAGATGGATGGATAGATGGATAGATGGATAGATGGATAGATGGATAGATGGATAGATGGATAGATGGATAGATGGATAGATGGATAGATGGATAGATAGATAGATAGATAGATAGATAGATAGATAGATAGATAGATAGATAGATAGATAGATAGATAGATAGATAGATAGATAGATAGATAGATAGATAGATAGATAGATAGATAGATAGATAGATAGATAGATAGATAGATAGTTTATTAATCTCATTTTCAGGGAAATTCAGATGTCCATGCAGCACACTAATAAAAATACAACATAACATTAAAGAAGAAATGTAACATTAACATATAAAAACATCCCCCCAGCAAATTCAAAACAGTGGGATAATAGTTGAAAATGCATATAAATAAGGAAGGAGTGAGTGTAATCGGTTAATGGATAATTCTGTAATATTCTGTCTTAAACTGATTGTTTTGATTTTCTGCAGTAACCCAGACTTTATGAATTGGTGTCAAAGACAATCTTCCATCCTGAGCAATAGAGAGCAATAGAGGCCAAGAGTTGAGAGTATTTAATTGTCATATGTACCAACAGTGGGACAATGAAATTCTTACTTGCTGCAGCTTAATAGGCCGTTAAATGCAACCACACAGATAATATTTAATAATCAAAAATACAATAAATTGGCATTAGATAACTATAATGATGCAAAAATTGAAGTCCTTAATGTGACCAAGGATATTGTGCAATGAAGATCATAGTTGCTCAGATTTGTGTTGTGTAGTGTTCAAGAGCCCGATAGTTGCTGGGAAAACAATTAATTTCACCCTTGTGGTCAGTTTACAGGCTCCGATACCATCTTCCTGATGGTACTAGCGAAATGAAAGCATGGCCAGGGTGGTGTGTCTTTTTTTCATGACACTCTCTGCCTTTTTGGGTCAAAGCCTCTGATAGATCATTTTGATGGTGGGAAGGTCAGTACCTTGGATGGACTGGGCAGAGTCTACCACTCTTTGTCATCTCCTTCATTCCTGGGCATTCCAAACGCAAAACCACATTTAATGCAGACTGCCAGGGGACTCCTTTCAGCTTTGAATGTACAGAGTTTTATCTTTTCATAAGCCACATTCAATTAAGTCAATTTCCTTCACTCAACCTTGTTGAATCTTCAAGCACCATCAATGAATTGCATCAACATACTCCCTTTAAAAGTATGCTAACCCGAAAAAACAACATTCTAGACTAAAGTTGCCCCTTCCTCTCTCTTTCAGCAGGAGAACTAATGAGTATGCATATTGCTCAGAAATCTAATGCTCTTTTAAAATAATTGATAGTACCTGGGATCATCCTCTTTGACATTGCTTAATTGGTGGAGTTGAGACATTTTCAAGTTCCTCAGCAATATATCACCAGCAGCCTAACCCAGTCCCTTCACACTGATTCAGTGTCCAAGAAAGAGCATCAGTGTATTCACATTCTTAGGCATCTGGGAAGTTTCAGCATCAGTCAGTCAGTCAATTTTATTTCTATAGCACATCTAAAAACAACTCTCGTTGACCAAAGTGCTTTACATCAGTGCAGGTACTAACATGCTACATACAATGACACACAGATCTAACAGTACATACATAAATACATACATACAGCGCTCCCTCAGAGGGTCTCAAGAAATGCTTGGGAGTAGAGATAGGTTTTAAGTCGTGACTTAGAGGAGTCGATGGAGGGGGCAGTTCTGATGAGGAGCGGGATGCTGTTCCACAGTCTAGGTGCCGCAAAAGCGCGGTTGCCCCTGAGCTTAAAGCTGGACCGCGGGATAGTCAGTAGCCCCAAGTCGGCCGACCTGAGGGACCTGGAGGTAGAATGGTGGGTTAGAAGATTTTTTATATGGGTGGGGCAAGGCCGTTAAGGGCTTTGTATACATATAGGAGGAGTTTGAAATTGTTATTTCTGCCTGAAACTGAATAGATTCTTTATTAATAATAATAAAAATATTTAATTATAAGACGGTGGACGTTTACAATCAATTAAAATGTTCCACATTAATGATGTGAAAACTTTCCATTGAACATTGTATTGATATTCCATTGGCTTTGTGATAATAAGAATGCCTAAACAGAGAAGCAATGTTTACTTGCAAATAGAATGTGGTCAGTGGCAAAACATTTACAGCGAATGTGCTAATATTGTAGAACAATATGAATTCTGCAATTAACTCAAAATGTATATTCTGTTCAGGTTATTATTAGGAAATAATGTAGGACAAAAATATGGTAGACAGAATATGATTTGGGGAAATGTGAGTTTGACTACTTTGTTAAAAGAAACAAGAACATTTTTGAGTCATGGAGCCATTCAGCAAGGACACAGGGCCCTCAGCCCAACTAGTCCATGCCAACCAAGATGCTAAGCTAATCCCATTTGGCCCAAACCCCTCTAAACTCGAAGAATGTTGTTTTGTTTTTGGAGCGATCTCTGTACGAGATTTTGTACGTGCTACCTACTTGTGTTCTTATTTCTTGAGAGTAATTTTACCTCTGTAAATTTGTACCATTCACTCTTCCTGCTACCAATGAAGAAACTGCTCAGATATAGCCATCCTCTCGTCCAGTTGAATACACATCAGGATAAACAGGAAAAGATGGCTCCTTCATTAAGAGTCTCAAGCATAGATGCAGGTATACCCTCAGCTAAAGCAAGCAGAAGATTTTGAGGAATTTCTATTCTGCATCTGAACATTCAAAATTAATTGCTGTTGATCTCAGGGACCCTGAGGCCCAACTACCTTATATATAAAATCAACATAAAACAACATGTTTTAGTGGGGGGTTTTGAAGATTGTAAGACATATTTCCAGCATCAACTACCCCAGGCTAACATATCCCATGCTTGAGCAACCTACACTCAAAATATTTAATTCTTCTTAAGTCTATGCATATGATTTTCCTATGCTGCAAGTCGAATCTCATAATTGTTTAAAATACCTTTAAAAATAGATCTTCAAACTTTACAGTTTTGTTGAAAGAAGTCTGCCTAAATCATTCCATATCCACCAGAAACCCTGAAGGCAAGGTCATTTCTTGGCCTTTCTTTGAACTGTTTCCATGGCTTCTATATAAATCATCATACAAGGGCAGTAGGAGTTATGGCTTGACCAAAGCTTCATGAATGGTTATAGCTCATAAACTTAAAAGGTACGGAACAGCTCGCTGCACAGCTGAATAAATCAAAGCCTTAAATTATGCAATGAATCTTGTGCCAACATTCAAAGTAACATATGTCAGATTAAAGACCCCATCTATGTCACGTGTGATTGTGGACATCCCAGACAATCAATCATTTTATATCCATTCCCAAAATGCAAATTTTCAGGACGAGTCAGGATTAGCATGTGGGAAACCCAATACTGTCAAATGGATTTCAGACCAAGAACTGTTCTAATATTGTTCTCATTTGAATTATGATATGAACATTGGGAATAACTGATTTTGGTTGTTCAGATTTAATGCTTCCTTTTTATAGGTGGGAAGTGTAATCCAATTTCACTGCAAGAAAGGACATTTATTACAAGGAGCTACTACTCGAATTTGTCTTTCTGATCTCACCTGGAGTGGAATTCAACCTGAATGCATACGTAAGTAAACAAAAACAAAACTGTTGAACAGAAATAGATTACAACATTATTTGATGGGTTTTGGCAATATTGCTGAATATCTGCTGCAAGCCAATTTTGTAAGGTTTCAGAACAGAAGAGAACAGTTAAGTTTATTGCCACGGGTACCGAGGTACCGTGAAAAGCTTTTGTTGTGTGCTATCCAGTCAGTAGAAAGACAATACGTAATTACAATCGATCCATTTACAGTGTATAGATACATGATAAGGGAATACTGTTTAGTGCAAGGTAAAGCCAGCAAAGTCCGGTCAAGGATGGTCCAAGGGTCACCAAAGAAGTAGATAGTAGTTCAGCACTGCTCTCTGATTGTGATAGGATGATTCAGTTGCCTGATAACAGCTGAGAAGAAACTGTCCCTCAATCTGGTGGTGTGCGTTTTCACACATCTATGCCTTTTGCCTGATGGGAGAGGGGAGAAGAGGGAGTGGTTTCAACTGGAAAAGCTGTGAATTTGTCACTTACAAATGATACTATGTTCTATGTTGTTGAATAATGGATTTTCGATTCAATATGAAACATATAAAAATCCATTCTGAACATATTGGTAATAGTGGCTTTTTATTCTCAAAGCTGGCAAAAGGTATGCTGTAAAATGACTTGCCTTTTCTTAGCACTACAACTTTTCCTCATTATTAGGCTTCCTCATCCTGGATGCTCACCCAGTTTAGGATTAAACATTAAAAATATGTTAAACTAGAACTGTGTAATTCTTTTATTATAGATTTGTTTTATATAGTAAATATTGAAAGGTGTTTAAAATAAGGATTTTGTTTGTAATGTTTGCTCTTTATTTTATTATGGCCAAAGAATGCTGTAAACCATTTCTAGACTAATATGGATAAAATATTATGATAAAGCTTAATAATATGGTAAACTTAAATATTGCATTTATTCCTCACTGTTGTTTCATCTAACTACCAAAGAGTGTATTAATCAGTGGTTTTTGGAGCATACAATATGAAAATGCAATTGGCCATTAACTTCAGAAATAATAAAATTGATCAATCATCATCAGCACAGTTTAAGAACTTTCCTGGATCAGTTTCCAGAGACCTATCCTTTTATTGGTTCTAAAATGGTGTTGCAAGGCAAAAATGATTAAAACTGCGACATTTATGGGCCTGTCCCACTTAGGCGACCTTTTAGGCGACTGCAGGAGACTATGCAGTCGCCACATGGTCGCCACATGTTCGGGAGTGGTTGCCAGGGTGTCGCCTTCATGGTCGTGAGGAGTTCCGGCATTCTGGGAACTAGTCGCAGCCTCATTATGGTCACAGTCTCATTCTGGTCGCCGCTAATTTTTCAACATGTTGAAAAATTAGTGGCGACTAGAATGAAGCCGCCATGGAGAGTAGCGAGAATTCTCGTGCCGTAGGTGGGTTGCCAGGAGGTCGAAGGTTCTCGTAGGTTCTCCTAAGTTGTAGCCAGTGCTGACCAGTGAATTTCATTGGCTGATGGGGAAAAAAAACGTAAGCAGTAGTTTTCAGAACCAAGGATATCCGACCGGTAATGTTAATGTCCGCCGAGCTTCACAGCCGTGTGTCTCTGGCATCTTAAAAGTTGTCTCCACTCCTACTCCCCCCCCCTCCCCCTCTTTTAACGGACTTACCGTATACTGTGCTTTAGCCGTCTTAATTACAGCGCCAACCTTCCTGTTCATCGCGGTGTGTGTCTGTATCACCTTGGCTTTGCACCGTGTGAATTTCACTCAGACAGCGCTCCCCCCTGTCCTGTCCTATCCCCCGCCTGCATAACGGGCTGGTGAAGGAAGCGATGTGTGGGTGTGTGTGTGTTCAACTTGACAGTCGGTGGCAGTCGTCTGAAAAATCGTCTATGTGGGACAGGCCCATTAGGATATAAAAGATGGGTTCATAAAAAGGTGTTCCAAAATGCTTGTAACTTCCGACATCAGAGTAGTTGAGGAGAAATAACGTTTGGACAATATGATGAAGCTGAATGTTTGCTGTGCCCAGGAATGAGGTGGAAAAGGGACAAATAGACGCAGCCATGTAATCAAAAGCACCTTAAAACATTTAAAACTAAATGGAAAAATAAATTACAATTTTCCCTGCAGAAACCCAGTTAGACAAAAGTTGCTGGAGTAACACGATGAATCAGGCAGCATCTCTGGAGAACATGGATACTTGCACTCGGTTCACCAAGAATTGCTGGATCTGCAGTTTGCTAATTATTTTATCTCCCATTCCCATTGCCGTGCTGGCCTTTCTATCCTTGTCCTCCTCCATTGAGGCCATATGCAAACTGGATGAACAGCAACTCATATTCTGCTCAGGTGCCATGTGTAAGAAGGAACTGCAGATGCTGGTTTAAACCGAAGAGCGACACAAAACGCTGGAGTAACTCAGCAGGACAGGAGGCATCTCTGGAGAGAAGAAATGGGTGATGTTTCGGGTCGAGACCCTTCTTCGGCCAGAAGAAGTGTCACCCATTCCTTCTCTCCAGAGATGCTGCCTGTCCCGCTGAGTTACTCCAGCTTTTTGTGTCTATATTCCATATCGGTGCTAACAGCCCAACCGTACGAATATTTAATTCTCCTACTTTAAGTAACTAATCTACAAATCCCCCTACCCACCCCTGGATCTCTTCCACCACCGCTCCCCCCTCCCCTTCTCCTCTCTTCCCTTTGCCACATCTGGATACATACCCATTTCCCCCTCCCCCACCTTCCATCGATTCATATCCCAGCTTCTGGCCTCACAGTTTGTGCTTCTTTCATCCCCATCTACCATATCTCACACATATTGTCTTCTTCTCATTTCTGGCCTTTGTCCAAACACCTGCCAATGAAAACTCCCCCTCACCTGTATCCACCTGCGACTGCCAGACTACCCATATTCTCCAGAGATGCTGCCTGACCTGCTGAGTTACTCCAGCATTTTGTGTGGGTTTTTGTAAACCAGTATCTGCAGTTCCTTTTGTCTCCATCTGTTTTGCAGTAAGTTTCGGGCTTACTAACCAGCGCCGATAAGACAGTGCTTTAATTGCAGGGGAATGGTAGATATACCCAGCACAATTTGAGACAATATCGTAACTCTGCAACATCCAGGTTCAGGAATAGCTACTTCCCCACAACCATCAGGCTATTAAACTCAACTCAAACAAAACTCTGAACATTAATAGCCCATTGTAATTTATCTGCTTATTTATGTGTGTATATATATATATATATTCATTGGTATATGGACACACTGATCTGTTCTGTATTTATTTATGCCTACAATATTCTGTTGTGCTGAAGCAAAGCAAGAATTTCATTGTCCTATCTGGGACACATGACAATAAACTCTCTTGAATCTTGACTAAGCACCATAGTTGTGGTCTCCCTTGCTCAAAAATACTGGTTTCTTCTGCAGCACACAACTGCAAGCAGCCCCAGACTCCTGCTCACACCAATGTGGTGGGGATGGAACTTCCGTCTCTGGGTTACGTTCTCTTGTACACCTGTCAGCCTGGATTCTTTTTAGCTGGAGGGTCAGAACACAGAGGATGCATATCTGATGGAACTTGGACCGGGAAGCCACCTATCTGTCAAGGTAAAAATAATCTTTAAAGCCACTCATACAGTGATCATTTGCATGCAGGAAGCTCAATGATTTAGTTGCGTGCCACTTGTTGAGCTGCAGTGTACAGATTCTATTCACAGGGAAGATCATTGTTACTTTCTGCCATGTGTGCCAGTGTTATATTCCCAAGTGTCACTTCAAGATCATACAGGATTTCTTCTGTCAAACGCTTAGAGAGAGTCGTAGTATATTGGGTCCCACAGTGAAATTGCAGTCTCTTTAAAAACGAAATATACACAGAAGCTCGTGTTTTAGCGGACCTCTTTTTGACGGATTTTTGACGTAGCAGATGCCTCCCCCGGCTCACACCACCTCTCGGCCACTTACAGCCCCAGCTTCAGGCACCACCCGACTCACAAAGTGCACCAGGGGGTCCTTCTTGAAGCAGCTGTTGTTGCAACTCATATTGTAGCCCCTGGAACAGCCAGGGCAGCTGACACCGGCAAGATGCGCTTGGTCACCATAGGGTTCCTTCCCCTCCCACCTGCCGCTGTTTCCTTCTTTTGGCCCGTTGCTTTCTCCGGTTCCCTCCTGACTGCCGCCTCCTCCTTCTTCTCCTGTCACTCTGTCCACACGGTCTCTCCCCTCTCTCCCCCCCCCCCTTCCACCACCGCTGCCGCCTTATCCCCACAGTCATCGACATACTCCACCTCGGTAGCGGCAGCTGATGAGAGGGCAGGGACCCCCAGTGTTAGTGAGCACCTTGCCATTGGTGGCGGCGTCCCCAGGGGCTACAACGAGAGTCGCTACAACAGCCGTGTCACCCGACGGGGCTGTGAGTGAAGAAGGGCTCGCTGGTGCAGACTAGTGGCATCAGCGCCGAGTTTTAAAGTTGAACGGTACAAAGTGCTGGAGTAATTCCGCAGACTGGATCAGTCTGATGAAGGGTCTCTACCTGAAATGCCACGCCACCCATTCCTTCTCTCCAGGGAAACCAACATCTGCAGTTCTTTCCCACAAATTTAAAATTAAATGTGTTTGGGACCATATTCAATTTTGTAAATCAATGAAAAGATCACTGTGATAAAATAAAAATCAAGTCTCTCATCTTTGCTTCGCATTTTACCAAAGGTTGGTAAACTCAATCAAGTGAATGAGACTGCAGTTTATGTTGTGAAGCTGAGACATGCTGCTTCCAGTCCCTCAGCTCACTATGTTATGGAAAGTGATGTCCAGGGGCAGAGCTTGAGGTCAGATGCCTGTCATTTGACCACCTTCATGTTCCTAAGATCATAAGTGATAGGAGAAGAATTAGGCCATTCAGCTCATCAAGTCTACTCCGCCATTCAATCATGGCTGATCCCTCCTAGCCCCATTCTCCTGACTTATCCCCACAGCCCCTGACACCCATTTCAGCATGGTAGTCGGGAACATGTTGGTGCGTGTACTGAAGGTAGCTAATGCTTCAGTGCAGAATCTTTTATCAGCTGTCAGAGCAATCTGGCCCACTGACAGAAGTTTCAATCCATCTTGCGCTGACATGATTTAATTCAATTAAAAAAATTAGTTTAATACTTTTGATACTGTTATCGATCATGTTAATTTCTTTGAATAAGTAACAGAAGATGTTCTACATAGAAAACCACTCAAGGCATTGGGTAAAGTGCCCCACACAGACCAATCAGAAAAAATAGAATCACAAAAATCGAAGGGATAGTGATCCTAGGAGTATGTGCGTGGCAAAGGGTCAGTGGTGAATTGATGTGTAGGGTAGAATGATGCCCGCAATAAATGGGTGCATCAGGAATAATGCTACATTGCTTCCTGTCCTTTGACTATGATGCAACAGCATTGCTTGCCATCCATTGTAACAACTCCAATGACTAGTTATTGTTAGCCATTCTTATAGACAACTTATCATGGCAATAGCCCGTGACTTTCAGTATGAAGAAGGGTCTTGACCTGAAACGTCACCCATTCCTTCTCTCCAGGGATGCTGCCTGTTTTGCTGAGTTACTTCAGCTTTTTGTGTCTATCTATGGCAATACATTACATTGGCTGGATGCATCATCAGGGCCTAATGTTCGATTTGGTAAGCAGAAGTTGATATTGCCTGAAGATATTGCCTTGTACTGAGCTGGAGTAAGTTTTAGCAGGTGTATTGCTAAAACATTTGAGCTGGGGAGCTTGGCATAGCATGGGACAGCGTGGATTCCTGAGATATTAAATACCTAGAGTCATGGAGTCATACAGTATGGAAACAGGCACTTCGGCCCAACTTACCTACACCAACCAACATGCCCCATCTACACTAGTTCCACCTGCCTATGTTTGGCCCATATCCCTCTAAACCTGTCCTATCCATGTGCACCCTTCCCATCTACATCCAGGACACCTCACATGCCCTTCAGCTTTCAGCTTTTTAACAACTTTCTGCTTCCAGGTTTCCCTCAGTCATCTTCCCCAACTTAGGAGAAGACTCTGAGGATGTAGCTAGTTGCCCGGTCTCACCAGGTTTATTTTGCTCCTGTGTAAGTAATAAACTGGTGGTCTTCTGCAGAAATTGCGGATGCATATATGAATTTTCTGCAGAAATTGCGGATGCATATATGAATTTTTTTTCCTCCTTTTTATTTTCATAGCTGGTTCAAAGAAATCAGGGGAAAAGCAACAGACCTTCAATTGGAACCCCAGCCCCAACTAAATGGTAGGTTGACTTCAAACAAGTTAACAGATAGCGATGTCATCCAGTGGTGAATTCTCAATTGCTTTTATTTGGTTTCAAGATTGTATTATTTAATTATTGATTGAGTGATTCATTTTGGTTTGAGCCTTGTGCACTCTAGATTGCAGCATCAAATATATTGCATTTGACACCCAAAATCACTGAATTTCAAAAGCACCCTCATATGACATGTTTTATTCAAAAAGTCAGCTTCTGACAGAGGAGATACAGATGAGTGCTCCATCCACAATAGCATTCATGTTTGCTGCAATGCACTGACTCCTTGTCACAGATACCTTGACCACACCTCTTCCCACCTGCCTCTTTCAAGGATGCTGCAGCCTGGCGTACACCCAGGTGACTATTTGCGTGCTCACCAAAGAAGCAGATCTACAATCACATATCACTATCACTCCACACTCTTAAACCTAACTACAGCAACATCTCTTACTATACCTTACCCTAAACGTTATTCCCTTATCATGTATCTATACACTGTAATGGCTCGGTTGTAATCATGTATTTGTCTTTCCGCTGACAGGATAGCACGCAACAAAAGCTTTTCACTGTACCTCGGTACAAGCGGCAATAAGCAAAACTAAAACCTATTACTGCCTGGCTGTACCGCCCACTCCCCTGACATCAGTCTGAAGGACCTGTCTCACTGTACGAGGTAATTCAAGAGCTCTCCCGAGTTAAAAAAAATCAAACTTGTGTTAAGTAAGTAGAATGTACGTACGGCTACGTCGGAGCTCATGGATGTATCGTAGCAGCTCGTAATGCTAACGGCAGGTACTCAGGAAACGGGGTAACTCGTGAAGTTTTTTCAGCACTGTGAAAAATGTCCACGAGAGCACGGAGTACCTACGAACGGCTATTACCTTAATTCTCTGAGTTCGAATCAGGGGAAGCTCGGGAGAACTCTTGAATTACCTCGTACAGTGGGACAGGCCCTTGAAGAAGGATCTCAATCAGAAACGTCACCTATTCATTCTCTCCAGAGATGCTGCCTGTCCCGCAGAGTTACTCCGGCATTTTGCTTCTATCTTCGATTTAATGATCTGCAGTTCTTTCCTACACGCTTGCCTGTCTTGAACTGCCCCTCCTCTCATCCAGGATTCTTCCCCTCCACTACATGCAGTCAGTCTGAAGAAGGATGCCAGCACTAGACGTCACCTATTTATGTTCTACAGAAATGCTGTCTGTCCCGCTGAGGATTTGTTTCCCTTGAAGTATCTGAGGAGTAGGCTGATCGAAGTATATGAAATATACAGTAGATAGTCAAAATCATTATTGTTTGTGGTAGGGTATCAAAAACAAGAGAGCATCGATTTAAGATGAAAGGAAATAATTTTAAAGGAGATTTGAGAGTAAATGCTTATAGAGAGTGGTGAATAACTGTGTTATGCTACCAGAAGAGGTGGCTGATCACTTAAATAAGCAAGGCACAGAACGATACTGTCCTAATAATAACATCTGTGGTTTGTTGATTTATGAGGATTTCTGACCACAGAAAATAATTAATTGCCATACTCAGAATTGTAATACACACTCAAAATCATATTTTCTTCATTGAAGTTTTGTTGTTAATTTTTTATCTTGGAAATTAGAAGTAAGTATTATTTTTTGGATGAATGGAAGAACGTACTTCACTGTGTTCTAATAAATGAATTGCAAATGAACATCTCGAACATAGTCATATGATTAAAAACATAACTTTTGGCTTGCAATGCGAGTCTAATGAAATTAATGTGGGCTTCCTTTCTCAACCCTGTCCTCAGTAACTGTGAGTGAACATTGCTGATTTAGTGTTGAGTGCCTTTAGTTGTAGAGTTGATGCCTTACAGAGCTTGCAGCGCCAGAGACCCGGGTTCGATCCCGACCACGGGTGCTGTCTGTATGGAGTTTGTACGTTCTCCCCAATACTGCGTGGGTTTCCTCCCACACTCCAAAGACGTACAGGTTTGTAGGTCAATCGGCTTGATATAAATATAAATCGTCCCTAGCATGTGTAGAATAGTGTCAATGTGCGGGGATCGCTGCTCGGTACAGACTCGGTGGGCCGAAGGGTCTGTTTCTGCGCTGTATCTCTAAACTAAACTAAAGCCTACTTTCCAGTTTTATTTACAGAAGCTAATTATATATGATTCATCATAGACTATTGTACTGAAGTGTTGCTTAACATAAACATTGAAGATTTAAACCTGAATAATATGGGCGCATTTGATGCAGATACTCTGTTCAGGAAGTTGAAAGTATGCTGTTTTCCCCCTACTAAGATTCCACAAGAGTTTGGCATACAAACTTCTTTGGAAAAAAACAACATTTTTTGTAGATAATCTACCACAAAAATTGGATCAAATGGTGAGGGAATTCGTGGGTAAGGAAGGAAGAAACATAAACATCATATTACTCATTGGTAAGAAGGTCTGAAGAAGGGGCTCGACCAAAAATGTCACCCATTCCTTCTCTCCAGAGATGCTGCCTGTCCCGCTGAGTTACTCCAGCTTTTTGTGTCTATCATGTTACTCATTATATATTCTGGCCAATATTCAGTGAACTGGATACCTTTGTCGTATAATGATTAATAACTATAATTTTTCCCATCCATTTTCATTCCCATATCTTTTATATTGTGTTTTGTTAAATTTCACTTTAAATGTACTGATTCATCACTAAAATATTTGTAACCTTAAGTTCCAGATGATGTTTTTGCTCCGTATTACATTTGGAAAGGATCTTATAACTACAAAGGAAAGAAGCAACCCATGACATTGACAGTCACGAGTTATAACACTTCATCGAGCAGAGTTAACGCCACTCTCACAAACAGTAATATGGAGCTACAACTTTCAGGTATGGCTAATTCCATGGGGTCTATGAAGCTGCAGAATGTGGAGGGGGCATTTTGTCTTCAGCTGACACTGATAATGGCTCTTCCAGCTACTTTTTTTGAAGCACGATCGAAACTGAGAAGGATGACTGGTTTTCAATTGCCATCCTAGATATGTTGAGGCCAATTGAAGCAACCTACCCGTCTGCACTACCTGTAATCGATTAGTTTGCACAGACAATCTGTTATTGTCCTATTCTCCAAAGACCAGCTGCTCACTTAGATAAACTTCCTGAGCTACCTTGCAAGTTTCAGCTCTCAGCTACAGCATGAAGAATATGTGAAAAGCTAACCATAGAGGTGTTTCTATCCAATGGTCTCCAGTGTGTCATTGTGTTTCACACAGAGAAACAGACTATATGTTCAATTAGGTACACAAAAATGCTGGAGAAACTCAGCGGGTGCAGCAGCATCTATGGAGCGAAGGGAATAGGCAACGTTTTGGGCCGAAACCCTTCTTCAGACTGATGGGGGGTGGGGAGAAGAAAGGAAAAGAAAAAAGGCGGAGGTGGAGCCCGAGGGCTGAGGGATGGGAGGAGACAGCCCGAGGGCTGGGGAAGGGGAGGAGACAGCAAGGGCTAGCAAAATTGGGAGAATTCAATGTTCATGCCCCCAGGATGCAGACTACCCAAGCGGAATATGAGGTGCATTTCCTCCATATGTTCAATTAACCTTGCTCTGTATTTATACTATGAACAAGCCTTCACCCATTTAAAATATTAAGCTGCTGTAAAAAAAAAAATAATCGTACCCATGTCTCGCACTCTTTGCATCTTTTCTAATGCATCTGTATCTTATAGAATCAGACGATCAAGGCATAGAAACACGCTATTTTACCCATTGAGTCATGCAAGCCAATACGTCAGGTGTTCAGATTAGTCATGGGTGGTATTGGAGATGGTGAAGATGATTGTCAAAAAATTGCAGCAGGTTCTGCTGAGGAATGGTTGACGGAATTTAATACAGGTACTGAATTTTGGGACAGGGCCTACGCAGTGGGGCTCCGGGGAGTGTTGTAGGGCAAAGGGATCGAGGAGTGCAGGTACATGGCTCCTTGATAGTGGCGTCACAGGTAGGGAGGGTGGCACATTGGCCTCCATCAGTCAGCGTATTGAGTATAGAAGTTGGGAGGTCATGTTACAGTTATAAAATACATTGATGAGCCCACATTTAGAGTATTGTGTTCAGTTTTGATCACCATGTTATAGGAAAGATGTTGTCAAGCTGGAAAAGGTACAGAGAAGATTTACAAGGATGTTGACAGGAATTGAGGGCCTGAACTATAGGGAGAGGACAGATGACATAGGTTTAAGGGGAGGTAGTTCATGTTACCCAAGAACCTGATCATTTTTTTACAGAAACTATGAACCAGTGCTTACCTTGTTGTTGAAACATGGCTTTATCAATGTCTTCTAAATATTAAATAAATTACTTCTAGATTTCCCATAACTAGTAGCTTAATTACACCTGAAGTTAATTATATTAAGTTTACAAACATAAGATCTTATTTCTTAATCTTGTAGCCCCCTTTTTTTAAAATCATTTACAGATTAATTTGTTTGCAGATAATAACTTTCTTTCCACTATGAATAACTGGACAGCATGTATAACATTCAAACTAATTTTAACTCTACAAAATTGAAAATATTTAATCTATGGTATGACTAATTACATATTATTAATTATTTTGATCTTCTAATTTTCATTTAACAAAGCAAGATTGTAAGCACTTAGATTTCTGATTCTGCCTAACACTTTGATATGAAGATCCTCCACTGCTATTTTAGTTTAAAACCTTGAATCAATTTATTAATGTAATGCCGCTAAGAAATAAAAGAAGCAGCAGGCAGCCATCTAACATTTGTCATTATGAAAATGCCAGAATTCATAAGTAAGAAACTAATAGCAGGATGATTGGAAAATAATGTTGCAGTAAAGCAGATGCAACATAACTTTATGGAAGGGAAATCCCATGTTAAATGTGTTAGCTTTCATTGAGGACATAACCAGAAGGGTAGATAAAATGGAACTAGTGGATGTCAAGTCAAGTCAAGTCAAGAGAGTTTATTGTCATGTGTCCCTGATAGGACAATGAAATTCTTGCTTTGCTTCAGCACAACAGAACATAGTAGGCATTGACTACAAGGCATTCTATAAATATATACACACATGAATCAATATACTGATAAAGTGCAAATAACAGTATTGGCTAATAAAGTTCAGTGTTATGTCCGAGCCAGGTTTAATAAGCCTGATGGCTGTGGGGAAGTAGCTATTCCTGAACCTGGTCGTTGCAGTCTTCAGGCTCCTGTACCTTCTACCTGAAGGTAGTAGGGAGATGAGTGTGTGGCCAGGATGGTGTGGGTCCTTGATGATACTGCCAGCCTTTTTGAGGCAGCGACTGCGATAGATCCCCTCGATGGAAGGGAGGTCAGAGCCGATGATGGACTGGGCAGTGTTTACTACTTTTTGTAGTCTTTTACTCTCCAGGGCGCTCAAGTTGCCGATCCAAGCCACGATGCAACTGGTCAGCATGCTCTCTACTGTGCACCTGTAGAAGTTAGAGAGAGTCCTCCTTGACAAACCAACTGTCCGTAATCTTCTCAGGAAGTAGAGGCGCTGATGTGCTTTCTTAATAATGGCATCAGTGTTCTCGGACCAGGAAAGATCTTCAGAGATGTGCACGCCCAGGAATTTGAAGCTCTTAACCCTTTCAGCCATCGACCCGTTGATATAAACGGGACTGTGGGTCCCCATCCTACTCCTTCCAAAGTCCACAATCAGTTCCTTGTTTTGCTGGTGTTGAGGGCCAGGTTATTGTGCTGGCACCATATGGACAGTTGCTCGATCTCTCTTCTATACTCTGACTCATCCCCATCAGTGATACGTCCCACAACAGTGGTGTCGTCATCGAACTTGATGATGGAGTTCGCACTATGTCCGGCTACGCAGTCATGAGTATAGAGTGAGTACAGCAGGGGGCTGAGCACGCAGCCTTGAGGTGCTCCCGTGCTAATCGAGTCTGACACATTTCCACCAATACGAACAGACTGTGGTCTGAGAGTGAGGAAGTCGAGGATCCAATTGCAGAGGGATGCGCAGAGACCCAGTTCTGCGAGTTTGGTAACCAGCTTGGAGGGGATGATTGTGTTAAATGCCGAGCTGAAATCGATGAATAACAGCCTGACATATGAGTTTTTGTTGTCCAAGTGGTCCAGAGCGGAGTGGAGGGCCAGCGAGATCGCATCCACCGTTGATCTGTTGTGGCGGTAAGCGAACTGCAGTGGGTCCAGGTTTTTGTCGAGGTAGGAGTTGATCTGCGTCATGATCAACTTCTCAAAGCACTCATCACCACAGGCGTTAGTGCCACAGGTCGATAGACATTGAGGCATGTCACCTTACTCTTCTTGGGCACTGGTATAATTGATGCCCTTTGAAGCAGGTGGGAACCTCAGACCTCAGAAGTGAGAGGTTGAAATGTCCGTAAAACTCCAGCCAGTTGGTCCGCACAGGTTTTTAGAACACGACCAGGTATACCATCAGGTCCAGGCACTTTTCGAGGGTTCACCCCTCTGAAGGATTTCCTGGACGTCGGCCTCTGTGACTGAGACTGAAATACCATCACAGCGAATGAGGGCTCGGCAAGGCACATTGATGTTCTCCCTATCAAAGCGTGCATAAAACGCATTGAGCTCATCAGGGAGTGATGTTTCGCCAACATTCGAGCTGCCTCCTGATTTCGCCTTGTAAGAGGTGATTGCATTCAGGCCCTGCCACAGCCGCCGAACATCAGTCTCTTCCTCCAGTTTGGAGCAGAAGTCCCTTTTGGCCTTTTTGATGGCCTTACCAAGGTCGTATCTGGACTTCTTGTAGGCCACTGTATCATCAGACATGAATGCCCGGTGTCTGAACTTCAGAAGAGTGTGGATCTCAAAGTTCATCCAAGGTTTCTGATTGGGAAACGCTCGGAAGGTTTTGGTGGGGATGCAGTCCTCCACACACTTCTTAATGAGGTCTGTAACGACTGTGGCGTATTCGTTCAGGTCCGTTGCCGAGTCCTTGAACATTGCCCAGTCTACAGACTCCAAACAGTCCTGGAGTTGTTCCTCTGCCCCCCCCCCCCCCTTACCAGCTCTGTACTGTCCTCACCTCTGGGGTGCGCTCTTTAATTGCTGCCTGTAGGCAGGAAGAAGCAGCACCGCGGTATGGTCGGATTTACCGAAGTGAGGGCGAGGGATAGAGCGATAGGCATTCTTGATGGTGGTGTAGCAGTGGTCGAGGGTGTTTGGTCCCCTGGTGCAGCAGGAGACATGTTGGTGGAAGTTAGGGAGTGATTTCTTTAGGTTTGCCTTATTGTAGTCCCCGGCTATGGTGGTGAACGCCTTGGGGTAAGACGTCTGGTGTTTGTTGACCACGGCGTGCAGCTCCTCCAGTGCCAGACGGACGTCTGCCTGGGGTAGGATGTGGACCGTGGTCATGATGATGGAGGTGAATTCCCTTGGGAGGTAGAAGGGACGGCACTTCACCACCAGATGTTCGAGTGTGGAGAGCAGGAGTTGGACAGGACTGCCACGTCTGAGCACACGCAGAGTTGACCACGAGGCAGACGCCCCCTCCTCTCCTAAATGTAATGCATTTAGATTCTAAAATACTGTTTGTTATGTATCACAGCTAAGTTACTACTCAAGATAAGAACCCATGATATTGCAGAGGTATATTGGTAAAGATAAAGGTTTGGCTTCCCACCAGAAAACAGAATGTTGGGATAACAGGTTATTTTGCAGCTGTAATAAATATGGACCCCAAAAAGATCAGTGTTGGATCCTCATCTATAGTAGTAACTTAGATGTGTAGCAAAGAACTGCAGATGTTGGTTTAAATAAAAGGCAGGCACAAAATGCTGGAGTACTCAGCGGGACAGCAGCATCTCTGGGGAGAAAGAATGGGTGGCGTTTTGGGTCGAGCTCCTTCTTCAGACGTAGTAACTAAAATGATAGGAACAATGTATTATAACTAAACTATTCAAAAGATGTTTAAGAATTCAAGACGTGAGGATGACACAATGGTCTGCAACAAGCAAAATAAAGTTGTGAATGGGCAGAATATTGGTGGATGATATGTAATGTGGGGAAATATGAGATTTGCCCTGTTATGTCCTTGTGTGGCAATATTTTGTTTTTACAAACTCCAAACATTTTTTCCTTAAAATTGTAAAATTAATTTCTGCTTGTTCGTAAATTTCTCCTCATGTCCTGATTGGGCTGTAATATTTCTATATTACCAAACAGATATCAACATTCCTGCACTTAATGCCCTAAATACAATTTGAGGGCTATAAAATGAAGTACTGCAGCAGACTAAGTACTGAATTCGTTTTGCATGGCAATGTGTGCATGCACATTTGTGGTGGGAGTTGACAGTGTTGTTTTAGGATGTTTTCATGTCCATGTGCACCAAGGGTGCTTCAAGTAGGAGAATCATGATGTCATTCAATCTGCAGTGGTAAGGTGAAACCAAGTCTTCTCAACTTGAGGTCAACACTCCATTCATACCCTCTATCTAATCGCCATAGCCAAACACATCTTCAAAAGTAGAGTCAGAGAGTCATACAACGCACAGCATGGACACAGCCCCTTTGACCCAATTCATACTTGCCAAACAAGATGTCCCATATTCCTCGAAGCTTTCCTATCCATGTACCTGACACATTCCTTTTAAATGTTGTTATTGTACCTACCTCAACTACTTCCTCTGTCAGCTCCTTCCATAAACCCACCACACTCTGTGTCAATTGTTGCCCCTCAAGATCCTTAAATCTTTACCCTCTTACTTTAAACCTCTGACCTCTGGTTCTTGATTCCCATACCCTAGGAAAAAGGCAGTGTATTAGCCCTATATATTCCCTTCATGATTTTATGCATCTGTAGAAGGTCACCCCTCAGCCTCCTGCACTTCATGAATAAATTCCTAGCCGTCCCAACCCCTCCCTATAGCTCAGGCCCTCAAGTTCTGGCAACATCCTCATAAATCTTTTCTGCATTCTTTGAGCTTTCTGACATCCTTGCTATCAGGTGACCAAAACTGACCAAAATACTCCAAGAGTGGCCTCAACAATGTTTTGTACAATTGTAGCATATCGTGCCAAAAGCCTTCTTCACCATCATCATATCTACCTGCTATACCACTTGCAGTAAACTATTTCCTTGTACTCCTAGATCGGTCTGCTTTACAACACTACCCAGGGCCCTTCCAGTCACTGTGAATGACCTGCTCTGCCTTGACTTGCCAAAATGCAACACTTCACACGTTTCAGAATTAAACGTCACTACCCATTCCTCAGCCCTCTTGCCCAGCTGATCAAGATCCCACTGTAATTCCTGATAACCATCTTCACCATCTGCGATACCACTTCTTTTAGTCACCTGCGAACACTAAAACTAGGAAGGAAATCTTCAAACCCTATTTAAAGGGATTATTGATTACTTACATGAAAGCAGACGATGGTTTCCACTGGTTACTGATGTAATTCTACAGGAATATTTTAAAAGTGTTGAATTTTAGAATATGCAATCTGTCTGGTATTTTTAGACAAACCAATTTCACATGGATATTTCACATGCATCAGGAAGTTTTTTCTGTCAACATGCTTGAGAGAATGAACAGAGGTACTCAGTGAAGGAAAGTTGCTTAGAAGAGGAAAGAGTATCAGATGGAAATAGATGGAATTAATTTGGACTCAGTTGGCTGAATATCCAGCTTCCATATTATTAGAAAATAGAACAAACAAGATTCTGTTGTACTTGTAGTTCAGTTAACAACATCACTGGATGATCATTGAAATATCACTTCAGCCACATGAACAATGTCCTTAGTGTTCCTTTCTTTTCTTCCAGTTTTACAGGTTTACTTCCTGTTCTCCCTGTGGACATTGATACTTATGCAGTTGAATAAAGTTTCTACTACCTGTTCTCTTGCAGAAAATGTCCTCTGGAACCTATAATTCTTCCTATAAACCTTTTTTAGACTTGCACTGAAATTATTAACGTTTAGTTATTAGATTTCAATCTGGAAATAAATTCCTGACAACTCCTTGCTGAAACTCCATTTTAACCTTTTTTCTGTATTTAATTCATACTGAACCAGATTATTTTCATTTGTTTAAAAATATTGCTTTTCTCGATCCATTATGAAACTCGTCTTGGTATCTTGGAGCGGCGCAGTGGCACAGCCGATTAGATCTGGTGCCTCACCGCGCCAGAGACCTCGGGTTTGATCCTGACCTCGAGTGCTGTCTGTGTGGAGTTTGCACCTTCTCCCTATGACCATGTGAGTTTCCCTCGGGTGCTCCGGTTACCTCCAACATCCCAAACATTGGCAGTAAAATGGCCTCTATAAATTGCCCCTAATGTGTAGGGAGTGGATGCATAAGTGGGATAAGACAGAGCTAGTGTGAAGTGGTTGGCATGGATTCAGTGGGCTGAATGGTCTGTTTCCACATTGTGTCACTAAACTAAACTAGAACCTAAATGACCATTGTTCAATGTTCTTAGTTGCAATGTAGATTAGGTGTTATTTTCTAAGTATATAGTATCACACTGCTGAAGTGTCCCTTCATTAGTTGCTCCTAGGATCAATCTTTACTTCTCAGTCTTGTATTAGGAGTAATAAAAAAGGAAAAGGAGGCTCGTTATACCCATACCAATCAATTAGAAGGTTATCCACCTTAATCTCCCCTTCCAATACATGGTTCGTAGCCTTGCATGTCGAATCTCTTCAAGTACAGAGCCAAGCACTTTTTAAATACGATCGGAGTTTCTGCCTCTTACTTAGTTTAGCTTATTGTCACATAGAAACATAGAAAATAGGTGGAGGAGGAGGCCATTTGGCCCTTCAAGCCAGCACTGCCATTCATTGTTATCATGGCTGATCATCGACAATCAGTAACCCATGCCTGCCTTCTCCCCATATCCCTTGATCCCGCTAGCCCCAAGAGCTCTATCTAACTCTCTTTTAAATTCATCCAGTGAATTGCCCTTCACTGCCTTCTGTTGTAGAGAATTACACAAATTCACAACTCCCTGGATGAAAATGTTTTTTCTTATCTCAGTTTTAAATGGCTTCCCCTTTATTCTTAGACTGTGGCCCCTGGTTCTGGACTCCCACAACATTGAGAACATTTCCCCTGCATTTAGCTTGCCCAGTCCTTTTATAATTTTGTATGTTTCTATCAGATATCCTCTCATCCTTTTAAATTCCAGTGAATACAAGCCCAGTCTTTCCAACCTTTCCTTATATGACGGACCTGCCATCCCGGGGATTAACCTCGTGAACCTACGCTGCACTCCCTCAATAGCAAGGATGTCCTTCCTGTACAACTGCAGAAGGACCTCTTTACTGCTATACTCCAATCCTTTTGTTATGAAGGCCAATATGCCATTATCTTTCTGCACTGCTTGCTGTACCTGCATGCTTACAGAGGTACAGTGAAAATCTACCTTTTCAGTCAATGAGCTCCAGACATCTAGCACTCTTTTTCCCTATTTTCTCTAATCCTTCCAACTATTATTGTCTTTATCTGACATTTCTGACTAAATCATTAAAACATACAACCAAAAGTGAGGGGCCAAATAGAACCCCACTGGAAATAGCCTTCCAGTCCAGAAATAGCCTTCCAATCACAAAAAAATACTCATCGGTGATCTCTTTGCCCTCATGCAACTGAATCAATTTCCGATCCAATTCATCACTCCCCCTTTTATTCCATTGATTTTTTCACATTTTTGAACAGCATACTGTTTTTAAATATTCTCTCCCAAGCCTCCTTCCATTTCATCATTGTAAATGCCAATAAATATCTGTTTAATGGACAACCTTGACACAGAAGGGTTTTGCTTATGAATTCTTCCCGTCTCTTGCACCCCTATTTAAGCAGATGCACAGGAATCTGTAGAACAGAAAGGGGTGCATCTGGAGGAACTCAATGGGACAGGCAGCATCGATGGAGGGAAATAACCTGTCAGTGCAACGGCATTCAAGGGTTTTGACCAGAACCGGTGACTGTCCATTTCCCTCCACGCATGCTGCCTGACCAATTGAGTTCCTCCAGCTGCTCATACTTATTTTTGCACCTATTAAGTGGTTTCCATTTCCGTCTACTTAACTAGTTTGCAGATGTGTTGGGCTCTGAGATGTATCTTCCTTTCTCTGTGTGTTTGATTGTACAGCATGGATTGGGTTTTTGTACCACATCTTCAGCAACAACATTTTCTGAGATTTGACACTGATTCTTGATGTAAGGCTTGACCCAGGGCTATCCTCCAATTTACCCCAATGTTACCAATTTTACATGACTTATCACTATTGAGCATCCAGTTATTTTTTATCAGTATTAGTCTTTGCCTTCGTTAGGCTCATCGTTTCTTATTGCTTTGCAGAATATCTTTCTCTCCAGTGTGTAAGATGAACTCTTTGACCATAAGCTGTTGTTGATCAAGTATCTTCATGCTTCCATAGATTTAGTTTCCTTTTTACATGACTCAATCTGATAATGCACTCATCAATTATTCCTGGTATTTTAACCGCACAGCCAGTTTGGTTCATTTTAAATCAAGTCAGCTCATATAACATAAATCACAAAGAGATCCCAATTACTGCAAACCATTTGTTATCCTGACTGTCATCCTTTATCCTGTTTCACTCTTTTCACAAATTCATTCCTATAATGTGGCAGGTAAGTTCTTGCAGCTGAAAAATGAGGCTGTTACAACTTCTATTTAATTTGTCTTCAATTTCTCCCTGTTTATCACTTCTATTCCTGCATGTTCTTCCAGCCCTGTAATCGCCCAAAGCAATCCAGTAGTCTAATTCCGTGAAGGAGTTGCCCTTTCACAATCAGCGAAAAATATTCAATCTCTTGAGTTTGAAAGAGTGAGGGGTGATCTTATTTTGAAATGTAAGATTCTAAGAGGGGTAGATGTTGAGAAGTTGAGGGTAGATGTTGAGAAGTTTCTTGTAGTGAGAGAATCTTGATGAAAGGGACATAGTTCAAGATAAGGGAACTTTCAATTATAATTAAGTAATTTCTTATCCAAAGGGTGGTGAATCTTTAGGATAGGGTTGTTGAGACTAGATCACTGGAGCTATTTAACGAGAGGTCGTTTTTTTGTGATAGATTGGGAAACTGGCAAAGAAGAGATAATACTTAAGACATATTAGGCATGATTATATTGAATGGCAGGGAACCTTGAGGGGCCAGCTAAATGGCCTAACCTGTTCCTATTTTCTTAGTGTTCTTCTGTTGAAAGACATTGTACCCCTGTGGACTCAGCAACTTCCTTGCCCCTACTACTGATCACCTAAATTCTGACTTTCCTCGAGTCAAGCTCAGAAATGCTATCTCTGCTTTATACTCTTCCCCCTCCTCCCTCAGGACTTTTCTTTGAAATCCATCACTCTTACCAAAGATTTTGTTAGTGGTACTGCAGCAATATTCTGGCAATCGACCACCTGACCGTTTTCCTTTCACAATGTCTGCAGTTCTTCCCTTCTGCTTGTCAGGGCCCCAGTTCCTGTACACCCCCCCCCTTTTAAATTTATCTGGTACCTCCGACTGCTTACCTGGAAACTTAATGGGTTTACTAAACTGTAACCGTGGAACATCTGTTTTAATAGTGGATTAATATATGCTGAAATTCCTACAGTCTGGAAAATCTGTTAATCCAGCACCACCCAGAGGAGGTTTACGACCATGCTCCCAGGAATGAGTAGGTTAACCTATGATGAGCGTTTGTGGGCACTGGGCCTGTACTCGCTGGAGTTTAGAAGAATGAGGGGGGGACCTCATTGAAACGTACAGAATAGTGAAAGGCTTGGATAGAGTGGATGTGGAGAGGATGTTTCCACTAGTGGGAGAGTCTAGGACTAGAGGTCATAGCCTCAGAATTAAAGGACTTTCTTTTGGGAAGAAGATGAGGAGGAATTTATTTAGTCAGAGGGTGGTGAATCTGTGGATTTTTTTGCCACAGAAGTCTGTGGAGGCCAAGTCAGTGGATATTTTTAAGGCAGAGATAGATAGATTCTTGATTGGTATGGGTGTCAGAGGTTATGCGGATAAGGCAGGAGAATGGGGTTAAACCCCTGTCCCACGGTACGATTTCATTCCAAGAGCTCTCCCGAGTTTGCCCTGATTTGAACTCGGAGATTTATGGTAATGGCCGTTCGTCGGTACTCGGGGCTCTCGTGGACATTTTTCAACATGTTGAAAAATCTTCATGAATCTTCCCGTGCTTACCTGCCGTTAGCGAGTCTTCCCGAGTACCTGGCGTTAGCGTTACGAGCCGGTAAGAGACGTCCCCGAGCTCCGACGTACCCGATACGTTCATTCTCCGTGCTTACCACGAGTTTGATTTTTTTTAAACTCGGGAGAGCTCTTGGAATGAACTCGTACCGTGGGACAGGGCTATTAGGAGGGAGAGATAGATCAGCCATGATTGAATGGCGGAGTAGACTTGATGGGCCGAATGGCATAATTCTACTCCTATCACTTATGGCCTTATGACTTTAATGTGTTTCTATGTTATACGATGTTATAATTTATCAACATGATAAGTTTTGATCATCTCTCAATAACTCCTCTTGGATATGCTTTTCAGGCCCATGTGCATTTACTTTTTGATATGTTTTAGATGTGTTGAAATGACATTGATCAATGTGAATAATCAATGCTACATTTGTTAATACCTGTCATCACTCTTAATGAAAGTTGGCAACGTGCCTTTTCCACATATCATTTTCCATATCTGTTAACCCTTTTAGGTGTCTACAAAAGTCAAGAAGCACGTCTTATGCTTCTCATGTACCATGTGATAGCACCTGACCAAACTTCTATCAGCAAGATCAAAGATCAATGGGCCATGGATGGTTATGTAAGTATGTCCCATACATCTGGTCATTGTGTGGGTAACTGCCTATTGTATTAAAATTATAAAGAATGCCGATAATTTGCTTCTGTTATTGAGATAGATTTTGACTTTGCTAGCACGATGGCTGTGTATTTTACATCATAATTTTAATTGCTATTTATACCTCGGGTAAAAATGTGGTAAATGGAAATAAAAACTAGGAGAGGTTTAAATCAGACCTACCTTTTGATACTCACTGTCGAATGACCCAGCCATACTCACGAACATGGTACAACAGCATTTATTGTAAAGCACATATAACATACTACAGCATGTTGCTTCTGCTGTGTAGCAGCATGATCTGTCAGCACAAGTTGGGTTGCGATAATATAGACAGTGTAGTAGGCGGAGCTTCTAATAATAAACCACTACATTGGTTAGTAAGTGAAGTAACCAATCTACACTCACTTTAAACAGAGTTCAATCCCAACCTGGCATGAGATGCAAGATTGTCTAAATGAATATTTACTACTTGCCGGCTCTGTTTAAGATGTTTCGCTTTCCAATGAGAGTATTGTGTTTGCTTGCCTGCCTCTACTGATTTATAACAATTTATTTTAATTGGCTAAAATCCAAAAAGCTTTCTATAATTAATAATGTATATCAGAGATCATGCAATAAAGAAAGGAAGCAACTAGTCAAAGCCTTCTTTCCTCTCTCCTTATAAAATTGCTTCTAGGTCCGTACCGTGTTCTCTGTGTCCAAGTACTTTTATATATTGTTCAACACTGAACTATGAAATATTGAAGTCAAGTTTAGTGATTATAAGAAGTAACTAAGAATATGAAGTCCACTTGGATCATTTAAGTTTGTTATGTTGAAATGGTACATGGAATATATTTTGCAGTGCTCAGTATATTAACCTCTCTTCACATTATTAACACAGGAATCGGGGGGGAAAACCTTGAAATATTTATTTGGCTTTTAATAGTATCTGAAGAATATAAATTTTCTAACTTTGCAGCTCAGGTGGAAGGAGGCTTTCATGGTCCATTAGCTTTGGCATAGACCTATTTTTGTGATATTCATACCATATAAATCATTCAGAGTGTGGCCATGAATAGCAACAAAACAAAACACTGCAGAATATGAGTCTGAAGAAGGGTTTCGGCCCGAAACGTTACCGATCTCCTTCGCTCCATAGATGCTGCTGCACCCGCTGAGTTTCTCCAGCATTTTTGTGTACTGCAGAATATGAGATGACTTGTCTGGGTACATTTTACTTCAGATTTTTATTTGCGGTAATAAAAATAAAATAAATCTTTCATCATTATTCGTAATAAGTGTTACTTTTTTTTTTAAATCAGGTATCTGCTGAGCCTGATGGCGCCACATATGTCTTTCAAGGATTCATACAAGGAGAAGACTACGGGCAATTTGGAGTCCAGAGACTAGGTAAGACACTGTGATTTAGAAAATGAAAGAATCACAAATCAGCCATTTATCATTTACTGCTGATTGTAACCCAGAAATGTTGGGAGAGGCTGAGTAACTAAATATGATCTGCAGACAGCTCCATTGGCGATATGTTTAGTTGCCAGAGGGAAAAGGAGACAATAAGGAGTAACTCTCTGAAGCAACTTCTGCTAACCCTCAATTCAATTTTTCTTTATTCATTTTGGATTGCTGCTCAGTGATTTACCACAAAGGGGAGGTCATGCCATGGGATAGATTATTCACACATATTATCACATTATGATGCAGCAGGTTTTAGAGCATTGCACCACTCCAAGATTACTTTAAATAATGCATTTTCTTGCACTATAAATTCAAATATGGACAGATTAACTTTTCCCCAGTTGGCAGTTCATCTACAATATATTATCAATGAAAGGTTAATAATTCCTGCTGCATTGGTGTTCCTGGTAAGGATTTCTGTGTTCTAACATCCTTCTGCATTGATAAAGAACTTCTAGCATTCTTTCATTGGAATCCTCATCCAAACAATCATTCCCTCTCCCACAAAGGTAGACAAAAATGCTGGAGAAACTCAGCGGGTGAGGCAGCATCTATGGAGCGAAGGAATAGATGCTGCCTCACCCGCTGGGTTTCTCCAGCATTTTTGTCTACCTTCGATTTTTCCAGCATCCGCAGTTCTTTCTTAAACATTCCCTCTCCTATTGTCACTTTGTAGATTGCAATACTTGCTATCTACAATATGCACTGCTATTATGGGCGGTCATGGTGGCGCAGCGGTAGAGTTGCTGTATGGAGGGCGTACATTCTCCCCGAGACTTTCATGGGTTTTCTCCGAGATCTTCGGTTTCCTCCCACACTTCAAAGCGTACAGGTTTGAAGGTTAATTGGCTTGGTAAATGTAAATGTAAGTGGGTGTAGGATGGTGTTGATGTGCGGGGAACGTTGGTCGGTGCGGACCTGGTAGGCCGAAGGGCCTGTTCCCGCGCTGTATCTCTAAATTAAACTAATGCCGCTTCAACAGCAACTCCCTCGACCATCACTTCCAACGGAAGCTGATCATAACACACATCTATCATCTACATAAATAGCCAGAAATTAAGAAGTAAAATTGATATCAGTGGAAAATCATCAGCCATCATTTCAATAGTTTACAATATTTTTATCCTAGTACATTCCTAAGAATAATCCATGGGTAAATAACATTAACTATGTGTAAAATGTCACAGTTTACACCTACTAACATTGGTGCCAAGTTAACTAATTTAGTCCAAATTAACTAATTTTAACAAAAATAGTCTATGTAGTTCAGTGCTTAATGGAGGATGTAGTGTTTAATAGCCTGATGGCTGTTTTCAGGCTCCTGTACCTTCTTCCCGATGGTAGGGGTGAGATGAGTGTGTGGCCAGGGTAGTGTGGGTCTCTGATGATGGTGGCTGCCTTTTTGAGGCAGTGACTCTGGTAAATGCCTTCGATGGTGGGTAGATCAGAACCCATGGTGGAAGTCTGTTTCATTATCAACAGAAAAGCATGAAATGCTGGGGGAACATAGTGGGTCTGGCAACATCTGTGGAGGAAATAGATAGGCGATAGTTTGAATTTGGGACCCTTCTTCCAGCTGATGAAGACAGAAAGGGTTCCAACCCAAAGTGCTGCCTATCCATCCCCTCCATAGATGCTGTCTAACCCACTGAGTTACCGAGCATTTTGTGCTTTGCTTAAGATTTCAGTATCCGCCCTCCCTTGTGTCCCTCTCTGTTTCATTATCTTAGAATTCAACAGTATGAACAGTTGGATTATCTGTAGTGATTTCATTTCATCGATTTTGTTGTAACGAGTGTGTGAAAGTTCACAATCATTATTCTCAAAACACAATGGAAGTTCAGTCAAGCTGTCAGCAACTTCAAATCCAAGCAGCCAGACGGAGTAAGATCACAGTGTCATGCTCATCTGATGCTTATCCATTGTGGTTCTTCTAGTCATGCACAGCACACCAGTCCCGTCCAACCAAAATCACTGCAGCAAGTTTAAAGTCTAAGTCAAAGATAGACACAAAATGCTGGAGTAACTGAAGAAGGGTCTCAATCTGAAACGTCACCCATTCCTTCTCTCCAGAGATGTTGCCTGTCCCGCTGAGTTACTCCAGTTTTTTGTACCTATTTTCAGTTTAAACCAGCACCTGCAGTTCCTTCCTACACATTAAAGTCTAAGTCATTGGATTGCTTTGTGAAGGATTTGTCACTGATCAAAAATTGTGAAATATGCTTCTGCTGTGATTGAAAATATAAGAACAGATGAGAATTAGTGTTGAATTATGTTGCAATACAGTTGGATTTGCTGAGCAAAGTTTGCATAATGCTTAAACTAAATCTTGCCAGCGGCAACCTCAAACTTCCCATACCAGCAGGGATTAGTTTATAATTGGCCTAAGGATATCTGCAGGCAACAGAGCCAGTGGTGTTAAAAGATTGCCCATTTAAACATAAATCTATGTTAGGAATTCAACAAAGAAAATGAGCAGTACATGACATAATGCCCCTATTGTGGAGAAGCTGTTAATTAGCTTTGCTTTGAATATTTCAGACAGTCCTGCCACCCTGTACGTTTTTACACATTTGACTTTATTGAAACCTTCCTTGTTGGGTGATTTGTTTAAATTGAGGTGATATTCCACTTTGAGTTGTTTTTTTAATTGATATTTTACACTGATGGAAAATGTGAAAACTTACAGCATAACATGAGAATAACCTAACAATAATTGCATGTGTGAAAATGGTTTAGAGACTGGATTTATCGCAAATGATTTTATAGTCTTATTTTGGTTACTTTTGAACTGCTGCATTAAAAATGATATTCTAAATGTTTATATATCACCGATCAATGTTATTCTAAATTATTATTAAGGGCCCTTATATCTCAAACAACAATCATGTAAGAAGAATTAATTTCCAAGGATGAAAGGAGTTTGGCCCAAGATAATCCCCACAGAAATAAAGGAATTTGTGGCAACGAAAACATCTTAAATTAGGTTTATTTTGTACCAAGTAAATCTTGATATAAATTCCGTTAGTAAAAATGGATGTTTGAAGTTGCTGAGGTGCAAGTCCAAAATTGATTTTTTTTTTAAAGAATCTAAAACAGTGGCTTAAAATATTCTTTGAAGATAAAGAATAGTTTTAATATAATGCTTGCTGTGCATTTACAGAGAATGAAATGAAACTATTATTTTTGACATTTGCACTGATCCATGCACTAACTCAATGAATTAGTCAACCATGATAACAATTTTTTAAAAGCCGACCTCAGCAAAAATTATTGTTTTACACATTGCATTTTGCAATTAATTCGGCAATGATACATGCTTTCCACATAAAATAAAAGGGAGCTGGTCAAAAAATCAAGTGATAGCAGTTACATTAATTACATTAACAAACACCTTTTCAACCATCAAAGTGATTAAAGTGATTGGTGATTCCTGATTGATTATTAGTATCAGGCTTTAATCCAGCAACTAAGATTATGTTCATTGTAAGAACATTATTTAATTCTGGAATTATAATTTTAGCTATCTAAAAACACTTGAACATAAAAATGCAGTTCAAATCATATGTGAATCCAATTTCTCCCAGGTATGTAGGTTTGGATTTGAATGCTTTTGAACACTTTTGAATGCAGTTTGCGTCTCACACCACTATTTTTTACTGCAGGTCTGAACTCAAGTCATGGCTCAAATTCTCCCAATCAACCACATGGTACAAATAGCAGCTCTGTTGCCATCGCCATCCTTGTGCCTTTCTTTGCTCTTATATTTGCAGGATTTGGGTTTTATCTTTATAAACAAAGGTAGGTTACAGCTAACATTTTATTATAATTATAAATCAATTTTGACTACTTATCCAAAAAAAAATATTTAGTACATGGTGGTTTATTTTGCAATAGGTTTATATTACAATAAGTTTATATTACAATAGGTGGTTAATTTTGGATAAAGGATTAAAATGTGTGTTTTGCAAATAAGACACCCGTTGAAAGTTCCCCAAACGTTTCACTTTGTGACTGGGCTTACCCATGCATCTCTATCATTACTAAAGCATTGGTGTTCTTTTAATTAGGACTTGAATTGAATAACTATGAATTGTTTATTTGCCAGAGGTCATTGGGGCAAGAGCACATCATGAAAAGCTGTGGCCAACTTCCAAATGAGCATTTGCAGGTTTTTAAAGAGGCAATTCATTGTTCAATACGACTTTCAACAGCTGTTGCACGACAGCTTAGCTATTTTATCAAAATGTAAATTTGCACAAAACAAGGGTTAAGTTGATATTTCAGGTGTTGGTTACCACAGAGGTCCTTGGCATTTGATTGCACATTGGAAATAAGTCCAGACTCTTGAGGGTCCTGAGGCCCTGATGGCCCACTGAACAGAAACCCAAAAAGGACACAGTGAACTGGCCTTGCACCCAAAAGGGCACTTGGGCATCTTCTCCATTACCTTTCGCCATGGAGCAGAGATGGTGGTGAACAGATTGAGGGTGGGATTGGACAGAAGATCACAGAACAGTATAAAATCACGAGAGATCAGGTAGATGCACAGAGTCTCTTGCCCAGAGTAGGTGAATCAAGGACCAGAGGACATTGGTTTAAGGTGAAGGGGAAAATGTTTAAACGGAATCTGAGGGGTGACTTTTTCACACAAAGGGTGGTGGATGTATGGAACGAGCTGCCAGTGGAGGTAGTTGAGGCTGGGACTATCCCAATGTTTAAGAAACAGTTGGACAGGAACATGGATAGGGCAGCCTTGGAGGGATATGGGCCAAACGCAGGCAGGTAGGACTAGTGTAGCTGGGACATGTTGGCCGGTGTGGGCAACTTAGTCCAACGGGCCAGTTTCCATGCTGTATCACTCTATGACTCTTTGAGTGGAGCATGAGGATGTGAGCAGAGGAAGAATGGATGATTTGAGTGAGGCTTTCTGGAAAGATGAAGAAGACAGTGAGTTGTGGATGGAAGTGGTGGGCTGGGAGCAGATTTGGGGGAGCACAAGGAGCCAAGCAAAAGTTTCAGGTGGGATTCAGAGAGGAGATCAGGTCAGGCGGGGGTGGGGGGGGGGTGGATGTCGATGAGTCGTTTTTGGAGTTGAGATCAAATCTAATGATACAAGGTAAAATTAGTGGCAGGATGTTGAGATAGTTCATGGAATTTGAGAACATGAGAGATGATGAGAAGATTAAATTGAAACTTACATAATTTGAGATCAGCAGCTTGGTATCCCCAATATTGACCTTGGAATGGATTGCCTTTTAACCGACATTGAGCATACCTAAACCCTCCAGTTAAGATCTGTTCCGGCTTTCAAGTCCTATGTCTGTCATGTAAGCACAGCAAAAAAAAATGCTGGTGATATTAATTATGATTTATAAAATATGAGGAAACTACAGAAGTGACATGTACATGTGCAAAGTCGCTTATCAACTGGGTCTTTAGATAAAATTCTCAACTGTGATGTGTAAAAATGTTGTGATATCCAACAAAAGCTTCAACCTCATCTCTACCATATATAATAACAAGAAGCTGATTAGAAATAAAATTAACTTCATTAATGTGATTATACATTAACTGAAAAATATTAAAAATCAAAATATACTTATTTATTATTGATAATACCTTGCAGCTGGAGTCATGAACCATTATAGTTCCCTTGGATGCAGGAAAAACTCTTCAAATACCTGTCAATCTCCTGAAAATAACATCAGATGTATTCATCTTTGTACAATTAATGACAAGAAAATCAATGTGGAAATTATTTGTTCTGCTCATTTATACTTGATATTGAGAGACCAATGCAGAAAGCACAGAAAACTGCAGAAAGATATCAGTGAAGCCGTTTCTACTGTTAGAATGATAGCAACCAGAGGTTAAAAAAAGGAGGGAAAAAAAGTTCTTACTAAGAAACTGCAAACACAATATCTAAATGTGCACTGAGTACTGATTAGACAGGAGCTTGAAAAGGAAATCCGATATATTCTTTCAAATAAGAAAACTTTGCAAAATGTGGGAATCATCAAGGAACTGCTTCAGAAAACTGATTCAGACGGAGTGGCCAAATCTTCGAATAACATTGTGCCATGAGCTCAGGTTCAAAGTTGTTATTTCTCTCTTTTTCTCTGCAGGACTGCTCCCAAGACGCAGTACACCGGCTGCTCTGTACATGAAAACAATAATGGGCAAGCAGCGTTTGAAAATCCAATGTACGACACAAATGCAAAATCAGCAGAAGGAAAGGCAGTTCGATTTGATCCCAATCTCAACACAGTCTGTACAATGGTATAAAGCAGAAACTTGGTTTGATTACATAGCCTGATACACATCTAGCGCTTTGCATCCTTGGGACATCTAGATTCTGACTAAACCAACTTATGTACAATGCACATTTGGTTCACTGCTATTTAAAGCACACTTTTCAGGAATTTAACGTACCAGATTTATCTGAAGAACCAGAAAAAAAGAACACGTTTTCATGGCTCGCCCAGTTGGAACAGATATGCTCTTCGTTCTGTAACTGGAGAGCTTTTCGGCATCTTTAGCTGCACTCTAAGAGTGCTTAGCCACAATTTTTTCAAAAAAAAATCCTAAGTACTTTCTCAGAAGAAAACTGCAGATATTTGAGGAGCATTGAACCAGTTTTCAATGTTGCTAACAATAGGGGCTAGGATTTGGCATGAGGTCGGAACACTGAATATGTAACAAAGACCATGAAGAACTGTATAGTAAGATGATTACAGGTTTTGCTTTCTAGTGTAAGTGTAAAAAGAAAACTTTGTAAGGTACAACTGCGAAACTGATTTTGAATACTTGAGTATAAAACAGCCAGTGTGGTACTCACTAAACAGATTTCTATGGAACACTCTCAATCTTTTTTGATCGCCGAGAAAAATCACTTCATTTATTTAATTTTTCCTCCATATTTTTTGATTTAAATTGGTATTCTTCGTACAAAATATAGAATTCTTGCCACAGAGTAAAATGAAAAATATTTATACTATATAATTTTCAAAATACGCATATGCACGATGTGTTGCATGCTTCATTATTATTTAATTATTCTATTGTGTTTTTATTGCAACAAACCATTTTATTTATTATCTTATAAAGTTATGGTCTTATGTATCTGCTTACAATAGTTCATCCAGACCCTTTCAACATAAGGTGATTTATGGTGTGGATGTCATCGGATTTGCATTATTAATTTGGTATTATGGTTTTGGATGTATGGTAACTAGAGCCAACATATTTGGTTAAATTTGATTGGAATCTTGTAACGCAGAAAGTGCAAAAATATAGACTACAGTACGAGAGGATATTACCTGTGCCAACTGTTTGCCTTGCCCATTCTTTAATTATGACAATGCATATGTTTGTTTCCATTGTGCATCTGATGTTAATGAAGTATGAGTCTGTTTGTTAATGAGACAAGAAATGTATCTCTCGCATGGATGATTGTGATGTATCTTGGAGCTCATCTTGATATCAGATGTTTGTTCTACTGTGAGAATGGCAGCCAAATACCACACAACTCCTTACACTCCATGTGGTCACCTTCTTAACATTTGCCTTAATGGGTAGAGCTATATCATACAAAACATTGCAGAAGCAACAAGTCTCCACTGTTCATCGCTATTTAATAGTTGTTCACCCTCTGAAGCTCAGCTCATTACATGCAAAGGATTATTACCCCTGTCAAAGAAAAGTACTCGCATGAAAAGTTAAGAAGTACGATCAAACTAAAGTAATCTGTTTAATTTTGCTGAAAGACTTATTCACTAACTGGAGATATTAATATTGTTGTAACTGTAATGTTTGCATTGGGCCTACCAGACTTTGATTGCAGCCAAGGTTGTTGGTCCTAACATGTCCTGTGAGTGACTTACTTCCAGGATGAAGACCGAGCATTGGGCTTTAAGATCCAATTATCTTTAATCACCAGAATCGATTACATTCAAATGTATGAATTTCACAGTGCATCTTAAGCTCCACTAAAATCGACAGAAATTATTTAGTTAAAGTTGTCTCACATGTTCCTACTCACCCAGGTTTATATCCATTAGTGACTGCAATAAACAGAGTATGTCCACCAAAATTAGAACAATTGTTAAATTGTACCTGAAACAAATTTCATGTACAACCTCCTTACTCCTCTGTATCATGTTTATTATAATTAGATGCATAAAAATTTCTTTTGTAAAGAAATATATTTTTATGAAAAAAAGAATTTGTAAAATGTATGAATCTATGATGTAAATTTTCAATACATTGTAAAAAATAAATGGCTCAATGCTTTTGTAAATGTTGTTGATGTGGGCTATTTTGCTGTATCTGCAAGTCAATGTCAGCTCTGTAATTTGCTTTTAGAGTGTTCTTTTGTGGATTACTGACAGCTGATCAAGGGCTTCTCAGCTGAAACACTAAAGGGCCTGTCCCACGGGCATTATTTGTGTGTCATTTACGCGACATCATTTATGCGCCCCGACGCACGACGCACGACGCACGCGTAACGCGCGCATGGCGCGTGGTGAGACGTGGTGGCGTAGGCAGTGATGCGCCCCAGGATTTGGGGATTCTCAAAATCCTCGCGCGCCACCTGCGTGATGGGCAAATGACGCCCAAGTGGGACAGGCCCTTAACTCTGTTTCTCATTCCACAGATACTACCTGACCTGCTGAGTACTTTCAGTACTTTCTGCTTTTCTTACTGATGATATCTACTTTTTTAGTGCAGAAATGAGGGAATACTGCATTGCAAGATATGCCATATTTCACGTTAGGCATTAAATTAAAGAACCCACTTGACCAGTTTGGTGATGTATGAGATAAAGTGGCACCATTCAATAAGTAAGGGATATCCTACGTGTACCATGGTCAACATTCCTCTCTGCACCAATCTGAAAGAATTAATTCGTTGTCATACCTTTTATTTAAGGAACTTTAATATATTTCTTCAACTTTGCTACACACAGAATGTACTGTACATCTGTACATAGCTATGTACATCTTTGGAGATTCTAAGGTTGTATAACATTCTATGTAAGCCTAATATTTTTCTAATTTTCCTGAAACTCCATCAACCATTTCCCAAAAACCAGCATCATGAGTACTATTGAGTCATTGCCTTGCTGAATAATTTCTTATGAAATTACATAATGGAACCGCTATCATTTCATTCTACTAGACCAGGTAAACCAGCACAATTGTCTTGTAATCAAGAATTCATAAAGAGAGAAGTAATCCAACAAAGGCCACTCAGTCTTCATCCAGTCTCATGGAGAGACTAAATACTTAACATTTAAAGACACGCACAAAAGTGATTCTTTCTAAATTAAGCTGTCAAATTATCTGGGTTTTTTTCAACATGTCAATGGCAGAAGGTGACATGAAATAAGAGTGAATGTTGTACAGTTGCCGCTAGTTGTGTGGTGCCTCCCAGCTCTAGCACCCAAGTTCAAAGTGGAGCTCCAGTGCTGTCTATGTGGAGTTTGCACATTCTAGTGACGTCACAAGCTTTCTTTCCACATCCCAAAAACATGCAGTTAGGAGATTAATTATTTAAGAAGAAACTGCAGATGCTGGAAAATCAAAGGTACACAAAAATGCTGGAGAAACTCAGCGGGTGCAGCAGCATCTATGGAGCCAAGCTCGGTCCGCACTAACCAACCTGACCTCCCGGTGGCTCAGCACTTCAACTCCCCCTCCCATTCCGTATCTGACCTCTCTGTCCTGGGCCTCCTCCATGGCCAGAGTGAGCACCACCGGAAATTGGAGGAACAGCACCTCATATTCCGCTTGGGGAGTCTGCATCCTGGTGGCATGAACATTGAATTCTCCCAATTCTCTTAGCCCCTGCTCTCCTCCCCTTCCTAGCTCTCCCTCAGCCCTCAGGCTCCTCCTCCTCCTTTTTCCTTTCTTCTCCCCCCCCCCCCAACCCCCATCAGTCTGAAGAAGGGTTTCGGCCCGAAACGTTGCCTATTTCCTTCGCTCCATAGATGCTGCTGCACCCGCTGAGTTCCTCCAGCATTTTTGTGTACCTAGGAGATTAATTAGTTTAGTTTAGAGATACGGCACTGAAACAGATCTTCCAGCCCACCGAGTCTAAACCATTTTTGGAGTGTGGGAGGAAATCGAAGATCTTGGAGAAAACCCATGCAGTCACGGGGAGAACATACAATCTCCGTACAGACAGCACCCGTAGACGGGATCAAAGCCAGGCCTCAGACTCTGCAAGTGCTGTACGGCAGCAACTCTACCACTGGGCCACTGGGCCACGCTGGCCACCATAAATTGCCCCTGATATGTAGATGAGTGGGAGAATCTGGAGGAAGATTTTAATGGGGGAAAGTAAGATGAGTGCGATATTCGATGATTGTTCATAAGTTCATAAATTAGAGGAGCAGAATTAGACCATTCTGCCCATCGAATCTATTCTGCCATTCAGTCATGGCTGATCTATCTTACCCTCTCAAACCCAATCTCATGCTTTCACCCCATAACCCTTGACACCCGTACTAATCAAGAACCTGTCATTATCTGCCTTAAAAATTTCTATTGACTCAGCCTCCACAACTGTCGGTGGCAATGAATCCCACAGATTCATCACCCTCTGATTAAAGAAATTCCTCCTCATCTCCTTTCTAAAGGAACGTCCTTTTATTCGGAGGCTGTGGCCTCTTTTTCTAGACTCTCCCACTGCTGGAAACATCCTTTCCACATCGACTCTATCCAGGCCTTTCACTATTTGGTAAATTTCAATGAAGTGTCCTCTCATCCTTCTAAATTCCAGAGAGTAGAGGCCCAGTGCTGTCAAACGCTGATTATATGTTAACTCATTCAATTTCAGGATCATTCTTGTAAACCTCCTCTGGACTCTCTCCAATGCTAGCACATCCTTCCTCAGATATGGGGCCCAAAATTGCTTACAATACTCCAACTGTGGTCTGACTAGTGCTTTATAAAGCTTCAGAATAACATCACTGTTTTTATATTCTAGTCCTCTTAAAATAAATGCTATCATTGCATTTGCATTCCTTTCCACTTGGAAATTAACCTTTTGGGAATCTTGCACCAGCAATTCTGTCCCTTTGCACCTCCTATTTCTCAATTCTCTCCCCATTTAGAGAATAGTACACACCTTTGTTCCTGCTACCAACGTGCATGACTCCACGCTTTGCTACGCTGTATTCCATCTGCCACTTCTCAGCCAACTCTCTCAACCTGTCCGTCCTTCTGCAGAGTCCCTGCTTGCTTTACACTACTTGCCCCTCCATCTATCTTCATATTATCTGTAATCATGATCACAAAGCCTTCAATTCCCTCATCCAAATCATTGATATACAATGTGAAGAGTAACGGCCCCAGCACCAATTCCTGTGGAACACCGCTAGTCACTGTCAGCCAGAAACAGTCTCCTTCATTGTTGTTCTCTGCCTCCTGTCATTCAGCCAACTTTCTATCCATGCTAGTATCAGCCCTCTGATACCATGGACTCTCACCCTCTTTATCAGTCTCACGTGTAGCACCTTATCCAGGTAAACCTCATCCACTGACTCACCTTTGTCTATCCTGCTGTGTACATCCTCAATGAATTCCAACAGATTCATCAGGCGAGATCTCCCTTTTGCATAACCATGCTGACATCAGCCTGTTTGATCATGTGCTTCAAAGTACTCAGAAACCTCATCCTTTACAATGGACTCTAAAATCTTACCAACCACTGAAGTCATGCTAACCAGCCTGTAGTTTCCCCTCTTCTGCTTTGCTCCATTCGTGAACAATGGAGTTACATTTGCAATTTTCCAATCACCTGGAACCACTCATGATACTATTGATTCTTGAAAGATCACCACGTATGTCTCCACAATCTCTAAAGCCACCTCTTTCAGAACCCGAGGGTGCAGTCCATCTGGTCCAGGTGACGTATCCACCTTCAGAACTTTCAGCTTCCCAAGCACCTTCTCCCTAGTAATAGACACAACCACTATCTTCTGCCCTGCTTACTCTCTTGTTGCTGGTGTCTTCCACTGTGAAGACTGATGCAAAAAAACATATTCATTTCACCTGCTATTCTTTATTCCCCCATCATCACTTATCCAGTATCACTTTCCCAGCAGGCCTGAAGGGCACCTTCTTCACTCAGTGGGTGGTGGGAAAATGGAACGAGCTGCCAGAGTTGTTGAGACAGGTACCATAACAGCATTTAAAATACACTTGAACAGGTACATGCACAGAAAATACATAGGGGGATAATGGCCCCCACGGAGACAACTTTGTCAGGATTTGCACTTTAGACTGTTTTGACTGTTTTACTGTTTTACTGTTCTTTTAATAAATCATGTTTCTCGGGGTATCGAAATCTAAATTTTATTAGATGTTTAAGTTATGACATCGGATGGAAGCTGCATACCAAATCTCGTTGCACATATGTGCAATGACAATAAAATATATTATTATTATTATTATTATTATTATTATTATTATTATGGATTAGGCTTAAGGGCCTATTTCTATGCTTGTTTAATTCTAAATATTTCAGGGCCTTACATGGGAACATAGGACTAGCTTAGATGGGGTATCTTGGTTGGCATTCATGAGCTGGGCTGAAGAGATTGTTTCCATACTGGATGACTCTATGATTCTACTTTCACCACCTAACCCTAATAAAATATCATGATTAGATGAATTTTACAGAATACTTCCAATCAGTTTATAAAGATGACCCTGAGCTTCCAGTCTACATTCTCTCCTATATTAACCACTCTGCATAGTTTCCCGCTTTGCTCCAATGATGCTCAAGGTAAGCATAATGATCAGCACTTTATTTCTCTCTCAGTATGTTATAGCCATCAAAATGTAATATTGAATTTAACAATTTCAGTTTACTGTTATCTCTCTCTACAAATGTGGCTGTACCTTTCTTTCCAGTTTGTTCTATTAGTCATTGGAGCAGAATTAAGCCATTCGACCCATTGAGTCTATTCCACCATCCAATCATGGCTAATCTATCGTTCCTTCTCTACCCATTATCCCCATAAACTTTGATTCCCCCAAATAATCATGAACTTGTTAATCTGTGCTTTAAAAGTACCCAATGAATTGGCCTCCACCGCAGTCTGTTTCTTATTTTTTTCCTTTTGTTTCTAAACGCTGCTTTTAAAGAGGGTTAATAGGCTGGCACCTTTTTCGTTGCAGTGTCGGAGACTAAGGGGTGAAATTGTTGAGGTGTACTAGATCGTAAGAGGCAGGAATAAAGTGAATGCTCACAACCTTTGCCCAGGGTGGAAGATTCTAACAGGGGATGACAACGGCTAAAGGTGACAGGGGAGAGATTTAGGAGGGACTTCAGGGACAATGTTTTCAATCAGTGGGTAGTCCGTATCTGGAATGAGCTGCCGGAGGAAGATATAGAAGACAGATGTAACCACAATGTAAATGGGAGTAAACCAATATGCCAACTTGGTTGGCCTAGTCAAGTTGGGCAGAAGACCCTGTTTCCTTGTTGTATGACTATCACTCTGAGACCAGCTTGTGCTCTCTCACCTCCTTTTCCCCAACCTCTTCTCCTTTTCCTCTTTCCACCTCTACCTCCCTCACCTTTTTCTTCCCTTCTTTCCACTTTCTATTTCCTGGTTCTCCTTTCGACTTCCCCTCACCTCACATTTCCAAAACCCTGCTCCCTCCTTACCTCTTCTGGCTTTAACCAGTTCAGTGCTAAGACAGCTAGACCGTACTCCTGATCTCAGACAGATGCTGAATGCTGCCGCAGTATAAATTGCTGTGGCTAGGGCTTTTACTCACAGATAAAGTAGGTTGGACAGGCTGTTTGTAGCTTCTCACTGGCAGAATTACTATTGGGTCAGTTTCAGTTTAATTTTCATCCAGTGGATAGACTCAGATCTCCTTGTTATTTCCTTGCTCAAGACTGTCAGGGTCCCTGGACGGAGTCGAGGGGGGAGGTATAGGGACAGGTGTTGCATCTCCTGGGCTTGCAGGTGAAAGTAGCTGGAGAGGGGGTGGTTTGAGTGGGAAGGGATGAGTTAACCACGGAGTTGTGGAGGGAACGGTTTCTACGGAAGGAGGAAAGACATGGAGATGGGAAGATGTGACCTTTGGTGGGATCCCATTGGAGGTGGTGAAATGGCGGAGGATTTCGCTGTATGCGATGGCCGATGGGGTGAAAGGTGATGTTTCACCCATACAGCTGTGAATTGAATAGTAGTATCTGAACACCTTTTCACACGTGTGTGTGTGTGTGTGTGTGTGTGTGGTGTGTGGTGTGTGGTGTGTGGTGTGTGGTGTGTGGTGTGTGGTGTGTGGTGTGTGGTGTGTGGTGTGTGGTGTGTGGTGTGTGGTGTGTGGTGTGTGGTGTGCGGTGTGTGGTGTGTGGTGTGTGGTGTGTGGTGTGTGGTGTGTGGTGTGTGGTGGGTTGTGACCAACTTGTACAGGCCCACCAGTTCAGTTTAGTTTATTGTCATTGGTACAGTGAAAAGCTTTGTGTTGCTTGATATTAGTTGACCAAAAGCTTGATTAAAGAAGGTTTTCAAAAACAACATATAGTAGGGGAGAAGAGACACAAATATTCAGCTTAAACATAAAGTAAAGCAGAATATCTGTGTCTCTTTTCTCTGAAGAAGCCAGTTCCTTTAGCAAGTCAACATTAACCAATGACAAATGCAACACACTTGCTATTGACACAGCACAGGGTTCTTGTGCATTCTCAGTTGCATGAGTTGGACTCAAAACATGCCATGTGCATGCTCTCATTTTCATCTGCAACATATTTCCATTGAGGAAATATTTTGATGCCTGTTAGAAGAAATAAACCATAAAACATAAATTGTATAAGTATCAAGAGAGGTGATGGTACAGATTTGGAAACAGACATGGGACCTGGAATGCTTTTAGATGGTTTTGCTCCAAGGGTCTGCATGCGTTTGAGATATAGGAGGAGGCCAAGCGTAGTTATCTTAGATTCAAAGGACAAAGGATGTTAATCCAGGAACCATTAATAATAATCAATAGCCAGCCTTGAAACTTCTTGATAGACACAAAAAGCTGGAGTAACTCAGTGGGACAGGCAGCATCTCTGGAGAAAAGGAATGGGTGACGTTTCAGGTCGTGACCCTTCTTTACTTTCCTGTATGGACTCCCTATATTGTGTCATAGAACTGCTGCCTCTTAATTATATTTATAAGCAATAGTTTAAAATGTTGCTGTCTGTTACCACAGCAGCTGTGTGCTCTTGATGCAGACTGCAGTCAATTGAAATAAATGACTCTTGAAAGTAACCACAATACATTCACACAGTGGGCAGCAATGTTTGATGAGGGCTCCTCTGCCGTACACGATGTATGTTCTCTTTGCTCTTTTCTCTCACTTCGCCAATGCATACGCCTGGTACATTCCTTCCCTTATTTTTTTTATAAGTGCAACATTCACTTCACATAAGTGGTGCTGGAAACTAACCACCTTGTTTATGCAGAAAATGATCGATTCCTTCACAAGTCTTTTTTATTAATTTAAAAAAATATATATTTTTATTAGAAGCAATGTAGTAGGATAAACCGCGACGTATGACAAAATACATTTAATGTACATCTTCCATTTTAAATTTAACAAGAAAGAAATAGAACGAGAGAAAAAGAGCGAGAAAGAGAGAGAGTGAAAGAGAAAGAAATAGTGAATGTGTAAACCCCCAGATAGTGCAGTCCAGGAGTGAATGAGTAAAAGCCTATAGAAGAATAAGAAGACAAAAACCAAAAATAAAGAAAAAGTAAAAAGGGACCATTACGTGTTGATATACCTGCTTCATATCTCACCACACCCATCACCCTGTCCGTGAATCGGTTTACTTCCAGAGTTGTGTTGCACCATACTATACTTGTAATGAATCAATGAAAGGAGACCATATCTTTAAAAATTGCTCTGATTTTCCTACATCTCATATCTTCAAGATGTAGCATCTCAGACATGCTTGTGATCCACATGTTAAGCGTGGGGGTGGATGCATTTTTCCAAAATTTAAGTATACGTTTTTTTGCCATTATCAGGCTGTAATTGAGGAATTGTCTTTAAAATATTGAAAGCTCACAGCTGGCTCCTGTTGTTCCAAATATAATCAATTCTATATGGGGGTCCAGTTTTGTTTTTAATAGTTTTGAGAAGATTTCGAAGATTTCTTTCCAAAATTTATGGAGTTTTATACAAGAGGTGTGTTATATATACCACATAAGAGATTAGGATACAAACTTAAATCACACGGTATTGGGGGTTCAGTATTGATGTGGATAGAGAACTGGCTGGCAAACAGGAAGCAAAGAGTAGGAGTAAACGGGTCCTTTTCACAATGGCAGGCAGTGACTAGTGGGGTACCGCAAGGCTCAGTGCTGGGACCCCAGCTATTTACAATTTATATTAATGATCTGGACGAGGGAATTGAAAGCAACATCTCCAAGTTTGCGGATGACACTAAGCTGGGGGGCAGTGTTAGCTGTGAGGAGGATGCTAGGAGACTGCAAGGTGACTTGAATAGGCTGGATGAGTGGGCAAATGTTTGGCAGATGCAGTATAATGTGGATAAATGTGAGGTTATCCACTTTGGTGGCAAAAACGGGAAGGCAGACTATTATCTAAATGGTGGCCGATTAGGAAATGGGGAGATGCAGCGAGACCTGGGTGTCATGGTACACCAGTCATTGAAAGTAGGCATGCAGGTGCAGCAGGCAGTGAAGAAAGTGAATGGTATGTTGGCCTTCATAGCAAGAGGATTTGAGTATAGGAGCAGGGAGGTTCTACTGCACTTGTACAGGGTTTTGGTGAGACCACACCTGGAGTATTGCGTACAGTTTTGGTCTCCAAATCTGAGGAAGGACATTATAGCCATAGAGGGAGTGCAGAGAAGGTTCACCAGACTGATTCCTGGGATGTCAGGACTTTCATATGAAGAAAGACTGGATAGACTTGGCTTATACTCGCTAGAATTTAGGAGATTGAGAGGGGATCTTATAGAAACGTACAAAATTCTTATGGGGTTGGACAGGCTAGATGCAGGAAGATTGTTCCCGAAGTTGGGGAAGTCCAGGACAAGGGGTCACAGCTTAAGGATAAGGGGGAAATCCTTTAAGACCGAGATGAGGAAAAACTTTTTCACACAGAGAGTGGTGAATCTCTGGAACTCTCTGCCACAGAGGGTAGTTGAGGCCAGTTCATTGGCTATATTTAAGAGGGAGTTAGATGTGGCCCTTGTGGCTAAAGGGATCAGGGGGTATGGAGAGAAGGCAGGTACGGGATACTGAGTTGGATGATCAGCCATGATCATATTGAATGGCGGTGCAGGCTCGAAGGGCCGAATGGCCTACTCCTGCACCTATTTTCTATGTATCTATGTATCTATAGTTGCTTCTTGAGATAAACATTTGTCGCAGCTGGGAGATACATTTGAGAAAATTTTGTTCAGTTTAGTTTTTGAGTAATACAGTCTGTGTAGTATTTTAAATTGGATTAGAATATGTCTTACATTGATTGAACAGTTATGTACATATAGAAGTTATTTTTCCCATCTGTCTTTGGGAATTTTTAAGCTTAATTCCTGTTCCCACTCTCTTCTAATTACATTTGACGATGGAATTTCTATATTTAGAATGATATTGTACAAGTATGATATTAAATTATTTGACTGCGTTTCTATTCATACCTTCATCTAATATATCTGGCAACAGAGTTTGATATTTGTGGGTATATGTTTTCAAATAATCTCGAATTTGAAGATATCTAAAATATTGATTACCTTTCAGACCATATTTTGATTGTAATTTCTGAAATGATAAAAGGTTTCCCATTTCGTACAAATCTCCAACCTTTTTAATTCCTAGTCTTTCCCAATGAATAAACATTTTATCTATAATAGATGGTTTGAAAGACAGATTATTAGCTATTGGAGAAAGAAGGGATAGATTTCTTAGGTTAAGAGTAAATTTTACTTGTCTCCAAATTCGTAAAGTGCTATGAATAATCAGGTTTTTCTTGTATATTGAATTCTTCAACTTTATTGGGGAGAGAAGGATCGCGCCTATGTTAAAAGGTGAACAATCCTCTCTCTCCATTACTAACCATTTTTCTTCACAAGTCTGTCTGCAGAAATAAATATTTGTTCAAATTTGGGATGGAGGATATGTATCATAACCATGTAGCTTCTGAGATGTTTGGTCTACTGAGAAGCTCAGGGCAAATGGCTTTGTTAACAAGAATCCAATCCAATGCTTTGGGAGGTCCAACAAAACTCCATGACGCACTCATGCGGGTTGGGTCCCTTTTCCCTGACTTGTCTGAAGAAGGGTCTCGACCCGAAAAGTCACCCATTCCTTCTCTCCAGATATGCTGCCTGTTACTGAGTTACTCCAGCATATTGTGTCTATCTTCGGTTTAAACCAACATCTGTAGTTTCTTCCTAAACAATAGCTATAAATGTAACAGGTTTTGGAGCCCATATATGTTTTACAAGTCACGTTATTTGGCAGACTTTAAACATGGATAGTAAAAGAGAGTTCTTTGTTTCAAATGATACAATGTCACAGAATAGCTACTTGGACACCCAAGTCTCACATTAAATGCTAATGGCCACATCTGAAGGGGTAGCAATTATCTCTCATGTATTGTTACTGCAAATGTACATATTAAAGTCAAGATATTTTGACTTTGAGAGTCCCTTCCACCTGATCCACCTGAGGAATGGAAAGAGTGCGGAGAATATTTACATTGCTAGGACTTGAGGGGCTGAGATATATGTTTAGATAGATTTAGACTTAGACTTAGATTCCTTTATTTGTCATTCAGACCTTTCGGTCTGAACGAAATGTCGTTGCCTGCAGTCATACATATAATAAATAACAAAACACACAATAAACACAAATTAACATCCACCACAGTGAGTTCACCAGGCACCTCCTCACTGTGATGGAGGCAAAAGTCTTAAAGTCTCTGTCTCTTCCCTCTTTGTTCTCCCTCTGCGCTGAGGCGATCCAGGCTTCTGACGCTGTGACCCCGCCGGGTGATGGTAAGTCAGTCCCGCGGCTGAATCCGTGCTCCGTCCGCGACGGGCCGGTTCAAACTCCGCGGCCCGGGGTGGCCGAAGCTGCCGAAGCTGCCGCCCTCCAGTCCAGCGGACGCAGCTGTAGTTGCGGGAGCCCCAGAAAAACAGGTCACCAACCTGTGACCTGCGAGCTCCCGACGATGTCGTCCACCGGGCCCGTGGCCGAGCCTCCGGACTCAGGTCGCCACCAGCGTCCTCAGTCGCCACCGCAGCCCAGAAGCCGGCCAGCTCCGCGCTGGTAAGTCCTGGCTCTGCCTCCGGAGCCTCGAGGTCGGTCGGTCGCAGTTGGAGTTGGAGGCCGGCAGCTCCGCCATTTTGGCCTCAGCGCAGACGGAGGCAGAGAAGGGGGATACGACAAGAAAAAGTCACATTCCCCCGAAGGAAGAGAGAAAAATCATGGTTCATCCCCCCCCCACCGCACCCCCCCCCCACACACATACACAGCCCAATAAACCAAAATTTGACTAAAACAAGACAAAAGAAAACAACAACAAAAGTAAAAACAGACGGACTGCAGGCGAGCCGCAGCCGTGCAACAGCGCCGCCACTACCCTATACCCAGGGTAGAGGAATCATAATCACGAGGGGAATAGGTAACGAGAATGCACAAGGCTTTTTACTTTTAAGATGAGAAGGGCAGGATTTAATACAAACTTCAGGGCAACGTTTACACTCAGAGGGTGGTGGTTATATGGAACAAACTGCTCTTTGAGGCAGGTACTATAAGCATTTAAGAGGCACTTGGACCAGTACACGAATAGGAAAGATTGCTATCCATATGGGTCAACATGGGCAAATGGGACTAGCTTAGCTGGGGCACCTGATCGTGTTTGGCCTCAAGGCCTGTTTCCATGCAGTATAACTATGTTTGTACTGAGATAATTGAGTTAGATTGATGTTATGCCTCTGGTCTCTGGCCCTTCAACGACTGCATAGTACCTGGGAGACTCAAAACCTACTGTTCATACTATAAGCATTACAGGTGAGATTTAGGTCATGCCTACACTCGAAAATGAACCAAAATGAGACGGAAAAGAGTGAAGGTACACAAAAATGCTGGAGAAACTCAGCGGTTGCGGCAGAATCTATGGAGCGAAGGAAATAGGCAACGTTTCGAGCCGAAACCCTTCTTCAGTTCTGATTTAGTGTGTCTGACCTGAAACATCACCCATTCCTTCTCTCGAGAGATGCTGCCCAACCCGCCAAGTTACTCCAGCATGTTGTGCCTGACCTGAAGCACTGATTCTGATTCTCTTCCCATAGATGCAGCCTGACCCGCTGGGCATTTCTAGTGTTTTCTGTAAAAAGACACAAAGTGCTGGAGTAACTCAGTGGGTCAGGCAGCATCTCTGGCAAGCAAGGATAGATGACGTTTAGGGTCGGGACACTTCTTCCAGCATTTCCTGATCTTGTTTTAGATTTTGAACATCAACAATTGTGGTTTTGGAGCTGATGGTATGATCAACCAGTTGTGGCTAAATATAGCAGACAAGCTGAAAAGATGAAAAAAATGCTTTATCATGGTAATGGTCAGAAAGATGTCATTGTACTAAAGTATATTATTGACTACAAATATTCCCATTTTCCCAGACATAACCTGGAACAATATAAGCTTAGGAATGGTAAACTCACAAGTTGTCTAGCAATGTTACAAAATTTTGAGATTTTAAAAATCAAGTCTGCAATTTATCCCATCAGATAAAGCATAAAAAGAAGTTTAATTTGACACATAATTCACTTTCATATCTTCAGTATTAAAAAAGTTATGGCCATTTTCATACTCGGAAATTAGCATCTTGATCCCTATTGCTTTTCCATTGATTTAACTCAAAAGCTGTGATCAAGGACAGTCAAAAGCCCATAACTTTCATAAAAATTAAGAGAACTGAAATAATTTTTCAGTTATTGTAGATTGAAGCATTCTGAAACAAATATGGAACAATCTTACTTGGATGACCTGAAATTAAAGCAGATAATTAGTTAGTTACCTAATTGTAGCTAATTACAAAATTCAATTACTAGATCTAAACATCTATCCATTTCTTAATAAAAGGTTAACATTTTAAAATAGCCTGTGTCCAAATAACATTCACACAAGAATTCACAATATAACATGATTTTTAAATCTCATTGTCATAAATTTATAGGCCAAATGGAAGGAATTTAGTGTTTAATTCCCGTAAATTAATGGCCATTTAAATCATCTTGCGAGTGGGTTTTTGTGGAACGCGATCGTTTGGAACATTGCGGTTGTTGTGAAGTTAAACCCCAATATCGGCAGGAAAAATACTGCTGGTTCGTATATTCACATAATCACATTTTTGCAACGTGAAATTTTGATTAAAAGCATCCTAAGAAGCAAGTTTATATGTAAAAATAACGGCTTTCCTTTACCTGTCCCGTGCGTGAAATCCGTCCTGTTGTCGGCGTTCACGGCTTTAGAAGATGATTTTAATTTTACTCCTGCTATTAAATTATCCAGCGCTAATTTTAATAAACTTGATATAACGGCAGTCGGAGCGATTTTTCATCAGCAACTAAACAGCCTGACAGAGATCTATTTCATCAGGCTGGAGAAAAAACGCATTTTAAACCCGCCCCTCTCTCAAAGGCGCCAAAGTTGCGCATACGGCCAGTGACAGAACTGCAGCGCTGCTGAAGGTAAGTTTTGTAACATACCTAAGTTGTCTGTATCAGAAATGACTATTTCTGTCTGTCATCTTCTTGTTTTCTAATCTCTATTTGTATTACCTGACTTTTAGTTTAGTTGAGTTTAGTTTAGAGATACATCGTGGAAACAGGCTCTTTGACCCACCGGGTCTGCACCGACCAGCGATCCCCGCACACTAACACTATCCTACACCCGCTAGGGACAATTCTTACATTTACCAAGCCAATTAATCTGCAAACCTGTACGTCTTTGGAGTGTGGGAGGAAACCGAAGACCTCTGAGAAAACCCACGCAGGTTACGGGGAGAATGTCCAAACTCCGTACAGACAGCACCCGTAGTCGGGATTGAAACCGCGTCTCCGGCGCTGCATTCGCTGTAAGGCAGCAACTCTACCGCTGCGCCACCGTGCTGCCCGTATGGTGTTCAGCATATCTGCTAACAATGAGTTAGCAGCACATTGCTTAGACAGGGAAGCTTAATGTGTTTGAAACTGCCCGTTGGCCCATTATACTCACCACATCAGAGATTATATCTTTGTTTTCCTTATCTCACTGCCCTCTCTCATCTTAGGCAACCTGACATTTTTTTCTCTTTCACAGTTCGGAGGAAAGGAGTCATGATTGAAAAATTAACTAGAGGGGAGGGGACAGGGGTCAGGAGGTGAGAGTGAAAGGGGTGGATGGAGGCTACTGTGAGGGGATGATGAGGATGGGGTGTGAGGTGAGGGGTAATGTAGCATGTGGAGGGGGTGGACTAGCATGTGTGGAGTAGTGGGGAGGGCAGCTGGAACCAGTGGTATCTTTACTGAGGTTCCCTGTTGGAAGAGGGGATGAGTTGGACCCAGAAGAGTCAGTCCACGTATGAAGTTTGAGCCAGCAGTGAGGAGGCCGCTGGCCTGTAACCAGTAACCAGGCCTGGAAACAGTTGTGTCGATGACCCTGGCCTGCCCACGGCTGGTGGAGCCAGACCGGGGTTGGACGGGGTGCAAGTAAAGGGCCTGTCCCACTTGGCCGTCATGTGCGCAGAATTTACGCGACATAATTTGCGCGTCGTGACACGCACGCATTACGCGCACATGGTGCGTGATGACAAAGGCAGTGACGCGCAGCGTCGCAGGATTTTGTGATGTCCAAAATCTTTGCGCGCCATCTGCGTGAAGCGCAAATGACGGCCAAGTGGGACAGGCCCTTAAATATTAGCTTTTCTTTTTTTGCCCCCTAGATTTGCTTGACCGGATGTTCCATCATTTAGAGATTTGAAAAACTGCAATTGCTAGAATCTTCAGCAAAACTCAAACTCAGTGAGTCAGGCAGCATCTGGGAAGAAGTGTCCTGACCCGAAACGTTGCCTATTCTTTCCCTCCCAAGATGTGTCCTGACCCGTTGAGTTTCTCCAGCACTTTGTGCTTCGCTTGAGTTTCTATCCTTGTCTGTTTTCTTTCTGGTTTCCAGTATCTACAGGGTTTGTTTTTTAATTTATTTTCATTTTCCTTGATCTGTGTTGCTAAAGGGCTTGTCCCTTCTTCAAAACACTTTCCATTTGAAATCAATGGATGTTGAATAATGTAGCATCCACATAAAGCAAACTAAAGATGAATTATTACTGCATGATATTCTATTACCTCCAGTGTCTATGCCTTCTGTATGCTGCTTGGCGTTTACAGTTCTCACTTGTTCCCTTGGCCAAGTTTTTCACCGTTTCTGCACTACAAACTCCTCTGGAAACCTTTGGCAGACAACAGACAGCTTTGCCATTGAAATAAATTGTAGGTTTTTTTTCAAAGCATTGTCTCTGCCATTGTAAAAACTTGTAAAAATTAAACATGAAATAAGCACATAAAAAAATTAAAAATGATTATGAATCAAAATAAGTTAAATCACCTAAAACACAATAGATATCTGAGTTATTTAAAAAGGAACAAATATAAATTGAAAAGAAAAATAACTTATCTCTCTTCTTAAAGTTAGACACAGAATGCTGGAGTAACTTAGCGGTACAGGCAGCATCTCTGGATAGAAAGAATGGGTGACGTTTCAGTTTGAGGCCCTTCTTCAGATCTTTCTTCTTCACAGCCACCCAATTGCCATTCAAATGTTGTAGATCCTGCATTGGGTATTAATTGTACAGGCTGGGGATTCTCCAAGAGTTCCTTCTGCACCACTGCCTCTTATGCTGAGTCGAATGGCAGAATAAGGCTGAAGAAGGGTCTTGACCTGATACGTCACCCATTCCTTCTCCCCAGAGATGCTGCCTGACCTGCTGAGTTACTCCAGCATTTTGTGTCTATCTTCAGCAGAATAAGGCAGCTAGATACAGTAGCTAGCAGACAGCTGTCAACAAGATTGGGACTTGCACACTTACACTTGAATAATTGATCTGTTCTCCGAATGGACTTTGCAATGGACTGAAAGCCAACACAGGTCCAGGACTTGGCGAGTGGCATCCAAATGTTTCGAAATAGATGGCAATTAGATAAGGGATGTACTAGTGATCCTTTTTATTGATTCTAGAATAATTTCCATAGGTTGGAAGTTGGCAAATATAATGCCGGTAGTTAAGAAAGGAGGAAGGGGTAGTCTGCCATTAGTAGGGAAGAAGATAGACAGACAATGCAGGAGTAACTCAGCAGGACAGGCAGCATCTCTGGAGCGAAGGAACGGGTGATGTTTCAGATCGAGACCCTTTTTCAGACATTCCTACACATTAGTAGGGAAAAATATCAGAATTATTAAATATGTGGTAACAGGATATAGTATTGTCATACTGTATTGTAAGGATTAGGACAGGCTTTGAAGTTAAAATCAAGTTGTCAGCTAACAGTCCCCAGTTTGAATAATCAGGCTCACTTGGAAAAACAATTAGATGAAATATTTGGGGTCACATAGAAGATTATGAGGCCTTAGACCATGCAGCACCAGGACATCCAGAAGTCCTTCTGCAGTTGTACACAGCCCTGGTGAGACCACACCTGGAGTATTGTGTGCAGTTTTGGTCCCCTAATTTGAGGAAGACATTCTTGCTATTGAGGGAATGTAGCGTAGGTTTACAAGGTTAATTCCCAGGATGGCGGGACTGTCATATGCTGAGAGAATGGAGCAGCTGGGCTTGTACACTCTGGAGTTTAGAAGGATGAGAGGATATCTTATTGAAATATATAAGATTGTTAAGGGTTTGGACAAGCTAGAGGCAGGAAACATGTTCCCGATGTTGGGGGAGTCCAGAACCAAGGGCCACAGTTTAAGAATAAGGAGTAAGCCATTTAGAACGGAGACGAGGAAACACTTTTTCTCACAGAGAATGGTGAGTCTGTGGAATTCTTTGCCTCAGAGGGCGGTGGAGGCAGGTTCTCTGGATGCTTTCAAGAGAGAGTTAGATAGGGCTCTTAAAAATAGCAGAGTCAGGGGATATGGGGAGAAGGCAGGAACGGGGTACTGATTGGGGATGATCAGCCATGATCACATTGAATGGCGGTGCTGGCTCGAAGGGCTGAATGGCCTACTCCTGCACCTATTGTCTATTGTCTATTGTCTATTGATAGGATAAATGGTTCTACCCATGGACAATAAGCCTGGCTCAGTTCCTGATGTAATTGAATAACTGGAGAGAAGGAATGGGTGACGTTTCGTGTCGAGTCCCTTCTTCAGACTGAATACAACAGGTAGTGTAAAGAAAAATAGAAACACAGCACAGAGTACTAGTACTGTTACAACTACAGAGGAACTACGGATTTAAAAAGTACAAGGGCCGCAGTGTGGTTGATTGGGCTCTGGTTCCTGCATTACCTTGCTCCCAGTTCCCATGTTCCCCTTCAACACATTGAGCTCCAGTTCTAGCATTTGCCCTGCACACTGTGTCTTGGGATCTCACACTCTGCCTGCAGACAAAGGGGTCCATTTCGTGCACACTTGCACACTCTGGGTCCCAGTTCCCGTAGGCCTCTTACACACACTGAGCCCTGGATCTTGCACTCCCATTGCACACACGAGGATCTAGGACCTGCTACACACACTGAGCCCTGGATCTCACACTCCACTTGCACTCCACATGCTCCCATCTGATGTGCCAAGCCCTTCAGCTCATGGGGGCACACGTTCCTGTATTTCACTCAGCAGAGTCAAGTATAACAGCACTGTCGAAAGACATTTGGACAAGTACAGGGACAGGAAAGCTTACAGGGATACGGTCCAAGTGCAGGCAAATAGGACTCGCTTATTTACAGTATATATCTAGTTGGCATGGATGAGTTAGTGATTATTGTCACGTATACCGAGGTACAGTAAAAAGCTTTTGTTGCGTGTTACCCAGTCAGCAGAAAGACAATACATGATTACAATTGAGCCATTTACAGTGGGTAGATACATGATAAGGGAATAACGTTTAGTGCAAGGTAAAGCCAGCAAAGCTGAGCTGAAGAATCTGTATCCATATCATATTGTACCTCAATGGCTCTGCAGTTATTGAACTCTGTATTGAAGCTGGAAAGTGCCATGTCAAAACACAAAGTAATAATGCCAGTGATTTTGTGAAGGAATCGACAAGATGTCATTCATTCTTATCAAGGTTTAGTTTAGTTTAGAGATATTGCCCGGAAACAGGCCCTTCGGCCCACCGGGTCAGCGCCGACCTGTGATCCCTGCACATTAACACTATACTACACCCACTAGGGACAATCTACATTTACACAAAGCCAATTTACCGTATAACTACAAACCTGTATGTCTTTGGAGTGTGGGAGGAAAGCGAAGATCTCGGAGAAAACCCACGCAGTCATGGGGAGAGTCAAGAGATTCAAGAGATTCAAGAGAGTTTATTGTCATGTGTCCCGGATAGGACAATGAAATTCTTGCTTTGCTTCAGCACAACAGAATGTTGTATTCATAAATACAGTACAGATCAGTTCAATATACACATAGATAAACAGATAAAGTGCAATAGGCTGTTACAGTACAGAGTCTGTTTGATGGCGAGTTTAATAGCCTGATGGCTGTGGGGAAGTAGCTGTTCCTGAACCTGGATGTAACAGATTTCAGGCTCCTGTACCTTCTGCCCGATGGTAGCGGAGAGATGAGTGTGTGGCCAGGATGGTGTGGGTCCTTGATGATGCTGCCAGCCTTTTTGAGGCAGCGACTGCGATAGATCCCCTCGATGGTACAAACTACGTGATCGCTATCGAACCCAGGTCTCTGCCGCTGCTAGCACTGTAAGGCAGCAACTCAGTGCCACCGTGCCGGTATTTTAGTATTTTAATAGCTATAATGTGTAGGAAGGAACAGTAGATGCTGGTTTAAGCCGAAGATAGACACAAAATGCTAGAGCAACTCTGCGGGACAGGCAGCATATCTGGAGAGAAGGAATGGGTGACGTTTTGGATTGAGACCCTTCTTCAGACTTCAGAATAGCTATGTTTATGTTGTTATCGCAAGCTAAAAATACCAAAGGCTGTGTGTTATATTGTTTAATAGGGTATGGTTGCACAGTGTCAATAGAAGCTATTGTTTGTCAGTTTTGAAAGTAACTCTTAAGTGGCCTCCTGTGGTGAAACTGACAGCCTGTATTCTTTAGAGACAATGGTGTCAGATTATTGTGGGGAGGTTACATGTAATCAGGATTTTTTCCAAGACTGCTTTTTTTCTGCTTGTCAAATTCCACAGTAACTCTCCTTCATCTCCCACAGTGAAACTGGCAGCCTATGTCTGATTAGTCCGGGGCTAGTTCCTGATCGAAATCATGTTATAGCCAATTCGGCCCACGTAACATAAATGCTGGAGGGACAGTGTAGGTTGTGGAGTGGGGGGGGGGGGGGGGGGGGGGTTGTTCATCAATCACCTTATGTTCAATTCAAGTAATGAAAACATGTTCTATAACAGGGCTGGTGTGTAGGAAGGAATTGCAGATGCTGGAAGATAGACACAAAAAGCTGCAGTAACTCAGTGGGTCAGCTGGCATCTCTGGAGAGAAGGGATGGATGACGTTTCGGGTCGAGGAAGGGTCTCGGTCCGAGACTTCACCTATTCTTGTCCCGCTGTGTTACTCCAGCATTTTGTGTCTACCTATTCTTTTTCTCCAGAGATGCTGTCTGACACGCTGAGTTATTCCAGTTTAATGTGTCTATTTTTGGTTCAAACCAACATCTGCAGTTCCTTCCCACACATTTCCTCTGCCTCAAGTGCTCCCAGTTAGAACATAGGACAATGCAGAACGACAATGCCTAGAAATCTCATCTCCAATATCACATTTACAAGCTCGTCAGGAAGGCTGGCTCCGTCCTGGGGTGGAGTTGGATTCATGGAAGGTGTCTTGGAGGGGAGGATGCTCCTCAAACTGCGGAGCATCTTGGACAATACAGCTCACCTCCTCCATGACTCACTGGTCAACCTGAGGAGTAACTTCAGCAACAGATTGGTTCCACCAAGATGCAGCACAGAACGCCACAGGAGATCCTTCTTCCCTGTGGCTATCAAACTGTACAACTTCTCCCCCCCCCCCCTCCCGTCACAATCTTTGCACATCCCCAATCCTAGACTTTCCACACGTCACTTTAATTTCATGTTTCATGTATCTTGTGATTTATGGCTGTTGGCAGACCAATTTCCCTCCTGGGATAAATAAAGTTCTATCGTATCGTATCATAATATGAATCTGTAATTCATTGCCACAGAAGGCTGTGGAGGCCAAGTCAATGGATATTTTTAAGGCGGCGATTGATAGGTTCTTCATTAGTACAGGTGTCAGGGTTATGGGGAGAAGGCAAGAGAGTAGGGTTGAGAGGGAACGAAAGATCAACCATGATTGCATGGCAGAGTAGATTTGATGGGCCGAATTGCCTAATTCTGCTCCAATAACATATCAACATGAACTTATCAGGAATTAGCCCTGGAGAAGAGCCCTGTCTGAGTGCACCCCTCTCTTAGCTGCCACTTATCCTGCCATTTAAATAGCGAGATGAATACTTTAAATAGCAAGATGAATGGCATTATGTTAATTATGAAAAGACGGAGATCTCCATGACCGGACAATGTTTCCCCCTCTACTCTCAAGCTCTGCGCCGAACAACGGGCACCGGTTTAGACAAACATTTTCAATCAGTCTCTGCAAACCTGTACTGTCCCCGCCTGCTTCAAAGTCTCCACTATTGTCCCTGTACCCAAAAAGTCAAGGATTACTGGTCTTAATAACTACAGGCCTGTCGCACTGACCTCTGTAGTCACGAAGACCCTTGAACGACTTGTGCTGGCCAAGCTGAAAAATATTACAAACCCCCTGCTGGACCCTCTGCAGTTTGCATATTGGGCCAATAGATCTGTGGATGATGCTGTCAACCTGGGCCTGCACTTCATCCTCCAGCACCTAGACCACCATGGGACCTATGCAAGGTTTTTGTTTGTTGATTTTAGCTCTGCATTCAACACCATTGTGCCAGAGCTACTACACTCCAAACTCTCCAAGTTGACTGTGCCTGAACCCCTCTGTATACAATACAATACAATACAATTTATTTGTCATTTGGACCCCGTTGAGGTCCAAACGAAATGTCGTTTCTGCAGCCATACATTACAAAACGAAGAAGACCCGAGACACAACACAATTTACACATACATCCATCACAGCGCTGTGATGGAAGGCAAAAAAAACGTATCTCTCCACTGCACTCCCCCCCCCCCCCCCGATGTCAGAGTCAAAGTCAAAGCCCCCGGCGGGCGATGGTGATTATCCCGTGGCCATTAAAGCCACGCCCGGTGATGCAAGGTCGCGCACCGGGTCTTGGTGTTGTTCCAAGCTGCGCGGGGCGGTGATGTAAAGCCCCGCTCCAGGTGCTCTTCAACCCCGCAACTCGGGCAGGAGAAGTCGCCGCTGCGGAAGCCCCGAAAAGCGGTCTCCCACCAGGGACCCGCGGGCTTCTGGTGTTGCCGTCCGCCAGACCCGCGGTTGTAGCCTCCGAATCTCCGGGGGTCGGGTCGCAGCAGCGCTCCACCACAGCTCCACCCGCTCCGGACTCGGCCAGCCCCGTGACGGTGAGTACTCCGCAGCTCCGCAACTGGAGCCCCAGGTCGTTCCTGCTGGAGGCCGCTCCACGTTGCCCAGCCCCAACGACAATGGAGAACCGACAAAGAAAAGGTCGGATCTCCCGTGCAGGGGAAAGATTTTAAAGTCCCCCCCCCCCACCCCCCCACACATACCCCGACAAAAAAAATAAAATAAAAACTTCATAGAAACGAGACAAAAATAATAAAAAGACAGACGGACTGCAGAGGCCGCTGCTGACGAGAGACGCGCCGCCCACCAACCTGTCAGTGGATCACCAACTTCCTGACAGACAGGAAGCAGCATGTGAGGCTGGGAAAGTACATCTCGGACCTACAAACCCTCAGCATTGGAGCACCGCAAGACTGCGTACTCTCCCCTCTCCTCAACTCTCTCTACACCAATGACTGCACCTCCACTGACTCCTCTGTCAAGCTTCTCAAGTTTGCGGACGACACAACCCTGATTGGACTGATCCAGGATGGGGAAGAATCTGCCGACAGACAGGAAGTGTCACAGCTGGCGTCCTGGTGCCATCACAACAACCTAGAGCTCAATGCTCTTAAGACACTGGAATTGATTGTAGACTTTAGGAGAGCTCCCCCTCCCCTCACCCCACTCACCATCAACAACACCACAGTCACATCTGTGGAGTATTTTAAGTTCCTGGGAACCATCATCTCCAAGGACCTTAAATGGGAGGCTACCATCGACTCCACAGTCTAAAAGGCACAACAGAGGATGTACTTCCTGCGGCAGCTGAGGAAGCACAATCTGCCACAGGCAATGATGGTCCAATTCTACACGGCCATGGTAAAGTCTGTCCACACCTTCTCCATGATGGTCTGGTTTGGCTCAGACACCAAGCACGACACCTGGAGGCTGCAGCAAATCGTCCGATCAGCTGAGAAGGTTATTGGCTGCAACCTTCCCTCCATTGACGAACTGTACACTGCAAGGGCCTGGAAGTGAGCGGGTAAGATCATCTCTGACCCCTCTCACCCTGGCCACAAACTCTTTGACTCACTTCCCTCTGGAAGGCGACTCTGGACTGTCAAAGCTGCCACAGCCAGACATAAAAACAGCTTTTTTCTACGAGTAGTAGCTCTACTCAACAGCCAAAAATCTGTAGCCTCCTTTTGCTCTGGTATTTTATTTAATTCACATGTTTTATTATTAATACAATACAATAATGTTTTATTATTAATGTTTAATGTTTTATGTGTCATTCCTAACTGTCACAGTTAGCACCATTTTCAGCACCATCTTGCATTGTTCAAGTTTCAGTTCCTAAAAATGTCGTCTTAACTTAGCCTTCAAGGCCTGTTGTCCTGGCACTGGCTCTATGTTGGTGCTGTAAGGTTCAGCCTGGCCAGGATGATGCTGTCAACATTGTGTTACGATTGAGTGGATCAATCCCCAGGGCTTGCTAAGGGTGTAGATATCAGAAATGTGGGTACTTTGGGACAGAACTATTGTCTGTGAAAAAGAGCTCATTTTGCAAGTTGCTGGACCAGGCTCTACAATGTCTGGAGCTTTACAGGATTTGCAGGAAGCTTCTCCACCTGTGACCTTTTTGTTGACACTCTATTCGGGGTGTTAAGTGCTTTTTGTTATTTTGCAGAGCAAGGACGCTGAATGCATGCATATGGTAGCAATGTTACAAAATTTTGAGATTAAACAAATCAAGTCTGCAATTTATCCCATCAGATAAAGCATAAAAAGAAGTTTAATTTTCTTCTTTTAATTTCATACCTTCAGTATTAAAAAAGTGTTAAAAATCTGAGGAAGGACATTATAGCCATAGAGGGAGTGCAGAGAAGGTTCACCAGACTGATTCCTGGGATGTCAGGACTTTCATATGAAGAAAGACTGGATAGACTTGGCTTATACTCGCTAGAATTTAGGAGATTGAGAGGGGATCTTATAGAAACGTACAAAATTCTTATGGGGTTGGACAGGCTAGATGCAGGAAGATTGTTCCCGATGTTGGGGAAGTCCAGGACAAGGGGTCACAGCTTAAGGATAAGGGGGAAATCCTTTAAGACCGAGATGAGGAAAAACTTTTCACGCAGAGAGTGGTGAATCTCTGGAACTCTCTGCCACAGAGGGTAGTTGAGGCCAGATCATTGGCTATATTTAAGAGGGAGTTAGATGTGGCCCTTGTGGCTAAGGGGATCAGGGGGTATGGAGAGAAGGCAGGTACGGGATACTGAGTTGGATGATCAGCCATGATCATATTGAATGGCGGTGCAGGCTCGAAGGGCCGAATGGCCTACTCCTGCACCTATTTTCTATGTATCTATGTATCTATGTCACTATGTCATGTGGTCACATGCGGGCGGAGCACCAAGGCAAATTCCTTGTATGTGAATACTTGACCAATAAACGTATTCATTCATTCATTCATTCATTCATTAATGCAATGAAATCAATAACTAATTAACTTTTAAAACTTACGAGCTTCCTGAAATGTTTCCTTATAGTTTGTTTCCCTCTCTTCTTCCACAATCTTCTACAATTGGATTGAGTGTGACGGGATTGAAGCACAGTGCCTGACCATGTGTGGATTAGGATTGGAGTAGTGGCAGTGGGGGACTGAGGCACTATTGCCTATGAGGGATCAGAGGAGTGACAATGGCAGTGTAGAGACTGGAGAGGTGGCTGATGAATAGAAGATAAACCATTCAACGCTGATACATATTTGTTCAGGAATAATTGCATCGAGCAATGAGACCACTATTCAAAATCGTAGAAGATTGTGGAAGAACAAACAAGAGAAACAAACTATAAGGAAACGTTATGGCACTCAGATATGGTGCCAAAAATTGCTCACAATACTCCAAATGCAGCCTGACCAGCACCTTACAGAGCCTCGGTTGTTGTTCAAATAAAAATTCAATTGGTTACTGTTTATTGCAGCTCAAGATCAGATACTCTTCTTTCTTGTCTACTATTTCCCAATTGGTAGACGTATATATTGTCAGCAATTATACCATTAGTGGCACTCTTGTGTCTGAAACCAGCAGCCAACAGGTTCTCAAGTGGGAAGTCAGGGAGACTTCACGTCCAGTGTCCATGAGTGTGATCAGCTGCAACTCCTGACAGACCACATGAGGGAACTGGAGCTATGGCTGAATAATCTCAGGATCCACCGGTGGAGTGAGAAGGTCACAGATAGGGGTTGTAATGAGATGGTCATACCAAAGATGCAAGCTGAAACTAAAAGTGTCATCATCGGAAAGAGAGTGGGCAGAGAGTGCAGGAGTCCCTTGTGGCCAAGAAGGTTGTCCTAATGGGGGATTAACTTTTCCAATAGGGACTGGGACTGCCAAAGTGCCAAGGGCTTAGATGGTGTGGTATTTGTCAGGTGTGTTCCGGGCAGTTTCCTCAGGTGACATGTAGAGGAGCCCACCCTCACTATGCAGCGTTCAATAGTTCAATAGCGCTTCATTTGCAAGAGGCAACTGCACAGTGAGATTCATTTTGTAGACATTTTACATGCTGGCGCCGCCATTTCTGGCGGAATTATTCAAAATCTGCTTGGCCCGCGTGCTCCATGTACTGGAGCAGTTCCCGCGAACTGCGCTAGAAAGCCCTATCTACTTTCAAGAGAGAGCTAGATAGGGCTCTTAAAGATAGCGGAGTCAGGGGATATGGGGAGAAGGCAGGAACGGGGGTACTGATTGGGGTTAATCAGCCATGATCACATTGAATGGCGGTGCTGGCTAGAAGGGCCAAATGGCCTACTCCTGCACCTATTGTCTATTGTCTATTGAACCAATGCCCTTCTCCCCACTGGCCCATTTTTGTGTCCTGTGGACACCCCCTGCAGCCGACCTTGAAGGCACAGGAGGCATTACCCTGGTCCGCCCTCCTACCGGCCCTTGCTGCTTGCATCGGGCGTCTCCAGCTCCCTCTCGGTTTCCCCGAATGACAAGCTTTCGGCCCCGGTTTTGCCGTCCAACAAACCTTCGGGCCGGGCCTGCCGACCGCCGAGCCTTGGAGCAGGCCCAGACAAGCCTTCAGGTGGGGTCCCAGTCCAGCCGACTGGCGAGCCATTGTGTGAGGGTCCCGCTTACTGCCCAGCCTTCTGGGCAAAGCACCAGAATTGGATCAGACCCTTCTTCTGACAAAGTAGGAGATAGCTGGGAGAATGAGGGTCTTACCCTGACCTACCTTAAGGAAATTGGGCTGGGCTAGTGATTGAAGTGTCAATGGGTGAGCTTGTTGGGTCCTGTGACCACAGTTCAATTAGCTTTAATATAGTCGTGGATAAGGACAGGGCTGATCCACATCCAAATTGAGGCAAAGCCAACTCTGATGATATTTAGCGAGGAACCTGCAAAAGCTGATTGAAATAGGTTGTTTGCAGGCAAAGGCGTGTCCAGAAAGTGGGATGTACATGTTCCTAGAGTCATAGAGTCATAGTGATACAGTGTGGAAACAGGCCCTTCAGCCCAACTTGCCCACACCGGCCAACAATGTCCCAGCTACACTATTCCCACTTGCCTGAGCTTGGTCCATATCCCTCCAAACCTGTCCTATCCATGTACCTGTCTAACTGTTTCTTAAACAATGGGATAGTCCCAGCCTCAACTACCTCCTCTAGCAGCTTGTTCCATACACCCACCACCCTTTGTGTTCCTGTTAGAGTGATGGGCAGGGTAGGTGGGACTAAGGAAGCCTGGATGATAATAGATATTGAGGTTTTGGTCAGGACAAGGGAGGCACAGGTCAGGTACAGACAGTTGGGATCAAGAGGTCCCTGGACACGTATTGGGAACTAAGGAGCAAGGAAATCAGACGACCAAAAAGGGGCCATGAAATAGCTTTCGCAGATAAGATTAAGGCGCATTCAAAGAGATTTTATGAGTATGTTCAGGGAAAATGGTAACGAGAGAGATAATAGGGTCCTCAAGAAAACAAAATGGTCACCTTTGTGTGGAGTATCAAGAGATGTTTACGGAAAATAGGATGGTATTAAATTTTCCAGAAGGATGAAATAAGAAAGTTATTGGCATGCATTCGAGTGGATAAGGTCCTGGTCCATAAACGTCTCCTGTCCATTCCATCCAGGTGCTGCCTGACCTGCCGAGTTCCACCAGCACATTGCTTCAAGGATACTTTATTATCATATGTACGGTGCTACAGGGAAATTATTCTTTTTTGGGTACAATTCAACCAAAATTTGATTATATTCATAATCATACTTAATACATACATAATTATAATCATACTTAAGTACAAGAGTGTAAGAATAGTAGATTAAACTGAGGTAGTACATTAGAGAGCCGGGTGGTGCCAGCAATGGCTGCCTCGCCAACAGTCTGTCTCATCCATTCCTTCTTTGTTGTTTTATAGTAAGTGTTAAATGTACAGTATGTTCTTTAGCGTGTTTTATGTGGGGGGTGGGAGGGGGAACATTTTTATAATTGCTTACCTCGACGGAGATGCCATTTTTTTTGTATCTCCGTCCGCACTGAGGCCTAACATTGAGAAGCTGGCGGCCTCTGCTGGAGACCGACATCTGGATCTCTAACTGCGGGAGCCGGCAGGACCTACCATCGCGGAGCTGGCGATCCCTGTCGGGGATCGACCTCGGTAGCTCCAACTGCGGGAGCCGGCAGGACCTACCATCGCGGAGCTGGCGATCCCTGTCGGGGATCGACCTCGGGAGCTCCAACTGCGGGAGCCTGTGGACTTTCACATCCTGGAGCTCACGGTCCATGGTTAGACACCGACTTCAGGAGCTTCGACCAGCCCGGTTGCGGGAGCTTCGACCACCCCGACGGATGGTTCAGCTGCCCCGACGGCGGGAGAATATAGAGGGAAGAAGGTTAGACTTTATTGCCTTCCATCACAGTGAGGAATGTGGGGAATCCGCTGTGGTGGATGTTCATGTTAACATTTATGTAGTTATCTGTCTTGTTGCGTTTTTTTAGTATGACTGTATGGTAAATCGAATATCACTGTATCTTAATTGGTACACATTACAATAAAAGACCTTTGACCTTTGAAACCTTTGAGTCACCACATTTTCAGCACCATCTTGCAAACCTTCACGTTTCAGTTCCTAAAAATGTCATCTTAACTTAGCCTTCAAGGCCTGTTGTCCTGGCACTGGCTCTGTGTTGGTGCTGTAAGGTTCAGCCTGGCCAGGATAATGCTGTCAACATTGTGTTACAATTGAGTGGATCAATCCCCAGGGCTTGCTAAGGGTGTAGATATCAGAAATGTGGGTGCTTTGGGACAGAACTATTGTCTGTGAAAAAGAGCTCATTTTGCAAGTTGCTGGACCAGGCTCTACAATGTCTGGAGCTTTACAGGATTTGCAGGAAGCTTCTGCACCTGTGACCTTTTTGTTGACACTCTATTCGGGGTGTTAAGTGCTTTTTGTTATTTTGCAGAGCAAGGACGCTGAATGCATGCATATGGTAGCAATGTTACAACATTTTGAGATTAAACAAATCAAGTCTGCAATTTATGCCATCAGAAAAGCATAAAAAGAAGTTTAATTTGACACATAATTCACTTTCAGCCTGAGAAAGATCGATTTCAACAGGCTGGAGAAAAACAGTATTTAAACCCGCCCTCCCCCCCCCCCCCTCCCAAAGGCGCCAAAGTCACGCACAACGGCCAGTGACAGAACTGCAGCGCCGCTGAAGGTAAGTTTTGTAACATACCTACATATGGTTCATTGGGGACGTTTTAGGTTCTTACTTAGGTTCTACTTTGTTTCAGTGTCACCCGTGTGTACCTGCGATAGGCCCAGATTGTGGCCTGCACCTGGAGCATGTTTCTTTATGCTCTAGGAGTGTAACTACTTTGTTTCTGTGTGTTAGGAATGAGATGTATATTGAAAGTAGTTGCTTCCCAATGTATTTTTGCATCGGTATTGATTATTGGCTTGTAGGGGTTGCCTCCCCAAGTAGTGTCACGCCCTTAGTTTATGGGTGTATAAAAGGGGGAGCTATCAGTTGGCGGTGCTGGTTTTGAAACCGGAATCTACAAGGAATGTGCCAAAGAAGCTCTGGATTACCCTCAAACACTCGTGCTTCTAGTCTAAGAGCTCTAGAGCAGGAGTCGGCAACCTACGGCCTCCGAGCCCAATGCGGCCTGTAACCTGAAATCAGCCGGCCGCGGGCGGATTTATTTTCCCGTAATCATCCATCCCGCCGAGCGCCCCCCCTCCCCGAGCGTGGCTGACCGTCTCCCCGAGCGCAACTGAGTGCTTCCCCGAGCAGCGGCTGAGCGCCCCGAGCGCGGCCGAGCTCTGGCTGTACTGCATCCTGCGCAAAGCCGGCGGCACGGCCACAAAAATCGAAGGTAGACAAAAATGCTGGAGAAACTCAGCGGGTGAGACATGCAAGGATTGCATGAGGCTGCCTCACCAGAGTTTCTCCAGCATTTTTGTCTACCATCTGTGAACACGTGATTTGATGCCTGCCATCCGGGGCGGGATCTATGTGTACACGTGATAGATGTGGCCCGCCATCCGCTCACAGCCATGCTTCCCGGCCCCTGTGCAGAACAAGGTTGCCGACCCCTGCTCTAGAGGAAAACAGACCAGCTGAGACCACATGTGCATTCATACATAAACTCTGAGGTAGACCCAGATCTTGCTGGAAGGGCTGTTGCTTAACCAATTGCATCCTTTTTCAGGGTTGCAACTGCAGTTAGAGCAATTGTTCACTGGAGCTCCAATATTTACAAGCTGGAAGGCCTGGTCCGATCTATCATAGGATGCTGAGGGAAACAATTGAGGAAATTGTTGGGTATCTGGCTGAGTTTAATGGAGTTCGGTAGAAAGACAGAAGATAGGGAAACATTTAAAAACCAGCAAACGATATCTAACAGAACAAGGGGAAATAGATTGAATTGAATGAAATTCAACACTTTATTACCACATGTGACAAGTCAGAGTGAAATTCTTTGCTTGCATTCCCAAGGTATGCAAATAGGTGCCGCATAAAGGGAGCTTACAAAGAATCTTGCACAAGTAATATAAAAATAGTCAACAAGAACTTCAACTGGTAGAAAGAGAAAGATAATAATTGTGAGCCATAATTTTTTCTGAGAGCTACATCTCAAAAAGTAATTCTGGGAATGGGTTGTTTGGAAACTAAAAGTCTTGATAAATGAAAATGACCATATTGTCCATATTTAATGAGTTAAACCCAATTAGAGAGTTATAGAGTCATAGTGTGATACAGCGTGGAAACAGGCACTTTGGCCCAACTTGCCCACACCGGCCAACATGTCCCAGCTACACTAGTCCCACCTGCCTGCGCTTGGTCCATATCCCTCCAAACCTGTCCTATCCATGTACCTGTCTAACTATTTCTTAAACATTGCGATAGTCCTTACCTCAACTACTTCCTCTGGCAGCTTGTTCCATGCACCCACCACCCTTTGTGTGAAAAAGTTACCCCTCAGATTCCGATTAAATCGTTTCCCCTTCACCTGGAACCTACGTCCTCTGGTCCTCGATTCACCCACTCTGGGCAAGAGATTCTGTTGATAAAAATGTACATTCTTATACATCATTTTTTTTAAAGCAAAAGTGTTAACTTTCAAGGGAAGTACATTGAAAATTGCTCAACTACTGAAAAAAACAGCAGATGCGCTGAAGAAACAAAGTGAAGTGATGGCATCAGTCTGCCTGAATTTGTGAGAATGCCCATAAAGTGTGAGTAATACCAATTAGATCAGAGGCATCAGGATGAGTCTACAGCTAACAGGATCTATTGCTGTAGTCAATATAAAATAACAAGGTAGCATTGTACAGTGTTTTAAATTAATCTGACCATTTTCGCTCTCTTTTATTGACAACTTTATCAATTGGTTCCCTGGGATTAATTGAAATTATGGTTTAGAGGAGATCGCAATTATTAGGTGATTCCATATTGCCACAGGAGTTGTTCAGATCACACGAATAATTCTGCAAATTAAAAATAAACGAGCAACTTTTCACCTGTTTGAATACAAGATGTTTAGCTTGCTTGCTTTGGTTTAAATTGTGCTGTCCTGTCCCTTAGTTGCTATGGATAACTAAACAGTCTCAGATCCCAGGCACAGAGCTATTAATCGTGGCATATTAATATGCTCGAAACTATCAACATCCTCTTGTGTGGACACGATGCACCTGCCGAACAACCGCGGCCGACTAGTACATCGACCGAAGACAGCAACGCGTCCCGGAAGGCCCGACTCGCCCCACAGGCCTTCCAGGCGACTGTGGAGAAGCCGGGCGGCGAAGCCTGTCTGGGCCGAAGGAGCCTCAGCAGTGGCGGCGATTGGGAGCCTCGGTGGCGGCAGCAGCGGGAGACTCGGCAGCGGCGTGAGCCTCAGCGGCAACGGGAGCCTCGGTGGCGGTGTGGCCTCGCGGACGATGAGCGAGGGTGTGAAGGGAAGACAACGGGGACCCAGAGTGGGCGGACCACTGTGAGGGACGGTGGGAGAGCAAAGGGGGACCTGGTGTGATGGAGGGGTTTTCTTGTACCTTGTGTGTTGTGACTGTCGGCAGACCAATTTCCCTCCAGTGATGAATAACGTTTTATCATATCGTGAAGATGGTGCTGCCATCAAGGGAAAGCTGCACACAGCTGCTTCTCCAGAGGCAAATGGAAGCCCTTCCAGCTTGTAATTATTATAGCTCCAGTGAGCAATTGCTCGAACTGCAGTTGTAACCCTGAAGAAGGATGCAATTGGTTAAGCAACAGACCTTCCAGCAAGATCTGGGTCTTCCTCAGAGTTTATGTACAAATGCACATCTGGTCTCAGCTGGTCTGTTTTCCACTGGAGCTCTTAAGCCCCTGTCCCACTTTCACGACCTAATTGGCGACCTCTGCCGAGTTTGCCCATGACTCATACTCGCAGCATGGTCGACATGAGGTCGTGGGAGGACGTAGGAGGTCTTCCTAACTCTTCCTCATGCTCGTGAGTGGTCTCCGCGTACTCGTGGCCTCAAGTAGGTCGCGGCGTATTTTCCAGCCTGATAAAAAATGACCACGAGTAAAAAAAAGGTCGGAATGGAAAAAAATTATACTTTTTACTCGTAGGTAGGTCATAGGTAGGTCGTAGTAGGTCATGATTGTAGTCGTAGGTAGTCGTAGATGGTCGTAGGTAGTCGTAGGTCAGTAACTGGCCCGAGAAAAAATGCAAACATGACATCATTTTATCGTGATCATTTCTACTCGTAGCTAGGTGTAGTTGGTCTTAGGTGTGGAAGACTGAGGTCAAGGGGGGTCGTAGGAGTTCGTAGACATTGTCGTAAGAGGTCGTAGACATAGTCGTAGGAGATCGTAGGCATAGTTGTAGGAGGTCGTAGACATAGTCGTAGGAGGTCGTAGACATAGTCGTAGGAGGTCCTAGACATAGTCGTAGGAGGTCGTTTACTTCAGCGAGTCAACACGACCTTGACAATTTTTTCAACTCGTCTAGGGTCTTCTAAACTCATGGATTAGGTCGTCCAAGTGGGACAGGCCCTTTAAGAAGCACAAGCGTTTGACGGTAGTCCAGAGCTTATTTGGCACATTCCCTTAGCAGAGAGAATGTGATGAGAGAAAATGGATGGTTAATGAAACTGGTTCTGTCCCATTGGGTGGTCTTCACCCAGGTAGATAGAACATTTACACCTCACCCTAAAACAGAGGTTTGAGCTCTCAGTGACAAAGTGGCCATTATTAGAAATACCTCTTTTGTTCTGAAATGTTATTATCAAGTATTTATGATTACCTCCATGTTTTGCAATAACTATGATGAAACAAACGTTGGAATCCATGATGATCTACAAACGTTGGAACCTTGAGCAAAATGCAAAGTGCCTCCACAGATGTTGCTTGATTTGCTGACTTCCTACAGCACTTTGTGCTTTACATAATGGCCATTGCAGCTCCTAATGTAAGCATCATGTAAATCTGTGAATCCCATTGAACTAAACAAGTAATTAAATGCACCCAGTTGCAGTGATCTTGCTTGGCATTTTGAGAACTTGTTTGGTAATGCGGTCTTAGTTAAAGTTCACTCGATGAGTGATACATCAAATGCACAGCTCAGGAAGAACTGTAGTTAATTTGATGAACTGTAGAATTTAAGTTTTTCTTCCTTTGAGTTAGATTGTTGAATATCCATGAGGGGTTTGCTCATACATATCATTGTATATTTCTCGCCCTACTTATCTAGAAATTATTCTCATGTCACGTTCCATTGTGCCTCATTATCACTGTCACACACAAAAGAGTCTAAAAAATCACTGCTGCAATGAATCAGCTAACCGTTATTTAAAGTTGTATAGAGCAATGGGGTGGTACGGTAGCACATCGGTAGAGTTACGGCCTTTCACACCATGCAGCACAGGAGAGCCGGGCTCGATCTTGACTACTGGTGTTGTCTGTAGGAGGTTTGTACGTTCTCCCCATAACTGCGTGGGTTTTCTCCGAGATCTTCGGTTTCCTCCCACACTCCAAATACGTACAGGTTTGGAGGTAAATTGGCTTGGTATAAATGTAAATTGTCCTTAGCGTGTGTAGGATAGTGTTAATGTGTGGAGATCACTGGTCGGTGCGGAATCAGTGGGCTGAAGGGCCTGTTTCCGCGCTGTATCTCTAAACTAAACTAAACTAAACAATGGATGTACAGTTGAAAAATAAATCTATTTTTACACTGGGAGACAAGTTAATTCAGTGTACTGATAATATAAATTAAATTTTACTTTAAAACACTCCTGATCACACATCTATTGTTCTGCCTTCTAAAGTCATGTAATTATATTTAACGTTGAGACTTACATTGACTACTAGGACTTCAAGGGATGATAACTTTAAAGAAACATAATGATACGTTATAAGGAAAAAGCAAAGTCAGGGTTGTCTTCTGGTGATAGACACCAAATGTTGCAGCAACGTATGCACTGGAATTTAGAAGGATGAGAGGGCATCTTATTGAAACATATAAGATTATGAAGGGATTGGACTCGCTAGAGGCAGGAAACATGTTCCCGATGTTGGGGGAGTCCAGAACCATCGGTGACAGTTTAAGAATAAGGGATAGGCCATTTAGAACGGAGATGAGGAAAAACCTTTTCACCCGGAGAGTTGTGAATCTGTGGAATTCTCTGGCTCAGAAGGCGGTGGAGGCCAATGCCCTGGATGGTTTCAAGAGAGAGTTAGATGGAGCTCTTAAAAATAACAGAGTCAAGGGTTATGGGGAGAAGGCAGGAACTGGTTACTGATTGTGGATGATAAGCCATGATCACAGTGAATGGCAGTGCTAGTTCGAAGGGCCGAATGGCTTACTCCTGCACCTATTGTCTATTGTCTATCTCAGCGGGAGGCAGCATTTCTGGGGAAAAGGAACGGGTGACGTTTCGGTTCGAGACCCTTCATCAGACTGAGAGTCGGGGAGGGGATCACCTGTGGGAAGGAACAGAACAAAGCAGAGGCTGCAACGATGACTCAGGAAAGGTGGTTCCCACAATTGTCTTCTGGTGACATGGATGACTCAGAAAAGCAAATGATTATGTGGAAGAGGGAAGCACAGTAGTGCAACTGGTAGAGCTGCTGCCTCATATCACCAGAGATTCGGTCTATTCCTGACCTCAGTCTAGGGCGAGTTGCACGTTCTCCCTTTGATCCCTTGGATTTCCTTGGGGGGGGGGTTCCGAATTTCCTCCCACATGCCAAGGACGTGCAGAATTGTAGGTTAATTAGCCACTGTAAATTGCCCTTACTGTGCAGGGTATGACAGTGGGAATTGTCAGATCCTCCTCTTGAATCAGTCGTAATAAATACACATTCCACTCCACTGAATACAAACGTGCTGTTTTATTCCCCCATCAGTTATTACCCTGCCCACATGTGTCACAGACCTTTCTGACTCAGTGTAACGGTGATACGTTTCAACACAACATCAGTTTGTAAAATGCCCTTTATGTGGTGACTATTTGCATACCGTGGGTATACAAGCAAAGAATTTCACTGTGACTTGTCACATGTGACAATAAAGTATTCAATTCAATTCAGTGACCATGACAGGAATAACATAGAACTAGTGTGAAGGGTGGTTGGAGTGGACTGGGTGGGCCAATTGGCCTGTTTCCATGCTGTATCTTTCAATGAAACAATTATGAGCAACATCAGTCAGAAGAAGGGCCTCGACCCGAAACGTCACCCATTCCTTCTCTCCAGAGATGCTGCCTCACCCGCTGAGTTACTCCAGAATTTTGTGTCTACCTTCGATTTAAACCAGAATCTGAAGTTCTTTCTTACACATGAGCAACATCATGTTCTGATTGTTTCTTTCTGTAGCACCTTTGTCTTTGATGTATTCATTAATATTTTCTTTTGGCCCAGAGCATGAAAATCTATTCCTGGGCTCATCAGCAGAATGATTAACTTCAGATTGTTCATGTATTGTAATTAACTTTTCCTGTGTTTTTTTATATAACCAGCTGACATGGTGTCTGTGGCCCACATAGGCTCATAATGCTGTATAAATGAACCCAGCGCTGATCATTATTTAAACATTTCTTTGCATTTTGTTCCATTCTAACTTTTGCGTGTATCATGTAAGTGACTGGATCTGTTTTTATAGTAAAGCAACTGAGTGAACAGAACTTTGCCAAGTCAGTGAGAGACATGCACAGGATGTGTTGGAAGGAACTGCAGATGCTGGTTAAAACCGAAGAGACACAAAAAGCTGAAATAATTCAGCGGGACAGGCAGCATCTCTGGAGAGAAGGAATGGGTGACGTTTCCGGTCGAGACCATTCTTCAGACTGAAGTCAGGGGAAAGGAAAACTGGGGATAGAGAAGATGATGTAGAGAGATAAAGAACAATGAATGAAAGATATGCAAAAAAGTAACGATGATCAAGGAAGCAGGCCCTTGTTAAGGATACACTTACCTTGAAACTAGTGAAATATAGAATCACTGGAAGGATTCGAAGGGTGAGGGTCTTGTCCAGTGAGCAGACATTGGGGAACATTGGCCTAAACTTGCTGGAGTTCAGAAGAGTGAGAGGATACATTTGATTCAGAGACATTGTCAGTGCCTGTTGAACACTCCTTTGATCCAGTCGGAGAACTCGGAATATTAAAACTTAGACTAGAAGACAGTTTTAAAGTGAGAGGGACAAATTTGAGAGGAGATGTGCAGGGAAAGTTTTTATTTTCACAGAGAATGGTCTGTGATAGTGATGGAGGTAGAGACTGATACGATTGTGGCATTTCAGAGGCTTTTAGAAAGGCACATGTATGGACATGGAATGTATAAGGCAGCACAATGGCACTGCAGTCTTGTGTTGCCTTACAGCGCCAGAGACTAGGCTTTGATCCTAACTATGGGTGCTGTCTGTACGGAGTTGGTACGTTCTCCCCATGGCCTGCATGGGCTTTCACCGGGTGCTGTTGTTTCCTCCCACACTCCAAAGATGTACAGGTTTGTAGGTTTATTAGCTTTTTTGGTAAAATTGTAAACTGTCCCGAGTGTAGAGGATAACGCTGATATGATCATTGGTCGGCATTGATTCAGTGGGCAGAAGGGCCTGTTTCTGTGCTGCATCTCTATAATCGAGGGAAAAGTCTGAAACAATGAGGCATATAGATCACGTGCAAGATATTACTTTAACTTAGGATCGTGTTCAACATGCACACTGAGGGCCAAAGGATCTATGTTCTATGAAGACATGGAATAAGGAATTAAATTCCTTCAGTTTTAATGTAGAGATACAATGCAGAAACAGGGCCTTCGGCCCACAGAGTCCGTACTGAGCAATCATCCCTGCACATTAACACTATCCTACACTAGGGACAATTTTTACATTTATACCAAGCCAGGTTTATGGAGAGGATGTTTCCATAAGTGGGAGAGTCTAGGACCAAAGGGCACAGCCTCAGAATGGGGTCACTGGTAAAAACATCTACAGTTTCCTCAAAAACAATATGCAGCAATAGTCCGCTCTGTCAGTGTGTGCTTCCATTTATACACCACAAGGACAGTCATTCTGGCGCACTACTGACTTTTTTCTCATTGCCTCACTGCATTCTACAGCTTGAACACATTTTTAGAGAAAAGTGAAAGCTGGAATGATCCTGCATAAGTGTATCATGCGAGTTCAGTGCGGAGGATTGATGTTATCCGATCAGTGCACATTTAGCCCAGTCACAGTACTCAGCAAATACCTGACAAGTTAGTGCTGTTTCGCTCTACCTGACCTGCTGAGAATCCCCAGCAATTGTCTCTTTGGATTTTAGATTTCAAACTTCTGCATTATTTTGGTTTCTTTGGCCACACACTCGCGATTATCATCACGTTGCTGTTTGTGAGAGGTGTTGTGTGGAGCACCTGTGAGTCGTGTGACTTTCGGAAGGAGGGAGATTGTCAACATCTTTGATTCAACTGCGTGCATTTTGAGAATTCGTGGTTCTTCCGAGGAAAATGAGACTCGTTCATAATTTTATCGGCAAGTTACTTTTAGCACTGAACCTGCCAGGTGAAAGATTTTGGGTAACAGCTGAATTGACCAGTTGGTGTTTGCAAACATATGGATGTTTTAGAAGGATGTTGCCAGGGCTAGAGGCTCTGAGCTATAGGAAGAGATTGAGTAGGCTGGGTCTCTATTCCTTGGAGTGCAGGAGGATGAGGGGCGATCTTGTTGAGGTACATCAAATCATGAGAAGAATAGATCGGGTAGATGCATAGAGTCTCTTGCTCAGAGTAGGGGAATTGAGGACCAGAGGACATAGGTTCAAGGTGATGGGGAAAAGATTTAATAGGAATCTGAGGGGTAACTTTTTCACATAAAGGGTGGTGGGTGTATGGATCAAGCTGCCAGAGGAGGTAGTTGAGGCAGGGAATATCCCAGCATTTAAGAAACAGGTTTGGAGGGATATGGACCAAACACAGGCAGGTGGGACTAGTGTGGCTGGGACATGTTGGCTGGTGTGGGTAAGTTGGGCCTGTTTCCACATGGTATTACTCTATAACTCTATGACCCTATGACCCTATGTGAGGGTTTGCTTCAGGTCATTTGGTGTGCCTGTAAGCTCATTCATAATAGGGTTGATGTAGCTAACCTTTAATGATATATGCAAAGCTTGTGGAGTTACTTAAAATAGCTTGAGATTTACAGTGAATTAGATACATAATGAAAACATTTGGCCACATAGGCCTACATTGCCATCTAATCAGAGAATGGCTTACCTTTTATTTTGGCACTAAATTCTTCCCTGCACTCATTCCTTGGTTCCTTTAATAGCTAATCTCCATGGATCATTGTTTTGAATATACTCAACAGCCAAGCTTTCACCGGGCTGTACGTGGAGGTATTACAAATACTCATCACACTTGTCCCTCGCTCTGTCCTGAATGACTGACCCCTGTATGCTTCACTCCATGTTTAGTTTAGTTTAAAGATACGGCACGGAAACAGGCCCTTCGGCCCACCGAGTCCGCACTGACCAGCGAGCCTTGCACATTAACACCACCCTACATACACTAGTGACAATTATACATTCATACCAAGCCAATTAACCTACAAACCTGTACGTCTTTGGAGTGTGGAAGGAAACCGATGATCTTGGAGAAAAACCATGGGGAGAACGTACAAACTCCCTACAGACAGCACCCGTAGTCGGGATCGAACCGGGGTCTCTGGCGCTGTAAGGCAGCAACTCTACCGCTGCGCCACCATGTCACCCTGCAATATTGTATGTATTGAAATACAGTCTGAAGAAGGATTCGACCCGAAACGTCACCTATTCCTTCTCTCCAGAGACGCTGTCTGACCCACTGAGTTACTCCAGCTTTTTGTCTATCCACTATATATTCTTTCTGAGTAGAGAGACCAGACCCATGGAAATTTCTTCATGATCAATTTCATCAGTACTTTATATAATTGGATAAAACATCTCTGCTCATGTACTCGAATCCTTTGGCAATAAAGGCCACCGTAATAATTACTTTTCTAATTGCTTTCTCTACCCACATGATAACTTTAGGTAACTTATGTACAAGAGCACCCAAGATCCTCAGAAAACCAACATCCTTCAGTCTTTAGCCGCTTAAAAAAAATTCCGCATTTCTAAATTTCTCGCAAAATGGATATCGTCAATATATTTTGCAATGTATTCCATCTATCATGTCCTCACCCATTCAGTTAGCCAGACAATATTCCCGTGAAGATTGTACGCTCTCTTCATTGCCTGCAACATGACCTAATTCCATATCATCAGCAAATTGGCTGGTAACTGGCAGGCTTGATGATGTGTTGGAAGGAACTGCAGATGCTGGTTTAAACCGAAGATAGTCACAAAATGTTGGAGTAACTCAGCGGGACAGGCAGCATCTCTGGAGAGAAGGAATGGGTGTCGTTTCGGGTCGAGACCCTTCTTCAGGCTTGATTATGTCTCGCATTTACTCAGTTACTGGGACTTATGCGATTACTCCACCTCCCAATGGGTCAGTTGTACATCATTGTCGCATGTACCTAGGTACAGAGAAATTCTTTTTTTTGCATAGAGTTCAGTAACAATCTTACTATACATTAGGCACAAAGAGTGCAAAATAGTAGATTAAACTGAGGCAGTACACAAGAGTCTTCACATTTCCGGTGCCATGGTGTGCCCTTCAAGTTCAGTGTTGTTAAAAATGTTAGAATCCTAACTTGGCCAAAAGGGCCCATTGTCCTGGCATTGGCACTGTGTTGGTGTGGCAAGGTTTGGCCTCAGTTCAGTTTAGTTTATTGTCACATGTACCGAGGTACAGTGAAAGGTTTTATTCGATTGTCATATGTACCGAGGTACAGTGAAAAGCTTTAGTTTATTGTCACGTGTACCGAGGTACAGTGACAATAGGCTGTGCAGGCACAGTGGCCCGGTCAGGGAATGCTGTTGGTGTCTTCCACTTCGGCTCCACTTTGACCCTTGTGCTTGGCCAAAAGAATGACGCCCGATCCAATGGAGCCACAACATGCTGCAGGGCTACCAGCAGCCCACTTTGCATCATGTGGTCACCGTTCCGACTCCATGCCCCTGGGCACCTCCTGCAATCAACCTTAGGAACACCCAGAGCCCCTCTAAGGAAGCAGGAGGACCCACCATCCTCATCTTTGGACACCCTGTGCGTAGGGGAGACGGCAGGGCTGAAGATGTCCTGGTTGGGTTGCTCCTGGGCCTGGCCAAGCTGGCAATCCGCGAGTCACGGCGCCAGGTGGAAGAGGGCTCTGCCCGAGCCGGCTGCCTGCCCCCTTTCTGGGGTTACGTCCGTGGCCGGGTGGTTTTAGAGAGGGACTACGCGCTGTCCACGGGCGCCCTGGGGGATTTCCGGGACCGCTGGGCTCTGCGGGGGGTTGAATGCATCCTTGACAAGCAGTGTAACATAGTTGTATAGTAGTTTATTTAGTATATTTGTTTGTCTTGTATTATGGTGGGGGGTTCTGTCTTGCTTTATTGTATTGTAAATATTATTTTTAATAATTGAATACATTTTTTGATTAAAAAATGGAAGCAGGAAGTAAGATCCCAACCCGCTTACCAGCACCGCTGTTTCATTCCATTCGCCGCTGACACCATCTTGAAGTTGCCTGCCATCGTGAAGGTCCAAATTGATAAGGGATATAATGTGTAGGAAGGAACTGCAGATGCTGGTTTACACCGGGGACAGACACAAAATGCTGGAGTTACTCAGCAGGACAGGCAGCATCTCTGGAGAGAAGGAATTGGGGACGTTTCGGGTCGAGACCCTTCTTCAGACCCTTCTGACCCCTGAGAGAGTTCCTCAATCCTCACTGTTTACACTACTGGCCTCTTCCCCAATTCACTACATCACCATTTGCTAATTCTGCCAGCTGGCCTCATATCTACCTTCTATCCCTGCACACCTTCTGCAGAGATCACTCTTGTCCTATCCCCTTGGGAAGCTCATCGCCTCACACCCATCCCTTCCTGATCCCTGAACTGCAAGAGGTACAACACTAGTTCTTACACCTACCTCCCTCAGCACCATCCAGGAACCTAAATTGCCCTTCCAGGTGAGGGAAAAATTCACGTGAACCTTGACAATTCCTTTCCTCCCCCCATATGCTGCTCATCCCAAAGAATTCCTCCAGCAGGTTTGTTGTCCCAAATGTCTATAAAGCATTTTCTGGAAGACAAGGAACACGTGCTTAAACTCAAAGTTAGATGATGCGCCTGTGAGAAATGAAATGGAAAAATAAGTTTAAAAGTGGCCCAAAGGCAGCAGATGATTGTCTGGTGTTTTAGCGATATCATGATCCTGCCCTCTGAACAATAATGCATGGTGTTGAATTTTGACTGGCAAAGTGTGAAGGACGCAGACATTCATTAACTGTAAGAAGGAGCTGCAGATGCTGGTTTACATCGAAGATAGACACAAAATACTGGAGTAACTCAGCAGGACAGGCAGCATCTCTGGAGAGAAGGAATGGGTGACGTTTCGGATCGAGACCCTTCTTCAGACCGATCATTCATTATCTGCAGATGATTCCACGGGATAAGAGGAAGATAATGACACGGCCATTGCAGCAATGACTGTTCACAAATCTGCTCAGAATGCCAATGACACTCATACTATTTCAAAGTTCAATTAATTATATTGCACCGTGAACCGCACCCAACACATAATTTCCCCCCACTGCCAGATACAATGCCACTAAGATAAAGCATTGCAACGAGATCTGGGTGTCCTGCTACATCAGTCACTGAAAGTAAGCATGCAGATACAGCAGGCAGTGAAGAAAGCTAATTATATGTTGGCCTTCATAACAAGAGGAGTTTAGTATAGGAGCAAAGAGGTCCTTCTGCAGTTGTACAGGGCCCTAGTGAGACCACACCTGGAGTATTGTGTGCAGTTTGGGTCTCCAAATTTGAGGAAGGACATTCTTGCTATTGAGGGAGTGCTGCGTAGGTTCACCAGGTTAATTCCCGGGATGGCGGGACTGTTATATGTTGAAAGAATGGAATGACTGGGCTTGTATACTCTGGAATTTAGAAGGATGAGAGGGAATCTTCTTGAAACATATAAGATTATTAAGGGATTGGACATGCTAGAGGCAGGAAACATGTTCCTGATTTTAAAGAATAAGGGGTAGGCCATTTAGAACGGAGATGAGGAAAATGTTTTCACCCAGAGAGTTGTGACTCTGGAATTCTCTGCCTGAGAAGGCAGTGGAGGCCGGTTCTCTGGATGCTTTCGAGAGAGTTAGATAGAGCTCTTAAAGATAGCGGAGTTAAAGGGATATGGGGAGAAGGCAGGAACGGGGTACTGATTGTGAATGATCAACCATGATCACAGAGAATGGCGGTGCTGGCTCAAAGAGCTGAATGATCTACTCCTGCAGCTATTGTCTATTGTCTGTTCATAACCAATCCATCCCACAGTCACTTATTAATCCTCATCAATTTCTATCTTCTAATTCATCAACAAGCAAACATAAAGTTCCACTGATTAAAAGTGACCAATTTTACACGATTCTACAAATGAATGGTCGTTTAACACTGCATGGTCTCATGCACTCATGCTCGATCAGCCTTGACACACCTTGTCCAATTTCTCCTTGGTTTACAGATCTGCTGGCATTAACAGACGTAAACTGTTCACATTCAGCTGTGTCATTTGAAATGATGGTGGGCAGTGTCCACAACCTAAGAGGGCCTCCGAATGGTAGCACCATTTGCAGGAGTAGACAATGTAGAGAAACTAACATGTTGCTCTCTGATATGTGGTGAAATTGTGGAACACTCGAGCACTCGGCGGCTGTGGAGTCGCAAAAGGTGAATGACGAAAGAGTTCAAGTGTAGCATCTGCTTCCATTGCTCCTTCACCATTATCATTCTCCAACATTTCAGCCAAATGTCATTGTTACCGTGATGCTGGATGTTTGCTTCAATGCAAATCAGAGGCATGTTGGAAGGCCATGTCCAATATATTTGGCTTCCACTTTAAGCTAGTAGACATGTTGGCAAAAAAGAGGTCGTGAATGTCTTCTTAGCACCCCCTCGGTCATGGCTGACCATGGGTTTCTCCAGGTTTGGAGGACGTCTGTGCGAGACTTTGTTTAACGTGGGGAGACTGGTGCACAGACAGCCACCACACGGTCCTTGACAGATCTGGGTCAGGATCCAGTGGCATGGAGTCCAAGACGACCAGAGACCCTTTTCTGCTGCAGCCTTCATCCGCCTTCCCCAGCCGTTGTGACGCTCCACTAAGGTCAGCCATCATCCTCCGCCTGTTCCACCGTTGAGGTCTTGGTTGGATTGCTCTTTGTCAGAGACCGCCCCCTTGACCTTACCACCTAGGGTGGCCCTACCAGGAACACAGCTCCAGACAGCATCGCTCTCTGGATCTGAGGAGCACACAAGCTTCTCCACCACGACAAGGTGACAATCCATGGAGAAGAATGTGATCATCATGATAATACCTTGTTCATGCTAGCTCTCAGCTCTCCCGTTCTTCTTGCAACAGTGTGCTAAACGTTGCTTCTATCCACCATTGGTGTGTGTACCATCCACAAAATGCACTGCAATTGCTCCCAGACAATTCCAGCAATGCAAACACACAAACTATATCACCAAGAAGGACAAGGTAGCAGGCAAATGGAAGCAACAATACATGCAGGTGCCCCTCGAAATTATATGACATTCTGATTTGGAAATATGTTGCCATTACTTGCTGGAGCTAAATTGTGGAAATCCTGACCCAGTCTCACGCTGAGGTACCTCCACCACAAAGACTTATGTGTTCATGAAGATGGCTCAACACCACCTTGCCAAGAGCATGTTGGTATAGACCATAACTGCTGGCCTTGCCATTGATAACCAGATCATGAAAAATGAACAAAGATTATTTTTTAAGTATATTATATGTTTTGGACCTTCCACTTGATTTGCAGCTTTCAAAGATTATTCTGTTCATACCTAACTTCTGGGATTATGAATCATGTCCTCTATTTTGGATTGTCATTTTGGAGACTAATCTAGTTAATTGATTCCACAACTCATGGCAAAGGCTGAGCAGTAAAGGCCAAGACTGTTAAGGGCCTGTCGCACTTGCCGATTTTTTTGGCGACTGCCGGCATCATTGACTGACGTATCAGGTCACCGAAAAATTTGCGGCGTGACGCGGCATGATGACGTAATGACATGTGGTGTTTTTTCAAGTATTGCAACATTTTTTTTGTCGTCGCTGGATTTTGAAATGTTCAAAATCTTTTGGCGACATTCGCCAAAAAAATCAGCAAGTGGGACAGGCCCATTAGATAGCTTTGTTAGAACATCACAGGCAGAGAACTTAATTCACTGTTGCATTATCCTGATGATGATTGTCCTCAGCTCTCCGTCATTCCCAACATGACTCCTTATTAATCATAATCATCATCATATTCATAATCATACTTTATTAGCCAAGTATGTTTTGCAGCATACAAGGAATTTGATTTACTGTACAGTCATAGCAATGAAAAGCAACAAGACACACGATACATTTTAACATGAACATCCACCACAGTGACTCCTCCACATTCCTCACTGTGATGGAAAGCGAAAAAAAGTTCAATCTCTTCCCTTCTTTGTTCTCCGGCGGTTGGGAACATCACGATCTTGGCTCCCGTAGCCGGCGGTCGGGCCCTCTGTCGGGGCGTTCAAGCTCCTGCATCAGGGGGATCTCAGCTCCCCGCGCCGGGTGATCGGACCCCGGGTCGGGGCTAGTCGAACCTCCTGTGGCTTGGAGCTTCCCGACATCAGTCCCTGCCCGAGACTGCGAGCTCCACGATATTGAAATCCGCAGGCCGTGGTTGGAGCATCGATCCCAGGCAAGGGATCGCAGGCTCCGATGGTAAGTCCACGGTCCCGCAGTGGGGCTCAAAGTCAGTCTCGAGAAAGGCCTCTAGCTCCATGATATTAGGCCGCAGAGCGACCAGAGATACGATCCGGAAAACAATCGCATCTCCGGCAAGGTAAGAGATTGGGAAATAAGTTCCCCCCGACCCCCTTCCCCCACCCCCCACATTAAACAAACCACATACTTTTAAAACACACTTAAAATAACAAAAAAAGACGTAAAGACAGACAGATGGTTGGCGAGGCTGCCATCGCTGACGGTGCCACCCGGTGGAATATCAGGATTAATATCAGGATTAATAAATCTGGATTGGCTAATTTGAAGGTGGAAAAGTATCATGGAGAACAGAAATATCAACTGTTATTATGTGTAGGAAAGAACTGCAGATGCTGGTTTATGCCGAAGATAGACATAAAAAGCTGGAGTAATTCAGCGCGACAGGCAGCATCTCTGGAGAGAAGGAGTGGGTGAAGTTTTGGGTCGAGATTGAAGTAATTCCAGAGATGCTGCCTCTCCCGCTGAGTTACTCCAGCTTTTTGTGTCTGTCAACTGTTATTATGTTTGGGATCAAACAAAATTGAGAGTTAGCTGAATTTTGCATCCCAGCAGTCAATTTGTGTGACATTCAAGATATCATTTTAAAGAGCCCACTATCACCTGATGTGGAATTGCTTCACTGTAGTTCGACAGTAACACGATCTTCACTGTAACGCGATCACAGGCACACAGCAATATGAGAATTACAATGCAAATCAAAATACTATAAAACCAATAAATCAGAAATAAAAACATAGGGTGCTGAAAATATTGACAAGTCGTCAGTAGAGACAGAGATAACAGAGCTGATGATTCAGGTCCAAGCCATTTTTATTCTAACCTGAAATGTGCACCATGTTTCTCCTCCCACAGAGTATTCATTGAATATAGAGTGTTTCCGTTAAGTACCTCTGTTACTTCTGAACGGTCCTTGCATAAACTAGGGTACTGTCCTGATTCTCCAACCTACATCATTATGGACATTGGACCCTTTTCTCTGGCATTTTCTGGCATTTTCTGGTATTTTCTCATTGCTCTGCCATTTTTACTTGTGTTTGGCTTGATTGTATTCATGTAGAGAATTGCTTCTCCAGAGAAGCATGTAGAGAATGCTGAGAGAATGGAGTAGCTGGGCTTGTACACTCTGGAGTTTAGAAGGATGAGAGGATATCTCATTGAAACATATAAGATTGTTAAGGGCTTGGACACACTAGAGGCAGGAAACATGTTCCCGTTGTTGGGGGAGTCCAGAACCAGGGGACACAGTTTAAGAATAACGAGGAAACACTTTTTCTCATAAAGAGTGGTGAGTCTGTGGAATTCTCTGCCTCAGAGGGCGGTCGAGGCAGGTTCTCTGGATGCTTTCAAGAGAGAGCGAGGTAGGGCTCTTAAAAATAGTGGAGGGGGATATGGGGAGAAGGCAGGAACGGAGTACTGATTGGGGATGATCAGCCATGATCACATTGAATGGCGGTGCTGGCTTGAAGGGCCAAATGGCCTACTCCTGCACCTATTGTCTATTGTCTCTTGTAAAATATCATCTAATATATTGGACAGGAGACAAACAAAATCTTTTCACTGTACCTCTGTACACATGACAATAATAAAGCTAAACTTAAACCCACAGTGTAGTTAAGATAACACAAACAGATAGTCTGGCCTTAGTTAGAACATAGAACAGTACAGCACAAGAACATGTCTTTCGGCCAGTGACGAACATGATGCCGACCAACTCTTATCTGCCTGCGCATAGTTCAGGGGCAGAAATCCCGGGGGGACCAGGGGGGACATGCCCCCCTCTGTTTTGAGAGGTGGGGGACGATCCCCCCCAAGTTTTTGTAATCTGGGTTTTAAAACCCGGTGAAATCTCCGCTTTCAGCGAGACAGTGGGGGTGGGACTGCTGATCGAGGGCGCCGATTGGACGAGAGAGACGTCGGTCAGAAGGCAATGGGGGCGGTACATGATGATTCAGCACGATCATTGGAGGAGGGAGCAGTAGGGAGGGGGGTGGGACTGAGGATAGAGCGTGGTGATTGGAGGAGGGAGACGTCGCACAGACCTGCGGCTCATCCACAGCCAGGATCGATCCCGGCCAGGTCTCCGGCGCTGTCCCGTCCCCACCCGAGTGCCCCCCCGGGGGTGGCCAGAGACATCGGGAGTCAGACTGGAGCTGTATCCCCAGGCCCACAGCCAGCGCAGAGAAGCAGCGCAAAACCCAGCTCAACTCTGCCTGTCCTGCCAGGTTAACCTACAGCTCCGCCTAGACTTGCGGGAAATATGGCCCAGGTTTACAGCCAGCGCGGAGAAGCAGCGCTGGTGTCCCGTCAGTCCAGGCAGGGCTGTAGGTTAACCCGGCGAGACAGACAGAGTTGAGCTGCATTTAGTGCTGGATTGAGCCTCTGAAGCCTCGCGTGTTTGTGTGTGAGTGTGCTCATGCGCGCGCGGCAGCCAAGAAATTGTGTCCCCCCTGTCCCCCGGTCCCCTCCATATTTTGATAGCGAGTTCCGTGCCTGGCATAGTTCAGTTTAGATTAATACCACTGTACCAAGTTACAGTGAAAAGCTTTTGTTGCTTGCTAACCAGTCAGCGGATAGACAATACAGGAATACAAGCGAATTGTTTACATTGTATACTATAGATACATGATAATGGAATACTGTTTTATGCAAGGTAACCCAGGGAAATCCGATCAAAGGGTCTGAGGGTCACCAACAAGGCTGATAGTAGTCCAGGACTGCTCTCTAATTGTGGTAGGATGATTCAGTTAAATCATATCTTGTGCTCACGCAAAGCTCTCTTACATGCCACTATTGTGTCTGCCTCACTTTTCATCCTTGGCAGCGCATTCCAGGCACTGACCACCCTCTGTGTAAAAACTTGCCACACACATATCCTTTAAACTTTGCCTCACCCATCCTTAAAGCTACTGCATGCCTTCTAATATTTGATTTTTCTATCCTGGGGAATAGGTCCTATCTATATATTTTATAATTTTTTATCAACTATCAGGTCTAAGTTCTGGACTTTCCATGTGTTTTCAGACACGCCCTCCCTCATTCATCTATTGGAGTTGTCACATTCTTGAATCCAGACATTATGTATCCATCCAGTTGACACTAGAAGTAGAACATGTCCAACTCCATAAGATGCATTTAGACTGCAGATGCTCAAAGAATTACAAAAACAAAATGCTGGAGGATAGACACAATTTTGTTTTTTAAATTTCAAAATAGACTTTATTCAGGTAATAAATATATACAATACGTGAACCGTGCGAAAAATTCATCCGATATTTTCGGAGGCTATACAAATTGTTCAATACAGTCTATATACATTTCTCAAATTTTACAAATCTGTCCCCCACCCATGCCACTCATGTGGCCCCCTGGTGTGATATACCTTCCCTTATTTTGAGGAGCGTCTCAAAATGCTGGAGTAATTCAGGCTGGAGAGAAGGAATGGTTGACGTTTTGAGTCAAGATTCTTCTTCAGACTGAGAGTCGGGGGAAAGGGAGACTAGAGATTTGGAAAGTTTCAAAGAGAGTGTAAGGTGTGAAAACAACAGATCAAAGCAGACGATGCTAAGGAATTGTAGAATGGTTCATTGTTGGCTGAGGGGACGGTGATAACGAGGCATACAATCAGTAAAATTAAACAGGAGGACAGTGAAACTAGTGGGAGCATTAGGGTGGGGGAGAGACGGAGAGAGAGGGAAATCAAGCTAGAGAAATCACAAATCCTACCGCTGGGTTGTAAGCTGCCCAAGCGAAATGTGAGGTGAGGTTCCTTCAATTTGCATAAGGCCTCACTCTGACAGTGGAGGAGGCCCATGACCAGAAGGCCAGTGTGGGAATGGGAGATTAGCAACCGGGAGATCAGGTTGGCCCAGCGGACTGAGCGGAGGTGTTCAGAACCTATCCAGATAAGACTAAAGGAATGGCCCCCTCTGAGTCAGGGATAAAGGATAATTATTCTGAAGAAAAGAAAATACTGGCTGATATGTAAAGTGGAGTTTTAATAAGTTAATACTTCAGATTTTACAAGTATCCAATATAAAATGGTTAATTTCTCTGTTGCATTATCGTATTATAACAAGTCACAGAAATGAAAATTAAAAAAATCATTTCTCTCCTCCATTCACTAAATGAATAAGATTGTACATGGATATTTCTGTAAAAAATTGGCATGAAAAGAGCAGATGAATTTTTGTTCATATTATAGTAAAAGTTATTCTAATTGCAAAATAATTTGCAATATTTAAACCAGAAAAATTAAAGCAGAAACTGGCTGGGTTTATTTTCATTTAATTATAGTCAATGTAAATGTGGCATGAAATGATCCTCAACTTTGTGAGACAGAAATAACCCTTTAGGCTTTATTTTGGAAAGCGGAATAAAAGAGTTGCAAACTTGAAAGTGATTTAAAAAATGAACAAATTAGGATTGTGAATGCTCTAACTGAACAGCCATAGCCAATATTAGCCAGAGAAATGTAACTCATTTCCAAAAAATATAACTAACCTTACACATTTTAATTGAGTTCCAATGACAGTTATTAGATTAATGTGTGGAATTAATTTTACATTGACTGTGACATACTCTGTAAAGAATAAGGTAGTTTGCCCAGATCATTATTTTATTCAGTTTTTCTTCTCTTTCAGTATCCTCAGTGCAGCCCTCAGTACAGCAAATATACCCCCAACCCCTGAAGTTGTGGACGGAGTCATCACCCATATCTCCTCCGTTTCCTGCAGCTCTGTGCTCTTCCCAGACAGGTCTGTGATAGAATTACTCCAGCACTTTGTGTCCAGAGATGATGTTTGACCCACTGAGTTACTCCAGCACTTTGTGTCTGGAGATGATGCCTGAGTTGAGAAGGATGATGGGGTTCCTCATTGAAACTTACCGAATAGTGAAAGGCCTGGATAGAGTGGATGGTGAGAGGATATTTCCACTAGTGGGAGAGTCTAGCACCAGGGGGCATTGCATGGATATAAGGACTTTTAGAAATGACATGAGAAGGAATTTCTTCAGACAGAATCTGTAGAATTAATTGCCACAGATGACTGTGGAGGCCAAGTCATTGGGTATTTGTAATGCGGACATTGGCAGATACTTGATTGGTGAGAGTTTCAAGGGTTATGGGGAGAAGGCAGGAGAAAGAGGTTGAGAGGGATAGATAGATCAGCCATGATTGAATTTGTCAGGACAAAGGCTGTGTCATTGCAAGGATTCAGAGAAACGTTTCACGGGGTGCTATGATGGGTTAATTTCAAGAACATTGATAATGCTGTTGCAGTGGATAAGATTACATGAATCCTAGGCAACAGAGCCTTACAAAGCTTCTGTTGTTCACAGAGTTACTGGAAGGGCCAATTCAATGGTTTGGTTATTGTGGCACTTAATACGTAACACAAGGAACTTCCAATCACTTTGATGCACAATTCTGCTGCTCGCTCCAGCCACTCTTCCGCAATAATACTGCAAGGTTCTTTACTCTAATTGGAAGGGAACATCTCTATGTAATCTCCATTTTCAAAATCACCATCAAAAGCATTCACATGATGTGCTGCCTTATGAAGACGCCTTCTCATCATCAAAGGTCACCGCCATCCATGTAACGCTCACTCCTCACTTCCATTGGGCAGGAGGTACAGAAACCCGAAGTCCCACACCACAAGGTTCAGAAACAATGACTTTCCTACAACTATCAGGTCTTTGCACTGACTGGTACATCCCTAATCCTACTGTCAATGAAACACTATGGACCACTGTACCACTATAGACTTGCTTTCTAATTGTATATTTTTGCATTAACATCTTGATTTTTTCACAGTCATTTTCTTCTCACTGTCTTGTAAAATAGTAAGATTAAATGAGAACTTTCCAGTTTGAAGTTTGATCTATATTTTATGAGGAGTTACGATGAGCGATTACGTGAAGAAGGCCGTCCAGGCGCATGCGCGTCAATCTTCAAAGTAGCGGTGTGAAATCACAAATAACAGTAGTTGAACTAACATAGTAAGATTAGAGATGACTAGAACTACCAGATGATCTTTATGATACGAGGGTTGGGAGCGGAGGGCATGTAATCGCTCATCGTAACTCCTCATAAAATAAAGATCAAACTTCAAACTGGTAAGTTCTCGTTTAATCTTACTATTTTACTTCAGAGTTCGGAGTCACGTGAGTGACTACGTGAAGACTTTGAAGCTCTGTGATTTGATGCCGTGGAAAAACGAGTCCACACAAGCACGACTGCATCAGTTTACCACAGATATGGGAAAACATTAATAATGCATACAGACATGACATAGATTTAAAACATGCTGATGCTGATAAATGAACAAATAATAACAATAGTAAACCCTCTCATCTGGGGGGAAATCTATGAAATAGAACCTAAAATAGAGTTGGCAAATACCCTTGGTCTGGCAATGGGTTAAAATAAAATGTTTGGAAAACTTGTACGTTAGACCATCCTGCAGTTGGCAGGATGTGGTCCAGAGGACCGTACATAACCCTTGCTGTTGATGTAGTAGCAGCCCTGGTAGAGTGAGATTAGAAAATTAGTATCTACTCCTGTATAAGCCAGAACCCCGTTTAAACCACCTGGTTTGAACTGATAACTTCTTATGAGGTTATTAGTAACTAACTACATAGGTAGTATGAGAGCCTCTAAGGCTCTAGGTGACCTTGACGTAATGTTGTAAATGTGTGACCACACATAACCGAAGGTGCATGGGGTATGCCATGAGAACTAGTTTGAGACTTGACACCCCTGGGCTGCCCTGCGTAACTAAATCGTAAACATGAAATATTATATTATTAGCAAGTATAACCATCCTGTCCAGTTGCAATTTATGTAATGACAGCGCCAAGGGGATAACTACCTTATGAGAGCCGAGCCAAAGATAGGGATATAGCTGGAACCCACTGGTGAAGTAGTGTTAACACAATGTCAATATCCCATACTTCTGTGTACTTGGGTCTGGGAGAACTTGTGTAAAGATATCCTTAATAAACTGGATATCAGAGGGTGAGACCCGACAGAGCGAGTCCCGCTCGCTGCAGCAAATATGATGAGAAAGCAGGTTGGGCACAGTTAATGGGACTATAACTTAATTTATTGTCAAGGGCCCATAAAAAAATGAACTCTAATACATCAGTGTCCGTGCCATATTATATGTAACGTAGCATTTAAACAGAATGCTTCCCATCTCCTGAAGAGGAAATGTACTGCTTTTTTGGTGCTATCCCTGCACTCTGCAGTGAGCACAAACATGGATTGATCTGCCACCCCGAGCCGCAGGAGCTGTCTTCTTAGATTCTGCAAGGCAATGAATTGATTAATCATGCAGAGGCTGGTTCCCCGAGTCCCAGGCTGAACCAGCAAAGTTTTATGTTTTGAAACCCCATATAAGGTTCTACTATGATTCCCAACATTTGCGGGAAACCATGGCTACATAGGCCAGTCAGACAGTACGAAAAACCTGAAGCGGGATCTTGCTGAATTTATTGCAAGACCCGACGGGTGAGGCAAAATGGAGCAACGACATAAAAGAACATTCCTCCCCCGTGTAGCGAGAATGTATCTTTCGCCACTGATGCCACATGTCTTTACAACCGGTGAATGAGCCTGGATGCAAACATATTGATATTCGGTGTTCCATCGAGCCATAATGTCATAAAATACTTTGTGATCCAACATCCATTCTGTGTTGTCATTGATTTTACGTGATGATACACCAGCGCCAAATAAGGTTGGGTAAATTATGACAGGATACTTTGGCTTGATTGCACCCATGTGACCAAGATATGCCACCACCACAGTGTATCAACCTGTAACTGAGCATGCATATGCGCACAATAACCCTTTAACCCATAGTATGCACTTTGTGTCTATAGGTAGTTGTTACCAATAACTGAAGAATTGGTAATTCATGCAAATCCCATTCGCCTCCGTAACTAGAGATGGCATTTGTAATTTCCCATCTTAGAGCACTAGCATCAGTCTATAATAACTGAAGATTTATTGACCAAAACTACTGGAGCAATGCTGAATATTGTTCGTCCACCATTGTGACTTTGGTGGCTTCATCTGGTAAAAGCATAGATCCGTTAACAATGACCTATATGGCACTTGAGAGGTTACTACTTTGCACGTTAAAAGTTTAGATAAAGCAAAGACCCAATTGCACAGCTGAAACACAGCTGCTATATTGCCAATTACACTTGATGAATAGAAGACTGCTTGATAACAAGGTTGTTACAGGCTTCTATTGATTCCAATCTCTTGCCCCAGTGGCGGAGTCACAGATAATTAATAGTTAAAGGTAAAACTGAATAATCAATAACTGAAGTTGGTATCTGGAGGAACCTCAATTTCTCAAATATAGTTGAGGCTGAAACAGTTGATTTTAGGAAAACACAGCATTTAGAATATCATCCAGTTAAGCCATAACAAGTGTTTTTGAGCTCTGAGCAGTCCCAGTTTAGTAATTTGGTAGATGACCTGGGAGCTGAAGTTAGCCCATTTGCAACGCATTAACTGTTATCATTGTCCCATCCAGATACATTCCAAAATGTCTCCTGGGATCCCTGTGAATGGGAGCTGAAAAGTATTCAACTTTGAAATCGATGCATGCCATAAAGATCCTAAGGAAATCAGTTTGTTAGACAGTAACAAAGTTCCATATACTGAAAAATCTATGTTGCACATGCTAGTTAAATCAATTTAAAACCGACATCCTCCATCTTTCACAAGTAACAGGCCACGCCTGCCATAATTTTGTGCCTGCCTTGAATTGACAACCCTGGCCAGATTCCCGAGCCTGTCTCGAAAGGTGATCCTGGCCAGAAAACTGAGCCTGCCTCGAAAGACAACTCTGGCCATAATACTGGGCCTGCCTTGAAAGGCTACTCCGGCCATAAATCTGAGCCTGCCTCGAAAGACAACTCTGGCCAATTTCCGAGCTTGTCTCGGAAGGCAATCCTGGCCGTAATACTGAGCCTGCCTCGAAAGACAACTCTGGCCCCAATTCCAAGCCAAGCTTGGTACCCAAGTATACTGTGCAATAATAACCCAATCTCATGTTATCATTTTAGTATATAACTGATCTGAATCTCATGTTATCATTGTCATTTGTACAAACCAATTGTAAATATTACCAACTTGTAAATGGTCCACTACCCCATGTTTCGGAAGAACCAGACCCACCTACCTCCATGGTTACCGGTGGTCTATGGTAAGCCCAACGGCCCCTGATGTGGGTTCTATTCCCGTCCTTGAATGGAGAGTAGGACTGGTAGTGTATGTGGATTCCATATTTCCTGAGACCGGCTTGGACCTTGGCCTCCACCCAGCTTTCAAGCTGCGACCAGTTTCAGTGAACTGCTTACTGCCGATGAGGCGTGGGGTGTGTCTTCGCCGATACCATGAAGCTTTGTTCGTCGTTGGTACCTTGATTAGTCCGACAGCTTTTGCTTCCTCATCCAGGTATATCTGTTGGATAAGTCTTACCTGAAGAGAAGAATCGTCGGCTGGTTTCATATCCTCCAATGTCACCCCTGATAGCGCTGTTCACTGCCGGCACTTGTAGTGTGAGGGGAACTCTGGCCCCTTCCGGGTATTCTGCCAATGGCTGGAACCAATTTATCCGGCAGTAACCCCTTTGCTTGCGAGTATTTCCTCGCACTCCCCTCCACAGAGAGGGAGATTCGTAGGCAGCCCTGAAAACAGGTGCTGCCGCAGGCCCCTGAGGATACCTGCGCTGATATGGCCCCTCCTACGGACCTATATCAGGATTGAGCATCACATTCGTAGGCAGCCCTGAAAACAGGTGCTGCCGCAGGCCCCAGAGGATACCTGCGCTGACATGGCCTCTCCTACGGACCTATATCAGGATTTTTGCTCTGAGTCAGACAGGAGCTGACCCCAAATGCTCCCCTCCTCAGAGAGGGAGACATTGTGCAGCCTTGTAACAGGTGCCGTTGCCGTGGGCCCCGAGGAGACCCGCGGTGATAACTCCCTCCTTTGGAGTATATCATTGTGGAGCAACCTCTCCATCAGGTGCTCCATGTGGGTTTGAACGTTCAAAGACGTTACCCATGAAGGAGGGGATCCTCTCCATCAGGAATCCTCCTGACCCGACTCGTTTGAGTCAACGGGCCTCTTCCCTACGCTCCCCTCCTCAGAGAGGGAGATATAATTTTGTGGCTACCCTCCAAGCGGGGTTGCCTAGGTGCTACCGGCACCAGTCTGAAGCCGTTGGCTCCACCGCCAGCGACTCGAAAGGCGAATTTGACCGCCGCCCGCTACCCGCACTTCCGTGGTCTCCGTAGAGGGTACACAGCAGTCCGTTTCCGGGATTCCCCGAGGTCATGACTGGGATTCCCTGTGGTCCGTGACTGGGCTTCCCCGCGGTCCATAAACGTTCCCCCGCGGCCCGTCCGGACTTCGCCCCGAAATTCCGCAGGAAAACTCTGTAAGCAGAGAATCCTGCAAAAGAAAACATAACCGGGGAATAAGTTTAAAACTTACCTTGAGGTTTAAACTTACCGCTGGCAGGCACAGCGCACCTGCCACTCCAATGTTGCGCAATGCGATAGGTGTAATGACGCGCATGCGCCTGGACGGCCTTCTTCACGTAATCACTCACGTGACTCCGAAGTAAAATGTATGTATACTTTGAGTACAATACTGTATATGTAATAATATATGTGTGTGCGTGTTGTCTGAGTTTACGTACTGGTGATACTGCAGCATTCAACATTTTCACGATATCTCTAACCTCATTATACTTGCGCATAAGCTTGACTTGATCAGTTGCATGTGCTAAATATGTACTTCAAAGATCGTTAAAGGTGCTGGATTAAAATGTCCCAATGATCATATAGATACCAATCAGGAACATCTCTTGTTCAATGTGTAAGCCAAATACTGGGCGACATATAGTGCAACTAAAGTGAGCTGCGTTCAATCCTGACCTCTGGTACTGGCTGAGTGGGATTTGTACATTCTCCTGTGACTGAAAGGGTTTTCCCTGAGTGCTGCTGTTTCCTGCCCATCCCAAAGTTGCACAGGTTGATAGCTTAATTGGATGCTGTAAATGTCAGGTGCGTGTAGGTAAGTGGTAGAATCTTGGGGGAATTGTTGTGAACGTGGGGAGAATAGGTTTACAGGGAACATAAGGGCGGAATTAGATTGCCCGATGAATCAATTAGCCTTCCACTATGGCATGAAGAAATGTGCAATATGGAACCTCGCATAGTTTGTAGGCTTGTTAACAATTCTACTGTATTTGCTGCCTGCCATTATTATTGTGGTACCTAGAGAACTGCGTTTTCTATCACCACCCACTTGGTTACCAAGCTGCTCCTGCATAAAACAGCAACATCCTAAACCCATCATTAATGTTATACAAGGTAGACACAAAAAGCTGGAGTAACTTAGCGGGACAGGCAGCATTTCTGGAGAGAAGGAATAGGTAACATTTCGGGTTGAGACCATTCTTCACAATAATGTTGCCTGTAAACGGGTTGTGGACACCATTGTGTTGCTATTTATTAATCCAAATAACAACGAATTAGTTCAAAACACACCGTTCTTCATAACAGATTATGAACTCTCAAACATCAGCAGTAGATGGTGGAATTATATTTTAAAAGTCATACCACAGAGCACATGACACAGAACGCCACAGAAGATCCTTCTTCCCTGTGGCTATCAAACTGTACAACTCCTCCCCCTTCTGTCGTGGGGTAGACTGATCCCCCCCTCCCTCAATCTTTGCACATCCCCAATCCTTTCCACTCGTCACTTTAATTTCATGTTTCATGTATCTTGTGATTTATGACTGTAGGCAGACCAATTTCCCTCCTGGGATAAATAAATTTCTATCGCATCATATTGTAAAGATGCACTCGCATTCATATGCACACACTTCTAAAGAATTAGGAGTCAAGCTGGCTCTCTATTAAATGCTTCCTTGCACACTTATTCAATGAATCGCACAGTGTTGATCCCTTGAAACTCTTGCTGAGTTTGTAGAGGTCAGATGGTGCGATGTTTGGTTCTTGCCTCAGTCTGTATGACTGCAATGACAGTCATTTACAAACGTGTGTGGGGGTAGGGTAATGCCTGGCAAACAGTGGCAATAGTAGGCAGCAGTGGATGAATATTCATGCTGGTAGGACTGGACTGTCCTACTGTGAGTGTGAATGTATCAGTGACTGTAATGTATAAAGAGCCAGTGATGGGAAAATGCCCAAATATCCTGCTGCTCTTGGCTTGCAGTCTTTTTTTGGTCACAGATGCTGTTGGATCTTTTCTGCCAATAGATATGGTAGCCTCTTCCACTGAAGTTATTCTCTACAGAGTACAGAACGTCTTCATGTCCTGGTAACAGTTCTCCTGATGTGTGGCAGCTTCCCTATAAAGGGTGAGAACTAGGTCTAATTGTGCCTTGGGCTAGGATTTCCAAGGTCCGTAAAACAGCATGCATGGCGAGATAAGGACTAGAGATCAAAGATCATAGCTCTGCTAGAGATAATCATTTGTGAGAATGGCTGTCTTTGAGACTATGAATGCAAGCAAATAGAATGTATTGTGAAGAGTTCCTGCTTGACTTCAGCTGCGTCACGAAATAAGAAAGGGGACTATTTTAAATATGGATTTTTGTATGTCTTTTTGGTCGCAAAAAAACGTTCTAACTGATGCAGTGTCTGTCAACAACAATGAAGAACTTTAGACACAAAATGCTGGAGTCTGAAGAAGGGTCTCGACCCAAAACATCACCCATTCCTTCTCTCAAGAGATGCTGCCTGTCCCGCTGAGTTACTCAAGCATTTTGAATCTATCTTCAGTGTAAACCAGCATCTGCAGTTCTTTCCTACACAAAAACTCTACTTTTAAGGTTCCATGCATGGAAAGGACTTGCCCCATTTTGTGTCAATCGTTCTAAATCATGTCAACGTTGATCTTCAGTGCAACAATTCTGATTTGTCCTCTTAGCTCCAGGGACCTGTGGCTCCCGAGTTCCCTCTGTAGCCATTTGGATTTTTCAGTTTCCTCCGACAGCCCAAATGAGTTGATCGGTTAACTGGCTATACTGTAAATTACCCCATGGTGCAGGTTAATAGCAAAATGAATTGTTGGAGAGTCGGTGGGCATGTTTGATAAGAAGTTCAGGAGTGCAGTGTCATAAGGAGAAGGGGGAATGGGATGAGCGGGATAACTTTTCTGGGAGTGAGCAGGAACCTGATGGGTTGTCTGGCAGTAGGAAGGAACTGCGGATGCACCGAAGATAGATACAAAATATTGGAGTAACTCAGCGGGATAGACAGTATCTCTGGAGAGAAGGAATGGGTGACATTGTGGGTCGAGACACTTCTTCTGAAGAAGGGTCTCGACCAGAAACATCACCCATTCCTTCTATCCAGAGAAGCTGCCTGGCCTTGTTCAATGCTGTTGTAAGTTCAAGTTCAAGTTCACATTTATTATCACTTGCACCAATTGGTACAGTGATATTTGAGTTACCATACAGCCATATTAATAAAAGAACACACGATAGTTCATGATAACCTTGCAATACCTGAACTCACCGCTTTTAGCAGGCCAAAATATACTTAGCAGGCCAAAATAGTTTGTTGTTGACAAGGAAGCAAAGACGTGAACACAACTGTGTCTTCATCATTGGAGCTGCTATAGAAATGGTCGACAATTTCAAGTTCCTCAGCATTCAAGTCACCAGCAATCTAACTTAATCCCTTCACACGGTTCAAGATTGGACATCAGCATATTTACTTTCTTAGGTGTCTCAGAGGTTTCCACACATCCACATGCATTCTCTTGAACTTCTTCAGAAACACTCTCAAAGATATTCTGACAGGAATGTACATTAACCAACCAAACTTGCAGAGAGGTGGTGTACACTACCCAGTCCATTAGAGACTTCTTTCCATCCATTCCATCTTCGTGTGTGTTGCATTAGGATTGCTGAAAGCATCATCAAGTTTGCCTGTCACCGAGGCATTCCCTTTCCTCTCTGCTACCTTCTTTGTAAAGATACAAGAGTTGAAATGCTCAGACATCCAGACTTAAGAATAGCTTCTTTCTCCCACTCCTGAACCGAATACATCTTTCACATGACATTTCTGGAGATGTTGGCATGCACTCCTACCTCATTTAGTTATTCTGTTAATGTATTAGAAGTGACAAGCTTCCTGCCGGGCCATGCGGCAGAAGGCTTCCCGTTTGCTAGGTGGGAACGGGAACCTGGTGCGACTTGAGTGGGGGAGGGATGAAGAGAGAGGGAATGCCGGGGTACTTGAAGTTAGAGAAATCAATATTCATACCACTGGGCTGTAAGCTGACCAAGCAACATATGAGATGCTGTTCCTCCAATTTGCGTTTTGCCTCACTCTTACAATGGAGGAGGCCTTGGACAGAAAGGTCAGTGTGGGAATGGGAAGGGAAATTAAAGTGTTTGGGAACTGGGAGATCAGGTAGGTCCAGGCGGACTGAGCGGAGGTGTTCAGCGAAACGATCGTCCAGTCTACACTTGGTTTCACATCTTCGACAACAGATACAGTAAATGAGGTTGGAGGAGCTGCAAGTGAACCTCTGCCTAACCTGAAAGGACTGTCAGGGTCCGCGGACAGAGTCGAGGGAGGAGGTATAGGGACAGGTGTTGCATCTCCTGCGGTTGCAGGGAATTGTACCTGGGGAAGGGATGGTTCGGGTGTGAAGGGGTGAGTTGCAGAGGGAATAGTTTCTGCAAAAGGCAGAAATAGGTGGAGATGGGAAGATGTGGGTGGAGGTGTCGAAAATGTCGGAGGATTATGTAATGTATGCGATGGCTGATGGGGTGGAAGGTAAGGACTAGTGGGGCTCTACCGAAGAGGGCCTCATCTAATTATATATTGCCACCTCTGCTTTATTTATTTTGTGGACTACTGAATTTAACTCACAATATGTTTCACATGTCCATTATTTTTACCTCCCTTACATTGAGCAACTACGGTGGTTAAGAAGCACCAATTTTGCAACATGTAAATATTCTACAGCATGCAAAATAATATTTTTATCCCATTTCTATCAACAGTGATGAAGGGCAGGCTTCATTTGCATGTTATACTTTTTTGATAAATCCATTTCACAAAAAAGGTCAGCAGTTGTTTAATTCAAAAGTTATTGGGACCGCAAAACATGATCAGAATCTCTCAAAATAAATTAACGGGAATTAATTTATGTTATGTAGCATCTGTCTGTATAAACATGACTTCTAAGATGCTGTAGTGGAGTGTAATGTGAATTTCAACGCAAATGTACCCATCTAGGATGAGATCGGTCATGATTCTCCTGTTCAGTTTAGATTGGTTAGAGATACTGCATGGAAACAGGCCCTTCGGCCCACCGAGTCTACACCGACCAGCGATCCCCACACATTAGCACTATCCTACACATGCTAGGGACAATTTACACAAACACCAAGCCAATTAACCTACAAACCTGTATGTCTTTGGAGTGTGGGAGGAAACCGAAGATCTCGGAGAAAACCCACGCGGTCACGGGGAGGACGTACAAACTCCATACAGACAGCACCCGTAGTTGGGATCGATCCCGGGTCTCTGGTGCTGCAAGGCAGCAACTCTACCGCTGCGCCACCGTGTCATTTTCATGTTGCGATTATTTTATACTTAAGTACCAGTACATGATTTGACATCAAAATCATATAATTCCCTAAAAGAGACAACATTCAAATATGAGACAAAGAAAATATCTAATTCTCGGCATGAGTGATCATAGCAAGCTATGATGGCATAGACATTGAAAACAACTTGACGGTTGCTCTGACATGCAGAAAATCTTGTATGCAAGAGTAGTTAATCCATCCAGATATCATCTGACTTGTACTACTTTGACATGCTAACATGGTAGACAATGTTCAATATGTCTGGTTATCTTGTTTTTTTTCTCTTTCCTCAATCTATGTCTTATTTTTTACTCTATTAATAACAGACGCATCTTCCACACAGACAACATTTGCACTATGGTACAATACTCAAATGGGTGTTGGTCACACATATGCCAGTGCAACTATCTGGCTACTGAAACATCGGGGTCAGCAAACCATTAGGACCAGGGGCTATTAGAGTCATAGAGTGATACAGGCCCATCTTGCCCACACCGGCCAACAAGTCCCAGCTACACTAGTCCCACCTGCCCACATTTGGCCCATACCCCTCCAAACCTGTCTATTCTTACACATGCAAGAATTGGTGTGTTGTAGTTAAGAAGATGAATCTTGGGCTTAGGTGTTTTATTGCTTCTCAGTTCCATAAACACCTGAACTGATATGATTCTTTGTATTAACGTAAAAGTAACTAGTTCAGTATAGACCAGAGTAATATATTTCTGCAAGAAGGAAAGACTTACAGGAGAAGGAATAAAGGAGCGTGCTATTTACAGTAACTTCAAGTTTATTCTCACATTTAATTAGATTATAACTGATCTGGACTTAACTCTCATTTTCAGCCAGACATGAAGCAAGTTTTGACAATTTACTGGGAGGGGAGTGGAGGGGAGAAGGGAAAGTCTAAGGTAGGATGCAAATGTGAGGGATTTAATGATGCAAATGAGTGCTAGTGCAGCAGAAAGATATGGATTGAGTACTCATGTTGCAGTTGTATAAGACGTTGGTGAGACCGCATTTAGAATATTATGTTCAGTTCTGGGCACCATGTTATAGGAAAGATATTGTCAAGCTTGAAAGGGTTCAGAAAAGATTTACGAGGCTGTTGCCAGGACTAGAGGGTGTGGTTGAGTAGGCTGGGTCCCTAATCCATGGAGCGCAGGAGGATGAGGGGTGATCTTATAGAAGTGTACAAAATCACGCGAGGAATAGATCGGGTAGATGCACAGAGTCTCTTGCCCAGAATAGGGGAATCGAGGACCAGAGGACATAGGTTCAAGGTGAAGGGGAAAAGATTTAATAGGAATCCGAGGGGTAACTTTTTTATACAAAGGGTGGTGGGTGTATGGAACAAGCTGCTAGAGGATGTAGTTGAGGCTGGGACTATCCCATCATTTAAGAGACAGTTAGACAGGTTAATGGATAGGACAGGTTTGGAGGGATATGGACCAAGCGCAGGCAAGTGGGACTAGTGTAGCTGGGACATTGTTGTCCTCTGTGGTCAAGTTGGGCCGAAGGGCCTGTTTCCACACGGTATCACTCTATGACTCTATTGGGAAGTAAAACCCAAGGTATGGATTATGAAGAATAATGAGCTGAAAATAGTGAATACTGGGGAAAACAATTGATTGTTAACTGAAATTGTTGAACTCTGTATTGTGTTCTGATGACTATTGTGTCCAGTCAGAAGATGAGCTGCTGCTTCTCAAGCTTCAGTTGAGCTTGGTTTGATATACGGCTGTATAGAAGGCTGACATGTTAGTAATTTTGAAAATAGAAATGTCCGAGTGGGAAAGAAAGAGAAAATTAACATGATGAAAAACTGGAAGCACAACCTTGTGGATTGTATGGAGGAGTTCAGCAAACCATACTCCCAACTGCATTTGGTCTCCCCAACATAGAGGTAATCAAATTGTAATCAACATTTACAGTACAATAAATATGATAACATTTAAAAATCCATGGTATATAGAAAGGTTCTGATCCAAAATGTTGCCTATCCATTCCCTCCACTGATGCTGCCTGACTAGTTTAGTTTAGTTTAGTTTAATAGTAAGATTAAATGAGAACTTACCAGTTTGAAGTTTGATCTTTATTTTATGAGGAGTTACATGAAGAAGGCCGTTCAAAGCAGCGGTGTGAAATCACAGTTAACAGTTGATGAACTGAATATAGTAAGATTCGAGAACTTAGAGCTACCAGCTGATCTTTATGAGAGAGGGTTGGGAGCGGAGGGCACGTAATCGCTCATCGTAACTCCTCATAAAATAAAGATCAAACTTCAAACTGGTAAGTTCTCGTTTAATCTTACTATTTTACTTCGGAGTCACGTGAGTGACAACGTGAAGACTTTGAAGCTCTGTGATTTCACGCCGTGGAAACGAGTCCATGCGTCACACACTGCATCAATTGACCAGGGATGAGTGAAATTTAATAAAGCATGACATAAATAGAAACATGCTGGTGCTTTTAAATGATGATAATGGTAACCCCACTCATCCAGGAGGAATTAAAAAATAGAACCTAAAAATAGTGTTGGCAAATACCCCCGGTCTGGCAAATGGGCTTATTATAACACATTTGGAAATTTGCTGGTTTGACCATCCTGCAGTCACTAGGATGAGGTCCAGCGAAACATACACAACCCTCGCTGCTGCTGATGTTGCAGCCGTATGAGTTTTTTTGTAACTAACAAACATTGCTAGTTCAGAGCCTCTAAGGCTTTAAGTGACATAATGACTGTTGTAGATGTGTGATCACACACACACAACCAAAGGTCCATGGGGTACGCCATGAAACTAGTTTGAGACCTGACGCCCCCAGTCTACCCTGCAAGACTAAATCCTGAACATAAAGTATCATATTATTTGCAGCTGTAACCATCCTGTCCAGTCGTAGCTTATGCAACGACTGGATCATGGATCATGGAAACTTTATTGTCATTCAGACCTTTCGGTCTGAAAGAAATTTAGTTGCCTTGCAATCATACATATAATAAAATAACAAAACACACACTAAACACAAATTTAACATCCAGCACAGTGAGTTCACCAGACACCTCCTCACTGTGATGGAAGGCAAAAATCTTAAGTCTTTGTCTCTTCCATCCTTGTTCTCCCTCTGAGCGAAGGCGATCCAGGCCTCCGATATTGTGAGCCCACCGGGTGATGGTAAGGAGCCCAACCGTGCTCCGCGAATGGGCCGGTTCAATCTCCGCAGCCCGGGGTAGTCGAAGCTGCCGCCCTCCAGTCCAGCGGACGAAGCTGTTGCCGCAGGAGCTCCAGAAAAACAGATCACCAACCTGTGACCTGCGAGCTCCTGAAGTTGTCATCTACTGGGCCCGCGGCTGAACCTCCGAAGTCAGGTCGCCGGCGCCGGAACGCCACCACAGCCCCGAGTCGGGCCGCCGCCGCCGGAACACCACCTCAGCCCCGAGTCGGGTCGCCGCCGCCGGAACATCACCTCAGCCCCGAGTCGGGTCGCCGCCGGAACGCCAGAATCCGCCACAGCCCTGAAGTTGGCCAGCCTCGCGCTGGTAAGTCCTGGCTGGCTCTGACTCCGGAGCCTCGAGGTCGGTCGCAATTGGAGGCCGCCAGTTCCGCCATTTGGGCTTCATCGCAGACGGAGAAGGAGACGGGGGATACGACAAGAAAAGTCGCATTCCATCGAAGGAAGAAACTAAAATGCATTGCTCCCACCCCCCCACCCCACACCCCACACATACACAACCTAATAACTCTAATTAACTAGCTAAAACAGGAAAAGAAAACAACAACAAAAATAAAAAAACAGACGGACTGCAGGCGAGCCGCAGCTGCCGAGGCAGCGCCGCCACTCCAAACCTGGGCCCGTTGCGCTGAACCCAGTGCCATTAGGATAACCACTTTGTAAGTGAATAGACCGAGCTGGAGCCCACCGGCGACGCAGCGTCAGCAGGACATAAACATCCCAAATCTCTGAGTACCTGGGCCTGGAGGGAATTTGAGTTGAAGATATCCTTCATAAATCTGGATATCAGAGGTCGAGACCCGACAGCGTGGTGTGCCGACCCCAGCAGGAAGTAGGACCACAAGGCATTACTGGCATAATATGTATAACTCCATCTCTCGTGAAATACAGCTTTGAGAGGAATACAGGCATCTGTTATACGTACCGTGTCATACAATATATTAGATAGATAGATAGCCCTTTATTGTATATTGGACTGTAATCAGGACGCTTACCATTCCTGATATAGGAGATGTACTGTTTCTTGGTACTATCTCTTCAGGCCGCAGTGATTACATCCACCGTACCCCAGGAAAAGGTCTTCTCATAGTCTGCAACCCAACAATTTGATTCACTCATGCAGAGGATGGTTCTCCCCAGACACGAGGTAAACGAGCAGATTTAGTGTTTGGGAACAGCCATAAAAGGCTCTGTTATCATTCGCAGTATGAGTGGACTCATGGCTGTGTAGGCCAGTCAGGCACTATCAAGCCTGAGGCGGAGTCTTGCTGGTTAGCAAGCAAGCACCGACTGATGAGGCAAAATGGAGGAAGACATAACGAACATTCCTCCCGAATGTCATTAAATACTTTGTGATCCAACATTCATAGTGTTGTCATTGATTAACGTGATGATACACCAGCGCCAAATGAGGTTAGGTAAGCTATCACAGGATATTAACTTAATTGAACCCATGTGATTGAAATATGCCACCACCGTAGTGTGTCAGCTTGTAGGTGAGCATGCAGATATGCATATTCGCACAATAAGCCTTTAACCCATAGAATGCACCTAGTGATTTTAGGTAGATGATACCACATAACTGATGGATTGGTAAATCATGCACATCCCATCCGCCTCTGTGACTAGAGATGGGATAGTAATTCCCCACCTTTGAGCACTAGCAATAGTTTGTAACATAACTGAAGGTAAAACTGCCCAGAAATACTGGAGCAATGCTGAATACTGTTTGTCCATCTTTGTGACTTATAGCTTCAGCTGGTAAAGGAATAGATCTGTTGAAAATGACCACTAAATTGCCAATTTACGCTGGCCACAATCTCTTGCCCCAGGGCGGAGTCACAGATAATTAATACAGTTAAAGGTACATCGCAATCTATAACTATAGTTGGTATCAACTTAACTTTAACTGTATGGATGAAAAACCCTATTTCGCAAATATGAGTTTTGTGGCAGAAACAGCAAATTTTCCCTCAGGGCCGGCTTGGGCATTGGCCTAAAAGACCTCTGCCCAGAGGATCTGCTTTCAAGCTGCCACCAGCTTCAGTGAACCACTTACTGCTGATGGAGGCGTCGGGGTGTAGTCATCGCAAACGGTGAGGCTTTTGCTCGTCGTAGTTGACAGCTTTACTACCTCATCCAGGTTTCTTGCATGTTTGGCTAGGTTTTTCTCCAAGGAGAAGATTCTGCGGCTGGACATTGCTGGCCTCGCGCTCCCCAGATAGCGCTGTTCACTGCCGGCGCTCTGTAATGATGTGACGTGAGGTCATAGATGCTTACCAATAATGCAGCCCTGCAACAGGAGCTGCTGCAGGTCCCTGTCATGCAGTTGGCGTGTTGTGGAATGTTCCCTCACGACATACCACCAAACTGTGACTGCCTAGCTCCCCTCCTCAGAGAGGGAGATATAATGCAGCCCTGTACCAGGCGCTGCCATGGGCCCCCTGAGACCCGCGCTGATATTACTCCCTTTCTTGGAGTATCAGGTGGAGCATCTCTCCATGAGATGCTCTATCCGGCAAAGAAACGTCCAAAGACGCTCCCATTACAGGAGGTGAATCTCTCCTGGCCAGACTACCTCAATGTTAACTGGCCTGCCGAGCTGGTATTTCCCACGGAGCCAGGATTTCCCATGGCTTCCGCAGCCGGCGGTCACCATGGCTGGATTTCCCCCCCAAGCTGAGTTTTCCTTCGCAGAGCCGGGATAACCCGTGGTCTCCGCTTCCGGGTTTCCCCGAACTGGGTTCCTTTCGTGGAGCCAGGATTTCCCTCGGCCTCCGCTTCCGGGTTTCCCCGAGCTGGTTCCCCTCGCGGAGCCGGGATTTGCCGTGGCCTCCGCTTCTGGGTTTCCCCGAGCTGGGTTTCCCTTCGTGGAGCCGGGATTTCCCGCGGCCTCCACTTCCGGGTTTCCCCGTGCTGGGTTCCTTTTGCGGAGCCGGGATTTCCCGTGGTCTCCGCAGCCGGGTTTCCCCGTGGAGTTGGGATACCCCGGAGCGACATCCAGCAGGAACTCTGTAGAGAGCTTCCTGCAAGGTAAAAGCAGAACCTGAAAAATAAGTTTAAAACTTACCTTCAGGTTTGAAACTTACCGCTGGAGGAGCAGCGCGCCTACCAGCCAGTCGTGATGCGCATGCGGGCTGACGGCCTTCTTCACGTAGTCACTCATGTGACTCCAAAGTAAAATTTAATTTAGATTAGCTTAGTTTAGTATAATTTAGTTTAGTTTAGTTTAGTTTAGTTTAGAGATACAAACTCCGTACAGATAGCACCCGTAGTCAGGATGGATCCGGGATCTCTGGCGCTGTAAGGCAGCAATTCCACCCAGCGCCACTGTGCCTCCCTATTTCCACAGTGGTGAGTTATTCCAGCACATTGTGTTTCGATGTTTAAATATATTGTTCTCTTTGGATAGAGGATTTTGGGGCCTGTGATAATGAGAAGAGAGAGATAAAAGGCATCTTCTGTGGCTTTTCAGGAAAGGAGAATTGTTGAAGATGGAAGAGAATGACTATATACAACACTCTCTTTGAAAGGCTGAAGGAGGAGAGGGAAGGATGTGCCAGATGATGGCACCAGGTTGGAGATGTCAGGAATTGTAGAAAATGATTAATTGAATGTAATGGCTGTTGTTGAGGAAAGTGAGGACAAAAGGAATTCCATCAAGTTGAAACTGGTTTCCTCTTCCTGACCTGTGAATTATTTCTACCACTTTCTGGACTGGGCTACATCCATAACTCTGCAATTTCTTGTGGTCTTAGACAGAGCCATTTTGAAACCATGTTGTGATTGCTCCCAACCGGACGCTTTCTATGGTGCGTCTGTAGAAATTGTAGAGTCATTTGAGACATGCTACATTTTTGTAGTCTTCTAAGTTTCTGGTGTGTTTTCTTGGCTGTAGATTCAATGTCGTTGGATCCAGACAATTTGTTGGTGATATTTACAACTAAGAACTGAAGCTCCCAAACATAATAATGCCATGACCATCGATGCTGACTAGAGCCCATACATTATCTTACTTCCTGGTCAATGACTAGCTCTTTCACTCTGAGGACATGGTCAAATGCCTGGGCCAAATGCCTTCTGTGGATTCACGCTCAAGAAACCCAATCTGACAACTGAGATATTGAAGACAGACATAAAAAGCTGGAGTAACTCAGCGGGTCGGACAGCATCTCTGGAGCAGAGGAAAATCGAATGTAGACAAAAATGCTGGAGAAACTCAGCAGGTGAGGCAGCATCTATGGAGCGAAGGAAATAAGCAACGTTTCAGGCCGAAACTACTTCTTCAGACTGATGTGAGGGCGGGGGGGGAGGGGGGAAGAAGAAAGGAAGAGGTGGAGTCAGTGGGATGAGGGAGAGCTGAGAAGGGGAGGAGAAAGTAAGGACTACCTGAAATTAGAGAAGTCAATGTTCATACCGCTGGGGTGCAAACAGCCCGAGCGAAATATGAGGTGCTGCTCCTCCAATTTACGGTGGTCCTCACTCTGGCCATGGAGGAGGCCCAGGACAGAAAGGTCGGATTCGGAATGGGAGGGGGAGTTGAAGTGCTGAGCCACCGGGAGATCAGGTTGGTTATTGCGAACCGAGCAGAGGTGTTCGGCGAAGCGATCGCCAAGCCTACGCATGGTCTCACCGATGTAGAGCAGCTGACATCTAGAGCAGCGGATGCAATAGAAGAGGTTGGAGGAGCTGCAGGTGAACCTCTGCCACACCTGGAAAGACTGCTTGGGTCCTTGAATGGAGTCAAGGGGGGAGGTAAAGCGACAAGTGTAGCATTTCTTGCGGTTGCATGGGATAGTGCCCGGAGAGGGGGTGGTTTGGTTGGGAAGGGACCAATTGACCAGGGAGTTACGGAGGAAGCGGTCTCTGCAGAAAGCAGACAAGGGAGGAGATGGGAAGATGTGGCAAGGGGTCACGTTGGACGTGGCGAAAATGACGGAGGATTGTTTGTTGTACGTGACGGCTGCTAGGGTGGAAGGTGAGGACAAGGGGGACTTTGTCCTTGCTACGAGTGGGGGGGATGGGGAGTGAGAGTAGAGTCACGGGGTATAGAAGAGACCCTGGTGAGAGCCTCTCTATACATCAAATACATCAAATACATCTATACATCTATACATTGAGCTGTGGAATTCTCTGCCACAGAGACAGGTTCTCTGGATGCTTTCAAGAGAGAGCTAGATAGGGCTCTTAAAAATAGTGGAGTCAGGGAATATGCGGAGAAGGCAGGAACGGGATACTGATTGGGGATGATCAGCCATGATCACATTGAATGGCGGTGCTGGCTCGAAGGGCCGAATGGCCTACTCCTGCACCTATTGTCTATTGTCTATTGATAGGGGCACATTGTTGCCAGCAATACCGTTTTACTTCACCTTGTAGTCTATTAAAACATATAAGCCTTGCTGCAGTCAATGGAGTTCATTTGGTTATCTGGCTTTCACTAATTATAGAAGAGATCCTGAAGAAGTGTTTCCTTGTCATTCTTGAAGGCCTTCCGAACACAATATCTTTCCCAAGGTGCGATGCTCAAAATTACCAACTCTATTCCAGGATAGACAAAAATGCTGGAGAAACTCAGCAGGTGAGGCAGCATCTATGGAGCGAAGGAAATAGGCAACGTTTCGGGTCGAGACACTTCTTCAGAGGTGTTGTTTTTGAAAAATTGTGAGCTATAGAAGACACAAAAAATATTCCAACGCTGGATAAACAGGGGGCGGTAGGAATGGAGGAGCTAAATACTATTAAGATCACCAAGGAGGTGGTATTAGGGAAATTAATGAGACTGAAGGAGGATAAATCCCCTGGGCCTGATGGATTACATCCAAGGGTCTTGAGGGAGATAGCGGTGGGGATTGTGGATGCATTGGTGATAATTTTCCAAAACTCCCTGGAGGCAGGAACGGTCCCAGTGGATTGGAAAATGGCCAATGTAACACCTATATTTAAAAAAGGAAGTAAACAGAAGGCGGGTAACTATAGACCGGTTAGTCTAACATCGGTGGTGGGTAAAATGTTAGAGACAATTATTAAAGAAACACTAACGGGGCACTTGGATGGACATGACTTCATCGGACAGAACCAGCATGGTTTTGTGAAGGGGAAGTCCTGTTTAACGAATCTGCTCGAATTCTTTGAGGAAGTAACAACCCGGGTGGATAAAGGGGAACTGGTGGATGTGGTATACTTGGACTTCCAAAAGGCTTTTGACAAGGTGCCACATAAGAGACTATTGCTAAAAATAAAAAATTATGGGATTGGGGGTAATATATTAGCATGGGTAGAGGATTGGCTAACAAATAGGAAGCAGAGAGTGGGGATAAATGGTTCATATTCGGGATGGCAACCGGTAACTAGCGGGGTTCCGCAAGGGTCGGTGCTGGGACCCCAGTTGTTCACAATTTATATAAATGATTTGGAGGAGGGAACCAAGTGTAATATAACAAAATTTGCGGACGATACAAAAATGGGAAGAAAAGTAGGGGATGAGGAGGATAGGAAGAGTCTGCAAAAGGATATAGATAAGCTAGGTGAGTGGGCAACAACTTGGCAGATGAAATTTAATACTAATAAATGTGAAGTCATTCACTTTGGGAAAAAAAATGATAGGGCAAGTTATTTTCTAAATGAGGAGGAGCTGCGCTGTAATGCAACGCAAAGGGATCTAGGGGTAGTAGTACATGAATCACTAAAAGTTAGTATGCAGGTGCAGCAAGCTATCAGGAAGGCCAATGGAGTTTTGGCCTTTATTGCTAGGGGGATTGAGTATAAAAACACGGAGGTCTTGCTACAGCTGTACACAGTATTAGTGAGACCACATTTGGAATACTGTGTACAGTTCCGGGGTCCATACTTAAGAAAGGATGTACTGGCCCTGGAGGCAGTGCAGCGAAGGTTTACAAGATTAATTCCTGCAATGAGGGGATTGACATATGAGGAAAGGTTAAGTAGGCTGGAACTCTACTCTTTGGAGTTTAGAAGAATGAGAGGCGATCTCATTGAAACATATAAGATCGTGAGGGGCCTTGATCGGGTGGATGCACCGAGGATGTTCCCAATGATCGGGGAAACTAGAACTAGGGGACATAGTTGCAGAATAAGGGGGGGCTCTTTTAAAACTGAGATGAGGAAGAACTTCTTCACCCAGAGGGTGGTTAATTTATGGAATTCACTGCCCCAGGGAGCAGTGGAAGCAGAAACATTAAATATATTTAAATCTAAAATAGATGGTTTTTTAACTGCCAAGGGGATAAGGGGCTACGGGGAGAGGGCAGGGATATGGACCTAGGTAGGGTTAGTATAGTAAGACCTGAGTGATCTCCTGGACAAGTGTCGATCGCCTGGATTGGGGTCGGAGAGGAATTTCCCGGATTTTTTTTCCCGAATTGGACCTGGGTTTTTATCCGTTTTTTTGCCTCCCCCAGGAGATCACGCGGTTCTTGGGGTGGAGAGGGGTGATAGCGGTATAAAGGGGAGGGTAGTGTCTTGTGTTCTGTGTCTTGTGTCTACTGTTTGTGGGTAGGGGTGTTTGTTTGGTGTTCAGCCATGAGCGAATGGCGGTGCGGGCTCGATGGACCTGGTGGTCTGCTCTTGCACCTACTTTCTATGTTTCTATGTTTCTATGTTTCTATTGTCTATCCCTTTGCAGTCTAGTTTTAAAGGCCAGCATTCTACTAGCCTTTCTGATTTAGCTTTTGAACCTGTCCATGACATTTTCATTGAAAGATTATAAATGATGAAAATATAACATGATAAGAAAGAGATGCCAGGAGTGCTGGGAAGAAGTGCCAGAATCTGAACTGCTGAGTCGGATGCAGAAATGGCAAAGAGAAAAATATAGTTAATATTTCTGCTTGACACATTTCTTCACAATTTATGAAAGTTAGAAGTCAAAAATATTTTAAGTTGCAGGGGATAGGTGTCTTGATTCATCTCCTCACAACAGTGAATTCAACAACTTCAGTGAGCAAGCCTTTTTAGTTTGTCAGAACTGGGCAGTTTGGATGAAAGGTTTTCAACTTTTAATGTGACCTCCATTTTTCACTCATGGATACTGCTAGGTATTGCAGTGGTCTCCCACACTACACTACTATGTATTTCACATTTCCAGTATTGGTTTTTTCTCTCTCTGTTATTTGTTCATATTGTCTCTTTGTTCTTTCCACCCTTCTCTTTCAACACCGCTTCTAACAGCTGTGCAGAAACAGCTTTCAAACAGCTTTCACTTCCCACTTTTCCTTGACCTGATGAAAGGTCATTGATCATTGATCTGAAATGTCAACTCTGTTTCTCCTTCCACAGATGTGATGTGAACTGCTGAATGCAGTCCTCTTACTGGTTTGGTGACTTTTTCATTGAATCTTCGCCCAGCTTTTCACTATTTGCAAAATAAGTAGTTTGTTCATTTAAAATTTTGGATAGGCTCACAATTGCCTACTTCAAGCTTCATTTCGAGTTATAGAGACATACAGCACAGAAACAGGCCTTTCGGCCGAACTTACCCATGCTGACCAAGATGCCCCGTCTGCGATAGCCCCACCTGCCTGTATTGTACCTGCCCATATCCCCCTAAAACTAGCTATCTCTTCTGGCAGCTAGCTATCTATTCCATGTACCATAACCCTCTATAGACACAAAATGCTGGAGTAACTCAGCGGGACAGGCCGCATCTCTGGTGAGAGGGATTGGGTGACATTTCGATTCAAGATAACCCTCTGTTGCCCTTCGGGTTCCTACTAAATCTTCCCCATCTCACCTTAAACAAATGTTATCTTTTTGCAGTTTAATGCTTTCATATCCACTGTCTGCAATGAAATAGTAAGATTAAACGAGAACTTACCAGTTTGAAGTTTGATCTGTATTTTATGAGGAGTTACGATGAGGGATTACGTGAAGAACCCGCTCAGTGCGCAGGCGCGGCATACTTCCAAGCAGCGGTGTGGAATCACAGATAGACACAGGTATTTGAAGTAAACATAGTAAAGAAAAGGAGACATCAATTTATTAGTTTGATCCATATAATGAGGGTGGGAGCGGAGGGCACGTAATCCCTCATCGTAACTCCTCATAAAATACAGATCAAACTTCAAACTGGTAAGTTCTCGTTTAATCTTACTATTTTACTTCGGAGTCACGTGAGTGACTTCGTGAAGATTTCAAAGCTCTGTGATTTCAAACCATGTAACAGTTTTATTTCACTCACTGCCGAAAGTTCTTGAGGGAGGAAGTGTTATCGTAATCAACCTATGAATCTGTTTCTCAAGAAACACAAAAGGTAGTTATTAACAATAACAAAATTAAAGTGCTCCCCCGGGCTTAACTTAAATATTTGCAGCTTGTAATATTTTCTCTGCAAATAAATCAGGTTTCATCAACGGCTTATTATAAAAGTTCTGAATGTCGTTTCCCTCTACCATCCTGCTGTATTCAGAATATGGTCAACCGGTACGTCCATTCTGTCGGCCGTTGATGTAGATGCTGCCCTAGTGGAATGAGATTTAAATGTATTAGTATCTATTCCGGCAGCCTTCAGTACCTGTTTGAGCCATCTTGAAATGGTTTGGCTCGTTACCCGGCCATGAGGTTACTTGTGGCTGACCCATAAGGCTTTTTCACTCCCTCTGATATTGTGGGTTGTGTCTATGTAATGTTGTAGATGGGTCACGACACACAACCGTGGCTCTTGTGGGTAGGCCCGGAATACCACCAGTGGATTAGCTGTTCCTGGCCTGCTTTGCTTCACCAGACCCTGTATGATGAATGTGATCTGATCTGGGGTGGTCACCATGTTGTCCAGCTTTAACTTGTGTAGTGACTGAACCCTCTGAGCGGATACGAGTGCCATCAACATGAGCGTCTTTAGTGTAGATTGCTCGAGGCTGAGGGATCTGGCTGGTGGCCATTCCCTGAGGTATGTCAGGACCACACTGATATCCCAAATATGGGTATACCTGGGTTTAGGGGCTTGATATCATAAATGCCCTTCATCAGTTTTACCACCAGTGGATGGGATCCCATTGCCTGTTGTCCTGCTGGTTTGAGATAAGCAGAAAGAGCACTTCGCGCTGTGTTGATGGCACTGTAACTGATCCCTTCATCATGGTGTAGATGGGCCAGGAATTCCAGTACGTTGGTGGCTGTGGCTGTTGCATACGTTGTCCCTGTTTCCTGGCAGTACTTCTCCCATTTTCTTATGCTGATTCAGTACTGCCTCTTGGTGGATGTTCAAAGGGATGCCGACATGGTGGTGATGGTTCGTTCGGACAATCCCTGTTCCAGGTAAGATCTATTCAAAGCCTGCAACCCAGGAGTTTAATTTTCTCATGGCATGGGTGGCTTATGCCTGATACTGGGTGAGTTAATAATCCTGGATCACTGGGAAAGACCATTGGTGACTCAACCACCATGTCATGTAGAACCGGGAACCATGGCTGTGTAGGCCAGTCGGGCACCATCAAAATTCCAGAAGCAGAGTCCATCTGTATTTTGCGAAGTACCCGACTGATGAGGCAGAAGGGAGGGAAAGCATAGAACAAGACATTTCCCCAATCCAGCGTGATGGCATGTATCGCTGCTGCCTCTGGGTCTGGTTCCCAAGCGACATATATAGGTAACTGGTGATTTCGTCTTGATGCAAATACATCGATATCTGGCGTTCCATACTGCTTAATAACTTTAGCAAATACTTTAGGGTTGAACATCCATTCGATGTTATCATTGAATTTGCGTGACCTGGTGTCTGCCACTGTGTTTAGCTTACCTGGTAGATAAGTAGCTGATAGCCAAATATGTCTTTCGACACACCATAGCCAAATCACATTGACCAATTTGTCGCATGATAATGATTTTATGCCGCCCATATGGTTAATATAAGCCACCACCGTAGTATTATCAATCTGTAACCGAACATGCAAGTGCTGCATATTAGATACATATGCTTTTAACCCATAAAAGGCGCCCAACATCTCTAGATAGTTAATGCCCAGTGTCAGTAGTAATGATGACGCTAAGTTAGTCCATCTACCACCTGTGCTGGATATGGAGTTAGTTGCTCCCCAGCCTTGAGCACTGGCATCTGTTTGAAGAACTAAAGTAAGGTTAGTGATGATGATAGATCTGAAACTATGCCAAACATTTTCTGCCCACCACTGTAGCTGATATTGCTTCAGTGGGTAATTACATGACACGAACATCGTGACCTGTATGTCGTTTTAGTGCCTGTACCTTTGCTGTTTGTAAATTTTGATAGTGCAAAGGTCCGCATTGTGTAGCTTGAAATGCTGCTACCATTTTCCCAATCACTCTTGGGACTTGTCGAATAGTTGGTCCTTTGTTGACCATTAAATAGTTGCATGATTGTGCTAATGCAACCATTTTTTTTTTACATTTAAAAAAAAAATGTATTTATTTATTTATTTATTTTTATTTTCCTTTTGGCAAAGTAACAGTCATATGGACTGAGTTAATTGTGAAGCCCAGGTAGTCCATAATAGTGGATGGCTTCAACTTAGATTTATTTGGATGTAGGATGAACCCCAGAGTTTTGAGGAGCTGTTTTGTAGCTGATACTGCTGCCACAGCCAATTCCATCGTTTTCCCTACTATCTGAATATCATCCAGGTATGCCATGACAATATGTGTTTGTTTCTTAGTCTTGCCATGGCTATTTTCAATATTTTGATGAATAATCTTGGGGCTGAGGTTAGCCCATTGGGCAATGCTTTGGACTGCCTCAGCTGCCCCAACCAGATAAATTGTAGGTATCTGCAACGATCCTTGTGTATGGGTATTAGATAGTAAGCATCTTTAAGATCAATGCTTGCCATGAAGTATCCTTTGGAAATCAGTTGTTTGGCAGTAACAAATGTCTCCATTTTGAAATGTATATACTCAACAAACTTATTTAGTGATGTTAAGGCAATGATGATGCGACATCCACCATCTTTTTTGGTTTTATTTGATACAAATTCCAAAGGTTCATGTTTGGTCTTTTGGATGACCTCTCCACTAATGCTGTTGAGTATATACTTATCACACGTGACAGTAACCCATGCTTCTTTAAACCAGTGTAATCTCCCCTCTGTTAGTAAAGCACCCTTATTCTCTATATGCTGGCAGGAACCAGACCCACCTACCTCCATGTTCAGTGGTGTTTCTTTTGTTTCCTGATGTTTTTGTAGGTTTTGCTTGTCTGACGTGCTGGCGATGTTGGGGGGTGGCGCATTTTCCATGGGGTCCGCTGTGGGCCCTGATCTAAAAAAGATCTTTTGGGGATAAAATGCGGTCCCCGAGCTTTCACCAGTCCCATATTGAGGACGTCGATTGGTGGATGCCATGGGGTGCTGCCGCTTGGGTATTGTAGCTCTTGGTTTGCTCGTCCCAGGGCCTGCCCTCATGAGGCCGAAAGATGTCGCTGCTTCCTCCATGTCCCTCAGTTTTTTGTTGAGGTCTTTCCCAAATAACAGAGCGTCCGTCTCTGCAGCTGGGGCTCTGCACAACCCAGCAAATTTGGGATTGAGGGCAGGTCTTATGTTTCCCCGCCGGAGATTGTGTATCTCAAATTGTGTGTTGCACATCAGTGCCAGCACATCCTGCTGGCAAGTATCCATCTCCGTACTTTGCACAGAACGAGCAAAGGCTGTAATGGCCGACGTCCGGAGCCTTAGGATCCGCTGTAGCTTGATTTCATGGTTACACATGTTTGACCCCACGTGACCCCAGATCTGGCTGTTCACAGTCTTCACTCTGAGGGCCTCACAGTTCTCTGGTGCTGTATAAAATTCAAGCACCTCAAGAAGTACCTTCTCCTGCAAGGGCTTATTTGACAGATGATTGATGCTGGCCGCCATGTTTGGTTCCAGCGATCTTCCAGCACGTGGGGTTGCTACATAGCGGTCCACCACACCCAGCAGCTCTTCCTGCTCCTGCACCCCTTGCATACTGCCGAATTCTTCCGCCAGCCCCTTTCCAGACCAGCCCAACCCTGGTCACCAATGCTAGCCTCCAGTAATGAGGGAGCAGAGGGCAGTGCACAAGACACTGTGGAGGAGGTGCCTGACCTACCTCCGCGAGAACGCTCCTTTTGCGTAGCTCGCTGGAGCATCTGCTCCAAGAGCTGTTATAAGCTCTGGCGGCTGTCTCTCCTCCATGTAGGTGGAGACATGTCCCCATCCGACAAATTAGACATTACCGGCCGGTTGCTCTCATGGCTTTGCTCCCTGTCCGCTGTGCAGGCATTAGCGGGACTGGGCTCGGCTCGGTGTCGGGGATAGCGGAGTGCTCTATGAGCGTTCCTGCCGCCTGTTGCTGCCCCCCTGAGATTAAACGCTCCTCTGGTGGAGTTGAGCTGGGGGCAGTTCTGTTGGAGAGTCTTCTGGTGAGTGTACTTATTTGCTAAGAACACCCACCCTCTCTTTCTCTGTTAGACTTAGTTGAATATACTCACCCAACGGTCCGTTTCAAAATGCAGCCGGAGCGCCTTCCTCCAGCTGCCGCCGCTGTTGCACTGCTGGCGTAATGCCGCGCCTGCGCACTGAGCGGGTTCTTCACGAAGTCACTCACGTGACTCCGAAGTAAAATCCATGTATATCTGGCTCTGTATTCCATTCCATCCATAAGCAGTGTGAATAGATTCAATCCCAACTAAATGTAAAGATGGAGAGAGACTTGATGGTGGAAGGGGTCAGGGGGGAGTGGAAAAATGGGGTAAGAGAATCCTGAAAATCAATTATCACCAATTTCAAGAATTGAATTGCATATTTTATTGTCACAGTGAAACTCTTTGCTTGTATACGCATGGTATGCTGATAGTCGCCCATAAAGAGCGCTTAAAATGTTACAACTCCCCACCCCCTTGCACCAGTTCCCCCTTTGTTCTTCCCCTCCCCTCTCCCCATGCCAGGTCCTCCTTTGTTCCTTTCCCCGGCAGCGGCGTCCTCACTTCCTCGTGGTCCGTCCTCGTCCGTCGGCGCCATCATCGACCACCGCACCGACCTCTCCACTATCACCGCCGGGTCCTCTCCGGACGCCTCCGTGACGCCGTGATGCCGCGGGCCCCACAGACCCAAATACCGATGGCCTCGGGCTCTGTCAACCCACGAGCCTCCAACACCGACCCGCGAGGCCCGGGCCCTGGCCCACGAGGCTCCACCACTGACTCACGCGGACCAGGCCGCAGCTTCTCAGCGGCACCTATGGGAAGGCGTCTGCCAGAGCGGCACCTCTGGAAGGAACAACTTCTTCCCAGCAACTGTCAGGCCCTTGAACACAAGACAACAGTAACCGTACCTCAGCAACTCTGATCTGCTGCAGACTTTGTTTCTGGATGCACTACTGATTTCAATTTTTGTATTGATAATTGTATTTTAATTTGTGTTGTACTAATGAGCCTGTTAAGCTGCAGCAAGAACGTAATTGTTCTTTTGTTGATACAAATGACAATTAAATGCTCTTGACTCTGGACTATTATAGTTCAATGTAGTGAAATCTTGACTGACTCATTGGAAATGTCCAGAAAGCTGTCCTGCTCAAGTCAAGAGAGTTTATTGTCAAGTGTCCCAGATAGGACAATGAAATTCTTGCTTGCTGCAGCACAACAGGATATTGGAAGCATAAATACAGAACAGTTCAGTCCATCTTCCAGTCCCTCACCATCTTCCAGTCCCGCCTCAAGACCCATCTCTTCACCTCTGCATACCCTTAGTCCCATGTTCCCCTCCCCTTTGCATCTCTGTCTTACTGCTCTATTTTGTTTTGTTTATTCTTGACTCTCAATTGTAAAGCGACTTTGAGTCCTGAAAAGCGCTATATAAATAAAATGTATTATTATTATTATTATTAATATACACTTAAATAAACAGATAAAGTGCAATAGGCTGTTACAGTTTAGAGTCGGTTTGTTGGCGAGTTTAATAGCTTGATGGGCCATAGGTACTTGGGTCTATCGTAATTTTCAAAGTAAAGTAACATCTTCACACGTCTACATTGCTTCAACTCGTTCACTTAATTTCCGAGATCATCGTTACATTTTCAAAGTGTCTACACAGCAATTGAACAGCATGCCTTCCATGATATATTTTCAGAAGATGCTGTACATCTTTTACAATTTTCTTTATCTGTGGAATAAAGGATAATTTATGTCTATTGATATATTTGCTTCTATTTTTGTTTAAAAACTACTATTTAATCCACCAATTCCCGTGAACATTCCTCACACTGCATAACACACCATCACCATCATCATCCTTCATGCCCCAAGGATTTCTGTATCCTCTCCACTTGAAGACTAGTAACAGTTCCATTTAGATAATCCATGACTGGTGAATGAACTGAAACTCCTTTATCCTTTCGATAATCCCGCGATCAAAAGCCTTGAAACCCTGTTCTTTAATTGAGCATCTTGTACTCTTCATATAAAGCAGTTTGCTGAGTCTTTAATAACGTTTCAGATAACATGGATCACAATGAGGTCAACCTTTTAATCTCTTGGATCTCTTCACAACATGATGTCTGTCTTACTAAATCAAGTAAATTCCTTCTCCCCATAGGGCACAAAGTGCTAGAATAATTCAGCAGGACCCGTTGAGTTAGTCCAGCACTTTGTGTCCTTTTGTGTATTAACTAATATCTAGCAGTTCCTTGCTTCTAAATTCCTTCTTCCGTCAGAGATAAGATACAAATGCATGAAGATGTGAACCACTCAGGAACAGCTTCTTCCCCTCAGCTATGAGACTACTGAATGGTCATCCCATCCCAGATGGGTGTTGTCCCATCTTCCAGTCATGCTCATTGTGAATATTAGACATTTTCTGTGGGACTGCACTGCTACAATGCTGTCAACTATATTCTCTGGTATTTTTCTGTTTGCACTACCTGTGGTCCTTGTTGTTTGCTTTGTTATACTCATATATAGTATAATCCGATTTAAGACGGAACCAGAAGAACAGGTACATAGTTCCACGAAAGTAGCATCACAGTTAGATAGAGTGGTCAAGAAGGCTTTATGGCATTGGCCATCATCAGTCAGGGTATTGAGTATAGAAGTTGGGATGTTATGATGCAGTTATACAACACATTGGGAGCACGTTTTAGTTTTAGTTTTTAGATTTAGAGATACAGTGCGGAAACAGGCCCTTCGGCCCACCGGGTCCGTGCCGACCAGCGATCCCCACACATTAACACCATCCTACACCCACTAAGGCCAATTTTTACATTTACCAAGCGACTTACAAACCTGTACGTCTTTGGAGTGTGGGAGGAAACCAAAGATCTCGGAGAAAACCCTGCAGGTCACGGGGAGAACGTACAAACTCACTGAAGACAGAACCCATAGTCGGGATCGAACCCGGTTCTCCGGCGCTACATTCGCTATAAGGCAGCATCTCTACTGCTGCGCCACTGTGACCGTTCAGAGTATCCTGTTCAATTTTGGTCACCCAGCTACAGGAAAGATGTCATTAAACTGGATCACCACTCGAGGGACTGAGCTATAGGGATAGGTTGGGCAGGCTAGGACATTATTCCTTGGAACGCAGGAGATTGAGGAGTGATCCTATAGAGGTGAATAAAATCGTGAGGTGATTAGATAGGATGAATGCAGAAAATCTTGTATCCACAGTAGGGGAATCAATAACCAGAGGACATAGGTTTAAGGTGAGAGGGCAAGGATTTAACAGGAACCCGAGGCCAACTTTTTCACACAGAGGGTAGTGGGTATATGGAACGAGCTGCCAGAGGAGGTAATTGAGGCAGGTATTTAAAGTAATTTTTTTTTAAATATAATACTTTATTTATTAGAAGTAATGTACATTACAGTGATATCAGCCAAAAATAACATAATACATTTCCTGTACCACTTCTTATTTTAAACTTTAAAAAGAAGAAAAATAGAAAGAGTTAGATAAGATAGTAAGTGCGTGAAAGAGTGATCAGGAGAAACCCGTAGAAACGTAAACCACGAGAAAGAGTTAAAAAGAAAACCAAAGAAAAAGAAAGAGAAAAATAGAAAACAAAAGATGTAAGAAAGTAAAATAAGATAAAAGGGATGTACCTACTTCGTATCTTTACACACCCCTCACCAGGTCCTGAAACCATTTATATTCAAAGTTATGTTGCACCCTATGCTTGTAATAAGTCGATAAATGGAGACCTAATCTTTTGGAAATGGTCTGATTTGCCGGCTAGGAGGAATCTCATGTCTTCCAGGTGTAACATTTCGGACATATTTGAAATCCACATTTTTATCGTTGGTGTGGGAGCGTTTTTCCAGAATTTAAGTATAAGTTTTTTTGCCATTATTAAGCCGTAATTAAGGAAGCTCTTTTGGAATGAAGTCAGCTCAAAGCTGGCTTCCATTGTTCCGAAAATAATCAATTCTGCGTTCGGTTTCAGTTTTATTTTAAATAATGTTGTAAAAATTTCAAAGATTTCATTCCAAAAATTTTGGATTTTTATACAAAAAACAAAGGAATGTGCTATAGTTGCTTCTTGGGATAGACATTTATCACAGATGGGGGAGACATTTGGATACAATTTACTTATTTTAGTTTTTGAGTAATATAGTCCATGTAAAGTTTTAAATTGGATTAGAATATGTCTTACATTGATCGAAGATTTGTGCACATATAGCAAGTGTTTATCTCAACTCTCTTTCGAGATTTTTATAGCTAGTTCTTGTTCCCAATCTCTTCTAATTCTATCAGATGATGGTATTTCTATATTTAGGATGATATTATACTAGTATGATATTAAATTAGTTGATTCCGCCTATATATTCATTGCTTCGTCTAATAGGTCTGGAGACAAATTTTGATATTCTTGTGTATATTTTTTCAAATAGTAACGGATTTGAAAATATTTAAAATATTGGTTACTTCTCAGATTGTATTTGTTGTAGTTGTTGGAATGATAAAAAATTTCCATTTTTATACATGTCTCCAAATGTTTTAATTCCTATTCTATCCCAGTGTGTAAATGATTTATCTATAATAGATGGGTTAAATGACGGATTATTAACTATTGGAGAGAGAAGCGATAGGTTTCTTAATTTTAAGGTTAATTTTATTTGTTTCCAAATTCTAATTGTACTATGAATAATTGGATTTTTACTGTATATTGTATTATTCAATTTTGTTGGTGAGAGAAGGATCGCTCCTATATTAAAAGGGGAACAATCCTCTCTCTCCATTACTATCCAATCCACCTGCTGGGCAGAGTTGTCCAACAGGTGAATCACATTTTTGACATTTGCCGCCCAATAATAATACAAAAAATTAGGGAGTGTTAATCCACCAAATTCTTTAGGTTTGCACAAATGTCTTCTTTGAATTCTATGGGATTTATAGTCCCATATAAAATTTGTGATATCGGAATCCAGTTTAAAAAAAATGGTAAGTATATTGGTATTGATTGGAATAGATATAAAATGTGGTAGAAAGATCATTTTTATAGCATTTATTCGGCCTATTAAAGACATCGGAAGAGTTTTCCAAAATTTAATCAGGGCGTTTAATTTATTAAGTAGGGGCATATAGTTTGCATTAAATACAGATTTATATTTTCTAGTAATTTCAATTCCCAAATATTTAAATTTTTCTGTAGCAATTTTAAAAGGGAATTTTAACAGGTGTGTTGAGTCTTGGGGTTTTATCGTCATAATTTCACTTTTATTCCAATTTATTCTATATCCTGAAAAGAATCCAAATTGCTCTATTAGATTTAATAGTAAGATTAAATGAGAACTTGCCAGTTTGAAGTTTGATCTTTATTTTATGAGGAGTTACGTTGGTGATTAAGTGAAGAAGACCCGTCAGGGCGCATGCGCGTCAATCTTCAAAGCAGCAGTATGAAATCACAGACAACACAATATTTGAAGTAACATATTAAGATGAGCAACATGAGAACTACCATATGACCTTTTTTATGAGAGAGGGTTGGGCGTGGCGGGCACATAATCACCAACGCAACTCCTCATAAAATAAAGATCAAACTTCAAACTGGTAAGTTCTCGTTTAATCTTACTATTTTACTTCGGAGTCACGTGAGTGACTACGTGAAGGGTTCAAAGCTCTGTGATTTTATGCCGCAGATCCAATCCCGGCCTCACTGCATTGATTGACTTTCGATGAGAAACAATCAATAATGCGTTAAACATGAAATGTTAATATCATGCAGTAACAATTGATTTGAATAATCAAAACAAACAGTAACCCGTCTATCCCAGGGGAACTAAACAGGACTTAATACTGAATTTGCAAACAGCCTCTCTCCGATTGGCCGATAGTAAAATTAAAACAAAATAATTCATTTGACCACCCGGCACCTATAAAAATATGGCCGCTGTGAACATCCATCGCCCTAGCCGACGACGTTGCTGCTGCACTAGTGGAAAAAGGATATATACACTTCAGTGTTAATACCTGCCTTAATCAACATTTGCTATAAACCACCTTGACATAGTCTGCACTGACACTCTCCTGTGTGGCTTCATGTATCTGATAAACAATGCTGTTTCCACATTTCTTAAGGTCTTTATAGCTTCAATATAATGAAAATAAATGTGCCATTACACATAAATATGGATCAGTAGGTTATGCTGAAACACAATTTTAACAAACCTGTTACACCTGGCCTGCTCTGCTTAAGCAGGACGCAATTATATAACATAACATTCTCTTCAGCAACTTCCATCCTGTCTAGCAGAAGTTTTTGCAAAATCTGCACTTGCTATGCTGAACCAATGCCAAGAGCATAACCACTTTCATGATTAGTTTGGCAAATTAAGAGACATGACAGGAACCTACTGTCGAAGCGTCTTGAGGACCTCACTTACACCCCAGATCGCCATATACCTGGGTTTAGGAGGTTTAGAGTTGAAATTCCTTTCATCAATCCAGCTATGATATGATGAAACTCAATAGGATTTTTCCTGACCCCATCAAAACCATACGATGTCAAACCACTTAAAGCTGTATTAATGGTGCTATAACTGAGCCCCTCATCATCGTAGAGTGTCAACAGGAACTCTAAAATATCCACAACACCTGCAGTACTATAGTCAATATTATTTTGTACACAATATTGCTCCCATTTTTTACATAAGTAATATACCCCTTTTGAGTACTCTTTCTCCAGGCTACAGTGAGCATGTCCACCGTTCACCCAGCCAGTCCTTGCTCCAGGTATGGCCTTCTTAAAACCTGCAAATTAACAAGTCAATACAATCACATAACAGATGACTTTCCCGTGTTAGCAGATGCTCCAGTCAATTTCTACACTTAGGAACCACCACCCTAACTGTAACATCAAAGGGAAACCATGCTTGATTCGGCCAATTAGGTATTACAAGCACCCCCAAGCGGCATCGTGCTTGATTTCTTGCAGACTCCGACCTATAAGGCAAAATGGTATGAAAATATATAAAACATACCACCTCAATGTAACGTCAAAGTATCAATTGCAACTGCCACCTGGTCTGGTTCCCATGAAACCTATTTAGGCATCTGATGGTTGAACCTTGATGCAAAACAAATCGATATCTGGCATTCATATACAAGTACTATATTATTGAACATCTCCTGGTTCAACATTCAATCTATGTTGTCATGGAACTTTCGTGACTTGGCGTCTGCTACTATGTAGAATCTACCTGGTAGATAAATAGCTGAAATATATTTTCCAATGCACCAGGCCCAAATTTGATTAGCCAATCTGTCACAAAATGCCAACTTGATTCCACCGATGTGATTAATATATATGCCACTTCCGTAGTATTGTCAATCTGAAACTGAACATGCTGATTACATTTGTTAGAGCAATAAGCCTTGTCCATAAAAACCTCTTAATAGTTAATTGCCCATGTCTGCAGAAGCGATGCCACTTGCTCAGTCCATCTGCCTCCACAGCTGAAACTCGTATCCGTGACACCCCACTCAAGTGCACTGACATTCATCTGCAAAATCATGGAAGGCTGGTCAAGCATTACCTTGCTATAACTCCTGGACACATGGTGAATCCACCATTGCAAATCAGAATAGCCTTTACTGATAACTGCATAGGTCTATTATAATGACCCGAATGTATCCTTAATGCCTCAATTAGCTTGATACAGCCGTCAATTAGCTCTACCCTTTTTTCCCTGGGCAGAGTCACTTAATTGAATCAATTGTGACCCAAATAGTCAGGTGTTAATTTGGATTTCTCTGGATGGATCAGCAATCAGCGACTGAGCAGCAATTTTAGAGGCAAACGCCCACTGCTTTCCCTCATGCATTCAGCATGGGATCCCGGCACATAGCCATGTTTGGATTCCTGTTTGGATTTAATCCATACTAACCTTAGACACTCTTTTAGAGTGGGACTTATCGAAGCTGAAGCAGGTATCACCATCCATCTCCTCCATTTGCTTGTACATGCCTCTGTACCAAGCATGTTGTTCGACACCATTCCCCACAATCTTATCACATATGTGTATGGCTCCATCTTCATCTGCTATACATCCACGTAGGAGGATTTATGCAACCTGCAACAGGAGCTGCCCCAGGCCTGTGTGCATGTATTTTAGCACCATCTCGACCACTACAGAGAACCGAGTGGGAGTAATGGCAACCCTGCAAACAGGTGTTGCTTCAGGCCCATGTAGCACTCTCTCGACCACTCCGCCATTTGAGTGGGAGAAATTTTGGCAACCCTTTACTAGGCGTCACCTCAGGCATGTGTGCATGTATTTTAGCACTATCTCGACCACTGTGGTGCACCAAGTGGGAGGAATGGCAACCCTGCAAACAGGTGTTGCTTCAGGCACATGTGCATCCTCCTGTAGCACTCTCTCGACCCCTCCCTTGAGTGCGGGGAATTTTGCAACCCTTTACTAGGTGTTGCTGCCTGACATGCCTTACGATGGAGCGTTCTTGGATTGCAACGAGACGCAATGTTGTCTGACACTGATACCCCTGGCTTGGCACTCACTCTGAGTTGGGTTTATCACGTCGCTGCCTACAGCAGCCGCCAGGACTAGCCATGCAAATCGATACTCTGTTGGTATCCTCCTTCCCCAAACAGGCTGCACGTGCTAGCGACTCCAAATCGTGCTCCTTCCCGATGCCAACGCCGTCTATACGGAAGAATTGGAGCGCCTCTGGCCCCCGTACATCAGACATAGTGGGAAATGCTGGAACAAAACTTAACAGTTATTTGTCATAGGCAAGGACATTTATGTGAATAAAGATGCCCATCCCAGTTAAACCTGGGATTTATTTACTTTTAATATGAGTAATCCGGCGTCTTGGGGAAGAAACCGTGCACAGTCCCTTTAAATGAGCAGAATTACTATGACACCACCTGGTGTAACTCCCACAGGTGACTGATAATAAAGCTCAACAAGGCTTCCCATTTCCTTAATTGAGTAAATGATAATCATCTGTCTCAGTATAATAGTCACAATGTGACCAAGTGGTAACTATAATGTCTACCCTTTTGAACACTTCCCAAAATTGTGTTCATCCTTAATTTGGAGGGTAACCTGAAACCTCCACAGAATTAGCAGAAAATGCTACTGCCATAGACACATAAGGGTGATAAATCACTAATCTCACTTCCTGAGTTGTGGTTGGGGTACACTGACCCCTTGTACTCCTCCCCACTGAGGAATTGGTAAGCAGCCCTGAGACTTTACTCCTCTCCACTGAGGACATACATATATAACAGAGGGGACCCTCCTGGCCAGGCTCCACAAAGTTCAAACTCCTATGGGCTGCCAAAGTCGGGCTCCTTCCCTCAATGAGCCGGGTAGTAACCCGCCGACCATGCTCAGTCTGCACCCCGAATACCCTCGGGAGTCGCTGACCTTACTGTCAGCGACTTTAACAAGAAGTCCGACGGCCACCGGCTCCTCACTCTAGAGAAGCCCTGCGGACCCTATTTAAAATATATCTCTCGAGTCGCTGACCTGCCTGTCAGCGACTTGATATAACAAGCCCAACAGCCACCTCTATCGTGACCGTCGCTTGCTTAACCCGTGGTCGACAAAACCCCGCGGCCCGAATTAAACCTCGGGAGTCGCGGACCATTCTGTCCGCGACTCAACCAGCAAAACCCACCGGCCGCCTGCTACCGCACTCCCGCGGTCCGAAGCCGGTATCCCCGCGGTCCATAATTTCGCCGCTGTCCATCGGGTTTTGCTGAATTTCATGTCCAGCAGGAACCTGCGAGAAAAGATTCCTGCAACGGACAACCTGAAAAGTAAGTTTAAACTTACCTGTAGGATTTTTTCAAACTTACCGCTGGAGAACTTTGTTCCCCCAGCCTGTCTGCGCCAATGCGACCGACGTAATGTCGTGCATGCGCCCTGACGGGTCTTCTTCACGTAGTCACTCACGTGACTCCGAAGTAAAATATATTTGGTATACTGAATTGTGATTTTGTGATGTATAGTATTACATCATCTGCGTATAATGATATTTTATTATTTGAGTATTTTGTATTATAACCATGGATATTCGGATGTGTCCTAATGCTTTCAGCTAGAGGTTCTATTACAAGAGCAAATTGCAGAGGTGATAGTGAACATCCCTGTCTATTGCCCCTTGATAATTGAAATTTCGGGGACAACATGTTATCAGTTACTATTCTAGCAGTGGGCCTGTCATATAATAGTTTTACCCATGAGAGAAAATTCTCTCCCATTTGAAATGTTTTGCAATACTTTAACAAGATAGTCCCATTCCACTTGATCGAATGCTTTTTCTGCGTCCAATGAAATAATTGATAAGTCTTGTTCTTCGGTTTTATATGAATGCATTATATTAAACAGACATCTCAGATTATTGCATGAGTATCTCTTGGGTATAAACCCCATTTGATCCGCATTTATTAATTTACTAACATATTTACTTAATCTTCTAGCTAATGTTTTCGCTAATATTTTTTATCTGTATTTAACAGCGCAATGGCTCTGTATGAACCAGGGTCTTCTAAATCTTTATCTTTTTTAGGTATAAGTGTAATCGTTGATTCCGCTAATGTTTCTGGTAATGTTTGTTCTTTGAAAGCATATGTATACATTTTATGTAACCGTGGTGTAATTATCTCATAAAATCTTTTATAAAATTCATTACTAAATCCATCTGGTCCTGGTGTTTTTCCATTCTTTAGTGAGTTTATTGTTTCTTCTATTTCCTTAATTGAGATTTGTGCTCCTAATTCCTCTTGTTCGATCAGGTTAAGTTTTGGGGGATTACAGTTATCCAAGAACTCTATAACTTTAGTATTATCTGCTGACGTTTTAGATGTATATAAATTTTGATAAAATTGAGCAAATCTTTCATTAATATCATTAGGTAGTTAACAATTCACCTTTATCTGATTTAATGTTTAAAATCGTATGAGCTTTTACCCGTTTTTTCAATTGACGTGCCAAAAGTTTATGCGGTTTATCACCAAATTCAAAATTTTCCTGTTTTGTAATTTGAAATAATCTTATAACTTTTGCTGATAATATTTTATTTAATTTAAATTTCAATATTGTTATTTTATTATGTTTATCTATAGCTGGCTCTTTAGCGTTATCTAGATCCAATTGTCTAATTCGTTCTTCTAACTGCCTTTGTTCATTCTTATTCTTTTTATTTAGAAAAGCTTGATATGAAATTATAGATCCTCTGATAAATGCTTTAAAAGTTTCCCATAGTAAAGCGGGTGAAATATCTGGGGTGTTGTTGGTCTCGAAAAAAAGTTCCATCTGTTGTTTTAAATATATACCACCTTGTGGATCATTTAGAATTTGAGGATTAAACCTCCAAAACGATTTTTTATTAGGCATTCCTTCAAGTTTAAAAAAAAAAGTTAACGGGGAGTGGTCAGAAATAATGCTGTTGTGATATTTTGGGTTCATTGTATAAGGAATTAAATTTGTGTCCACTAAAAAATAGTCAATACGTGAATAAGTTTTGTGTACCATTGAATAAAACGAGTATTCCCTTCCAGCTGGGTTAGCGATCCTCCAAACATCTGTTGCATTTGTATTTTTTATGTATGTATTTAGGAGTTCACTAGTTTTAAATTTTGTGTTACCCCTCTTTTGTTATGTAGATTTATCTAGGTACGGATCTAAAACGCAATTAAAGTCTCCCCAATTATCACGTTTTGATAATTAAACTCTGAGATTATATTCAGGATTTTATTAAAAAATTGGGGATTATCAAAATTAGGCGCATAAATATTTACCATGGTGATTGGAGTAGCATGGATCTCTCCGGTAACTATGAGATATCTCCCTTCCTTATCTATTATGATATTCTTTGATTTAAATGGTATACCTTTACGAATAATAATTGCCGTACCTCTAGATTTAGAGATATATGAAGATTGATATGTTTGGCCTATCCAATTTGCCTTCAATCTAGTCTGAGCTTGCAATTTCAGATGTGTTTCTTGTAAGAAAATTATGTCCAAATTGAGCGACTTCAATTGTGCGAAAATCTTACCCCTTTTAATAGGTTCGTCAGCACCCCTTATGTTCCAACTGCAAAATGTGATTCCTCCAAGTTTCATTTGTTTATCGTCTTACATTTTAAATTATTTTAATACCTTTGAGTCATATGGTGCAACCAATACCTCAGGTCTCTGTGTGTTGGGGAGCATGTGCGCTATTAAATTCTGTTGGTACATCCCTTTTAAAATTGTCCTTAAGCAAAAAAACAAAAATGTGTGAAATATTGTGACACAAAAAAAAATGTAAAAAGTGATATTACAGTGTCTAAAAATAACAACACTGTAACAAATTATCCACCTAATGGTGGTAATTATGAATTTGTTGACTTCCGTTGTTGTTAATATACATTTAGCTCTGCTCCCTTGAATAATCTTGCAAAAGGGAGGTGGGGCCAATTCGAAGCCAAATTATATATATCACAATTACAATATATATATATATATATTGTAATTGTGATATATATAATTTGGCTTCGAATTGGCCCCACCTCCCTTTTGCATATATATATATATATATATATATATATATATATATATATATATATATATATATATATATAATTAAGTCTTATCTAATTAAGTCTTCAAATTATCTACCATTTTCACAGTTAAAACAGTTTTTACATTTACTTCCCATTCAGTAATAATCAACTGCTGGTTTGAAGGGGTTAACCAGAGTCAGACTCCTGGCTGTTTGCCAAGGGCCTGAATCTCCTCACCTCCTCCCAAGCATAACTGGAACTGAAGCCTAGTATATTATCTAAATTAGTTTTTTTTAGTCTATTATTAATCTATTTCCTTATATTTAGCCCCCCATTCCCCTCCCCTGGGGGGTCAATCATTATAATACATTATTACATTCTACCCTTTTAACAGTTCGCATTAGATTCAATTACTATTACTTTGTTAATTCAGTAGTTTCTGTGTTAGTATAGGGTTAAAATTTAGAAAGACTTTAATCCAAAAAGTTTATTTTCAAGTCCGTTGTATTACGTTCTCCATTCAGCTGCACCCTTTTTATTCCATCTTTCATTCGAGGTGGAACAAAGAATGTCCTTGAATTCACATTCCATAGAAGATAAAATGTCTAGACACCAGCACGTGGAGGAGCTCCGCCATCTTAGTCTTTTAAAAAGTCATCTTTCTCAGCTTCCCCTCTGCCGATATCTGTGGAATAAAAAGCCTTGTCCTGGCAGATGTGATGATTTACTTTGCCAGCTATCTCTTTTAAGATGTCTTGAGCATGTTTGTATGCTGCCTCTGGGTCGGTAAACGCATGTTCGGTACCATTATAGGTAATCCTCATTTTAGCCGGATACATCACACCATATCTGACCTTTTGATTTCCTTTCAGGATCTGTCGTGTCTGAAAACAATTCTCATTTTTTTGCGATTTCATAAGGATAATCTCTGAATAGTTTAATGGTATCATTCCCAAACATCGTATTCTTTCCGTATTGGATTTTTTTCATAACATCTTCCAAAGCTGAATTGTCATGAAATTTCACAATGATCTGTCGTGGGGAGGCTCCTGACTTTGATTGTGCTCTTGATTTTGCTCTTTGCACCCGATGTGCCACTTCTATTTTCGGTTCGACGGACAGGCCAAGTATTTGTTTAAGTAAGTTGGCAGCGGACTCACGAGGCTCACTCCCCTCCTTTCCCTCTGTCACTCCAACTATTCTTAAATTCTGCCGTCTTGAACGTGCTTCCAAATCAAGGCATTTATCAGACATTTTAGCCAACTGCCCCACGACACACTCCTGATCTTTCTTCATTCTCTGCATGTCTTCAGACATTTGCAACATAGATGTTTCCATATCTTTCACAGCAGTCTGATGTGATGTAACAGTTTGAAGAACAGAATCAAACTTCTTCGTGCAATCTTCTTCCACCCGATTAATTTTCGCAGTTAATTCACCTTGCACATCATCAATTTGTTTATTTAAATTACCAATTGAGTCAATAACTTTCTGATTCCCAGTGTTCATGCTCTCCATCATGCTCTCCATCATACTTTTATTCTCACTTCTTAAGTCTCTTACCGAGTTCTTTATATCCTCCAGCTCTTTATCCTTTGTAGCCATTTCAGTCTTTGCCCTTGTAGCCATTTCAGAGGCTAATTCAGAAGTTAATTCTTCAGATGTTGGCTGATTTTTCCAAAGATGTTTTCTAACAGATCTTTGAGGGCTTTGGCCTGGAATCACTTTTTTCATTTAAAAGTGCCTTAAACCACCGTTATTTTCGCGTCGATTTTTGATGACGTCATCAGCGCAACGTCAAACAACTCCGGTAAGTATTTTAAATTGGTCCCGTCTTCCAAACCGTTTTTTTACGCGAAATATCGCAAATTTCGGGAGCAGAGCTAAATGCTGCGCCTGTTCAGTGTATCATGACGCCACCGGAAGTCCTATTTAAAGTAATTTAAAAGACATTTGGACAGGTACATGGATGCAACAGGATTAGAGTAATATATCAAATCAGGGAAGACAGTGAAGAGGGTTTTATTGTCATGTGGACTGAAATGGAACAATGGCATTCTAGCTTACAGCAGCATATGTGAATACAGTACTCAGTAGACACAATAATAAACAACAAATAATAATGTAAGGTAGACAAAAATGCTGGAGAAGCTCAGCGGGTGCAGCAGCATCTATGGAGCAAAGGAAATAGGCAACGATTCGGGCCAAAACCCTTCTTCAGTCTGATGTAGGGTGGGGCGGGGAGAAGAAAGGAGAAAGGAAGAGGAGGAGCCCGAGGACTGAGGGAGAGCTGAGAAGGGGAGGAGACAGCAAGGGCTACCGTAAATTGGAGAAGTCAATGTTTATGCCGCTAGGGTGCAAACTGCCCAAGCGGAATATGAGGTGATGCTCACTCTGGCCACGGAGGAGGCCCAGGACAGAAAGGTCGTATTCAGAATGGGAGGGGGTTTGATGTGCTGAGCCACAGGGAGATCAGGTTGGTTAATGCGGACCGAGCGGAGGTGTTCGGCAAAACGATCGCCAAGCCTATGCTTGGTCTCACTGATGTAGATCAGCTGACATCTCAAGCAGCGGATGTAATAGATGAGGTTGGAGGAGATGCAGGTGAACCTCTGTCGCACCTGGAACGACTGCTTGGGGCCTTGAATGGAGTCGAGGGGGGAGGTAAAGCGACAAGTGTAGCATCTCTTGCGGTTGCAAGGGAAAGTGCCCGGGGAGGGGGTGGTGCGGGAGGGAAGGGAAGAATTCACCAGGGAGTTACGGAGGGAGCAGTCTTTGCGGAAAGCAGACAGGGGGGAGATGGGAAGATGTGGCGAGTGGTGGGGTCACGTTGGAGGTGGGGAAAATGACGGAGGACTATTTGTTGTATGTGACGGCTAGTGGGGTGAAAGGTGAGGACTAGGGGGCGCTGCCCTTGTTACGAGTGGGGGATGGGGAGAGAGAGCAGTGTTACGGGTTATTGAAGAGACCCTGATGAGAGCCTCATCTATGGTAGGGGAGGGGAACCCCCGTTCCCTGAAGAATGAGGACATTTCCGATGTCCTGGTGTGGAACACCTCATCCGGGGAGCAGATGCGGCGTAGACGGAGGAATTGGGAGTAGGGGATCAAGTCCTAAGAGGAAGCAGGGTGGGAAGAAGAGTAGTCTAGATAGTCATGGGAGTCAGTGGGTTTTTTCTACCTTCGATTTTCCAGCATCTGCAGTTCCTTCTTAAAAACAATATATAACACAGGCAGGTGGGACTAGCATAGATGGGGCATCTTGGTCGGTATGAGCAAATTGGAGGAAGGTTTCCGTGGTGACTAATTGGAAAGCTTGTTAAAAACGCTTTCTCACTCCACCTCATTTACCATGACAATAACAAACCAATTGCAATTCTAAATAAATGCAACACACTCTATCTACTTACAGAAAATGCTAACTGTCTTCTTCTTCTTGCATGTGGCGTGCACAACCTAAAGTTGTAGGACAACTTGTTCTATTTGATCTTATTTGATTGTGCACGCCAGGTTGATTGCATTTGTCGAAACAGGGCGGACCAGGTGAAGATTGCAATCTTCCACCCATGCTAACTGTAATGCTAATAAATGAAGCCCCACTGAGTAAAGATGCTCTTCCCCTTCCAACTTTAGACAACCTTCTTCTTCTCTGGTAGTATTCTTACGACCACTTGCACAATAATATTTTTAACACACCTTACATGATGTATGTGTCACTTAAGGCCACAGTATATTATCCATTCTTACCTGACTGAAGAAAGTAAAGATGAGTCTCATCTTTGAACTGCTGAAGCCCTCCAGGTGAATTCCTATAGGTAGTACAAAATTACAGCATATAAATATTGCCATGGTGAAGGAACAGCAATATATTTCTAATAAGAATTTTGTCTGATTTGAAGTGGGACATGCAGATGATGCATTTGTTTTCCATGGATATGGAAGTCATATGTTTGCAAGATTCTGTTGACTACTAACTGCACGTATGAAACTTATTGGATCTTGGCAACAAACTGCAGGGATTTTCTCAATGATACACATGATCTCAGTTACGTGTAGGGAGTAAATATTCAGAGTGGAAAAAAATGATATTTATCAAGCATGTTGGTTTGTCCTGGATGGTGTTGAAGCTCTTGGATGTTATGGAACCATGAATAGTATTGTCAGATTTTTGATTTGTGGTTAATGGGGTTGGAAAAGCTTTGGGATGTCAGGAAATGAATCACTTATCATAATATACTCAGCCTCTGACCTAGTTTGTAGCATTATTTATGTGGCTGTACCAATTGAGTTATTAGAAAGTGGTGGCCCGATCCACCACAAACTCCCCCCCCCCCACAGCCTCCCCCCCTCTCCCGTTAAGTTGAGTGCACATTTTAACAATGCAATACAATACAATAATACTTTATTAGCCAAGTGTATTTTGCAACATACAAGGAATTTTCATTTGCCAAGTCAGTCATACAATTAAAAAGCAACAGAACACACAAACACATTTTAACCTAAACATCCACCACAGTGACTCCTCCACATTCCTCACTATGAAGGAAGGCGAAAAAAAAGTTCAATCTCTTCCGTTCTTTGTTAACTGTATGCTCCAGTAACACCTCCACAATGATGGTGCGTGATTGTTGTTCCGGTTAAGAGGAACAGCACATTCCTATAGACTCCACTGCAAAACCGCCGATGGAAGCATCCTCATGTGGCACTGCCTCAAGAAGTTGGCATCTATCACCAAGGATCTCCACCATTCCCGCCATGCCCACCTCTCACTGCTTCCATCGAGCAGGAGCTACAAAAGCTTGAAGTCACATCATCAGGTTCAGAAACAGTTACTTTCCTCCAAACCTTCAGGTTCTACACAACCTAATCCTACCTTGGCATCGAACCCGATAGTCCACAACATGCAATTGTGTATTTTTGCACTAATTTGCTAATATTTTGTTCATGGATTTTTCTTGCCCCTATTTCACTGTAATTGCTGTACAATATGTTGTCTGAGTCTGTGTCTGTGATGTTGCTGCAAGCAAGTTCATCATTGTACCCTTACCTCACTGTATTTGTGCATAGGACAATAAGCTCGGCTTGACTTGAACACTGCAGTAAGGAGTCATTGAATCCAATGTAAATCTTGGTGTTTCTGGTGTATAGTTCTTTCATTTTGCACTCTCCTGAAATCAATTACAATGCATCTTTTAGATAATGGAGTTGAATTTAAGTTACAAAATGCTGGAATAACTCAGCGGGACAGGCAGCATCTCTGGAGAGAAGGAATGGGGGACGTTTCAGGTCGAGACCCTTCTTCAGACTCGACCCAAAACGTCACCATTCTTTCTCTGCAGAGATGCTGCCTGTTCAGCAGAGTTACTCCAGCATTTTGTGTCTACCTTCGGTGTAAACAAGCATTTGCAGTTCTTTCCTACACACATGAATTTGAGTTGCAATATGTTTAATACGAATGCTGTCGTATTCATTTGGGCGAATGGGCCAGAAAACCTGGAAATAGTGGGTTAACAGCAATGACAGTTGCAGTATTTGTAGTTTAAGAAGGAACTGCAGATGCTGGAAAATCAAAGGTACACAAAAATGCTGGAGAAACTCGGCGGGTGCAGCAGCATCTATGGAGCGAGGGAAATAGGCAACGTTTAGGGCCGAAACCCTTCTTCAGACTGATGGGGGTGGGGAGAAGAAAGGAAAAAGGCGGAGGAGGAGCCCGAGGGCCGAGGGATGGGAGGATACAGCCCGAGGGCTGAGGAAGGGGAGGAGACAGCAAGGGCTAGCAAAATTGGGAGAATTCAATGTTCATGCCCCCAGGATGCAGACTACCCAAGCGGAATATGAGGTGCATTTCCTCCAATTTCCGGTGTTGCTCGCTCTGGCCATGGAGGAGACCCAGGACAAAGAGGTTGGATACGGAATGGGAGGGGGAGTTGAAGTGCTGAGCCACCGGGAGGTCAGGTTGGTTATTGCGGACTAAGCTGAGGTGTTCGGCGAAACGATCGCCAAGCCTCCGATTGGTCTCACCGATGTAGATCAGCTGACATCTAGAGCAGCGGATGCTATAGATGAGGTTGGAGGAGATGCAGGTGAACCTCTGTCACACCTGGAACGACTGCTTGGGTCCTTGAATGGAGTCGAGGGGGGAGGTGAAGGGACAAGTGCTGCATCTCATGCGGTTGCAAGGGAAAGTGCCCGGAGAAGGGGGTGGTACGGGAGGGAAGGGAAGAATTGACAAGGGAGTTATGGAGGGAGTGGTCTTTGCGGAAGGCAGACATGTGGGGAGATGGGAAGATGTGGGGTCACGTTGGAGGTGGCAAAACTGACAGAGGATTACTTGTTGTATGTGATGGCTGGTGGGGTGAAAGGTGAGGACTAGGGGGACTCTGTCCTTGTTGCGAGTGGGGGGATGGGGAGCGAGAGCAGTGTTGCGGGTATGGAAGAGACAATGGTGCGAGCCTCATCTATGGTGGAGAGGGGAACCCCCATTCCCTGAAGAATGAGAACATTTTGGATGCACACCAGGGCCAAAGAAATGGTCTACTGCAGGGCAGTGTCCTTGCCCCAATGTTGTTCAATATATACACAAATGACCAACCCATCACCCCGAAAAGTAGGTCATTTCTGTTTGCTGATGACCATCGCAACGCAATCCTCAGACTTCAGCCAGATTGAGACTGTACTAGAAGATGCTCTGCAGAATATGAGAACATACCACCAACAGAACTCCTTGCGCCCAAACCCAACAAAAACGCAAAGCGCAGCTTTCCACCTCCGGAACCGGGGTGCGAAACGTCAACTGCAGGTGCGATGGAATGATGTCCTATTGGAACTCTGCAAAGCCCCAAAGTACCTAGGTGTGGTCCTCGATCGCACGTTATCATATCAATCGCACGTTATCATATCGCCAACATGAACAATGTCATTGATAAATTGGCAAACAGCTCATTTGGAAGTGACCCAACAACAATCCGCACTGCAGCCCTGGCGCTCTGTTTCTCAGTGGCAGAATATGCAAGCCCCGTCTGGAGCCGCTCTATACATGCATGCAAGGTGGAGTCTGCATTGAACACTGCCTGCAGGAAAACCACAGGATGCCTGAAGCCGACAAAGGTTGAACACCTGTATGAGCTGGCAGGCATCGACGAACCATCTCGAAGACGTGATCGGGCAGCTGCAGTAGAACGCTTCAATGCGGACCCCGCCACCCCTTGCACAATCACCAACATGCCAAGAAACGCCTGAAGAGTCGGAACAGCTTCGTGGAACTAGAGCCAACCGTGCCAGGCACCAAAACCAAACAACAGATGCCACCAGGACACCACCTGCCTTATCTATATAATTAAAAGTCTCATCTCGACCACTTCCTGTCTGCGCTGTATATTGATTTTAGAAAAAAGGGCACTATATATTGCTATGATTTTTAGCCATCTTACTCACAGTCCTCCTCAGCTGAGCAGGCCCCGAGGATTTTTCTCATCAATGAAAAAAACAAATTATGAGTGTTTAAAAAACCTTGAGATCTTCTCACCTGTCAATCACCGCGATGAAGGTCACGCCCCTACTGGGGGGGGGGGGGCAGGAATATAAAATCCCGGATGCCTGGACATGACTCAGTCACTCTGCAAGATCACGAGGGAGAGGCCACGACTCACATTTTAAGCTGTGAATCAACTGAACTGTAAGTCTGCAATGTACTTTCAATAAATGATTTGTTAGCCCTTAATGACAATGCCATGAGTTGTTTGGCCTGCTGCCCTGCCTGTGCTTGTAACGACAATGCTTTATTAGGTCCGACTATGTTTGGAAGGAATAAATGCTTGATTAGATCCGACTGTGTTTGGTTCAAAAGTCCCGCTCATTTTGTGACTTCCGCTTAGTGCAGAGGTCGCACTGATTGCATAATTTCCGGTGAGTGTAGAGATCACGCTGATTGTGGAAGTGCCGCTGACTGCAGAAACCCCAAAGTGGAGAGGCCGTGTGAGTATTCAAGAAAGTTTACTGCGTGCGTGTATGATGTGTGAGTCAGTGAGTGTGAGTGTGAGTGAGTGTGTGCATGTGTGGCTGTGTGAGTATCTGTGTGAGTGTGAGTGTCTGTGTGTGAGTGTGTGTTTTGTGAGTGTCTGTGTGTGTGTTTGTGAGTGTATGTGTGTAAGTGTGAGTGTGAGTGTGTGTTTGTGAGTGTGTTTGTGAGTGTGTGTTTGTGAGTGTGTGTTTGTGAGTGTGTGTGTGTGTGTGTGTGTGTGTGGTCACAGTGACTGAGCTGCCAGCCCCAAAATCCATTCGGCCCACGATGTCCATACTAGCCCTCTGGAAACCAGTCCCTTTGGCCCACAACACCATGCTGGTGCTCCAGAAAGCCCCCCCCCCCCCCACTGGCCAGCAATATTTGAATTGGTGGAGAGGTGGAATATTGCATTGGGGGACCAGCCCTCCCGTGTGAAGCTGGGACCCAACGGGTCCCACTTAGTCTAGTCCTACCTGGAAAGCTCTAAACCGCCTCCGCACTGGAGTGGGACATTGCGGACTCAACATGAAGAAGTGGGGCCTCTCGAACTCTGACAAGTGCAACTGTGGAGAGGTACAGGCAATGTCCCACTTACTGACTTGCGGGTGGAGAGGCATGCAGTGCGGAGATCTCCCCCGAGGCACAGATGTGGCACTGACTGTGGCAGCGATGGCAGAACGTCGTCTGGCACACGAGCGAGCGAGTGAGTGAGCATGGACAGGCCACATTATCACTTGCCATGACCCATTGGCTCCCAGTCAATTGAGCAATTAAAATTTGCTTTTCTGAGTGCCAATCCACTTGTGAGCAAGAGTGTAATCAGAGACTAATGGCCAAAAACATTGAAGCCTCTTCCTCAATCAAAGAGTGATGAAAATCCACGGTTGGAGTTCACGGCCGCCAGCTCCATGATGTTAGGCCGCAGAGCAGACGGAGTTACGATGAGGAAAAAGTCACGTCTCGGTCAAGGAAAGAGTTTAAAAAGTTTCCCTCACCCCCCCCCCCCCACCTCCCCTCCACCCCCCTCCAACCCCCCCCTCCCTCCACCCCCCCCCTCTCTCCACCCCCCCCCTCCCTCCAACCCCCCCTCCCTCCACCCCGCCCTCCACTTCCCGCCCCTCCACCCCCCCACATAACACAAAACTAAAGAGATAACAAAACAACATTTAACTACAGACCCACAGCTACCTGACCCACTGAGTTACTCCAGCACTTTGTGTTATTTTTTGTAAACCTGCATCTGCAGTTCCTTGAGTTGTCATGATTTTAGCAACATCATTTGTTTTTTGCTGCTTCTACAAACATTTCAATTGCTTAACTTGACTGACTATTAATGTTTTTCAGTTTACAAGTTAAGTTTTAATCATTTGGGCATTACTGGCAGAAAACTGTATCAGTACCGATACTGTTTTTCTCATCAAAAATGTATTAATTTTAAATTCTTTGGGTATATTATATGTAATCTCAATGGGAAGCTAATTATCATCAACATGAATTCTCGGAAAAACAATAAGATTTACACCTGTTTTGGAAAATGTACTTAACTAGAAAGAATAACATCACATGTTTGTCTTTGTTTATTACAGAAGTTGCTATTGCAAATCATCATCGTAGAAACATTAGTGACTCAGTGGTGCTGGTTTCCAACGGGAACAGTGACAGACGCACCACACATCTTTGTCCCCCAGTTCCTGCGGACTGCCGCCGCTGGAAGTATAGGATTTTGGTGTGTGTGTGCTTTATCATCGTTCCTTACAATGCTATGTACGACAGCGATCACAACTTGTACAGAAGTGTGGATGGCCGTTGGCTTGCTGGGAGCTCATCCGCCCCTTGACAGATCTTGTTTTTGGTCCTGCTGGGGGTCCACAGCTCCCTCCAACCATGGAGCAGGTAGCTCGGGATTACATGGTACCCGTGGCGGGGGGAACTGCCCCCCGACCTGACCTGATGCAAAGGAAGCTTTATTTTTTAAATCAGAAGATTATTTGCTTTTTATGCAACATCACTGAAAAATCACAACTTATCAAGCGATAACTTAATGTGTTAGATATCAATGTTTAAAACTACACTAGGCAGTGCATAATCAGAGGAACAGAATGGAGCAAATGTTTTGAAAATATATTTATTCTTGGGATTTGGGTTATTGTTCTTGAAGAGCCACTCAAGAGATCAGAGCAGAAAAGCCTTTATTCAAACAGTCTCCGTCAAGGATTACCTGTGCTGGTGATGAACTGGAAAAATCTCCCATAAACCAAAATTAAATATGTTTAACACTTTTTAGACTCAATGTTTACAAGAATGATCCAGGAATGAGTAGGTTAACCTACGATGAGCATTTGTCGGCCCTGGGCCTGTACTCGCTGGAGTTTAGAAGAATGAGTGGGGACCTCATTGTAACATACAGAATAGAGAAAGGCTTGGATAGAGTGCATGTGGAGAGGATGTTTCCACTAGTGGGAAAGTCCAGGACTAGTCTCAGAATTAAATAGCATTCTTTTTAGGAAAGAGATGAGGAGACATGTCTTTCATCAGAGGGTGGAGAATCTGCAGAATTCTTAGCCACAGAAGGCTTGAGAATCTGCAGAATTCTTAGCCACAGAAGGCTGTGGAGGTAAAGGAGGATATTTTTAAGGCAGAGTTATGCCCCTGTCCCACTTAGGAAACCTGAACGGAAAATTCTGGTGACCTTGCCCGCGACCCAAGGTTTCCATGAGGTCGCCGGAGGTTTTGGTCACTCTCCCTAATGGTCAAAAGTGGTTTCCACAGGATCGAGGCTTCATCTAGGTTGCTTCGATTATTTCAATAAAATCAAAACCGGCCTCGACTAAAAATAGGTTGCCATTTGGTCGAAGCCAGTGGAGTGGGGTCGCTATTTACTTACAGGCAGACCATCTTCTTCGCTGACCGGCCATTTTGATTGGCTCATTGGAGTTTCACGACCTAGAAGACCCAAGTAAAATGCCCGCTAAATTTATTAAACTTCTTAAAACTGTCTCCACTCCTTCTCCCCCCTTCTCTTCCCTTCTCTCCCTTCTCTCTCCCCTTCTCTCCCCTTCTCTCCCCTTCTCTCCCCTTCTCTCCCCTTCTCTCCCTTCTCTCCCCTTCTCTCCCCTTCTCTCCCCTTCTCTCCCCTTATCTCCCCTTATCTCCCCTTCTCTCCCCTTCTCTCCCCTTCTCTCCCCTTCTCTTCCCTCCTCCCCCCTTCTCTCCCCCCCCCCCCCCCGCGCTCTCTAAGGAACTTACCGTGCTCTGTGGCAGCCGTTTACCTTCCTCTTCATCACGCACACAGTGCTCCTCCGCTCTCCATGGCCCCCACCTTCGCGATGTGTTTGTGTGTGTGTGCGTGTGTGTGTGTGCGGTCGGTAGCAAAGATCCTATAGGATCTTTGGTCGGTAGATGCAGCTCACGCTTCGGTCGATCCAGGTCGAGGCTTCCAGGCGAGTGACCAAAACCTCCAGAAACCTCAAGGAAACCTTGGGTCGCGGGCAAGGTCACCAGAGGTTTCCGTTCAGGTTTCCTAAGTGGGACAGGGGCATAAGAAAGATTCTTGATTTGTACAGGTGCCAGAGGTTATGGGGAGAAGGCAGGAGAATGGGGTTTGGAGGGAGGGATAGATCAGCCATGATTGAATGGCGGAGTAGACTTAATGGGTCGAATAGCTTAATTCTACTCCTATCACTTATGACCTTATGATAATACATGAAAGATAATTGGCAGCCCATTAGGTATGGCATGACTATTTTATGTCTCTTTTATATGAGGAGTGAATGGATTCCCATAAAAACGATCTTTTCTCTTACTTTTAATGTGCTCTGTTATTTTTTTAGAGAAACAGCGCAGAAACATGCCTTTTGGTCTACCGAGTCCGCACCGACCAACGATCCCCACACAGTAACACTCTCCTACACACATTAGGGACAATTTACACATACACCAAACCAGTTAACCGGCCTCGACTAAAAATAGGTTGCCGTTTGGTCGAAGCCAGTGGAGTGGGGTCACTATTTACTTACAGGCAGTCGAAGACCATCTCTTTCGCTGACCGCCATTTGATTGGCTCACTGGAGTTTCATGACCTAGAAGACCCGCCGGTAGATAAAATGCCCGTTGGCGCGAGAGGAGGAGTTTCCGGGTGGTGAGTTAAAAACGGAGCGCGGGGCTTGCTTTCACAGAGGCCCGGGAGCCGTTGGCGCAAGAGGAGGAGTTTCCGGGCGGTGAGTTATAAAATCGAGCGCGGGGCTTGCTTTCACAGAGGCCCGTGAGCCTTTGGAGTGAGAGAAGGAGTTTCCGGGCAGTGAGTTTTAAAACGGAGCAGGGGGGCTTGCTTTCACAGAGGCCCGGGAGCCGTTGGCACGAGAGGAGGAACCAATCCGTAATGTTCCATCACACTTCCAAGGAAGTGTCTGGTGGAAGCCCGCTGATTGGTGGAAGCGGACTAGAGGGAGCAGCTGATTGGGAGCAACCCCAGGTTTTGCATTTCTGCTTTCTGGTTAAGGGTACAGTGAGTTAAGGGTACAGTGAGTTAAGGGGACAGTGAGTTAAGGGGACAGTGAGTTAAGGGTACAGTGAGTTAAGGGTACAGTGAGTTAAGGGTACAGTGAGTTAAGGGTACAGTGAGTTAAGGGTACAGTGAGTTAAGGGTACAGTGAGTAAGGGTACAGTGAGTTAAGGGTATAGTGAGTTAAGGGTACAGTGAGTTAAGGGGACAGTGCTTTTTAGTAAAGGTACAGTTTAAAGGATTAGGATTTTTATAGTGTGAGAGAGTTGATTTAATTTGGGGGTAAGCCATGTCAGTTGAGATCGGCCCCATGGTTTGCTCATCCTGCAACATGTGGGAGATCAGGGATTTGGTTGGTGTCCCTGTTGACTACGTTTGCAGGGAAAGTGTGTCCAGCTGCAGCTCCTGGCAGACCGCATTGAACGATTGGAGCTGCGGTTGGATTCATACTGGAGCATCCACGATGCTGAAAATGTCATGAATAGCATGTACAGTGAGTTGGTCACACCGCAGGTAAAAGTTAAGCGGACAGAAGGGGAATGGGTGGCCATTAGCCAGCGTAGCAGTAGGCAGGTAGTGCAGGAGTCCCCTGCGGTCATCTCCCTCCTAAACAGATATACCATTTTGGATACTGTTGGGGGAGATGGCTCATTAGGGGAAGGCAGCAGCAGCCAAGTTCATGGCACCATGGGTGGCTCTGCGGCACAGGAGGGGAGGAAAAAGAGTGGAAGGGCTATAGCAATAGGGGATTCAATTGTAAGAGGAATAGATAGTCGTTTCTGCAGCCGCAAACGAGACTCCAGGATGGTATGTTGCCTTCCTGGTGCAAGGGTCAAGGATGTCAATGAACGGCTGCAGAACATTCTGGAGGGGGAGGGTGAACAGCCAGTTGTCGTGGTGCACATTGGCACAAAAAATATAGGTAAAAATGGGATGAGGTCCTACAAGGTGAATTTAGGGAGCTAGGAGGTAAACTTAAAAGTAGGACCTCAAAGGTAATAATCTCTGGATTACTACCAGTGCCACGGGCTAGTCAGAGTAGAAATAGGAGGATTTTGCAGATGAATACGTGGCTTGAAAATAGTGCAAGGGGGAGGGATTCAAATTTCTAGGGCATTGGAACCAGTTCTGGGGGAGGTGGGACCAGTACAAACAGGACGGTCTGCACCTGGGCTGGAATGGAACCAATGTTCTTGGGGGAGTATTTGCTAATGTTGTCGGGAGGATTTAAACTAATGTGGCAGGGGGATGGGTGCAAGAGCAGAGAGACAGAGGGTAAAATGAGGGTAGAAGCAATAGGTAGCAAGGTGAAAAGTAAAAGTGGCTGGCAGACAAATCCAGGGCAAAAATCAAAAAGGGCCATTTTTCAACATAATTGTATAAGGGGTAAGAGTGTTGTAAAAACAAGCCTGAAGGCTTTGTGTCTCCATGCAAGGAGCATTCGTAATAAGGTGGATGAGTTGAACGTGCAGATAGTTATTAATGACTATGATATAGTTGGGATCACAGAGACATGGCTCCAGGGTGACCAAGGCTGGGAGCTGAACATCCAGGGATATTTAATATTCTGGAGGGATAGACAGAAAGGAAAAGGCGGTGGGGTAGCGTTGCTGGTTAGAGAGGAGATTAACGCAATAGAAAGGAAGGACATTAGCTTGGAGGATGTGGAATCGATATGGGTAGAGCTGCGAAACACTAAGGGCAGAAAACGCTAGTGGAGTTGTGTACAGGCCACCTAACAGTAGTAGTGGAGTTGGGGATGGCATCAAACAGGAAAATTAGAAATGCGTGCAACAAAGGTAAAACAGTTATAATGGGTGACTTCAATCTACATATAGATTGGGTGAATCAAATTGGCAGGCGTGCTGAGGAAGAAGATTTCTTGGAATGTATGCGGGATAGTTTTCTAAACCAACATGTAGAGGAACCAACGAGAGAGCAGGCTATTCTAGACTGGGCATTGAGTAATGAGGAAGGGTTAGTTAGCAGTCTTGTTGTGCGTGGCCCTTGGGCAAGAGTGACAATAATATGGTTGAGTTCTTCATTAGGATGGAGAGTGACATTGTTATTTCAGAAACAAGGGTCCTGAACTTAAAGAAAGGTAACTTTGAGGGTATGAAATGTGAATTGACCAAGATAGACTGGCAATTGATTCTTAAAGGGCTGACATATGCAATGGAAGGCATTTAAAGACTGCATGGATGAACTACAACAATTGTTCATCCCAGTTTGGCAAAAGAATAAATCAGGGAAGGTAGTGCATCCGTGGATAACAAGGCAAATCAGGGATAGTATCAAAACAAAAGATGAAGTATACAAATTAGCCAGAAAAAGCAGCCTACCAGGGACTGGGAGAAATTTAGAGTCCAGCAGAGGAGGAGAAAGGGCTTAATTAGGAAAGGGAAAATAGATTATGAAAGAAAACTGGCAGGGAACATAAAAACTGACTGCAAATGTTTTTATAGATATGTGAAGATAAAAAGATTAATTAAAACAAATGTAGGTCCCTTGCAGTCAGAAACAGGCAAATTGATCATGGGGATCAAGGACATGGCAGATCAATTGAATAACTACTTTGGTTCTGTCTTCACTAAGGAAGACATAAATGATCTGCCGGAAATAGCAGGGGACCGGGGGTCAAATGAGATGGAGGAACTGAGTGAAATCCAGGATAGCCGGAAGTGGTGTTTGTAAATGGAATGGATTAAAGGCCGATAAATCCCCAGGGCCAGATAAGTTGCATCACAGAGTACTTAAGGAAGTAGCCCCAGAAATAGTGGATGCATTAATGATAATTTTTCAAAACTCTTTAGATTCTGGAGTATTTCCTGAGGATTGGAGGGTAGCTAATGTAACCCCACTTTTTAAAAAGGGAGGGAGAGAGAAAACGGGGAATTACAGACCAGTTAGTCTAACATCGGTAGTGGGGAAAATGCTAGTCAGTTATTAAAGATGGGATAGCAGCACATTTGGAAAGTGGTGAATTCATTGGACAAATTCAGCATGGATTTATGAAGGTTAAATCATGTCTGATGAATCTTATAGAATTTTTCGAGGATGTAACTAGTAGTGGATAAGGAGAACCAGTGGATGTGTTATATCTGGACTTTCAGAAGGCTTTCGACAAGGTCCCACATAAGAGATTAGTATGCAAACTTAAAGCACACGGTATTGGTGGTTCAGTATTGATGTGGATAGAGAACTGGCTGGCAGACAGGAAGCAAAGTGTAGGAGTAAACGGGTCCTTTTCAGAATGGCAGCCAGTGACTAGTGGGGTACCGCAAGGCTCAGTGCTGGGACCCCAGCTATTTACAATATATATTAATGAACTGGATGAGGGAATTGAATGCAATATCTCCAGTTTGTGAATGACACGAAGCTGGGGGGCAGTGTTAGCTGTGAGGAGGATGCTAGGAGGCTGCAAGTTGACTTGGATAGGTTGGGCGAGTGGGCAAATGCATGGCAGATGCAGTATAATGTGGATAAATGTGAGGTTATCCACTTTGGTGGCAAAACCAGGAAAGTAGACTATTATCTGAATGGTGGCCAATTAGGAAAAGGGGAGATGCAACGAGACCTGGGAGTCATGGTACACCAGTCATTGAAAGTAGGCATGCAGGTGCAGCAGGCAGTGAAGAAAGCGAATGGTATGTTAGCATTCATAGCAAAAGGATTTGAGTATAAGAGCAGGGAGGTTCTACTGCAGTTGTACAGGGTATTGGTGAGACCACACCTGGAGTATTGCATACAGTTTTGGTCTCCTAATCTGAGGAAAGACATTCTTGCCATAGAGGGTGTACAGAGAAGGTTCACCAGACTGATTCCTGGGATGGCAGGACTTTCATATGAAGAAAGACTGGATAGACTCGGCTTGTACTCGCTAGAATTTAGAAGATTGAGGGGGGATCTAATAGAAACTTACAAAATTCTTAAGGGGTTGGACAGGCTAGATGCAGGAAGATTATTCCCGATGTTGGGGAAGTCCAGAACAAGAGGTCACAGTTTAAGGATAAGGGGAAGTCTTTTAGGACCGAGATGAGAAAATCATTTTTTACACAGAGAGTGGTGAATCTCTGGAATTTTCTGCCACAGAAGGTAGTTAAGGCCAGGTCATTGGCTATATTTAAGAGGGATTTAGATGTGGCCCTTGTGGCTAAAGGGATCAGGGGTATGGAGAGAAGGCAGGTACAGGATACCGAGTTGGATGATCAGCCATGATCATATTGAATGGCAGTGCAGGCTCGAAGGGCCGAATGGTCTACTCCTGTACCTATTTTCTATGTTTCTATAACTACGTCTTTGGAGTGTGGGAGGAAACCGAAAATCTTGGAGAAAACTCACGTGGTCACGGGGAGAACGAACAAACTCCGTAAAGACAGCACCCATAGTCGGGATCGAACCCGGATCTCCGGCACTGCAAACGCTGTAATGCGCAACTCTACGCTGCACCACCGTGGCCAACCATGTTTAGTTTAGTCAAAATGTTATGTTTGGTCAAACATCCCAAAATGCCTCATGGTCATGGCACATTTGTGATCGCCCAATGTTAAACAAACTACAACAATGTCAGCACAAACGACTGCTGATGCTGGAGTCTGGAGCAAAAACAACTGCACCTCATATTCTGCCTTGATAGTCAGTAACCCAACAGCATGAATACTGAATTCTCGAATTTCAGGTAACCCGAAACCCCCTTAGTCCCTCTATTCACCCGCATCCTCCCTCAGATAACCTTCTTTCCTACAGCACTCACCCACTCACCTAACTTTCTCCCCACCCATTCTGCCTTTCACACACATACACATTCCTCCCTTCTGATCCTCTCGCCCCATTGTGCCTGTCTGACAACTCCACCTCCCTTATTAGGTCCCATACTCCATCTTTCTTTCCCAATAGATTCCATCATCTGCACCCGCTGGTCACCTCCACCTTTAGTTTAGTTACGTTTTGAGATACAGCGCGGAAACAGGCCCCGTGGTCCCCCGAGTCAGCACCAAACGGCGATCTCCGTGCACTAACACTATCCTACACCCACTAGGGACAACTTACAATGCCAATCAACCTACATACGGCCACGTCTTTGGAGTGTGGGAGGAAACAGAAGATCTCGGGGAAAAATCACGCAGGTCACCGGGCGAACGTACAAACTCCATACAGACAGCACCCGTAGTCAGGATCGAACCTGCCCTTCAAGCCTCCACCACCATTCATTGTGATCATGGCAGATCATCCACAATCAGTAACCCGTGCCTGCCTTCTCCCCATATCCGTTGATTCCGCTAGCCCCTAGAGCTCTATCTAACTCTCTTCTAAATTAATCCAGTGAATTGGCCTCTACAACCTTCTGTGGCAGAGAATTCCACAAATTCACAACTCTCTGGGTGAAAAAGTTTTTTACTCATCTCAGTTTAAATGGCCTCCCCTTTATTCTTAGACTGTGGCCCCTGGTTCTGGACTCCCCCAACATTGGGAATTTTTTTCCTGCATCTAGCTTGTCCAGTCCTTTTATAATTGTATATGTTTCTAAAAGATCACCTCTCATCCTTCTAAGTTCCAGTGAATACAAGCCCACTATCCAATCTTTCCTCATATGACAGTCCCGCCCTCCCGGGAATTAACCGCGTGAACCTACCTCAATAGCAAGGATGTCCTTCCGCAAATTAGGAGACCAAAATGCACACAATACTCCAGGTGTAGTCTCACCAGGGACCTGTACAAATGCAGAAGGACCACTAGCAACTCTACCGCTGCACCACCGAGCCGCCCTATCGCGTCCCACTTTCTGATGTCATCTTCATCCCTCTCTGACCCATCTAACTCCATCCAGCAATATCCCCCCCCCCCTCACCTGGACCCCATCTATCATGTGCCAGATAGATACCTTTATCCCTATGCCGCACCCCCCTCACCTATTGACACTGGCTCCTTACCACTCTTGCTCCAGACGAATGGTCTGGAACAAAATGTTGATTGTCCGCTACCCTCCGTAGATGCTGCCTGAACTGCTGTGCTCCTTCATACATCTGTGTAGATGCTTCTGTTGTGGAATGAATCATTGCATTCACAAATACAATGGCTAGTATCCAGGACCACTTGTATCAAGTGGTTGCCTGCTGTCCAAACATATCATGGCTAGTTTCAAGAGCTGATTATTTAAGGTGGTTGCAGTCTTTGTCTATTGCTCTGTTCAAACTGAAATTCAAACAAGAACACCATGTGATTTCAATGCTGATCACTTGTAAGTTTTGAACAAAATGATGATGTAATACAGAAACACAATGCAATTGGTATGGATTTGGTCCTTGTTTACTATCAGGTAACAACACACTCTGACAACATCTCTTAACCCCAACATGTGTGTCATTCACAACATTTATTGTGCTTTGTAGCCTTCCTTTGAGAACATAATGCTGTATATTCCCCATGGCTTCTTGACTATCAACAGTCTAAAGAGAGAAAACAGATCTTTCGGGTAGTGCATTGCGGGCTTTTAACTCAACTATAATAATGAAGAATAGCCTTGTGCGAATTAAAGGACAAAGTTGGTGAGGCTGATGAGCGAAGCTGCTGCCCTATCTAAATAGGTGGTGGAACTCATAATTTTGAATGCTGCTGGTAAATGCGGAGGAACACAAAAAGCTGGAGTAACTTAGCAGGTCAGACATCTCAGAGAAGCTGTCTTGACCCGAGGAGTTACTCCAGCTTTTTGTGCCTGTCTTCGGGTTCAACCAGCATGTGCAGTTCCTTCCGACATATTGTTAAAAAAATGGTTTTCCATGTTATAATGCATATGGCGAAGAGAGGGGTCGCAATGCAAATGTTAACAACTCTGCAGATAAAATATCTTCTCACAGCCAATGTCCTAGATTTCTTCTTTGTAATTCCAACTCCTCTGTCCACACTCCTGAGGGGATTTATGATTCATAAATTTTACACTCAACTTCCTGTTTGCAACAAAACGACCTCAAATACATTTATTTCATTTCAGCCAAAGGATATTTTACTTTCTTTTCTCAAGGCAATCACACTATATTTCTGCAAAATACCAGGTTTACATTGTACATAATAAACAATGGTTGAAAGGGTCAAGAGCTTCAAATTCCTGGGCGTGCACATCCCTGAAGATCTTTCCTGGTCCGAGAACACTAATGCGATTATCAAGAAAGCTCATCAGCGCCTCTACTTCCTGAGAAGATTACGGAGAGTCGGTTTGTCAAGGAGGACTCTCTCTCTAACTTCTACAGGTGCACAGTAGAGAGCATGCTGACCGGTTGCATCGTGGCTTGGTTCGGCATCTTGAGCGCCCTGGAGAGGAAAAGACTACAAAAAGTAGTAAACACTGCCCAGTCCATCATCGGCTCTGACCTCCCTTCCATCGAGGGGATCTATCGCAGTCGCTGCCTCAAAAAGGCTGGCAGAATCATCAAGGACCCACACCATCCTGGCCACACACTCATCTCCCTGCTACCTTCAGGTAGAAGGTACAGGAGCCTGAAGACTGCAACAACCAGGTTCAGGAACAGCTACTTCCCCACAGCCATCAGGCTATTAAACCTGGCTCGGACAAAACTCTGATTATCAATAACCCATTATCTGTTATCTGCACTTTATCAGTTTATTTATTCATGTGTGTATATATTTATATTATGGTATATGGACACACTGATCTGTTTTGTAGTAAATGCCTACTATGTTCTGTGTGCTGAAGCAAAGCAAGAATTTCATTGTCCTATCAGGGACACATGACAATAAACTCACTTGACTTGACTAATGTTTTAGAAATGATGTCATGAAAATACACCAAAACCAAGCAACAATGTCAGTTCTATCTTCTCTATATTTACTTTGATTTTCTTTCCTTCGAGCCATGGGGTTGGACTAGACTCCGAGTCACACTAACCAATCTAAGTCATGATGAGAAGCTAAAAATCCTCTTATTTTCACCATATTGTCGGCCACAGAGATTGTGAGCAGTAAATTAACAGTATGGCGGTGGAAAGCTGAATGAAGCCGATTGACAATGATAGCCTGTAAACTGGGCATATTTTTGAAGGTACATTACAAAGAATTTTCTTCAACAATTTCAAATAGAAATTCTAATCTTTACTGGGCCCTCTTGTGACAATCGTCTTGGAAAACATAAACAAAAATGGGCACAAAATGCTGGAGTAACTCAGCGGGACAGGCAGCATCTCTGGATTGAAGGAGTGGGTGACGTTTTGGGTCGAGACCATTCTTCAGACTGGCTCCATAAACATAAGTGATATGACTTGATAGTCACCCTCCCTTGTAAAACTGATCACCACCATGAAACCTACTATCTGCCCCCTCGACACTGTCCCCTCTGCCCTCCTAACGGACGTCATTACAATAGCCGGTCCCAGGATCCTTGCCATCTTCAACAGTTCTCTGGCCATTGGCACTGTACCTACCTGCTTCAAGCACGCGGTGGTCCAACCACTCTTGAAAAAAACCTAACCTCGACCCCACCTTGCCAAGCAACTACAGACCCATTTCTAAACTGCCTTTCCTCTCAAAAGCCCTTGAAAAGGTAATTTTGTCAACTTATGCCTTACCGTCACCAAAATACTATCTTGGAAACTTTCCAATCCGGTTTCAGGGCCCACCACAGCACAGAGTCTGCCTTGTTGAAGGTACATAATGACCTACTGCTCACCGTTGACTCCGGCGACTGTGCAATCCTGCTCCTTCTCGACCTCAGCGCAGCATTTGATACTGTCGACCACACCATCCTAATTGACCGTCTCCGGTACAGGGTTCGTATTGATGGCACTGCCCTGAGCTGGTTCATCTCCTACCTCAAAGGTAGGGGTTTCTCTACTAACATTGACAACTCTTTCTCCTCCCCAGCTAATCTCTGCTGTGGGATTCCACAAGGTTCCATCCTTGGCCCCATTCTCTTCTCCCTGTATATGCTCCCCTTAGGCCAAGTCATTGAAAGGCACGTCATTTCCTTCCATTGCTACGCAGACGATACACAACTCTATCTCCCCCTGAAGCCCAAAAAACAATCAAATCTGCTTAACCTTACCCACTGCCTCGAGGATATAAAGTGTTGGATGGCTCAGAACTTCCTCCAACTAAACGAGAGTAAGTCTGAGGTCATCCTTCTCGGCCACTCGGACTCAATCAAAATGATAGCAGGCAGCCTTGGAAGCCTTACCCCACTACTCAAACCTCACGTCAAAAACCTTGGCGTGATATTTGACTCGGCACTGAAATTTGACAAAAAAGTCAATGCCGTGGTAAAAGCTAGCTTCTTTCAGCTTCGGACGATAGCTAAAATAAAACAATTCCTCCAGCTTGATGACCTAGAAAAGATCATCCACACATTTATCTCCTCCCGCCTAGATTACTGCAACTCCCTTTACACTGGCATCAGCCAATCTTCCCTGTCCCGCCTGCAACTGGTCCAAAACGCCGCAGCGAGACTCCTGACGGGCACCCGAAAAAGGGACCACATCACCCCGATCCTGGCCTCTCTCCACTGGCTCCCTGTGCGGTTCTGTATAAATTTCAAGACCCTCCTCTATGTCTACAAAGCCCTCAATGGGCTTGCACCCACCTACATTAAAAGTCTTCCCACCCACCACACCACCTCCAGGTCCCTCAGATCGGCCGACTTGGGGTTGCTGAATATCCCGCGGTCTAGGCATAAGCTCAGGGGCGCCCGCGCCTTTGCGGTTGCAGCTCCTAGACTGTGGAACAGCATTCCCCTTCCCATCAGAACTGCCCCCTCCATCGACTCCTTTAAGTCAAGACTAAAAACGTATCTGTACTGCCAAGCCTTTCCTGACGTCCTCTGAGCGAGGGCTACATGTATATATGTATGTAGTTAGTTTGTTTATACTATTCTGATAACAAATGTAAAGCACTTTGGTCAATGAGAGTTGTTTTTTAAATGTGCCATATAAATAAATGTGACTTGACTTGACATTTGAAATCCCGAAGCTTTTTGTGATCTTGGCTGACCTTGCCTGAATTGCACTGCTATAACTGGCTTAAACTCGACACAACCTGAACTTCAACCATAAACTATGGACTCTCTTTGGTAGCACTAAGCCTTCAGTTTTTTTTTGCTGCATTATTATTGGGGTTATTAATTTATTGATTTTTTTGTGCAGCGCAGTGTGCAGCGGAGTTGCTGCCTTACAGCGCCAGAGACCAGGGTTCGATCCTGACTACGGGTGCTATCTATACGTAGTTTGTACGTCCTCCCTGTGACCATGTGGGTTTTCTCTGGGTGCTCCAGTTTCCTCCCATACTCCAAAGACATACAGGCATGTAAGATAATTGGCTTCGATAAAATTGTCCCTAGTGTGTCGGATAGTGCTAGTGTACGGGGATCGCTGATTGGTGCGGGCTCGGTGGGCCGAAGGGCCTGTTTCTGCGCTGTATCTCTAAACTGAACTAAACTTATATTATCTAAGTGTAATGTATTTACAGGCCTGTTATGCAGCTGCAAGTAAACATTTCATTTTCTGTTATTGGCACATATGACTCTTAAACCACTGGAAACTGCTTTTGTGTGTTGGTTGAGATTTTAACTGAAGCTTGCAGTTTCGTTTATTGTCACATGTTCCGTGGTACAGTAAAAAGCTTTTGTTGCGTGCTATCCAATCAGCAGAACGTGATTATAATCAAGTCATATACAGTGTATAGATACATGATAAGCAAATAACGTTTAGTGCAAGGTAAAGCTGGCAAAGTCTGATCAAGGATAGTCTGAGGGTCACCAATGAGATAGATAGTAGTTCAGCACTGCTCTCTGGTTGTGGTGGGATGAATCAGTTGCCTGATAACAGCTGGGGAGAAACTGTCCCTGAATCTGATGGTGTGTGTTTTAACACTTCTGTGCCTTTTGCCTGATGGGAAAAGGGTGAGGAGAGTGGCCTGGGTGTGACTCATCCTTGATTATGCTGCTGGCCTTGCCGAGGTAGCGTGATGTTTAAATGGAGTGAATAGAAGGGAGGTTGGATTGTTTGATGGTCTGGGCTTCGCCCTCAATTCGTTGCAATTTCTTGCGGTCTTGGTTGGAGCTGTTCCCAAAGTCTGGGATGGAGCTGTTCCCTGTCTGTCCATTCAAGTGAACACAGATAATTCTTAGATTTCAAGAAAAGTTGAGGATTTCCTAAGGTTCCACATATATTCATCAGGTGTAGGAAGGAAGTGCAGATGCTGGTTTAAACTGAAGATAGTCACAAAGTGCTGGAGTAACTCAGCGGGACAGGCAGCATCCCTGGAGAGAAGGAATGGGTGTCATTTCGGGTTGAGTCTGAAGAAGGGACCCGACCCGAAACGTCACCCATTCCTTCTCTCCAGAGATGCTGCCTGTCCCGCAGAGTTACTCCAGCTTTGTGTCTATCTTATGCTCAAGATCAAGCAGTGACTATATTGTGTCCTAAAACCAGTTAAAACAACAAAAAAAGTAATCCAACAAAGGCAAGTGTAAATCACTTTTTTTGGTAAAGAAAAAAAACATGGATTGATGCCACATATTTCCTTGCCTCAAGTCATGGCATAGTTTGCAAAGCCAATGAAATTGCGCTTGAAAGCAGATTTACCCCACTATTTACATTATCCATGGCTGCTGTGCATGGTTCCCTGAAGGCATGAATTGAAAGCATTCGTCGGAGCAGTCAGACCTGTCAGAAACATGAAATCTACCAAGCACACAAAATCACCTCATTCCACATAATCCAGTCCCTTTGTTGAAAGGAAATACTTGATGGTACTGAGACAGGTGATGATTTGTTGCAATGGTGTTCACTCCGACTTAATCATCAAATACCATGCAAGATCACCATATTCCAGATGTTCTTACGATTGAGCTGAAAGTGAGAGTTGTGAAATGTCAAGGTTGGCAGGCACCACATTTATATTCATCATTCTTTTGAGTCTGATATTCAAAAACTTTGGACATACATTTCTTTGGACTATTGTACCACCTGACATTGGCACAGAGCCCTTGAACTCCCATAGTGTTGTGACCTAATCTTTTTCTAACAGTCTTCACCCACATGCACCTTCTCCCCATTATTTTTTTTCTGATTCGCATTTACAGTGCATCGGGAAATAGGGAAACTGAGGACTCAATACTCAATCTTTTTGTTTAGGTACTGCAAGAATTTGTACTGTATATAATACATTCTTTTATTGGATAATGCAACAGGATAAAGTAACCATTCAAGGAGGTTGGTCAACATTAGAAGTTGACATGGGGGGAGATGGGAAGATGTGGCGAGTGGTGGGGTCACGTTGGAGGTGGCGAAACTGACGGAGGATCACTTGTTGTATGTGACGGCTGGTGGGGTGAAAGGTGAGGACTAGGGGGACTCTCCCCATCCCCCCACTCACAGCAAGGGCAGAGTCCCCTTAGTCCTCACCTTTCACCCCACCAGCCGTCAGATACAAGTGATCCTCCGTCAGTTTCGCCACCTCCAACGTGACCCCACCACTCGCCACATCTTCCCATCTCCCCCCATGTCTGCCTTCCGCAAAGACCGCTCCCTCCGTAACTCCCTTGTCAATTCTTCCCTTCCCTCCCATACCACCCCCTCCCCTGGTACTTTCCCTTGCAACCGCAAGAGATGCAACACTTGTCCCTTCACTTCCCCCCTCCACTCCATTCAAGGACCCAAGCAGTCGTTCCAGGTGCGACAGAGGTTCACCTGCATCTCCTCCAACCTCATCTATTGCATTCGCTGCTCTAGATGCCAGCTGATCTACATCGGTGAGACCAAGCGGAGGCTTGGCGATCGTTTCGCCGAACACCTCCGGTCGGTCCGCAATAACCAACTTGACCTCCCGGTGGCTCAGCACTTCAACTCCCCCTCCCATTCCGTATCTGACCTCTCTGTCCTGGGTCTCCTCCATGGCCACAGCGAGCAACACCGTAAATTGGAGGAAATGCACCTCATATTCCGCTTGGGCAGTCTACATCCTGGGGGCTTGAACATTGAATTCTCCCAATTCTACGAGCCCTTGCTGTCCCCTCCCCTTCATCAGCCCTCTGGTTGTCTCCTCCCCTCCCCCAGCCCTCAGGCTCCTCCTCTGCCTTTTTCCTTTTATTCCTTTCTTCTCCCCACCCCCTATCAGTCTGAAGAAGGGTTTCGGCCCAAAACGTTGCCTATTTCCTTCGCTCCATAGATGCTGCTGCACCCGCTGAGTTTCTCCAGCATTTTTGTGTACCATTAGAAGTTGATAGTTTTAAAGTTGGATATTTTTAAGGCAGAGATATATTCTTGATTAGTATGCGTGTCAGGGGCTATGGGGGGAAGACAGGAGAACAGGGTTAGGAGGGAGAGATTGATCACCCACGATTGAATGGTGGAATAGACTTGATCGGCTGAATGGCCTCAATCAGTTCTTATCACATATGAACATGAACTATGGCCTCACCCATCTGCCCGGACATCAAATGTTCAACTGGCAGTATGTGACCACACCTGTGCTACGCTTTCACTGTGGTACACCTGTCTAAATTACTGAAGCTTTGCTTGTTAGTACTACAGGACGATAGTATAATACTACTTTTCACTCAGAGTACATGCAGAATGCCAAATCCACCTACATAAGTCAAATACCCCATCCGAGATCACCTCGTGTGTCAGAAGCTGCAGGTGCACAAATGGCCCTGACAGAATGCTGATCAAAATGAGAATTGCTTTTGGGTTTCTCCATGGCACATTTGTTGTTGGTGTCATACTACCACATGCAGGGAGGCAATACCGAGGGTGGGGTGTCAAAGTAAATTGGGGTGTCAAATTAACTTGTCTAAGTCACTGTTAAACCGTATAGAGAGCACCCGTGGTCAGGATCGAACCCGGGTCTCTGGCGCTGCATGGCTGCACATCTACCGCTGCACCACTGTGCTGCACATAAAATCAATAAATTAAATAACATCAATCTACAATGAGGATAAAGAATAGAAGGCAATGGCATCTTATTGGTAAATACCAGCTGAGAAGACAAAGCATACCACCAATGTCTGAAGAAGGGTTCCGACCCGAAAAATTACCCTTCTCTCCAGAGATGCTGCCTGTCCCGCTGAGTTGCTCCAGCTTTTTGTATCTATCTTCGGTGTAAACCAACATCTGCAGTTCCTTCCTATAAATCTAATGTTCATCACAGAATGACAGAGCTTCATCTGATGTTGTGACTATGTTTTGCAGCACCAACCAATGCTACATACCAAATTCAAATTCAATACCAATTAACAATACAAATCTAAATTGTACACTACATTTAGTCATCCAGTTAAGCCTTTAGATTTAATACAATTCCTTTATTGCCCTTTTTCACCTTTTAGCTGAAAATATTCCCCACAGGATACTACTTACAAAAATAACAGGATGCTTCTCTGAGGTTTTTGTTTATTTTTTATTAAAGCTGCATATTGCTATCCACTATGCAAGAACCTTACATGTATCAATCATTAAAAACCTACAGTATAGATTTTACTTCGGAGTCACGTGAGTGACTACATGAAGAACCCTGCCAGTGCGCCTGCGCGTCATTACGTCAGACGCCTTGACGCAAACGGACGTGAGGAGCAGAGCTCCTACAGTGGTTTGTAGTTTTTCAACTACAAGGTAAGTAAAAACTTTTTTCATGTTTTCCAGGTCCGTTTACTGTGGGTCTATGGGGATTTTTTCCACAGACGCCATGGAAAAAACGGACAGGGGGAAGAGGCGAGCGACACAGCCGACAGAAAGTCGGGAAAGTCGGGAGTCCGCGGTTAGCGACCAACCGCCTCTAAACCCCGGTACAGTCGCCAGCGGTGAGCATAGCGACTGTGGACCTGGGGCTGGTGAAAACACAATCAGCGCCTGTCGGGCAAAAGACAAAGTTTAAATCCCAACAGCCCACGGAGGGAGTCCCAGGCAATGGAAGTAGCTCCAGGGCTAGATACTGCTTTCAAGCGTATTGCCCAAATAGAAAGCCTTTTACACAGGCTGTTGGAGCAAAGTTCACTCAGGGAGGAGTGTACTGAAAGCCAAGCTGTTGGAAACAGCTCAAACAGCTCCTGGTACAGGGCTAGATACTGCTTTCGAGCGTATTGCCGAAATAGAAAGCCTTTTACACAGGCTGTTGGAGCAAAGTTCACTCAGGGAGGAGTGTACTGAAAGCCAAGCTGTTGGAAACAGCTCAAACAGCTCCTGGTACAGGGCTAGATACTGCTTTCGAGCGTATTGCCCAAATAGAAAGCCTTTTTCATAGGCTGTTGGAGCAAAGTTCACTCAGGAAGGAGTGCACTGTAATCCAAGCTGTAGGAGCAGCTTAACAGCACCTGGCTCAGGGCTGATGGAATGCACCCTCAGGAATGAGGAGCGTGCTACGGGTCATGAGATTTCAGACCCCAACTCTGACGGTGAGGCTGTACAAGGCGATGAACGGCAGCTGCCAGATGTTCCACCCCTGGCAGTAGGATTCGCTGCCCCGTCAGGGTCAGGAGAGCCATTAGGAGAAGAACTGGCCTCCTTAATAAATTACTTGGTTTACCATCAGCTGGAACAGCAGGAAATGGATGAGACTGCAAGAAGTAACTGTGGGTTGCTGAAAGCAGCAGCAGTGAACCAAATTATCTGGAATCAGTTGCAGAGAATATTAAAGCTGCTGGGTTCTGGAATAACTGCTTTTACCAGAATAGCAGGTAACAACCAAAAGATGACGAAGTTGCATCAGCAAGCACTGGGGTTGCTATGCAGCACCCACTTCGAGATCAATTATCGGAGGAAAGTGCTATACAGCCTACTATGAATCCGAAATTCGCAGCACTCTGCAAACCAAGTAATATACAATTACCCAACTTACTCTTTGGAGAGGATCTCGGGAGACGTATTAAAGAGTTGGAAGATGAAGCGAAAACAGGATTGATAAATACATCAATGGTTGCAAAGTCTGTAAAGAGGAAGTATCCTTTCAGACGTCATACGGATCCTAGACCAGGACCAAGTCGCTCATCAACGCAGGGACGTAGCTGGCGGCCTGCAGTGGGAGTAAGGACCAGTGGTTGTGCTTCCGGGAGAATCCAGGGATCTGAGAATACTCAAATGACTCAAGAGGTAGGTGGACCTGGTTCTCAGGGGAACATACTAACTGGATTAAGTCCAAAGGTTGGAGGCAGATTACGTCTCTTCTATAAACATTGGAAGAAGAGTACTTCAGATGTGGTAATTCTGAATAATACACAAGGATTTCGAATTGAATTCAATCCAAATTATGATTTGCCTGTCCAGCATGTTCCTAGCAGAACTCTCCACTTTGCGAAGTAATGGAGGTTCAAGTTGCGCTTCAAAACCCTATATATAAAAGGTGTTATTAAAGAATCAGTCTACCAAATTCACCAATTTGGGTCAAATATATTCCCTCGATCAAAAAAGGATGGAGGATGTAGGATTATTATAGACTTGACAAGTCTGAATCCTTTTGTTCAGTGTCTGTTCATTTGCAAGATATGAAGTATTTTAAATTTACATGGATGAACCAATTAGGGCAGTTCAAAGCTCTGCCTAAAGGGTTAACGTTCCCTTCCAGAATATTCATAAAAATCAATTCTGGGGTTGCTGAGAGCCAGGGGCATGTACTAATGGCATACCTGGATGATTTCCTGATTATAGGAAGGACAAAACAGTCAACAGAAGCATCGGTTGCAGTAATAAAATCAAACTTTTGAAAGTTTGGGGGTTTCTAAATTCATCCAAAGAAATCAAGGTTAAAAACATGTACCTCGATTAATTATTTGGGGTTCACAATTGATTTAGCCCAAATGCAAATTACTTTGCCCAGTGAAAAAAGGGTGGAGTTGATTAAAGATTGCAGTACTATAGCGCACTCATTTGTCTTCTGTACAAAAATTCAAAAATTTTGGAATGAAATTTTTGAAATCTTTACAAAGTTATTTAAAACAAGACTGATACCCAAAGCAGAATGGATTATCTTCGGAATAACGGAAGATGATCCAGAACTAAATGTGTTTCAAAAGAAATTAATGGATTATGGGTTAATAACTGGAAAAAAGCTAATTCTAAAATTTTGGAAGAAGGCTCCAATACCAACTATAAATATGTGGATTTCAAATATGTTTGAAACATTACACCTTGAAGAGATAAGACTCCTCCTAGCAGGTAAACCAGATCACTTCCACCTGACGTGGTCTGCATTTATAGAATTATTACAAACATAGGGTGCAAAAGTACTTTAAAAAAATAAAAAATTGAGGTCGGGTAAGGGGGGATGATAGTTGAAGAGTTGGTATGTCCTATTTACGTGATGCTCAAAAAAAACATTTGTTTTTCTTTTTTTCTCTTTCTCTTTTCTTTTCTTAGGGCCTATTTCTTAACTCTTTTTCTTTTTGTTTTTAATTTCGCTCTCATAGGGTCTTCGTCCTTTTTTGTTGTTACATTTTCTACACTTTTCTACACTTGCACTTTTTCCTTCACTTTCTTCTCTCTTTCAATCTTTTCTTTCTCTAGTGTAAAAAAATAAATAAAGGGAGTACATTAATTGTAAGAAGATATAAATGACGAGTATTAATGTATGTGGCTGTGATGTAATGTACTTCTAATAAATAAAAATTAAAAAAAAAAAAAAAAAAAAAAAAAAAAAAAAGTAATCTGTTAAACGAGCAAAAACCTCTAATCAGACAGGTGGCTCGAGTACTGGGAAAATTAGTAGATACCCAGCAGTCCAGTATGGACAATTACATTATCAACAGCTGCAGAGAATTAAAGAACAGGCACTGAGAGTAAATGCTGGTCATTTTGATAGAACCATGCAAGTAACAACAAATGCTGTTTCTAATCTGCAGTGGTGGATTCTACATGTCTCAAGCAGTTCAGGCAAAGTGCTGATTGAACAACCTTCCATGATATTACAAACTGATGCCAGTGTACTAGGATGGGGTGCAACTGACTTAACATGGAGCTGCGGAGGCAGATGGAATCAGGAAAAGTTAGTGTTACTGCAGACATGGGGAATTACCTATTTGGAGCTTTTAGGAGGTTTCTATGGACTCCAAGTTTATGGTTCTAACACAACTAAAAGGAAGGTTCAAGTTCAAATTAATAAACACAACAGTAGTTGCCTATATTAATGATATGGGTGGAATTAAGTCGGTATCATGTGACAAAATGGTTAAATCAACTTGGGTCTTGGTGTATTGAAAAGAACATTTGGATTTCAGCTATCTATCTACCAGGTAGAATGAACACGATAGCAGACACCTGGTCACGAAAAGTTCCATGATAATAAAGAATGGATGTTGAATCAAGAGGTATTCAATGATATAGTAATCAGATTTGGAAAGACCGACATCGACTTGAATCATCAGCTATCGAGATATGTCTCATGGAAACCAGATCCAGGAGCAGTGGCGATTGATGCTTTCTCGCTACATTGGGGTGGTATGTTTTCATATATATTTCCACCTTTCTGCCTCATAAGCCAATGTTTGCTTAAGTTCAGGCAAGATGCTGCTTCAAGGGTATTGGTAGTACCAGATTGGCCTACACAGCCATGGTATCCGTTGATATTAGAATTAACAACACAAATGTTGATGAAAGTCCCAAAAAGGAGCAATTTATTGCTGCACGCTGTAACAGGGTAACAACATCCATTATATCATCGTTTGGATTTGTTGATTTGCAGGTTTTAAGAATGCCTTTTCTGGGACGAGGACTGTCTGAGCATACTGTGGACATGCTTACGGCAGCCGGGAGGAAGAGCACTCAAAAATAGTACCTTTCTTATATTAAGAAATGGGAAGAGTTCTGTGTACAAAAGAATGTGCAATAAAGTACTGCAGATATTTCAAATGTTTAGAATTTCTGTCAAAACTTTATTATGATGAAGGTCTGAGTGGTAGTGCAATTAATTCAGCCAGAAGTGCATTGTCCTCATATTTGGTTCTGGATTCAGAAAGAAACTCAATTGGGTCACACCCAATTGTTTCCAGACTAATGAAAGGAATCTTTAATTCCAAACCACCGAAACCTAGGTACGTGGCAATCTGGGATGTAAGTGTGGTACTGAAACTACTTCGTGAATGGTCATCAAGTGTGTCTTTACCTTTGGTCAAGCTCAGTATGAAAGTATTCATGCTTATGGCATGAGTGACAGCACAACGAGTGCAAACACTTGGAAAATTACAAATAGACAGTATAAAAGTAACTGAAGATAAGGTTACATTCTATATCTATGACCTACTAAAGTAAATTAGGCCAGGTGTGACAGGATTTAAAATTATGCTAGCAGCATATCCAAATGATCCATGTCTCTGTATTAAGACATATTTATTACAATACATTGAGGTCACAAAGAATTTGAGAATACGGAAACTGGGTTGTTGATCACACACAAGAAACCACACAAGAGAGTTTCAATACAGACTATTTCCAGATGGATAAAAGAAGTCTTAACAGCTGCTGGTATTAACACTTATGTTTTTACGTCTCACTCGACTAGGGCAGCAGAAACGTCGGCGGCCAGGGCAAAAGACGGCCCCGTCGACCATATCCTCGCAGCCGCCGGGTGGTCCAATGAGTTGATGTTTCAACATTTTTACCATCGGCCTATTGTTAATGCGGGGTTGTTTGCAGAAACTATTTTAAGTTCTGTGTAAATTCCTCTGGTTTAAAGGGGATCTGATTCATTTTATTATTATTATTATTTTTTTTAATTTTTATTTATTAGAAGTACATTACATTACAACCACATACATTAGTACTCGTCATTTATATCTTCTTACAATTAATGTACTCCATTTATTTTTTACACTAGAAAAGGAAAAGATTGAAAGAAAGAAGAAAGTGAAGGAAAAAGTGAAAGTGTAGAAAATGTGACAACAAAAAAGGATGAAGACCCTACAAGAGCAAAATTAAAAACAAAAGACAAAGAGTTAAGGAATAGACCCTAGAAAAGAAAGAGAAAGAGAAAGAGGAAAAAGAGAGAAACAAATATTTTTATGAGCATTACGTAAATGGGACATACCAACTCTTCAACTTACCTGACCTCAATTTTTTTTTTTTTTAAGTACTTTTGCACCCTATATTTGTAATAATTCTATAAATGCAGACCACGTCAGGTGGAAGTGATCTGGTTTACCTGCTAGGAGGAGTCTTATCTCTTCTAGGTGTAATGTTTCAAACATATTTGAAATCCACATATTTATAGTTGGTATTGGAGCCTTCTTCCAAAATTTTAGAATTAGCTTTTTTCCAGTTATTAACCCATAGTCCATTAGTTTCTTTTGAAACACATTTAGTTCTGGACCATCTTCTGTTATTCTGAAGATAATCCATTCTGCTTTGGGTATCAGTCTTGTTTTAAATAACAGAAAACGAATGAGTGGCTATAGTAGCTTCTTGGGATTGACATTTATCACAAATAGATGATACATTTGGGAAAATTTTATGAATTTTAGTTTTCAAATAATATAATCTATGTAAAATTTTAAATTGTATTAAAGTGTGTCTTACATTAATCGAGCATTTATGCACGTTTAATAAGTGTTCATTCCAACTTTCCTTTGAAATTTTAATAGCTAACTCTTGTTCCCAGTCTCTTCTGATACCCTCCGTAGATGGTATTTGTACATTTAAGATAATATTATACAAATATGATATTAAGTTTGCTGATTCAGCTTTTATCTGCATTGCCTCGTCCAATACATCTACTGGGTTATTATAATGATCTTTTGTATATTTTTTCAAATAGTCGCATATTTGAAAATATTTAAAATATTGATTATTTCCAAGTTTATATTTTATTTGTAATTGTTGAAATGAAAGTAATTTTCCAGTTTCATACAAGTCACCAAGCGTTTTAATTCCTAGTCTATCCCAATGTGTAAAAGCTTTATCTATAATAGAGGGATTAAACGAAGGGTTATTAACTATAGGTAATAAAAGTGATAAATTTCTTAATTTTAAATTTTGTTTTATTTGTTTCCAAATTCAGATTGTACTATGAATAATTGGGTTCTTATTATAATTTATGTTATTCAATTTCATTGGAGAAAGGAGGATCGCTCCAATGTTTCTAGAGGAGCAATCCTCTTTCTCCATTACAATCCAGTCCACTTGCTGGGCGGAGTTATCCATCAGTTGAATCATATTTTTAATATTTACTGACCAATAATAATACATAAAATTAGGTAGTGCTAAACCCCCTAATACTTTAGGTTTATTCAGATGAGTTTTTTGTATTCTATGTGATTTATAGTCCCATATAAAATTAGTGATATCTGAGTCGAGTTTTTTAAAAAAATTCTTTGGTAAGTATAAAGGAATCGATTGAAATAGGTATAAAATTTGTTGTAGAAAGATCATTTTTATTGCGTTTATTCGGCCTATTAAAGACATCGGGAGCGTTTTCCAGAATTTAATTAGTGTGTTTAATTTATTAAGTAGGGGGTCAAAATGTGCCCTAAACATACCTTGATATGTTCTGGTAATTTCGATTCCCAAGTATTTAAATTTTTCTGTAGTTATTTTAAAAGGGAATTTTAAAAGATGTGTTGAATCTTTCGGTTTTATTGACATAATTTCACTTTTATTCCAATTTATTCTATATCCAGAAAAAGATCCAAAGTCTTCAATTAAATTTAATATATTTGGTATAGTGATTTGAGGTTTTGTAATGTACAGTAATATATCATCCGCGTATAAAGATATTTTATTATATGAGTCTTTAGTATTATATCCATGGATATCAGGGTGTATTCTAATTTTTTCTGATAGCGGTTCAATAATGAGAGCAAACAGCTGTGGTGATAATGAGCATCCTTGTCTATTTCCCCTTGATAGTTGGAATTTCGAGGATAATATGTTATTAGTTAGTATTCTAGCTGTAGGTTTGTTATATAGTAACTTGATCCATAGAATAAAATTCTCCCCCAGTTGAAATTTTTGTAATACTTTGTCCATATAATTCCATTCTACTTGATCAAATGCTTTTTCAGCATCCAACGAAATAATTGATAATTCTTGATCTTCAGATTTGTGTGAGTGCATTATGTTGAGTAGACGTCTCATATTGTTAGATGAGTATCTCTTAGGGATAAACCCCGTCTGATCTGGGTTTATTAATTTACTAATGTATTTACTTAATCTTCTAGCTAATGTTTTCGCTAATATTTTTTGATCTGTGTTTAACAATGCTATAGCTCTATATGAACCAGGTTCTTCTAAATCTTTGTTTTTCTTAGGTATTAGAGTAATCGTTGATTCCGCTAATGTATCAGGTAATATTCATTTTTTAAAAGCATATTGGTACATTTTTTGTAATCTTGGTATTATTTTATCATAAAAGCTTTTATAAAATTCATTAGTAAATCCGTCAGGGCCTGGTGTTTTTCCATTCTTTAGTGAGTTTATTGTATCTTCTAATTCCTTAATTGAGATTTGTGCACCCAGTTCCTCTTGTTCCTTCAGCTCTAACTTTGGAAGATTACAGGTATCCAAAAACTTTGTGATATTATTGGAATCAATTGTCGTTTTAGATGTATACAAATTCTCATAAAATTGCGCAAATCTTTTATTAATATCCTTCGGTGTTGTTAATAATTCCCCTTTATCTGATTTGATCTTTGGTATAGTATGTTCCTTTTCTCGTTTTTTTAGCTGGCGAGCCAAAAGTTTATACGGTTTATCCCCAAATTCAAAATGCTCTTGTTTTGTAATTTGAAAAAGCCTTATAAGTTTGGCAGATAATAATTTATTTAATTTAAATTTAAAAATTATTATTTTATTATGTTTATCTATTAAAGGATCTTTAGCATTATCTATATCCATTTGTCTAATAAGTTCTTCTAACTGTCTTTGTTCATTCTTATTCTTTTTATTTTGAAAAGCTTGATATGAAATTATAATACCCCTAATGTATGCTTTAAAAGATTCCCATAATACAGTAGGCGATATATCTGAAGTATCATTTATTTGAAAAAAGACCTCCATTTGTTCTTTTAAATATATACTCGCTTGTGGATCTTTTAGAATTTGAGAATTAAATCTCCAAAACGGTTTATTCTTAGACAATCCTTCCAGTTTTAAAAAGAAAGTTAGTGGAGAATGGTCTGAAATCGAATTTGTGTAATATGTTGCGTTAGATGTTTGGGGGATTAATTTTGTATCCAGCAGAAAGTAGTCTATACGTGAGTATGTCTTATGTACCATTGAATAAAACGAGTATTCCCTGCCAGTTGGATTAACAATTCTCCAAACATCTGCTATATTAGTGTTGTTTATATAGGTATTGAGAAGTTCCCCGGTTTTCGATTTCATATTCCCTCTCTGTTTTTGACTTGATTTATCTAAGTACGGATCTAAAACACAGTTAAAGTCTCCTCCTATTATAACATTTTGATAGTTAGACTACGCAATTATGTTGAAAATGTTATTGAAAAAGTGGGGGTTATCAAAGTTAGGGGCATATATATTTACCAAGGTAAGTGGAGTATCATGGATTTCTCCATTAACTATTAGGTATCTCCCTTCTATATCTGTTATGATATTCTTTGCTTTAAATGGTATACCTTTGCTTATGATGATTGACGTGCCTCTAGATTTTGAAGTAAATGAAGAATGGTATGTTTGACCTATCCATTTCACCCTCAACCTAACTTGATCCTGAGATTTTAGGTGTGTTTCTTGTAGGAAGGTAATGTCGGAGTTGTACAGTTTCAGCTGAGCTAGTATCTTACCCCTTTTAATAGGTTCGTTAATACCTCTTATATTCCAACTACAAAATGAGATTCCTCCTAGGTTCCTTTGTTTGGTGTCATGCATTTTGAATAATTATAGTACCTTTAAATCTTGTGGTGCATCCATATCCCAGGTCTTTGGGTATTGGGGGAGCTTTTGAGTTTTTAAGTTTTGTTGGTATGTCCATTTTACGCTTATCACTAAACACAAAACACAAACATGTGATTTTATGTGATAAAAAAAAAACTAAAAAAGTGAAAATACAGTGTCTGATATAGTCGGCACTGTAGTGAGTGTCCCACCTGTAGGTGGGAAAAAACCTTGTTTTGACTTCCATTGCGTTGTTACACAAATAGCTCCGCTCTCTTGGTTAATCATAACATATTAAAATATTAAAACGGGGCCTCACATTCAGATATATAATACAATTTTACCCTGTATATTTCATTATAACATATATATATATCGGAATTTTAACTACTAATTATTAAACCAATACTTTTGACTTCAATAAGAATCAACTGTTGGTTGAAGGGGTTAACGAGACGTGCCCCTGGGCCTAAGCCAGGTGCTCGTTTCTCATCCCCTCCTCCCACTTATAGATAAGGTTTCAATTTATTAAAAATTCATGTTAGTATGTTAGTTCGGTATTTTTTATTTTTGTTTTTGTTAGTATTCTAATCTAACATGCATAACTTATTAAGTTGTTAATAGGATAAGTTCTTACAATTGGTTATAATATTATAATCTAATAAGCAAGTATATGCTTCTGGTATATACCATTCCCATCTGTTCAGCTGTTTACTCGTTTTGAACAGAGAGTGTCCTTGATTCAACATTCCAAAGATAACAGTCTAACTATCCCCAGACAAAGCATTGCTTAGAATGGTTCAGATCTGCCAAACCTCCCTTTCATTTCTATTTTTCAACGATAGTTTGGGCATATTTAAACGCGTCTTCAGGCTTAACAAATGACTTTTCAAGACCCTTAAAGGAAATACGCATTTTCGCGGGGTAGAAAATCCCATATCTGATCCCTTCTCTCCCTCTTAAAAGATCCTTAACCTTCTCAAATTTGTTTCTTTTTTGCACAATTTCATACGGGTAGTCCCTGAATATCTTAATAGTGTCAATGTCCAGCCGCAGTTGCACACCGTATTTGATTTTGCTCATAACATCTTCCAGTTCTAAAATATCCCGAAATTTCACAATAATATGTCGTGGATAAGTTTTTCCCGCACCAGATCCTTGTTTAAATCTTGGGACACGATGAGCCACTTCGATTTTCGGTTCTTTGGAAAGATTCAGCAGTTGTTTAAACAAGCCCATGGCAAACTCACGTACATCTTCCCCCTCGGCTCCCTCTGAGACTCCAAGAATTCTCAAATTCTGGCGTCTAGAGCGAGCTTCCAGGTCCAGGCATTTGTCTGAGACTTTCTCCAGTTGAGTCACCATCTGTAGTGAAGTTTGTTCATTTTCTCGCCTCATTTGCTCATGTTCTTGCCTCATTTTCGCCATGTCTTCAACCACTCGAGCCGTGTTTTTCTCCAATTCCGTAATTGTGCGCATACTTGCAGCTACTGTTTCAAGCACAGCCGTGAACTTGTCCGTAGTAGTTACATCCATCTTGTCCATTCTCTCTGATAGTCCATCTTTCACCTCATCAATTCGTTTATTCATAATGCCCAGTGAATCAATCATATTCTTCTGATTACCAGCATTTAAATCCCTCATCATCTTCTCCATTCCTTCCATCATTTTTGCCATATTTTCCTTCATATCCTTCTTATCTTCCTTCATATTTTCCTTCATATTTTCCATCATAATTTTATTTTCGTCCAAAATCTCATCTTTCATATTTTTCACTGATTTCTTCAAGTCATCAAACTCTTTCTTAGCTCTTGTATCCATTTCTGCAGCCACATCAGAGACTTCAGAGACTTCAGAGGTAACTTCTGCTTCAGGCTTCTTCTGGTCTCTCAGCAGCTTTTTCACTGTTCTCTGAGGGCTCACAGCTGGAGACAGTTTACTCATTTAAAGGGCTTCAAACCACCGTTTAAAACATCGCGCTTAATGATGACGTTATCAGCGCGGCGACCAGAAGCTCCGGTAAGGTTTTTAAAACAAATCCCGATTTATTTTATGAGGAGTTACGTAGGTGATTACGTGCCCACCACGACCCTACCCTCTATCATAAAGGTCAGATGGAAGTTCTTGTATTACTCATTTTATTATGAGACTATATTACTTCGGTTGTTGTTTTTTGTGATTTCACACCGCTGCTTTGAAGATTGACGCGCAGGCGCACTGGCGGGGTTCTTCACATAATCACCTACGTAACTCCTCATAAAATAAAGATCAAACTTCAAACTTAGGTAAGTTCTCGTTTAATCTTACTATTTTGCTGCATCTTCAGAGGAAGAGTGTATATAATAACAAGCATGTTCATATCTTATATGCAAAACAAATCTGAATGTATTCATTTCACTTCTGCATCTGAAGTAAATTTGCCAGCAGTTGGAAATTTATGTTGAAAAGGATGTATTAAATGAGAAGCAAATAAAATGTGGCAATTTATTTTGTTATAATGGTGAGTTTATTTAAATTTTCTATCTACTGCTGGTTGCAATTGCTATTTTTTTTATTTATATATACCTGAGAGACAGCTCAAAACAAACAAATAAATAAAAGCAACCTCAGCTGAAAATTGTATTGCTTATGTTTTGAATAATATTATGTATTTAAATTGGTTGTAGACAAAAGTGCTGGAGAAACTCAGCGGGTGCGGCAGCATCTATGGAGCAAAGGAAATAGATGTTTCAGGCTGAAACATTGCCTATTTCCTTCGCTCCATAGATGCTGCTGCACCCGCTGAGTTTCTCCAGGACTTTTGTCTACCTTCGATTTTCCAGCATCTGCAATTCCTTCTTAAATATTTAAATTGGTTACTCCTTTCTAATCCATAGAAACACCATAATCTGAAGAAGGTTCTTGACCCAAAATATTACCCATTCCTTCTCTTCAGAGATGCTGCCTGTCCCGCTGAGTTACTCCAGCATTATGTATTTATCTATAGTAAAACCAATTCTAAATTGGAGAAATGCTTGATACAGAAAGAGGAAGGAAATGTGTTTAGTTGATGCTAAAATAATTGTTATAAAACAACTAGCAAGGAGTTAAACACAACATTCTGGAGTAACTCAGAGGCACAGGCAGCATCTCTGGAGAGAAGGAATGGGTGACGTTTTGGGTCGAGACCCTTCTTCAGATGGGCTGCCTATTGAGAAATGGCCACGGTGTTCTTTGCAAATCCAAATCAGAAACGTAATGTCTGCTTTAGTTCAGTTTATTTTATTTTATTTTAGTTTATTTCAGTTTACTTTACTTCAGTTTAAATACAGCAAGGACACAGGGAATTTGGCCCACTGAGTCCACATCGACCATGATCACCCCTTCATGCTAGTTCTATGTTCTCCTTTTTCGCATCAACTTTCTCCACACTAGGGGACATTTTGCAGAGGCCTATTAAACTACAAACCCGTATGTCTTGTGGATGTAGGAAGAAACCAGAGCACCCAGAGAAAACCCACACAGTCACAGGGAGAATGTACAAACCCCACACAGACCGCACCTGACATCAGAATCAAACCTGTGTCTCTGGCACTGTGAGGCAATAGCCCCATGCTGGTGTGCTACCACAGTTTCTCCAGTATCGGTTTGCACAGGCTAGAAGCAATACAGAAATAGTTCAAAAAAGCCTAGCATTTACTGTAATCAACATCACATGAGTAAAGATAAGAAATAGGTACATCCCTTTCATCTTGTCCTATCTTACTTTCTTTTTTCTTTTTTCTTTTTCCTCCTATTGGTTTTTTTCTTTTCTTCTTTAACTATTTCTTGTGGTTTAGGTTCATATGGGTGTTCCTGGACCACTCTTTCAATCACTCACTGACTATCTTTACTAACTCTTTCTATCCTTTTTTCCTATTAAAGTCTAAAATAAGAAGTGGTACAAGAAAAGTATAAACTTACAGTATTGCAGATTACTGTAATGTAAAATACTTCTAATAAAAAAAATAAAAAAAATTAAAAACCCATCACAATGTTGGTCACTCCATTGTCTGTAAGCCCATCCACCAATATTCAAATTTTTACTAACTTCGGATTTTCCACCAAACCTACCCTGGCCTTCACGAGGAAGAAAGATTCCAAGGGGAGCAAGAGGCGACCGTGGTTGTCAAGGGAAGTCAAGGACAGTAGAACAGAGAAGACGTACAACATAGCAAAGATGAGCGGGAAGCCAGAGGATTGGGAAACTTTTAAAGATCAACAGAAGGTAACTAAAAATGCAATAAGGGGAGAAAATATGAAGTACAAAGGTAAGCTAGCCAAGAAAATAAAGGAGGATAGTAAAAGATTCTTTAGGTATGTGAAGAGGAAATAGTTAAGACAAATGTGGGTCCCTTGAAGACAGAAACAGGTGAATTTATTACGGGGAACAAGGAAATGGCAGATGAGTTGAACAGGTACTTTGGTTATGTCCTCACTAAGGAAGACACAAACAATCTCCCTGATGTACTAGTGGCCAGAGGATCTGGGGTGACGGAGGAACTGAGGGAAATTCATATTAGTCAGGAAATGGTGATAGGTAGATTGATGGGACTTAAGGCTGATAAATCCCCAGGGCCTAATGGTCTGCACCCCAGGGTACTCAGGAGGTGGCTCTAGATATCATGGAGATCATTTTCAAATGTTCTATAGATTCTGGATTAGTTCCTGTGGATTGGAGTGTAGCAAATGTTATCCCACTTTTTTAACAAAGGAGGGAGAGAGAAAGCAGGGAATTATGGTGGGGAAGATTCTGGAGTCGATCATTAAAGATGTAATAGCGGTGCATTTGGATAGCAGTAACAGGATCAGTCCAAGTCAGCATGGATTTATGAAAGGGAAATCATGCTTGACAAATCTTCTGGAATTTTTTGAGGATGTAATAAGTAAACTGGACAAAGTAGAACCAGTGGATGTAGTGTACCTGGACCTTCAGAAAGCCTTTGATAAGGTCCCAGATAGGAGATAGTGGGCAAAATTAGAGCACATGGTATTTGGAGTAGTGTATTGACATGGATACACCTGTATGGTCGTGAGTAGTCTCCTCAGTCGCCCAAAGAGCCGTAGCATTTTTCTGGTCGCCACTGGATTCTCAACATGTTCAAACATTTTCGGCGACAGTGTGTTGACGCCAATCAGTTTAGCTTGACTTCTCCTGACGTAGGTGCTCTTAGGTTGTCACTGGGTGCTGACTTCGGTGAATTCCATTGGCGACTACCTACGTCAACCTACGTCAACCGGCACCAGGTACCGGCGACTGAATTGTCTTCGGTTGTCTTCAGTTGTCGTAGCTTGGACGTAGGTTGATTTCGATTGTCGTAGGTGTGGTCGTAGGTGAACTTTTTTTCGCCTTCCATCACAGAGAGGAATGTGGTGGATGTTTATGTTAAAATGTGTTTTGTGTGTTCCGTTGCTTTTTATTTGTATGACTGACTTGGCAAATGAAATTCCTCGTATGTTGCAAAACATACTTGGCTAATAAAGTATTATTGTGATTGTGATTGTGATTGGACCACCATTGCTCTGGATTCAGGTCACTCTCAATCTCTTCCTGATTTATTGAAATTGTCATCCCACCATGGAAGAACTGAGTTTCTCTGTTAATGACACAACATTCTCTGACATCCCTGTAGATAGCATTGGTTGATGTACATGCATGATGTGTTTAGAGCATACAAGGCAAGCACTCTATCACTCACTACATACCAGTTGGCATAATCTCAATTCCAAAAGAAACACAGCCAAAAGAGATTGCTGATGCTGGAATCTAGAACAGTGACTGAAACAAATTGGAATAGATGTGATGCTTTACAAATACATCAAAAATTAATGTTCCATACAGGAAAAGCTGGCCTCCCCTTTAGACTTTGGATTTAGGAGATAATTATTCTCAGAGATTTTCGAGATGCAATGCGGCAACAGGCCCTTCGGCCCACAGTGTGCATGCTGACCAGTGACCACACCATGCACTAGCACCATCCAACACACATTAGGGATAATTTACAATTTTACCAAAGTCAATTAACCTACAAACCTGTACGTCTTTGGAGTGTGGAAGGAGACCGAAGATCTCAGAGAAAACCTACGCAGTCACAGGGAGAACGTGCAAACTCCATACAAACAGCACCCGTAAACAGGAATGAAGCCAGGTAGGTCTCTGCCGCTGTAAGGCAGCAACTCTACCGCTGTGCCACTGTATCTCTCTCGACTTCTCGTGAGGCCCTAACCAAAACTTTACATGCAAGGCAGTAAGTGATACAGAAACATGTAAATGATGCCCAGAAATAAAAGCCATGAACCTGAAGACCAGCAGATCCTCTTTCTCCACTCTCATTTAGATCAAACTGGTTCTAAATTCAAATTGCGCCTTTATATAGGTACTCAATTAATTCAGCCAAAGGCCACCAAGTGATTTCAGTGCTTTTGGAGACTGTTTCACCATTCTACACTCAGGCACAGCCTGTGTTTTTGCGTTTTAGTGAATTATTGTTTCTGGAGTTAAACAAAGGCTTTAATCAGCTGTCAGTTGAAAAGCAAACCAGACTCTCAATCCTGATTAAAAAAACAAGAATCATGCTCCAGTCCTTTTAGTAATGAATATGTCAGTTGCGGAAGGTGAGTTGCCAGGGTGCTCGAATCAGATACAGACGCAAGCTTCCATTTTCAGAAGCATAATGTGACAATGTCAGGCAACTGTTCAACGTATGCAGCCTATTGGTTTTGCAAGCTACAGCAATTATCACTGAACCATATAGCATGCATAATAAGAAAAGCTGGATAATTCTCATTTCACAGCATCTAATTAGCTTCTGCTGCCCTTTACTTTTAAAGCCTATTATTGCTGTACTTGTTCACCCTTTGACTGATGACTGTAAGTAAAATAATTATCAACCAATAATCTTGTTTTCTTTGCTATAATAAGTCTGAGGTTTAAAGTAAGTGTTCAATTAATGTATATTAAGTATGTTGTAGGAGGCATGTAGAAATACGTTATTGATGGAAAGCCATTAATAATCTCCTAATTAGTGAGCCATTTCATCCTCAATGTTTCACTCAAGCCTGGAGTTGGATGGATGTGTAGAGGGACTGGATGTCCGTGGCAAAGATTTGAGTGTGGGAGGAAACCGGCGCCTCTCAGAGAAAACCCACGCAGGTCATGGGGAGAACGTATAAACTCCGTATAGACAGCACCCGTAGTCAGGATCGAACCCGGGTCTCTGGCGCTGTAAGGCAGCAACTCTACCGCTGTGCCACCGTGCCACCCAATGTGCTTCAATATCTTAAAGAACATGCTCTTTTTAGACAGGGTTGCATATAACCATGGTTCATGAAAGTTCAGAAGCAATAGTTTATCACCTTGCAAGTGCTGTCTCAGACAGCGTGTGGATCTGTGGTTTGTGGCTATAATCTGCAATGACATTCACTCTGCTGGATTAATGACTCTTATGTCACCCCTCTATGTTAATTCAGAAATAATTTGCAGCTCATTACCACAGAATTCCATGACCAGTAAATATTCAAAATGGACTAATTTCTCGTGCCCTTGCATAATATGCAGCTGTCGGTCAAATCAAACAATGCTGCATGCTGACTGCAAATACTTTCAATTAGAGGGAATGTTTCTCACACTAAGCTGCTTGCTGTCTTTTATGTACTCTGTTACCCGTTGAAATTGATCGACATCAGTAATTACCTTCAGGCAGTTACAAATGAACAAGCCAATTCATTTTTTTCATCAATGGTCACAGGGCTTTTATTCCGTTTTTGCTACTTTGTTTAAAGTGAGATACGGGATAAGCACTGACACAGGGTCATGGAATGAGCGTTCAAATCACGGCCCTGTTTCCACCAATCTTTCCACCACTACACCCAAGAAGCACAAGAAGGGCAAGACTCCATTGTAGTGTCTTCAGCTCCTGCTGAACAATTTCTAATCTTGTGATGCGGACTCGATAAGAAGAAGCACTGACACACTGTAATTAAATGATCATTTTTTTGAAAATCTGCAATTAAATCTGTATCCAATTAGATCACAAGCCAGCATCATTGAAAATGTGGAACATTCAGCAAATGTGTTTCAACCTAATCCATTTGGTGCCAGGATAGGTCGTTCAATTTGTCCTCGGGCAAGTCAAAGGATGACAATCAATCGCTAAAGAATGGAAGAAACAAATCAAGTGTTTATACTTGTTAGGCTGACAGTGGGTGAAAGATATATTACCTGGAGTGCTGTTACAAAATGCAAAATGCAACTATAGATAACAGTCGAACAGGTGACACCTGTTATATTCACGAGGATTAGCTTCAGTTGAAATGTGGTGGTGATTAATCTCTGGAGACCCGTTGCAAGGAGGTTGCCGTTTAATAACTTGTCCTGAGGCCGAGGCTTGTGCGGTTAAATCAGCTGCCACTTTCATCATTACACAAGTGCAGGACTGATGTAGAGATCTGTAGCAAAACCAAGCATCACTGCACTTAAAAACATGAACTGTGCCAGGAATGGATTTAATGGGTTAGACTTTCCTCCAGCTTGCTCTGCTTTACCAATGCAATTTGTTCAAAATTGTATAGAGCTTTACAAGAGGATAGAGAATTTTCAAGCACAAATTAGATACAGTGCAATTCGCGTTTTCCTTCCTCTTTAAAAAAATATTGGCTGAGAAATTCAATTACAATCCTGTTTTTTTCGTGCCATGCAATTGGAAATTGCTTTTCTTTTAGTAAAAAAGGAGGATTGTGAACATTTCTGGGGCATTTTGTGTCCCTTGGGTAGGCATCCTTTAGTGAGTTAACTACCACTCTCTGTGCAAAAGAAAATATGGACTGAACATCTTCTTTCAACTTTGCCCCTCTCTGCTACATGTCCACTGTGGGAAAAAGGTTCTGACTGCCCTGTGTCTGCCTCTCATTATTTCATATATTTCTATCTGGCCTCAAACTCCAGCGTTCTAGAGAAAATTATCTAAGCTTGTCCAGCCTGTCCCTCTGGCTTATATCCCCCAATGCAGGCAGCATTCTGTGTTGAAAATACATCCTTTGTTGAATATGGGTTAGGTTCTACTTGTTCAAAGGTTGCCTTTTGCTGTGACTTACCTGTCACTGAATCCTCGCCTAAATGTGTCTCTGAAACTACTCACATGTCCATCCCTGCCACTCACCAACACATCTCAACATTGACCTCTTACTAATAATCCAACAGTAACCCCAGCCCAAACCTGTTCAAATCTGAGTAGCCAGTCAATCCTCCTGCTCCATATGTAAGCCTGAATTTTGAGGTCATTTTACTCGAAACCTCCCGATAGATGCCCAGGCTATCACCACCATGAACACTCAGCCACAGCCAGCACCTCTTCTTAGTTGTCCTGGTCGCTGCATCATGTGTCCAGTGAAACTTCTTCCCTTGTTCAAAACAACACATCACCATTTTAACCTGTGACGCTTTAACAAATATATTTGGACTCAATACTATCTATCAAAGACAATAGTTTATTTATGAAGCTCCTCCAACTCCTGGGAAAAATTGGTCTTCCTTTGGAGTTTGCTTCCCTTTAAAGATTCGCTGCTGTAATTCTGTAACTACCTTGGCTCATAACAGGGCTGTCAGCTGCAGTGACAATCCGCATTTTGATTTGCTGATATACCCAATTCATCTTGTTTACATTTTGCTTAGTTGCAGCATGCATACTTGATGTGTCCGTTTCTTCAGCAACCCTGTCAAGTTCCACTCATTGTTTAAAACGAACATTGAGCTTCATCTTTAGTTTGGATTTTGACTTGCAAGCTGCCTCTTTATTTCACATTGATAACACTTGGCTGTTTTGAATTGACATTATTGTTCTTGGCAATTGTAATAGTGTACTCCGTCGAACTCTTGGATTCCATAAATGGTCCACAGAATAGTCGTGTGACTATTTGCAGCATTGCCCATTTGGGATGGTTGGAGCTCTATTATATTTTATGCTGCCATCTCTCCCAAAGTTGTTCTATGGTCGTCGTTTTTCACAGTAATCTCAGGCACATTGTGTAATTTTTGAAATGATTTTCAATACTATTTCATTAATTTTTAATGGGTTCACCACACGTTTGATACTAAAACAAAAACCATTAGAAATATTCAGCTGGTGAGGCAGCAGCAATGGAGAGAGAATCAGGTTTGGCATTTTATGATGACCTTTCAAGGGAGCTTTTTAATTCATGCTTGCAACTTGTAGCATTCAATTATTTCAATTTTTACAAAGGACATATTCATTACATTTTTGGGGTCAATTAGATTGTTGTATCGTCACCACTTGGCTTTCTAAACCTGATATTTTTATTGTCAGCTATTTATCTCAGTGAGTGCACACCAAAACCTGGTTTCTGAAATAGCCTTGAAGCAATGTTGTCTCATCTGAGCAATTTCATGATTAATTTAGCTACTAATTATTTTATTCTGTATCACACTTGCGGCAATTCATGTCCTTGGAGGAAGTGGTTATTGGGATAATCCTTTGGCAACATCACAATTGCTTCTTAGATCATGCTTCTGGTAGGAGACTGTCTTTCAGCACTCAATGCCAGAGACTGGAAAAATTATCCTGGCATGCCATGCAAATCTCAGTTTCATTCAGTTACATGGGAAGGATTGTCAATTACGTGAATTAATTCTCAAAGACTCTCCACAAGAACCAAGCTATCCAGCCTGTCTAATGGCAGTTATAGCCTATATATTGCATTAAGTTGTCAAATCACTGGAGGTCCTTTCTTCTTGTTGAGTCAATCACTGTCCAGAGTATACAATCCACTTCTGACATTTTCAACTATTAGCACAATATTTTAGAATTAGGAATGAATTAGGAATCTAAGAGCCATATATTTATGATTGTTTACAAAAGGAATCACTGGTTGAGGAGAGACATAACAGTTTCACATGCAAGATAAAATTGGTTCAGTCTGAAGAAGGGTCTCGACCCGAAACATCACCCATTCCTTCTCTCCAGAGATGCTGCCTATCTCGCTGAGTTACTCCAGCTTTTTGTGTCTATCTTCGGTGTAAACCAGCATCTGCAGTTCCTACCTACACAGAGTTGTATAATGGCTACATTTCAGGGACATCCAGATAGCCAGACAAGTCCACCATTGTCAGACATGTCCATATTTTGTTTGGGCAGCGTATAACACAGCGGTATGAATATTGATTTCAAGTAACCCTTGCATCCCCTCTCTCTGAGTCCCTCCCCCAACCATCACTTTACTAGTTTCAAAGTCATCTTGTTGAGTCTCATTGGCTGTAACTCGTTCTCACCTGGCCCACAGCTAACAATGGCCTATTTCCTTTATCATTGTTACTTTTTTGCACATCTTTAATTCAATAGTTCTATATTCCCACATCACCGTCTATATCTCTCGTTCCCCTCTCCCCTGACTCTCAGTCAGAAGAAGGGTCTCGACCTCAAATGTCACCTATTTCTTTTCTCCAGAGACACTGACTGACCCGCTAAGTTACTCCAGCTTTCTGAGTCTATCTTAAGTCCCCCAGAAAACATTGAACTAATATCGTCCTGTATTGTGCATTGGGAATTTGAATTTGGTTATAAAAATCTGAAAAAAATAGGAATTTGGTGCATGTCAAAGACGTCTGCTGCTGCAAACTCTTGCTTTTTCACTTCTTGATTGTTATCTGCGCTTCAGTTAATCAGCTGCTTAGCTTCTGTTGACCATTCTCCCAACACATGAATACAGCAAGACATGAAGGGGAAAAAAAACTTATTGTTGATGTAGACAGCAATAAAACCAAAAACAAAATAGATGAATGAAAGTGAAAGAATACAAATATTGAAGAGATTAAATAAAGTGAAGCTGTGCAGCTCAGGAATTTATTCGCATTTTGACATACTTTTTCATCTACATTCTGCTTTTGAGGAAAACTTTCTGACTTTTGATAATTCCCCGGGCTCTTTACCTCTAGGTGAAAATTCCAGTCAAGCAGTTTTGATTTATTTGTTCAGCCTGACAAATACTCTGACACAAACAGATCCTATTGTTGCACTAATTTGGCATTGAAATAAAAGCATTACCCTAGCCTATCATAAATATTTTGCTGTTCATTTGAGACATTGTTCATTTAAAATATATTAATTTTGTTTAAAAGAAATCATAAAGAAATTTTGTCTGAATATATTTTTATTATACAGCAAAATCAAAACCCCAATAATCATAACTGGGTTAAAATTATTTTCTTGCAATCAATGCTTGCATCATTAGATTCTGGTTATCTTTATAAACCTAATGGAATATTTTAAATCATATGATTTTAATGAAATATTATAAAGAAATACAAAATACTATGTTTAAATGTATGTCTTCTTTTGTAGTACAGGAACACCATGTTACTGTTTTAGAAAATATTGGTTAGACTGTAATTGGAGCCTTGTGTGTAGTTCTGTGTGTAGGTCTGTGGAATTCTCTGCCTCAGAGGGCGGTGGAGGCCGGTTCTCTGGATACTTTCAAGAGAGAGCTAAATAGGGCTCTTAAAGATAGCGGAGTCGGGGGATATGGGGAGAAGGCAGGAACGGGGTACTGATTGTGGATGATCAGCCATGATCACATTGAATGGTGGTGCTGGCTCGAAGGGCCGAATGGCCTACTCGTGCACCTATTGTCCATTGTCTGATCTTCACCGTATCGGAACAAAACGAGTAAGCAAAAAAGGATGCAGAAGTCATTCACAATAATATCACCTTCCAATTGAGGAATTGGCGTTGTGAATTTCTTTGTGACGTCTCTAGTTTCATCATCTTGGCCCTGGACAGTGTTATCAAGAGAGATCAGATAGGCAAGAGGTGCAAGAGGCTGCAGATGCTGGAATGTGGAAGAAAAAACCACAACAGATGAGGAACTCAACTGATGAGGAAGCATCTGTAGAGGGAAATTGCCAGATAATGTTTTGGGTTGAGCCCCATCATCAGGATAGGCTGAGTGAGTCTGCTTTCTTTGTAATGGGAGGTGCTTCAAGGTGATGTAATAGAGATAGCAACTTAACAAGACTCTGAAGACAACATCCATAATCCCTACAAACTAGAAGGACAAGAGCAACAAAAAAGCATGGGAGTACCACCACCTGGAATATTCCCAAAGCCACACATCAATCTGACTTAGAAATATCTCACTCTTCCTTCGCTAGGTTAAATCCTGACATTCAAATGGGCCTGTCCCACTTAGGGGATTTTTCAGGAGACTGCCGGTGACTGCCAAGTTGCCGGTAGTCGCCTGAGAAACCGGCAACTGGATCGGCAACTGTCAGCGTGGAACACACACAAACACATCGCTTCCTTCACCAGCCGTTATGCAGGCAGGGGACAGGGCAAGCGGGGGGAGCGCTGTCTGAGTGAAATTCACACGATGCAAAGCCAAGGTGATACAGACACATGAACAGGAAGGTTGGCGCTGTAATTAAGATGGCCAAAGCACTGTGTACGGTAAATCCTTTAAAAGAGGGGGGGTGCTGGGGGGGCGAGAGGAGGGAGAGGAGGGAGAGGAGGGAGAGGAGGAGAGGGGGGAGAAGGGGGGAGAAGGAGTGGGGAGAACTTTTAAGAAGCCAGACAACCTTTAAGAAGCCAGAGATACACAGCTGTAAAGCTCGGCGGACATTTAACATTACCGGTCGGTTATCCTTGGTTCTAAAAACTACTGCTTACGTTTTTTTCCCCCAAAGAGCCAATGAAATTCACCGGTCAGCACCGGTTACAACCTTCGACCTCCTGGCAACCCACTAGGACCTCCTGGCGACCCACCTACGGCACGAGAATTCTAGCTGCTCTCCATGGCGGCTTCATTCTAGTCATGTTGAAAAATTTGCGGCGACCATAAATGAGGCCGCGACTAGTTCCGAGAATACTGGAACTCCTCACGACCATGAAGGCGCCTCCCCGGCAACCACCCGCGAACATGTGGCAACCATGTGGCGACTTCATAGTCCCCTGCAGTCGCCTAAAATGCCACCTATGTGGGAAAGGCCCATAAGGATAGCAACATTTATTTCCTCAACTTCCCAGCTTCAAAAGTCAAACACCTTAACAAATGTAGATACTTTTACTATTCGATTAAGCTTGAGATAATTGAAATAAATATTGCTGAAGTTTGAACAGCTGAAATTACAGATCCAGGATGCTATGAGAATTTTTGAATAGCTTTCCGCTTGAATCTCAACTGAATCTTTAGGTAGAATAATTAGAGCTACACTGAATAAATGTAATAAATTAATCAACATCGTACAGTGAACATTAGTCATCAGCATTACAAATTATGCATCTCAGTTCTATTCTAACATCTGGACTTGTAATCACTGGAATTTAGAAGGATGAAAGGGATTCTTATAGAAACATAAATAATTCTTATGGGATTGGACATGCTAGATGCAGGAAAAATGTTCCTGATGTTGGGGGAGTCCAGAACCAGGGGTCACAGTTTAAGAATAAGGGGTAAGCCATTTAGGACTGAGGTGAGCAAAAACATTTTCACCCAGAGAGTTGTGAATCTGTGGAATTCTCTGTCACAGAAGGCAGTGGAGGCCAATTCACTGGATGATTTCAAGATAAAGTTAGGTAGAACTCTTAGGGCTAACGGAATCAAGGGATATGGGGTGAAAGCAGGCACGGGGTACTGATAGTGGATGATTTGCCATGATGATATTGAATGGCAGTGCTGGCTCAAAGGGCCGAATCGCCTACTCCTGCACCTATTTTCTATGTTTCTATGTTTCTATCTCTTCCATTGAACAGAAGTGTAAAGAAATGGCCCAGAATTTCTTAGCAGGGGATTGCAGGGAATCCCATTCATGCTCCTCTCCCTCTAGATCTGCATTTAACTTCCGCAGACCTTCTTGCAGCAACTTCTTAATGAAAAAAACACCTAGCTTGACCCATTGAGTTTCTCCAGCCCATCACTTTCTCTTTTATAGACCAGCATCTGCATCCCTGGTGTTAAACGTTCTGATCAAATTCAGCTTCAACGTATACCAGGCACAATCTTGTGTCATACTGGGCCCACTACATATTACTGGCATGTCCCACAAACATAGAATCTAAACCATGCCCTCAGACTTAATCAGCTAGCAAAGCTGTCAGGGCTTTGACATAGCTTGAATGCGGCACATTCAAGGTAACAGGAGGAAATGATGGAGCAGCTGAATGCATGGCTATCAATGATGAAGTGTTTAACCCAAGTCCTCCGTTCTCACCTAGCTACAGCTAACAATGACCTGTTTCCTTTAGCATCCTTACTTCTTTGCATATCTTTCATTCATTTTTTCTGCATCTCTCTACTTCATCGTCTACATCTCTCGTTCTCCTTTCCCATGACCTTCAGTCTGAAGGAGAGTCTCGACCCGGAAACGTCACCATCCTTCTCTCCAGAGATGCTGCCTGTCCCGCTGAGTTACTCCAGCATTTTGTGTCTACCTGAGTTGGTAGACTTGTTTTACATGGACATCAAGAAGCCTCTTGACAAGCTGCCAACATCGTAGGTGATCCAAATAGTTTGGGTACATGAGATCCAAGTTGTTTTGACAAACTGGATCTAAAATTGATTTGATCGGAGGAAGAAGGTAATGGGCCTGTCCCACTTAGGTGATTTTTCAGCGGATTGCCGGCAACTTTACTGACCAGAAGAATGTAATTGGTTTACAACTTCACCATTTTGTATTCCTTCTGACACAGTTTAAGTCAGTGATGCACTGAAGAACTGAATGGGCCCAGAAATCTGTGTTGCAGGACTGGAAGACATTATGGAGAAAGGTAGGAAGAAAGTAACAGGATCTGAAAATAAACAAGAGCTTTCTTAAATCGCTTTCAGGAGAAGCGTAGCATTAATAATTTTTAAAATAGTACTTTTTATGATTTTAGGGCAATTCCATCCAGTGAGGTTACTTCACTTGTACGTCCATTTTGTGTTTCTGTGATGTAACCTAGGCCACAATCGCACACCATAGCAACAAGAGCCACGTGCACGCAATTTCCAGCTTTTCACAAATTGCTATTATTTCTTAAAGATTGCTGTAAAATTGTTGCTGCAATCTTTAAGAAATAATAGCAATTTGTGAAATGCTGGAAATTGCTTGCACATGGCTGTAGCTGCTATGGTGTGTGATGGTGGCCTTTTGTTTTTCTAAAGTCATATTGTGGAGGACTGAAGATAGGCACAACATGTTGGAGTAGCTCAGCGGGACAGGCAGCATCTCTGGAGGGAAGGAATGGGTGATGTTTCGGGTTGAGAGCCTTCTTCAGTCTGAGAGTCAGGGGAGAGGGAAACTGGCGATATGGAAGGGTAAGGTGTGAAAACAACAGACCAAAGGGGACGATGACCAAGGAAAGTGCAGAATGGTTCATTGTTAGCTGAGGGGTAGGTGACATTGAGTCACACATCGAGTGATATTTAACCAGGAGGACAGTAGAACTAGTCAGAGAACTAGGATGGGGGAGGGACAGAGAGAGAGGGAAAGCAAAGGTATATTTGAAGTTAGAGAAGTCAATATCCATACCGCTGGGGTGTAAGCTACCCAAGTGAAATGTGAGGTGCTGTTCCTCCAATTTGAGTTGGGCCTCACTCTGACAGTGGAGGAGGCCCATGACAGAAATGTCAGTGTGGGAATGGTAGGGGTAGTTAAAGTGTTTAGCAACCGGGAGATCACGTAGGCCTAGGCAGACTGAGCGGAGGTGTTCATCAAAATGATCGCTTGGTCTCGCCGATATATAGGATTCCACATATGGAACTGTGGATACTGTAGACGAGGTTGCAGGAGGTGCAAGTGAAACTCTGTCTTTCCTGAAAGGACTGTCGAGGGAGGAGGTATAGGGACAGGTGTCGTTCAAGGACGCCCAAGAAGGCAGCAGGGGATTGCCATGAGGCAGAAACAATTGTACACACAATTTAAATTAGATTGATATTAGGACTCAGCTGGATGCAAAATCAAGGAGCTAGTTTTCATAATTTAATCTGTTTTTCAATCCCACCCTTTAACAACCCAATCCATGGAAGTGTGCAATGCAAAAACAGGCATGCATTTGGTCTTTATTAAATAATTAAGCATACCAACCTGGATGTTATCTTATGATATCTCATGTGTACCGAGATACAGTGAGAAGCATTTTTTTGACAGTTAATAACAATAACTTTTGATGGACAATCAACTGACATCTATTATAAACCTACTGACTCCCACAGCTATCTATACTACACTCCTTCCCACCCTGTTTCCTGTAAAGACTCTATCCCTTACTCCTGATATCTCCTATGCCGCATCTGCGCCCAGGATGAGGTGTTCCATACCAGGTCATCGGAGATGTCCTCATTCTTTAGGAAATGGGCGTTCCCCTTTTTCATCATAGATAAGGCTCTCACGAGGGTCTTCTCGGTAACCTGCAGTTCTGCCTGCTCCCCCTCCCCCCATTCGTAACAAGGACAGAGTCCCCCTTGTCCTCAACTTCCACCCCATCAGCCGTCTCATACAGCATGTAATCCTCCAACACATTCACCACCTCCAACGGGATCCCACTACTGGCCACATCTTCCCATCTCCACCCCTTTCTACTTTCCGCAGAGACCGTTCCCTCCGCAACCCCCTGGTTAACTCGTCCCTTCTCACCCAAACCAGCCCCTCCCCAGGTACTTTCCCTGCAACTGCAGGAGATGCAACACATGTCCCTTCACCTCATTCCACGACTCCGTACAAAGACCTCGACAGTCTTTTCAGGTGAGGGAGAGGTTTATTTGCACCTCCTCCAACCTCATCTACTGATCCGCTGTTCCAGGTGTGGACCCCTATACATTGGCAAGACCAAGTGCAGGTTCGGTGATCGCTGAACATCTCCCGTCAATCCTCCTAGACCTATGTGATCTCCCAATTGTAAAACACTTTTATTCCCCCTCCCATTTCCACACTGACTTGTCTGTCCTGGGCTTCCTCCACTGTCAGACTGAGGCCCAATGCAAATTGGAGGAACTGCACCTCATATTTTGCTTGGGCAGCTTACTGATTTTGTGCCTTGTTGTCACCTTCCCTCACCAACAATGAACCATTCTATATTTTCCTTGCTCAACGTCCCCTTTGATCTCACGTTTTCACACCTTACCCTTCCATACCTCTATGTCTCCCTCTCCCCTGACTCTCAGTCTGAAGAAGTGTCTTGACCCGAATGTCACCCATTCCTTCTCTCCAGAGAAGCTCCCATTCCCGGTGAGTTACTCCAGAATTTTGTGTCTATCTTCGGTATAAACCAGCATCTGCAGTCCCTTCCTGCACAATATGTGACTCTCCTGATAATTTTATGTCATGTATCCTTTGTCAATTAACTGTATAAAAAGAGGAATTGGTTAATGAAGATTTTGCTCGTGTTCCTATGAAAAACATGCAGCACGACTGTGCAATCTTTGTTATAGAAAGCAGTTGCTCTGCAATGTTGCGGCACAGAATGACAATGATGTGTGAACATTTTTGATGCATCATGAATGTAGTTGCTCGCTGTCCAAAGCGATGTGATACTGGCCAATGTGATACTGAGTATCACACATTTCTTCATAATCAACCTTCAGCAGCAATTTATAATACTGAGACAGGAGCTTACTGGAGGTCAGGGGGACTAGGGTTATTGCATGTAATTTTATGTAATACATACAGTATGTCATTCTAATTAAATAATATAAAGTACGTGACGTAGGATTAACGAATACGAAAATGTTGGGTCAAATGTGTTTTGCAACAATCGATCACACATCTTGTTCTTGCAGTTGATTAAGTTTTAGAACAAGTTAGACTCGAAGAATTGCTAAATATATAAATTAAATGAACAAAATAACTATAACATTGGATTATTTAGAATCTAAAAAAAGCAGAGGGTGATGGTGGAAAGACGATTTTTCGGACAGGAGACCTCCGACTAGTGGTGTGTTTCAGAGTTCGGTGCTGAGCACATTGCTGTTTGACATCTATATCAATGATTTGGATGAAAACGTACAAGGCATAATATGTAAGTTTACAGATGACAGTAAAGTGAGTGGTGTTGTAGTTAGTGAAGATGGTTGTCAACAATTGCAGCAGGATCTGGATCGGTTGGGCAGGTGGGCTGAGGAACGATTAGTGGAATTTAATACAGAGAAGTGTGAGGTGTTGCACTGCAGGAAATCTAACATGGGCAGGAGTGACACAATAAATGGCAGGGTATTGTTGAACAGTGGGATCTAGAAATGCAGGTGCATAGTTCCTTGAAAGTCACAGGTAGATAGGATGGTCAAGAAGGATTTTAGCACATTGGCCTTCATCAGTCTGCTATCAGGAAACATGTTGAGCTGGAAAAGATGCATAGAAGGATGTTAGACAGAAAATGCTGGAATAACTCAGCGGGACAACTTTAACCAGCATCTGCAGTTCTTTCTTACACATAGAAGAATGTTGCCAGGACCCAAGGGCTGAGCTACCAGAGGAAGTAGTTGAGGTAGGTACTATCACAATGTTTAAAAAATATTTGGACAGGTATGTGGATAGGATAGGTTTAGAGGGATAAGTACCAAACAAAGGTGGTTGGGATAAGTGTAGATGGGGCATATTGGTCGGCATGGGCAAGTTGGGCCAAATGGCCTGTTTCCATGCTGTATGCCTCTATAAAACATAATATATCAACCATATAGCATATGGACAGGTCCTTCAGCCCACAAAGTCTGTGCAGACCATGATGTCAAATTAAACCAAACCCTTCTGCTTGTATATGATCCTTATCCCGGTGATTAGTGTGTGTGTGTGACGTCGCAGGCCGCCCCCCCGCTACCGCACGTTGAGGGGACAGGACCCAACGGGTTCCACTTGGTCTAGTACCTCTTAAACATCACTATCTTATCTGCTGCTATTTTCCACCCCTTAACCCCAGCAGTGCATTCAAACCAGCTACCAGTGGCAGTGTTTGCAAAAATGAACTAAACTTGTGTCGCAAATCCGATTTAAACTTTCCCCCAACTCACCTTAAAGCTATTACCTGTTTCCACCTGTAATCAAGGCGACATCCTGGTAAATCTCTTCTCAAAAGTCTCAGCTCCAAATGTGGTCTTTCCAAAGTTTTATACAGCTGCAACATGCCTTCCTGACCTTTATACTCAATGCCATGAATGATGCTATATCTTGTTTATCACCCGATCAACATATTACCACTTTCAAGGAGCGGGCAAGTCGATCTATGCGAGATGTGCATCATAAGATCATAAGATCATAAGCGATAGGAGCAGAATTAGGCCATTCGGCCCATCAAGTCTACTCCACCATCCAATCATGGCTGATCTATCTTTCTTTCCTAACCCCATTCACCTGCCTTCTCCCCATAACCTCGGACACCAATATGGATGGCATGGATGAGTTGGGCCGAAGAGTAATAATTTCTGTGCTGTATTATTCGGCAACTCTGACATGCACCCCTAGAACTCTATGCACATCAATACTGCTAAGGATCAATCCATTTATTGTATACTAGACTAAGTGGGACCCATTGGGTCCCAGCTTCACACGGGAGGGCTGGTCCACCAACGCAATATTCAACCTCTCCACCAATTCCAATATTGCTGACCAGTAGCACTTCTGCAATCAGCGTGACATCTACACTCACTGGAAATTACGCAATCAGCACAACCTCTGCACTCACTGGAAATTACGCAATCAACGCGACCTGTCCACTAAGCGGAAGTCACGAAATGAGCGGGACTTTTGAACCAAACACAGTCGGACCTAATAAAGCATTTATTCCTTCCAAACACAGTCTGACCTAATAAAGCATTGCAGTTTCAAGCACAGGCAGGGCAGCAGGCCAAACAACTCATGGCATTGTTATTAAGGGCTAACAAATCATTTATTGCAAGTACATTGCAGACTCGCAGTTCAATTGATTCACAGCTTAGAATGAGAGTTGTGGCCTCTCCCTCACGATCTTTCAGAGTGACTGAGTCACGACCAGGCATCCGGGGTTTTATAGCCCTACCCCCCCCCTCCCCCGGAAGGGGCGTTCATCACAGTGATTGACGGGCGAGAGGATCTCAAGGTTTTTTAAACACTCATAACTTTTTTATTTTTCATCAATGGGAAAAATCCTCAGGGCCTGCTCAGCGGAGGAGGACTGTGAGAAAGATGGCAAAACATCATAGTTATATATGGTAGCGTTTTGTTCTAAAATCAATATAAAGCACAGACAGGAAGTGGTCAAGATGAGACTTTTAATAGTAAGATTAAACGAGAACTTACCAAGTTTGAAGTTTGATCTTTATTTTATGAGGAGTTACGATGAGCGATTACATGAAGAAGCCCCGCCAGTCCGCACCCACGTCAATCTTCAAAGCAGTGGTGTGAAATCACAGATAACAGTAGTCGAAGTAACATAGTAAGACTTAGAGCAGACTAGAACTACCAAGTGATATTTATGATAAGAGGGTTGGGAGCGGAGGGCATGTAATCTCTCATTCTAACTCCTCATAAAATAAAGATCAAACTTCAAACTTGGTAAGTTCTCGTTTAATCTTACTATTTTACCTCGGAGTCACGTGAGTGATTCCGTGAAGATTTCAAAGCTCTGTGATTTCATGCCGGGAGAACCGAGTCTACACAACCAGAACTGCTTCATTGACAGATGAGGGAAAAATTAATAATGAATAAATAATAATAATAGTAACTCCTCTCATCCGGGAGTAAACTAACCACTGAACCTAAAATAGAGTTGGCAAATACCCCTGGTCTGGCAATAGGTTATTATGAAATGTTCAGAAAGTTTGTTCGTTCGACCATCCTGCAATTGCTAGGATGTAGTCCAGCAGAACGTACATAACCTTTGCTGCTGATGTAGCAGCCCTGGTGGAATGAGATTTGAAAAAATATCAGTATCTCCTCCTACATGAGCCAACCCCCCGTTTTCATCACCTGGAGATGGTCTGAACCAATACCTTTTTATAAAGTTTTTGTAATTTACAAACATTGCTAGTTCAGAGCCTCCAAGGCTCTTCGTGACCTTGACGTATTGTTGTATATGTGTGACCATACATAACCGAAGGTCCATGGGGTATGCCATGAAACTAGTTTGAGACCTCACGTCTGCTCTGCTTAACTAAACATTAAAATATAATATTATTCGCAGATGTAACCATCCTGTCCAGTCACAATATGTAGTGACTGAACCCGTTGCGCTGAGACCAGCGCCATAAGGATAACTACCGTATGAGAGCCGAGCCAAAACTAAGGATGTAGCTGGAGCCCCCTGGTGAAATAGTGTTAATACCATGTCAATATCCCATACTGCCATGTGCTTGTCCTGGGAGAACTTGTGTGAAAAATATCCTTTATAAACTCTGGATCAGAGGGTGAAACCCGACAGAGTGAGTCCCGTTTGCTGCAGCAAATCAGATGGGAAGACACGTTGGGCAAAGTTAATGGTCCTATAACTTAATTTATTGTCAAAGACCCATTTGAAATGAACTCCAAGATGTACGTTATCTGTACCTTATTAGATGTAACATTAGCATTCAAACAAAACACTTCCCATCTCCTGAAGAGGAAATGTAATGCTTATCTTTTTTGGGTGCTATCCCAGCACTCTGCATTGAGCACGAATATGGATCGGTCTGACAATCCGAGCCGCAAGAGCTGTCTACTCAGAATCTATAAGTCAATAAATTGATTTTATCATGCAGAGGCTGGTTTCCCGAGCCACAGGCTGAACCAGCAAAGTTTTACGTTTAGAATAACCGTAAAAGGTGGTATTATTATTCCCGACAAAAGCAGGAAGCATGGCCGCATAGACCAGTCAGACAGAACGACAACCGAAAGCGGGATCTTGCTGACTTTATTGCAAGACCCGACTAATGTGGCAAAATGGAGGGAGACAAAAATAACTTCCTTCTCCTTGAAGCATGAATGTATCTTTCGCCACTATTGTGCCACATATTTTTGCAACCGGTAAATGAGCCTAGAAACAAACATATCGCTATTCGGTGTCCCATCGACCCATAATTTCATTAAATACTTTATGATACAATACCCATTTTGTGTTGTTATTGATTATACGTGATGATATTCTAACGCAAAATGAGATTAGGTAAATTATTACAGGATATTCTGACTTGATTGCACCCATGTGATTAAAATATGCCACCACCATAGTGTATCAACTCAACGTTGAGCATGCAGATTATGCATATTCGCTCAATAACCCTTTAACTTATAGAATGCACCTAGTTTCTATACGTAGTTGATACCAATAACTGAATAATTGTTAACTCATGCAAATCTCCTCCGTCTCCGAACTAGAGATGGCATTCATAATTTTCCACCTTAGAGCCCCATCAGTTTATATTATAACTGAAATTTTTACTGACCAGACTACTGGGGCAATGCTGAATACTGTTCGTCCACCATTATGACTTTGGTAGCTTCAGCTGGTAATAACATAATGTCTGTCACAAAGCCCTACATGGCATTTGAGAGATTACTACTTTGCACGATGTAAACTCCCCCACTTGCACAGCTGAATCACAGCTACTATATTGCCAATTACACTTGAGAAGTAGAAGGCTGCTTTATCACAACTAGATTGTTACAGACTCCTATTAATTCCAATCTCTTACCCCAGGGCGGAAGCTAATTAATAGTTAAAGGTAAATCCCAATGATCAACAAGTCTAGTTGGTATCACCTTAATTTTCTTAAACATAGTTTGAGGCTGAAACAGTTGACTTTAGCAACATACAGCATTAGAATATCCTCCAGTCAAGACATAACAAATGTTTTGAGCTCTGAGCAGTCCAAGCATCGGTTTTAGTAATCTGGTAAATAACCTGGGAACTGAAGTTAACCCATTTTGCAATATTTTTTATCATTGCCCTTATCCAGATAAATTCAAATGTCTCTGGTGATCTCTGTAAATGGGAGTATCAGCTGCGAAGTTTCCTATTCGGAAAAATTTATACTGCACATGCGAGTGAAACGACATTCTGCATCTTTCACAATGAACAGGCTACGCCTGCCAATTCCGTACCTGCTCTAGCAACAACTCTGGCCCGAATTCCAAGCATGTCTTGAAAACCAATCCTGGCCATAATACTGAGCCTGCCTCGAAAGACAACTCTGGCCATAACTCTGAGCCTGCTTCGAAAGACAATTCTGGCCCCAATTCCGTACTTGGAACCCCAGTATTGTGCAGTTTTACATGGTTAGATACCATAACCATTTATGTGTTGTAAGGCCATTAGGGCCCCTTCCATCCTTATCAAGGGAATTCTACTTTCATACAACACATAAACTAAACACATGTTATCATTATCATTTGTACAACAAACAAGTGTAAATATTACCAACTTGTAGATGGTCCCAAATTTTCCCTGTGACTGACTTGGGCCTCGGCTTGAAGACCTCTGCCCAGCTTTCATGCTGCCACCAACTTCAGTGAACTGCTTACTGCCAATGGAGGCGTGGGGTGTGTTGTCACCGCAACGAAGAAGCTTTGCTCATCGTTGGTACCTCGATTGGTCCGACAGCTTGTGCTTCGTCATCCAGGTTTTACCTGTTGAATAGGTCTTACCTGAAGAGAAGATTCGGCGGCTTTAATGTCACCCCTGATAGCGCTGTTCTTTCCCGGCACTAATAGCATGAGGGGAAGTCTGGCCCCTTCCGGGTATTCTGTCACCTTCGTTTGCGAGGACACTCTTGAATCCATACGCATCTGCTCCAGTACGTTCCAACATACTTTAGAATTTGAAGTCAGTTACCCACTGACCACTCGCACTCCCCTCCACAGAGAGGGAGATTCGTAGACAGCCCTGAACAGGTGCTACCGCAGGGCCCTGCCTCGTGGTATGCTCATCAGCTATACCTCCGATCTCGGAGCCAGAACAAAACTGACTCTGTGTGCTCACCTCCTCCAAGAGGGAGACATCATGCAGCCCTTCTACAGGTGCTGCTGCCATGGGCCCCCAACAAGACCCGTGGATATAATGCTCATCTTCATGGAGCAAATCTTCCCAATACAACCCTTGAACAGAAGCTGCTGCCACAGGCCCATGGGGTGACCCACGGATATAAAGCTCCTCCTGATGTCAGACGTCCACAGACGTTGCTCCTAGTGGGAGGGGAACTCCTGGCCCGACTCATCGGAGTCCACGGGCCTTACTGATTTTTTAGTGACTTAACTCCCCACAGCTGTAGCCACGGTGCTCTTAGTCGGCACCCTGGTGATACCACCTTCCTCGTGAATTTACCGCTCCACGGCAACCACAGCGGTCTGGAAGCCGCTGACCACCTTGTCAGCGACTGGAGTAGCGAACCCAACGTCCGCCGGCTACCCGCGTTCCTTGGTCCGGACCGGAGTCTCCCCACAGCCCAAAGCCGGTTTCCCCGCGGCTCGTCCAGACTCCGCTACAATATCCAGCAGGAAACCTCTGTAAGAAGAGGTTCCAGCAAGAAAACACAACCTGGTAAGAAATAGAAAACTTACCTGTAGGTTTAAACTTACCGCTGGCAGAAGCGACGCCCCCGCCAGTCCGGTGCTTCGCCATGCGAACGACGATATGACGCGCGTGCGGACTGGCGGGGCTTCTTCACGGAATCACTCACGTGACTCCGAAGTAAAATTATATAGATATATCCCTTACATATGGCTTCCATATATGCACCATTTTACACTTGTCCAGATTAAACTCCATTAGCCATTTCTCCCCCACATTTCTAAATGATCTATATCCTGTTGTATCCTTTGACAATCTCTTTGACCATCCATAACCGCACTAATGTTTGTGTTGTCTGTCAGCTTGCCAGTCAGCTCATCAACAGTATAAATGGCAATTACTCCATTCTTTGCTATCAGAAGAATCCAGCCGTAAAAGCATTGAGAGGTAATCATTGCTTGCCAAAATATTTTTGAAATTTATTAGTTTTTACACTTGGTTAAGTATTTAACTGGCAATCCAATTTGTAATGAATAGCAGCTTCAGGAGAATCTGTGACACATCACTTTTCAATGATCTGTCATTGTCCAGCCAGTGTCTCCTCCTCCATAAAAATAATTCATTTAATTATTTACAGTAATATTGAAAGCGGAGGAATGGTTGATATAATTTAACACAGAGAAGTGTGAGTGTTGTATTTTGGGATGTTGAACAAGGGCAGGACTTACACAGTGAATGGTAGGCCTCTGGGGATCTAGGAGTACAGGTGCATGGTTCCATGAAGGCTGAGTTGGAGGTGGATAAGGTGATCAAAAAGGCTTTTGGCACTTTGTCCTTCATCAGTCAGAGTATTGAGTATAGAAGTTGGGAGGTCATGTTGCAGTCGTATAAGATGTTGCTGAGACCGCAATTAGAATATTGTGTTCAGTTCAAGTCAAGTCAAGTTTATTCGTCACATACGCATACGAGATGTGCAGTGAGATGAGAAGTGGCAATGCTTGCGGATTGTGCAAAATAACTACAAAACAGAATGGAACAGAATCAGTAATTACATATTTGTGGGAGAAAAAAAAACAAAAAGTCAAGTCATGTCAAGTCACGTTTATTTCTATAGCTCATTTAAAAAACAACTCTCGTTGACCAAAGTGCTTTACATTGGTGGAGGTACTAACGTTATACAACAGTGGTTCATAGATTAAGTACATACATAAATACATACATATAGCCCTCTCTCAGAGGACGTTAAGAAAGGCTTGAGAGTAAAGATGAGTTTTAAGTCTCGACTTAAAAGAGTCGATGGAGGGGGCAGTTCTGATGGGAAGAGGGATGCTGTTCCACAGTCTAGGAGCTGCAACCGCAAAGGCGCGGTCGCCCCTGAGCTTATGCCTAGACCGCGGGATGTTCAGTAACCCCAAGTCGGACGATCTGAGGGACCTGGAGGTGGAGTGGTGGGTAAGCAGATTTATGATGTAGGTGGGGGCAAGCCCATTAAGGGCTTTGTAGAAATAAAGAAGGATCTTGAAATTTGTTTGGAACCGCACAGGGAGCCAGTGGAGAGAGGCCAGGATCGGGGTGATGTGGTCCCTTTTTCGGGTGCCCATCAGGAGTCTCGCTGCGGCGTTTTGGGACCAGTTGCAGGTGGGACAGGGAAGATTGGCTGATGCCAGTGTAACGGGAGTTGCAGTACTCGAGGCAGGATGAGATAAATGTGTGGATGATTTTTTCGAGGTCATCAAACTGGAGGAATTGTTTTATTTTAGCTATCATCCGAAGCTGGAAGAAGCTAGCTTTTACCACGACATTGACTTGTTTGTCAAATTTCAATGCTGTGTCAAAAAACACAGCAATTTTAAAAATACACCACACAACAGCAAATTGGTACAGTAAGTTAGTCCCTGGTGAGATAGGAGTTTACAGACCTAATGGCCTCTGGGAAGAAACTCCTTCTCATCCTCTCTGTTTTCACAGCATGGCAACAGAGGCGTTTGCCTGACCGTAGTAGCTGGAACAGTCTGTTGCTGGGGTGGAAGGGGTCTCCCATGATGTTGTTGGCTCTGGATCTGCACCTTCTGATGTATAGTTCCTGCAGGGGGGCGATTGTAGTTCCCATAGTGCATTCGGCCGAACGCACTACTCTCTGCAGAGCCTTCTTGTCCTGGGCAGAGCAGTTCCCAAACTAGATTGTGATATTTCCGGACAAGATGCTTTCTACAGCTGTTGAGTAGAAGCACTGGAGGATTCTCAGAGACACTCTGAATTTCCTCAATTGCCTGAGGTGGTAAAGGTGCTGCCTTGCCTTACTCAGCAGTGCGGCAGCGTGTGATGTGCATGTCATATCCTCTGAGATGTGGAATCCCAGGTATTTAAAGCAGCTCACCCTATGCACAGTATCCCCATTTATCTTCAATGGTGTGTACGTCCTCGGATGATGTGCCCTCCTAAAGTCCACGATCAGCTCCTTCGTTTTTTTGATATTCAAGAGGAGGCTGTTGTCCTGTCACCAGAGTGTCAGCCACCTCCTCGCAGTCGGCCTTCTCATCGTTGTCTGAGATCAGGCCCACCACCACAGTGTCATCAGCAAACTTGATTATCGAGTTGGAGCTGAACCTGGCCACGCAGTCATGTGTGTACAGGGTGTACAGTAGGGGGCTGAGGATGCAACCCTGGGGGGATCCTGTGCTCAGGGTGAGGGACTTCAATGTATTTCCTAACATCTTGACTAACTGGGGCCTGGCGGTGAGAAAGTCCAGGACCCAGGCACACAGTGGAGTGTTAAGCCCCAATTCCAGCAGCTTCTCAGCAAGTCTGGTGGGGACTATCGTGTTGAAGGCTGAACTGAAGTCTATGAACAGCATTCTCACATAGCCCCCCTTCTGGCTGTCAAGGTGAGAGAGAGCGGTGTGCAGGACCTGGGAGACCGCATCATGTTCGGACGGTATGCGAATTGTAACGGATCCATGTTGCGAGCAAAGAAGGCGCAGATGTGTTTCTTCACCAGCCTCTCAAAGCATTTCATGACTACCGAGGTGAGGGCCACCGGACGGTAGTCATTCAGACAAGCTGGGGAAGCATTTTTAGGTACCGGTACAATGATGGATCTTTTGAAGCAGGCAGCGACCACGGACTTGTCCAGGGAGAGGTTGAATATTGTAGTGAGCTAGCTGTGTAGCACAGGACTCAAGTACTCGCCCCGAGATGCCATCTGGGCCTCCAGCTTTCCTCGTGTTCACCCGTGTCAGAGCCCTCCTCACGTCGTTATCGGACAACGAGAATGTGTTCACATCCCCAGCGATGGACCTCCCTCCAGCTTCGTTAGCCAGCACGCTGGCGGTGTTGTCGTTAGCCGGCAAGCCTGGGGTGATGTTGTCCGTCTCGAACCGAGCGTAGAAAGAGTTCAGGTCATCAGCTAGGGAGGTGCCGGCACTTCCGGTTGAGGCGGGGCAGCTCCGGTAGTTGGTTACAGTCCGTAGCCCCTGCCACAGGCATCTGGTGCCCTGCTGCTCCATCTGTGACTCCATCTTGTCTCTGTACCTCCTTTTTGCGTCCTTCACCGCCCTTTGCAGTCGGCAGGACTCTACCTTGTAGACGTCCATGTTTCCGGATGCCAGGCCCGAGTTGTAGGCAGCGGTGCGAGCATTCAAGGCAACACGAACGGACCTGTCCACCCAGGGTTTATGATTCGGAAAGGTGCTAACCCTTACCGTGGGGACGATCTTGTCGGTTATTGTTGCAATGAAGTCCGTGACCGCTTCCGCGAACTCACTGATGTCACTGGAACTTGCTTGTAACATATTCCAGTCGACATCTGTCAGTGCATCTTGCAGCATGGTCTCTGACTGGTCGGATCACCACTTTACGTCCCTCGTCACTGCCGCTTCCCGAGCTATCCTCTGTTTATACTCCGGCAGCAGGAAAATGGCAGCATGGTCAGATTTTCCTAAGGGAGGGAGTGAAACAGCCTTGTAGCCTTTCCTGAACGGCGTATAGCAGTGGTCCAATGTTCTTTCCCCCCTGGTGGCACACGTGATGTGTTGGTAGAAGTTCGGCATGACCTTCTTGAGATTTGATTCATTAAAATCTCCAGCCACCACCAAAGCCGCATCCGGGTTCTTGTTTTGCTGCCGACATAGCACATCGTGTAGGGCCGATAGTGCCACGTCAGTGTCCGCAAGCGGTGGAATGTAGACGGCTGTGACGATCACTGAGCTGAACTCCCGGGGAAGGTAGAATGGGCGGCATGAGATCGTCAGGTGCTCCAGATCCGGCGAGCAGGAACGGGAAAGCATCTTGATATTTCCAGGGTTGCACCAGTTGTTATTGGTCATGAAGCAGACTCCTCCACCCTTGGATTTCCCAGATGCTTCTGTTCTGTCAGCATGATGGATAGTGAAGGACTCGGTTGGGCAGATTACCTGATCTGGAATCAGCGAGGTCAGCCATGTTCCGGTCAGGCAGAGGATGTTGCAGTCCCTTATGTCCCGCTGGAATCTGACCCTCGCCCTGAGGTCATCCAGCTTGTTCTCCAGGGACTGGACGTTCGCCAGAAGAATGCTGGGCAGAGGTGGACGGAAGGCTTGGGCTCTCAGCCTATTCCGAAACCCCCCCGCTTACCCAATGTTTTCTCCAGGTTTTCCAGAGTTGCACCAGGGTCCCATTGTTATTGCTGCGGGACCATGTTATAGGAAAGATTCTGTCAAGCTTGAAAGGGTGCAGAAAAGATTTACGAGGGTGTTGCCAGGACAAGAGGGTGTGTGCTATAGAGAGAGGTTGAGTAGGCTGTGTCTCTATTCCATGGAGCACAGGAGGATGAGGGGAGATCTTATACAGATATACAAAATCATGAGAGGAATAGATCGAGTAGATGCACAGTCCTTTGTCCAGAGTAGGGAAATCGAGGACCAGAGAACATAGGTTCAAAGTGAAGGGGAAAAGATTTAATAGGAATCTGAGGGGAAACCTTTTCACACAAAAGGTGGTGGGTGTATGGAATGAGCTGCCAGTTGAGGCTGGGACTATCCCATTGTTTTAGAAACAGTTAGACAGGTACATGGATAGGGCAGGTTTGGAGGGTTATGGACCAAGCGCAGGCAAGTGGGACTAGTGTAGCTGGGACATTGTTGGCCGGTGTGTGGGCGAATTGGGCCGAAGGGCCTGTTTCCACATTGTATCACTCTATGACTCTAATATGTACAATACTAAATTATTCAATACAATTCAACGGGCAGTGGGCAGGTGCTATAGACCTGCACGGGAAGGTAGACGCTCCCGCCCCCACGGGTCTCGGGCAGATGGGGCTCGTCAGCCTGGGAAGGCAGTCCATCTAGGAGAGGGTAAACTCTGATTTAAAACCTCCACTGCCTTGTGGCCATATCCAGTCATGGAAAAGGCTCCTGGAGTAAACCTCAAGAAAATCCGGAGTCGGAACCCCTAAGGCAGTTTGTCGTTGTCTACAACCTCGCTCTGGCAGCTCCTGCGACGGCGCTGGTGCCAAACTGTAACGGCCCTGCTATTCCTTTGGATCGATCAGCGACGTGGAGAGGGGGGACGTGCTGCATGGGCAACAGCCTGTCCTCCATATGACATCGCCTAGGTTTGCATCCGACCACACATCACCACACAACACATCAGGATGCATTGCCCATGGTCAGTCACTACCTACTACCAATACAAAACCACCACCAATTTACAAGTAAAACAAATCTTCCTTAATAAACTATATCCCCATCATTATTGAGGATGCATTCCATCCCCCACAGTGCCCAGCCGTCTCGCAAATTCCCCAGGGCACCCTTGGACAGCGCATAGTCCCTCTCTAACACCACAGACGTAACTCCGGGCAGCCGACTTGGGCAGAGCCCTCTTCCGCCTGGCGCTGTGACTCGTGGATGGCCAGCTTGGCCAGGACTTAATCCTCCTCCAATGTGGTTCTGATTGCAAAATGGAGAAAAGGATACAACACACAAAACAGTTTTTTTGGTCCATGGGACCGTTGTGTCACAGTGGCACCTTGGATCGCATCAATGTTAATTGATCAGTAATCCTGCTAATATTGAGGCAAAAGGTCTCGAGCACAGTAGGAAAAGTTAGCTTTTCACCTGTCATCTCGCAAGGCAGTAGTATGTTCTAAACGCATTAGCTTTACTCCTTAGGGAACCATGTTTTTGAAAGGTGGGGAGGGGAGGTCAGATTCCCAGAGACCAGGCTTGGAGAGGTATACAGCCCTTAAGGTCATAGGAGCATAATTAGGCCATTCATCTTACCAAGTCAACTACTACGCTATTCAATCATGGCTAATTTAACTTGTGGACAAGATACCCCTTGTGTTTATCACACCCTTTGAATCCTTGACTCCAATCTTGTGCTGCTAGGTTGCTTCCACCTGACACTGATAAACAAGGGTAAGGCCACGGGGGAAGACATTCCTGACACAGAGGCTCTGCCACGTTCGATGGAGGAGTTGAAGAAACGCAGATTGTTTGACCTTCAAGGAGTTTAGTTTAGAGATACAGATACAGATACAGCGTGGGAAACAGGTCCTTCGGCCCACTGGGCCCGCGCCGACCAGCGATCCCCGCACATTAACACTATCCTGCACGCACTATGGACAATTTTTACATTTATCAAGCCAATTAACCTACAAACCTGTACGTCTTTGGAGTGTGGGAGGAAACCGAAGATCTCGGCGAAAACCCACGCAGGTCACGGGGAGAACGTACAAACTCCGTACAGACAGCACCCGTAGTCGGGATTGAACCCGGGTCTCTGACACTGCATTCGCTGTAAGGTAGCAACTCTGCCGCTGCACCACCGTGACTGCCCTAAGTCACGGTTGCATGACAAAATTCACCATCACCTTCAATGTGTCAGCATCGACTTGAGTAATTGAGGAAAAGTATATTTTGCTGATCAAGAGCTTAGACTTGGGACAACAATCTTAAAACATCAGGCAGCCTTTATTCCCTGCTTCTGAGCCTTGGAATGCCTGTAGGCGGCACCTCAAGACATTAGAAGAACACTATCAACATAATCTCCATAAAATCCTCCAAATTCATTGGAATGAATGGTCGTGTACTTTTGGAGGCCAGTGCCCCCAGAGTTGAGGTCTAGTTATTCACAACTGTCCACATTTGCATGCTCACCGCTGGACTGGCAAAACAAACATCACTCTGTTTCTGTGATGGAGAGAGATTATCAGTCAGCAGAGGATAGGGTTGAAAGATGTTCTCTAAGCCTCATTCCCCACAAAGGTCAAGAGTGTTTAATTGTCAAAGTACCAGGAACAGAACAATGACATTCTAACGCTGCAGCTGTTGAGGATCATTAACACAATGACACAGCAAATAAACATGCATGAATGAACAATACAATAAGTTAATAATCAGCAAAACTACTGTAGGTAATCAATTCCGAGACATTGCCGGGAATCCCCTGGTGGATGACTATTCATAGCATTTGTGTTCCTTTGTTACATCACTCTGCCTCGGCAAGGCCAGCAGCATAATCAAGGACGAGTTGCACCCTGGCCACTCTCCCATCAGGCATAAGGTATAGAAGTGTAAAAACGCACACCTCCAGACACGGGGACAGTTTCTTCCCAGCTGTTATTAGGCACAACCACAACCGTACTGAACTACTGTCTACCGCTTTGATGACCCTCGGACTATCCTTGATCAGACTTGCTGGCATTTCCTTGCACTAAACATTATTCCCTTATCATGAAGGTAGACACAAAATGCTGGAGTAACTCAGCAGGACAGGCAGCATCTCTGGAGAGAAGGAATGGATGACATTTCGGGTCGAGACCCTTCTTCATGTAACCCTTATCATGTATCTATACACTGTAAATTGCTCGATTGAAATCATGTATTGTCTTTTCTGCTGACTGGTTAGCATGCAACAAAAAGCTTTTCCCTGTACCTTTCTTCAGACCTGAGACTGAGTCTGAAGGGTCTCGACCTGAAACACCACCCATTCCTTCTCTCCAGAGATGCTGCCTGTCCCACTGAGTCACCCCAGCATTTTGTGTCCATCTTTGGTGTAACAGTTGTCTCATTTCATTGGCTGAGACCATTCAGGTCTGAAGAATGGTGTCGACCCGAAACATCACCCATTCCTTCCCTCCAGACATGCACTCCTATCACTGTTTATACTGGGCTCTATGTGCTTCCATTACATGTGCTTGAGGTTCTGAATAATCAAAACCGTTTAGTTTAATTGTCACTTGCACCGAGGTACAGGGTAAAGCTTTTTGTTGCACGCTAACCAGTCAGCAGAAAGACAATACATGATTTCAATCGAGCCTATCACGACACGAAACGCCACCCATTCCTTCTCTCCAGAGATGCTGCCTGAGTTACTCCAGCTTTTTGAGTCCATCTTCGGTTAAAACAGATGACAGATTATCTGGTGTTTTGTGCGTGGGAGCTTGTGTGCATTACGCCGGCAACCAGACGGTATTACAGTATAACAGACGGTAAATAAAAGGTGCTTCTTGTTGTCGGGGGGGGGGGGGGGGGGGAGTGGGAGGAGATAAAATTGTTCGTTGTCATGCACACTTGTCATCGGCCCGCCAGGGAATTTGTGTGTCCGTCCATGTTTAAAAGCGATTTACTATGGCCGCCAATGCCCCGAGCCGTCCCCGCGGCCGTGGTGGGGGGTGAATCACCCGGTGTGGGTGTTGGGGGTGAATTACCCCGTGTGTGGGTAGGGGTCCGGGGGTCGGGTGGGGGTGAATCACCCTGGTGTGGGGGTTGGGGTCCGATGGTCAGTGACTCTGGGTGGGTGGAGGGATGCGCACCTTCGGCCGCTTACAACTTGGTGCTCGGGTTCAGAGTGCCCAGTCACCTATGGCTTGTGTGGGAAAATGACCCCCACCCTCCCGTCTCCACCAGCCAGTGATGTGATGGGCGCGGGGGTCTGGACCAATCGCTGACAAGTCCCGCCCCCCCCCGGCGACATCAGGAGTTGGCGTTTCGGCAGAGCGGCCTTTCGGTGAGTTGCTTGTAGGCGTCCAGCCCTTGATGTTAGTTGACTATTAGGCGTCCCCGCCCTTTCGGTTTGTTGGCTTTTCGGCTTCGTTTCCGTTCGGTTATTTGGCTTCCACTTCTTTGCTTCAGCTTCTCGTCCTTCGACGCCACGTCCGCACACAGTTAAACTCATGTTTATGGACTAGGGACAGGCAGAGTTGAGCTGGAGTTAGCGCTTCTTCTCCATGCTGGCTGTAAACCTGGAGGCCACCGCTGCTCAGGGCCGGTGTCCCCTCAGTATAGGGTCACCCTGGACATCTCCAGCCGCCCACCGTACAGGGATGGGACACTCAGGAGGGGACAGGGATGGTCCAGTAGCAATTCAACAGCGCTTGCAGCGCCAGTGACCCAGGTTCGATCCTGCCTACGGATGAAACGCAGGTCTGTATACACACAGCAGCTTAGTTGCCGAGAATGTTTATCACGCATGACCTATGACCTGGGCATGCACAGTCAGAATACCGAACTCGCTTATTTTCTGACCCACAGACCACAATCAGTGAGCATAGGTGACAACATCTCCTCCATGATAACTCAGCATCAGTGCGCCACAGGGATGTGTTCTCAATCCCCTAATACATTCCCTTTACTCTCACAACTCTGCGGCTAATTCTATCTGCAAATTTGCTGCCACACCACTGTGGTGGGCTGAATCATAAAAGAGTAAAAGAAGGAGATATATTACTTAGTGACATGGTGCCAGGTCAATAAACTCGCCCTCAATGTCAACAAGGTGAAGGAGCTAGTTATGGGCCTGTCCCACTGCGGCGACCTTTCAGCGAATGTCTTCGAACTTCAAGCTCAAGGGCACTCCCCTGAAACACCTCGAGCTGGATCGATCGTCAGCGATGAAACCGCGAGCTGGATCGACCGACCGCACACACACACACACACACACACACACACAAACACACACACGCACACACACACACAAACACATCGCAATGGCGGGGGCCAGGGAAAGCGGGGAGCGCTGTCTGAAATTCACACCCGCGATGAACAGAAATGTAAAAGATGGCTGCACAGTGTACGGTAAGTCCTTTAGAGAGCGCCGGGGGGGGGGGGGGAAGAGAAGGGGAGAGAGGGGGAGGGAAGGGGAGAGAGGGGGAGAGAGGGGGAGAGAGGGGGAGAGAGGGGGAGAGAGGGGGAGAGAGGGGGAGAGAGGGGGAGAGAAGGGGAGAGAAGGGGGGAGAAGGGGGGGAGAAGAGGGGGGAGAAGAGGGGGGAGAAGAGGGGGGAGAAGAGGGGGGAGAAGAGGGGGGAGAAGAGGGGGAGAAGAGGGGGGAGAAGAGGGGGGGGAGAAGAGGGGGGGGAGAAGAGGGGGGGAGAAGAGGGGGGGGAGAAAGAGGGGGGGAGAAGAGGGGGGGGAGAAGAGGGGGGAGAGAAGAGGGGGGAGAGAAGAGGGGGAGAGAAGAGGGGGGAGAGAAGAGGGGGGAGAGAAGAGGGGGGAGAGAAGAGGGGGGAGAGAAGGGGAGGGAGAGAAGGGGAGGGAGAAGAGGGGGGAGGAGGGAGGGAAGGGGAGGGAAGAAGGGGGAGAGAGGGGGGGAGAAGGAGTGGACACACTTTTAAAAAGCCAGACAACATAATCAAATTTAGCGGGCATTTCCTTGGTCCTGAAATCTCCAATGAGCCAATTAAAATGCCCGGTCAGCGAAGGAGATTGCCTACGGCTGCCCTCGAGTGTCTGTAACTAAATAGCTACCCCATTCCACTGCACTACGAGTTAAAAAGAACAATGCCGACCAATTTTTACTCGCGGAGAATTTTTCAGCATGCTGAAATTTTTCCGCGACCTAGCTGAGGCCGCGAGTATGCGGGAACTTCCCTTGAACATGAAGGAGAGTTCCAGTCACATCATAGGACCTCCTAGGACCACGTGTCGACCATGCTGCGAGGTTGAGTCGAGGGCAAACTGTTCTAAACTCGCAGATTAGGTCACCGTAGTGGGACAGCCCCTTGACTCACTTCAGGAACCATAATAAAGTTACATTCCCAATTCACCATGTGGATGTGGAAATGGTCGAGAGCTTCAAGGTCCTTGGCATGAATATTACTAATGATCTGTTGTGGCACAACTTAGATGTGACAGCCAAGTAGGCACACCAATGCCTCTACCTCCTGCAGACCTTGAAGAAATTTGGCATATCTCCAGTGACATACAAACATGTCACCCGACAGTACCATAGAAAGCATACTGTCGGGTTACACGTCACAGCTTGGTTTGGGAACAGCTCTGCCCAAGACTATGAAATTGCAGAGAGTTATAGATGTATCTCAGTCCATGACACAGACCAGATTTCCCACCAGTGCCTCCACCTAAAATTCATGCACTCGGAAAAGCAGCCAACCGAATCAATGACTTGTCGCTGCTCGGTAATTCGTTCTGCTCCTTGCTCCTATTCAACGAAATGCACAGAAGCTTGACTCAGACTCAGCAGGATCATCTCCTTCATTATCAGGGTTCTGAAAGGTCATTCCATAAGCTAGGGCACTGTTTCATTCACCTCTGCTGCATTGAGGACATTGGACTTTGTCTAAAGAACTGATGCACTATAATGTGCTACAATGCTGAGAACTGTACTCTGCACTTTGCCTCTTCCCCTTTTCTCTATCTATTGTACACGGGTTTGAACTGGTTGATTCAAGATTCAAGATTCAAGAGAGTTTATTGTCATGTGTCCCAGATAGGACAATGAAATTCTTCCTTTGCTTCAGCACAACAGAATATAGTAGGCAGGAATAGAGAACAGATCAGTGTGTCAATATACCATTATATTAAAAAAAATACGCACATGAATAAATAAGCAGATGAAGTGCAATAAACAGATAATGGTCTATTAATGTTCAGAGTTTTGTTTCAGTTGAGTTTAATAGCCTGATGGCTGTGGGGAAGTAGCTATTCCTGAACCTGGACGTTGCAGTCTTCAGGCTCCTGTACCTTCTACCTGAAGGTAGCAGGGAGATGAGTGTGTGGCCAGGACGATGTGGGTCCTTGATGATGCTGCCAGCCTTTTTGAGGCAGCGACTGCAATACATCCCCTCAATGGTAGGGAGGTCAGAGCCGATGATGGACTGGGCAGTGTTTACTACTTTTTGTAGTCTTTTCTGCTCCTGGGCGATCCAAGCCACGATGCAACCGGTCAGCATGCTCTCTACTGTGCACCTGTGGAAGTTAGAGAGAGTCCTCCTTGACAAACCGACTCTCCGTAATCTTCTCAGGAAGTAGAGGCGCTGATGTACTTTCTTTATAATGGCATCAGTGTTCACGGACCAGGAAAGATCTTCAGAAATATGCACGCCCAGGAATTTGAAGCTCTTGACCCTCTCCACCATCGACCCGTTGATATAAACGGGACTGTGGGTCCCCATCCTACCCCTTCCAAAGTCCACAATCAGTTCCTTGGTTTTGTTGGTGTTGAGAGCCAGGTTATTGTGCTGGCACCATTTGGTCAGTCGGTCGATCTCTCTTCTGTACTCTGACTCTCCCCATAATGCATGGTGTTTCTGATCTGTTTGGATAGCATGCAAAACAAAGCTTTTCACTGTATCGTAGTACATGAGACAAAAACAAACCTCAACCGAACCTAAACACTTACTGTTATTCGCTGGAAGTTAGAAGGATGAGAGGGCATCTCATAGAAACATATAACATTCTTAAAGGATTGAACAGGGTAGATGCAGGAAAAATGTTTCCCATGTTGGTGGAGTCCAGAACCAGCGGTCACAGTTTAAGAATAAGGGGTAGGGCATTTAGGACTGAGATGAGGAAAACCTTTTCACCCAGAGAGTTGTGAATAGTGGAATTCTCTGCCACAGAAGGCAGTGGAGGCCAATTCACTGGATGTTTTCAAGAGAGAGTTAGATTTAGCACAGGTCTAATGGAATCAAGGATATGGGGAAAAAGCAAGACAATAGACAAAAGACAATAGACAATAGACAATAGGTGCAGGGGTAGGCCATTCGGCCCTTCAAGCCAGCACCGCCATTCAATGTGATCATGGCTGATCATCCCCAATCAGTACTCTGTTCCTGGCATTCTCCACATATCCCCTGACTTTGCTATCTTTAAGAGCCCTATCTAGCTCTCTCTTGAAAGTATCCAGAGAACCGGCCTCCACCGCCCTCTGAGGCAGAGAATTCCACAGACTCAAAACTCTCTGTGAGAAAAAGTGTTTCCTCATCTCCGTTCTAAATGGCTTACCCTTTATTCTTAAACTGTGGCCCCTGGTTCTGGACTCCCCCAACATCAGGAATATGTTTCCTGCCTCTAGCGTGTCCAAACCCTTAACAATCTTATATGTCTCAATAAGATCCCCTTTCATCCTTCTAACCTCCAGAGTGTACAAACCCAGTCGCTCCATTCTCTCAGCATATGACAGTCCCGCCATCCCGGGAATTAACCTTGTAAACTTACGCTGCACTCCCTCAATAGCAAGAATGTCCTTCCTCAAATTAGGGGACCAAAACTGCACACAGTACTCCAGGTGTGGTCTCACTAGGGCTCTGTACAACTGCAGAAAGACCTCTTTGCTCCTATAGTCGACTCCTCTAGTTATAAAAGCCAACATGCCATTTGCTTTCTTCACTGCCTGCTGTACCTGCATGCTTACTTTCATAGACTGATGATTTTCCCAACTTGATGCCATTTAGATAGTAATCTGCCTTCCTGTTTTTGATACCAAAGTGGATAAACCTGACATTTATCCACATTAAACTTCATCTGCCATGCATCTGCCCACTCCCCCAACCTGTCCAAGTCACCCTGCATTTTCATAGCATCCTCCTCACAGTTCACACTGCCACCCAGCTTTGTGTCATCTGCAAATTTGTTAATGTTACTTTGAATCCCTTCATCCAAATCATTGATATATATTGTAAATAGCTGCGGTCCCAGCACCGAGACTTGTGGTACCCTAGTAGTCACTGCCTGCCATTCTGAAAGGGACCCGTTAATCCATACTCATTGTTTCCTGTCTGCCAACCAATTTTCTATCCATGTCAGCACTCTACCGTCAATACAATGTGCCCTAATTTTACAATTTGTTTATTTGTCTTTTGGACAAATTTGTCATTTGGACCCCGTTGAGGTCCAAACGAAATGTCGTTTCTGCAGCCATACATTACAAAACGAAGAAGACCCGAGACACAACACATTTACACTTACATCCATCACAGCGCTGTGATGGAAGGCAAAAAAACGTATCTGTCCACTGCAACCCCCCCCCCCCCCCCCGATGTCAGAGTCAAAGTCAAAGCACCCGGCAGGCGATGGTGATTATCCCGCGGCCATTAAAGCCACGCCGGGTGATGCAAGGTCGTGCACCGGGTCTTGGTGTTAGAGCCCCGGCGCGCGCCCGCAAAGTCCCGCCGGCCATTCCAAGCCGCGCGGGGCGATGATGTAAAGCCCCGCTCCAGGTGCTCTTCAACCCCGCAACTCGGGCGGGAGAAGTCGCCGCTGCGGAAGCCCCGAAAAGCGGTCTCCCACCAGGGGACCCGCGGGCTTCCGGTGTTGCCGTCCGCCAGACCCGCTGTTGTAGCCTCCGAATCTCCGGATGTCGGGTCGCAGCAGCGATTGTTTCCACCACAGCTCCACCCGCTCCGGACTCGGCCAGCCCCGTGACGGTGAGTAGTCCGCAGCTCCGCAACTGGAGCCCCAGGTCGTTCCTGCTGGAGGCCGCTCCACGTTGCCCAGCCCCAACGACAATGGAGACCCGACAAAGAAAAGGTCGGGTCTCCCGTGCAGGGGAAAGATTTCAAAGTTCCCCCCCCCCACCCCCACCCCCACCCCCACCCCCCCACACACATACCCCGACAAAACAAATAATAAAAAACTACATAAAAACGAGACAAAAAATAATAAAAAGACAGACGGACTGCAGAGGCCGCTGCAAACGAAAGTCGCGCCGCCCACCGATAAGATCGTGCAGGATTTGCCCACTAATCTTCTATTTGGGACCTTATCAAATGCTTTCTGAAATTCCAGGTACACCACATCCACTGGCTCTCCCTTGTCCATTTTCCTAGTTACATCCTCAAAAAATTCCAGAAGATTAGTCAAGCATGATTTGCCCTTCGTAAATCCATGCTGACTCGGACCGATCCTGTTACTGCTATCCAAATATGCGTCTATCTCATCTTTTATAATTGACTCCACCATCTTCCCCACCACCGATGTCAGGCTAACTGGTCTATAATTCCCTGTTTTCTCTCTCCCGCCTTTCTTAAAAAGTGGGATAACATTAGCTACCCTCCAATCCACAGGAACTGATCCTGAGTCTATAGAACATTGGAAAATGCATCACGATTTCTAGAGCCACTTCCTTAAGTACCCTAAGTTGCAGACCATCAGGTCCTGGGGATTTATCAGCCTTCAGTCCAATCAGTCTACTCAACACCATTTCCTGCCTAATGTGGATTTCCTGCAGTTCCTCCGTCACCCCAGATCCTCTGGCCACTACTATATCAGGAAGATTGTTTGTGACTTCCTTAGTGAAGACAGATCCAAAGTACCTGTTCAACTCATTTGCCATTTCCTTGTTCCCCATAATAAATTCACTTTTTCGGTCTTCAAGGGTCCAACTTTGGTCTTCACTAATTTTTTTCCTCTTCACAAACCTAAAGAAGCTTTTACTATCCTCCTTTATATTCTTGGCTAGCTTACCTTCGTACCTCATCTTTTCTCCCCGTATTGTCTTTTTGGTTATCTTCTTTTGCCCTTTAAACATTACCCTGGCTTCCCGCTCATCTGTGCTACCTTGTACTTCTTCTCCTTTATTTTTATACTGTCCCTGACATCCCTTGTCAGCCATGGTCGTCCCTTTCTCCCCTTGGAATCTTTCTTCCTCCTAGGAATGAACTGGTCCTGCACCTTCTGTATTATTCCTAGAAATACCTGCCATTGTTGTTCCACTGTCATCCCTGCTAGTGTATCTTTCCAGTCAACTTTGGCCAGCTCCTCCCTCATGGCCCCATAGTCCCCCTTATTCAACTGAACACTGACACCTCCGATCTACCCTTCTCCCTCTACAATTGTAGATTAAACCTGACCATGTTATGGTCACAGCCTCCTAATGGTTCATTAACCTCAAGTTCCTTTATCAAATCCGGTTCATTACATAACACTAAATCCAGAATTGCCTTCTTCCTGGTAGGCTCCAATACAAGCTGTTCTAAGAAACCATCATGAATGCACTCTACAAAGTGCCTCTCTTGGGGTCCAGTACCAACCTGATTTTCCCAGTCTACCTGCATGTTGAAATCTCCCATAACAACCACAGCATTACTTTTGCTACATGCCAATTTTAACTCCTGATTCAACTTGCACCCTATGTCCAGGCTACAGGAACGGGGTACTGATTTTAGATGATCGGCCATGATCATATTGAATGGTGGTGCTGGCTCGAAGGGTCGAATGGCCTACTCCTACACCTATTTTTCTATGTTCTTTGTTTCTTTGTCTCTCCTCACTCTGCCCATTGTTATTGTGTTGTTTTTCTTCTTCACATAAGTCTCACTTTAAATGCATCAAAGAGATACTCGTCCAACATTTTGTCAATTAGACATTTGTCTAATATAATGTATTCACATAAAACTGAAGAAGAAGATTTATCAATTATTTCATTGGATGCAGAAAAAGCATTTGATCAAGTAGAATGGCAATATCTGTTTAAAGTATTTCAAAAATTTAATATGGGAGAGAACTTTATCACATGGGTAAAATTATTATATGACAAGCCGACTGCTAGAATACTGACCAATAACGTGTTATCTTCGAAATTTTAATTAACAAGGGGCAATAGACAGGGGTGTGCATTATCGCCCCTGCTATTTGCTCTTGTGATAGAGCCACTAGCAGAAAGTATAAGAAGTCATCCGAACATCCATGGTTATAATACCAAACATTCAAATAATAAAATTTCATTATACGCAGGCAATGTATTATTATATATTACAAAATCGCAAATTAGTATACCAAATATATTAAATTTAATAGAGGAATTTGGTTCCTTTTCAGGATATAGAATAAATTGGAATAAAAGCGAAATCATGACGATAAAACCTCAAGAGCCGACACATTTGTTAAAATTCCCCTTTAGGATTGCAACAGAAAACTTTAAGTATTTAGGTATCCAAATTACTAGAAAATGTACATCATTATTTAATGCAAACTATATGCCTTTACTAACTAAGTTGAATGCGTTGATTAAATTCTGGAAAACACTGCCAATGTCTTTAATAGGCAGAATAACCGGGTGAGGGGTGGGTAAAGTTATTAAATAGGTATTAATAGGTATATCTCTCTTAATCTCTCTCTTTTTATTTCCTTCTTTTTTTTTATTTTTCCTTTTTTTTATTTTCTTCTCTCTCTTTACCATTTTCTACCTTTTTGTTTACCTTTTTCTTTCTTCGGGCTTTCTGTACTATTTCACAAACTAACACTTTCACCACTTTTTTACGATACTTTCTTTTCCTCTATTTTTCCTATCTTCATTTTCTGTTTTAGTGTTAAATTAAAAATAAGAAGTTGTACATGAACTGTAATATCTCAGTGTGTATTAGGTACTTATGTACTACAATATTGTACTTCTAATAAAAATAAATTAAAGAAAAAGAGGAAAATAAATAAATAAATAAATAAATAAATAAATGCATCAAAGTCTTTTTCTTTAATCCCTCCACTTGGCTTTGAATTTCACATTCTTATCATTCTGTGCAAAGAAATTCTTACAAGTTTCCTTTATGATCGTTTGGTTTTTCTGATCCTTCTGAATTCATCCATCATCCTCATGCATCCAATTCAACCTGATTCTAAAGGTACTTCATCGGGTTGATTAGGAACAGTCAACATGGATTTGTGCCTGGAAGGTCATGCTTGACTAATCTTCTTGAATTTTTCGAAGAGGTTACTAGGGAAATTGATGAGGGTAAAGCTGTGGATGTTGTCTATATGGACTTCAGTAAGGCCTTTGACAAGGTTCCTCATGGAAGGTTGGTTAAGAAGATCCAATTATTGGGTATTAATGGTGGAGTAGCAAGATGGATTCAACAGTGGCTGAATGGGAGATGCCAGAGAGTAATGGTGGATGGCTGTTTGTCAGGTTGGAGGCCGGTGACTAGTGGGGTGCCTCAGGGGTCTGTGTTGGGTCCACTGTTGTTTGTCATGTACATCAATGATCTGGATGAAGGTGTGGAAAATTGGATTAGTAAGTATGCAGATGATACTAAGATAGGTGGTGTTGTGGATAATGAAGTAGATTTTCAAAGTCTACAGAGAGATTTAGGCCATTTGGAAGAGTGGGCTGAAAGATGGCAGATGGAGTTTAATGCTGACAAATGTGAGATGCTACATCTCGGCAGGACAAATCAAAATAGGACGTACACGGTAAATGGTAGCGAATTGAGGAATGCAGTTGAACAGAGGGATCTTGGAATAACTGTGCATAGTTCCCTGAAGGTGGAATCTCATGTAGATAGGGTGGTAAAGAAAGCTTTTGGTGTGCTGGCCTTTATAAATCAGAGCATTGAATATAGAAGTTGGGATGTAATGTTAAAATTGTACAAGGCATTGGTGAGGCCAATTCTGGAGTATGGAGTACAATTTTGGTCGCCTAATTATAGGAAGGATGTCAACAAAATAGAGAGAGTAGAGAGGAGATTTACTAGAATGTTGCCTGGGTTTCAGCAACTAAGTTACAGAGAAAGGTTGAACAAGTTAGGTCTTTATTCTTTGGAGCGCAGAAGGTTAAGAGGGGACTTGATAGAGGTCTTTAAAATTATGAGCGGGTTAGATAGAGTGGACGTGGATAAGCTTTTCCCATTGAGAGTAGGGAAGATTCAAACAAGGGGACATGACTTGAGAATTAAGGGACAGAAGTTTAGGGGGAACATTAGGGGGAACTTCTTTACTCAGAGAGTGGTAGCTGTGTGGAATGAGCTTCCAGTGGAAGTGGTGGAGGCAGGTTCGATGTTATCCTTTAAAAATAGATTGGATGGGTATATGGACGGGAAAGGAATGGAGGGTTATGGTCTGAGTGCAGGTAGATGGGACTAGGAGGAAGGTTTTTTTTTTTTTTTTTTTTTTTAATTTATTATTTTTTTTGTTCGGCACGGACTTGTAGGGCCGAGATGGCCTGTTTCCATGCTGTTATGGTTATATGGTCTTCTTCCCTGCAGAGCAGAGAGCTTCTGCCAACTCAATCTTACCAGCACCTCTTGCCAGTTTTACTCTTGGGAGCTAAAATAGTCTTTTCAGGTATGATCGGATTGCAAAATAAAATGCATTAAGCATTATTTTCAGGCTGCAGATCTTTTGGCTCACTGCATATCAGAGATAACCTTATTTCTGACCTTTCGACAGTTGACTGTGCATAGGTCTCAGTCCACTCTTCACAGAGCATTGGGAATGTACTGTAAGACCAGGAAACCTAAACTCTGCAGAGCTGCCCGTCCCACTTACGTGTCCTTGGCACGCTAATTACGCGATCTCGTGGTCGCGTTGAGGCACGATGGTCCCGCGAAGGTCACACGCGATTTCATGCGCCCGCACAGCCGTCTGGAGCGTGTGATATTATTTGAAGATGGACACAAAATGCAGGAGTAACTCAGCAGGACCGGCAGCTTCTCTGGAGAGAAGCAAATGGTGACGTTTCATGTCGAGATTCTTCTTCAGTCTGAAAGAAGGGTCTTGACCCGAAACGTCACCCATTCCTTCTCTCCAGAGATGCTGCCGGTCCCGCTGAGTTACTCCTGCATTTTGTGTCTATCTCCAATCGTCTTGGCCCCGCTCTGGGAGTAGAAGTGGGGGCAGATCCGGACCGCAACGGCCGTGAGCCCCAGGCTGAGTTCGGCGATCGTTTGCCTGCTTCTTCTGCAGTTGGAGGTGAGACGTTGCGTCGCGCCAGGGTCTTGGGCCTGTCCCACTTTGCCCGTCAGTTACGCGACAGGCCATTGGCGCGCAAAGATTTTGTTCGCTACAAAATTTCAGAGCGATACTGCGCACAACTACATACCCCTCCGTGCTTCTCAGTGGGACCAGCCCCGCGTGGCTACACGATGCCCGTGCACCTCAATGCGACGATGAGGTCGCGTAATTTGCGTGCCAAGGACACGTAAGTGGTACAGGCCCTTTACTGTCCTCTGACAAATGATGGGTGCAGTTCAACAAATGCAGACATACATTTGAAGGGAGCTATTTCCATGGTGGAAATCCTCTCTATTTTATGCTCCATCAAAAAAAATCATGCCCAACCTTGAGCAGTACTGCAAATCAGAGTTGCCTGTGGGTTGTATGAACAAAGCTTGCAGCCACAATTACAACAGAGGTACAACTCCACAGATTTTGCTTGTGGATTATGTGGAGGCATTGTACATTCTTGAATGTCAACAATGCATCCTTGGAAATATCCAACGCTGGATAGAAGCTGCCTTCAAGTAAGAGTCTGGAAAACAATATTGAAGCAAAGATTCCAACAAATAATGTAGCCCCAGAGGAGATCTACTGCCAACCATCTCTTTTGCTTCTGCTCCAAGAAATTATTTTTTAAATATTTATTTTTAAGGGTGGCACAGTAGTGCAAGGGTAATTCAATGGCACAGCTGGTCAAACAGCTGCCTCGTTCCCTCAGATGCCTAGGTTCGATCCAGACCTCGGGTGCTGTCTGTGTGGAGATTGTACATTATTCCTGTGACTGCGTGGGGTTCCTCTGGGTGCGCCGGATTCCTCCGACATCCCAATGATGTGCAGACTTGTAGGTTAATTGATCACTATAAATTGCCTCCCGTAAGGGAATGAAGGAGAAAGTGGGATAACACAGAACTAGATCAATGGTCAGCATGGGACCCGGGTACGATCCCGACTATGGGTACAGGTTTGTAGGTTAATGGCCTTGGTAAATGTAAAAATTGTCCCTAATGGGTATAGGATAGTGTTATTGTGCGGGGATTGCTGGTCGGCGTGGACCCGGTGGGCCGAAAGGGCCTGTTTCTGCGCTGTATCTTTATCTCCAAACTAAATCCTTCAAAAATGGGAGTTATCTGTTATTTTCATTACATTAAATATCACATGTGAAGACTTCTTATAATACTCAGAAAGAAATAAAACTGGATGGTCAATGACACTGAATTATAGAAATAAACGAGGAAACCATGTTCTTATGATGCAGTGTTTGATATATAGAGTGTGTTATGTGAAAGGGTACAGGAAACAGATATAATAACTTTTAATCAGAAGAATTTACTGAGAAAGGAAAATATTATAAGGCTGTCGGCATACAGAATGAAGTTTACAAGATGCTTAACTAGTTAAAATTCCTAGTGTAGGAAGGAACTGCAGATGCTAGTTTAAACTGAAGATGGACACAGAAAGAAGAAGGGTCTTGACCTGAAACATCACCCATTCCTTCTCTCCAGAGATGCTGCCTGTCCTGTTGAGTTACTCCAACTTTTTGTGTCTATCTTTAGTTAAAATTCCTGTTCTTCCACATTCATCCCGTCTTTTCCCGTCTAGAAGAGGGATAGTGTTTCCCAAGTCCTCCATCCACCAGCCTCGACATTCACCTACTCATTCTCTGTTATTTCTTCCAGCTCCAGTCATGAAGGTACTCCAACACTTCTGCTTGCTTTCAAGTTTAAAGAGATTTAGCATGTCACCTAGTACACCAATAAACTTCTACTGATGTACTGTAGAAGACATCCAAATTGGTTGCATCGTGGCCTGCAATAGCTATTCCAATGCAGATGAATGCAAGAAGCTGCACAGCATGGTGGACTCAGCCAGTCCATCAGAACCACAGCCATCCCCTTCATAGAAAGCATCTGCCTTAAGAATGTTGCATCTATAATCAAGGATCGCTATCATCTGGGCTATGCCCTCTTCTTGTTGCTACGTTCATGCAGGAGGTGTAGAAGCCTGAAGTCCCACACCACCAGCTTCTTTCCTACACTCATTATGTTCTTGAACTGACATACACATCCCTAATCCTACCTCAGCAACGGAACACTATGGATCACCTTTTGCGTTACCATGGACTTGTTTTCTAATTGGCTTTTGCAGTCTTGTCTTGTTTTTTCCAAAGTCTTTCTATTTTCTGTGTAATTTTGTATATTGCCTGAGTCTGTGCCAGTGATGTTGCTGTATTTTTCATTGTACTGTACATGTGCATTTGACAATAAACACAGCATGATGCCACTGTCAGACCCATCTATTCCTCCTCTTCCCTTTTCCTCACCTCCCCTTTCTAGTTGGTGAAGGGAATGTTCCCTCCTTAACACTCTGATCCATTCTTCTATCTCCACAAACACCCACTCTCCTCCCATGGCATATTTCCTTGCATTGGCAGGACATGTGATGCTTGTCTATTTTCCTCCTCCCTTTATACTGACCAAGGCTCCAAATCAATGTCCCCGGTTAAAGAAGCAAATTACTTCTTCCGCATAGGTGTACTGCATTTGTTGCTCCCATTGTGATCTCCTCTATATTTAGCAAAGAAATCACAGATGTGACCCGTTTATCGAACACCTCCCTTCAGTCTGCAAGGGCAACTTTGCGGTTGCCTGTCCCTTTAATTCTCCACCTCACCACTGTTAACAAAACTCGATGTATACTCGAGGAGCAGTTCCTCTTCGGCACACTAATAGGCACATTACAGCTTTACAGGCACGATCTTGAATTTAAAAAAAGAGCAAATCCGCCAACCTAACCCTGAATCTCAGATTCTTGTGCAGGAAGGAAATGCAGATGCTGGTTTACACCGAAGATAAGCACAAAAAAGTTGGAGTAACTCAGCGGGACAGGCAGCATCTCTGGAGAGAAGGAATGGGTGATGTTTTATAGTTGAGACACTTCTTCAGATTCAGATTCTTATTTTCTCTCCTCCACCACAATACATTAGTCCCCAGCTACTTGCACCTCCTGAGAAAATGAAAGGCAACATTACTAGCTGAGAAGAGAGAATAAAAATGCTGAGAATAAAATGGCTGGTTAAAAATTGTGAATTGTAAGTGATCTATCGCTTGCTATTCACAAGCCTTTGTGACTTCTTTCATCCAGAGCCACTGCCATTTTTGACCAGAGAGCAATGCTGAACTACTATCTACCTCTGATGTTCCTCAGACCATCCTTGAACGGACTTTGCTAGCTTTACCTTGCACTAAATGTTATTCCCTTATCATGTATCTATACACTGTAAATGGATTGATTGTAATCATGTATTGTCTTTCTGCTGACTGATTAGCACACAACAAAAAGCTTTTCACTGTACCTCGGTACACGTGACAATAAACTAAACTAAACTGATCTGCACCTTGTCACTGACCAAGCAATTTGCTCTCTTTGCTCCCGTCCACTGATTGAATGATGCAGCACAGAAACAGACCCTTCGGTCCACTGAGCCTGCAGCATCCATCGATCACCCGTACACACCATTTTCATGGTATCCCACTTTTCCATCCACTCTTTACTCACTGGGGGGGAATTTATAGAGGCTAGTTAACCTTAAACCTGCACGCCTTGGGGATGTGGGAGGAAACCAGAGCATCCAGTGGAAACCCACATGGTCACAGGGGAACTTGCAAATTCCACAAAGATTGCTCACGAGTCAGGATCAAACCAATTTCTCTGGTGAAACAGCAGCTCTATTGTCTGTTTCAACATGCTGCCCTATGGTCTACAGCGCATCTAAAAATTATTCAGACCTCCAGCTTTTCTCAGTTCTGATGAAAGGTTATTGACTCTTAGGTTGCACGGAGGCGCAGCGGTAGAGTTGCTGCATTACAGCGCTTGCGGCACCGGAGACCCGGGTTCGATCACGACTATGGCTGCTGTCTGTACGGAGTTTGTACGTTCTCACCGTGACCACGTGGGTTTTATCCGAGATCATCAGTTTCCTCCCACACTCCAAAGACGTACGGGTTTGGAGGTTAATTGGCCTGGCATAATGTGCGTGGTATAGTGTTAATGCACTGGGATTGATGGTTGATGTGGACTCAGTGGGCCGAAGGGCTTATTTCTACACTGCATCTCTAAAAACTAAACTAAACCTAAAAACAAACCTTAGCTTTCTTATTCTGACCACAGAGTCCGACTGACCTGCTGAGTGCTTCCAGCCTTTCTGGCTTATTTTAAAAAAAAAACATTTCCAGCAACTGCAGTAATTTGTTGTTTCTGAGAGCAACACCAGCAGTTGTTGGTGGGCTTGGTGTGAATGGCCTTCTGTATTGGGTTATTCCATGAATCTGGGATATGTTTATAGCCAATGTTCCCTCATGAATGGGCTGAATCCTTCTTGTTACATGCATTTGTTAAAATCATATATTTTCAATGGGTCGGTGCCTAAAATAAGAAAACACAAACAAATTTCAATAAAGTTTCAATACACTGTGAACATTAGCATTATTTAATCTTAATATTCTTTAATATATAATTGATATAAACAGTTATGTTTTATCTTTATTTTCATTTATCGCAGAACATTAAGCTAGTAGCAAATCCTGCGATCTGTAAATTACAATTTATAACATAAAGTACTTGTGCTATAACACCAGGATAAGCGCTCAACTAAGAAAACCAAGCCCAAAGTCAAAGTACTATCTAAACTGATTATACCAACTTAACCAACTCCATATGCAATAATAAACTATCTAAATGTTAACAAGCTCATTAAAAAAAAACTGGTCATGTAGATGCAAGTATATCATTGGGGTTATCAAGTGGGCACATCCCTTCACTGGTGTTTTGTTGAGTTAGGCCCACGACACCTCGGGAAGGCTCAACAGTTAGTTCTGTCATCCCAGAACAACGCCCTCAATACCTGCTCTCACCACCTATGCTACCAGTATCTACTAAATAAAGGAAACTGCAGATAATTAACTCAGAGCTTCTTAAACTGGTGAATGGTTCACCCAAGGATGAATGAAATTATTTTGGGATGAATTAAACTAGAGGGGTGAATGAAGGGTGAATGATTTAATTTATTCAGATATTTATATCTTTTTTTCTATACTTAAAAAAGGCATTGCCATTAAAGTGGTTAGTGAGCTCTTATTGGTTTTCATGGCAGTGGAGCTGGAAATTTGATATGTATTTTCTCTCTACCTATGGTTTTCTAATTTCAAAGTAGCAGGATATTTCCCAAATTTACTGTAATATAACCTTTTAGGGAAGACCATGTTTTTTTTAGCTAGTTTTCCAAGAAAAAAACTGCAGTAATCAAAGGCCAAAAGGGTAGGATGGGGCTAGCCCAGTATTTAGACATTGGAATTTTTTTAATTATTCTAATAGAATGATTTTCCATCTCCAGTGGCAATTAAACTTTGTTTTACTCCAAGTTTTCTTTGCACATTTTTAGGATGTTCCAAAAATTGAATAAGAAAACACTTAAGAAATGAGTTGATTTATGTTTTTTGCTCATGTGACAAAATAAATTATATATAAAATTATACACAAGGGAGAATAAGACGAAAATTACCAAAAAACATAAGAAAATTTAGTCGAGGGTGAATGAAATTTTGTGATAAAGACTCAAGGGTGAATAACACTGAAATAGTTTAAGAAGCACTGGATTAACTCACTCTAACAAATGCTAAACACCTGCATCCTATCTTCCACATATCCGAGCCTATCATTAAACTCGTAGCACCACAAATATCACACTTACACAGTCTACACAAACAAAGAAATACACATACTGCATGTTATACGTTTCCTTTCTGCCCCAACTGACACTATTTCTTCTCCACCAAATCCACCTACTGCCTTGCTCTGCTGCCTCTTACCTGCTTTACAGCCTGATGCAAACTCTGTCCTCAAATTCCTAGCTCTCCAAATAGTGACGTGGTCGATCGCGCTTTGAAACCTCTACAACCTGCCTCTACCAGTCGTACCCTTGCTTTCCGTACTCGCTGCTCAACTTCTGCTGCCAACTCTACCTATCTAAGCTTCTGCATAATCTGCTCTATCATAAAGATTTCATTTGATTCCTTAAAATCAAAGCATAACCTTATTTTAATGCCATTAAGATTTGCTGCAGCAATATTTGACATTAAGGAAATTATGCAAAGCATCATTATTTTTTAAAGATTCAAGGTATTATAAGCTATGTAAGATCTTTAAAAATGTATGCAGTATTGATATGAGCATACGGTAAAATGATTGGGGCAAGAAATGAATAGGCATGTTGTCAATTTCTGACACCAGTCTGCTAACTTTATTAATAGGTTAGTCATATTAATAACTTATTAATATGGCGTAATAATTTATGGCATAACTATCTTGCCATTACAGTGTATAGATACATGTTAAGGTAATAACGTTAATTGCAAGGTAAAGGCAGCAAAGTCCAATCAAGTATAGTCACCAAAGAAGGAAATAACGTATTAATATGACTAGAAACATTTGTTTGACATCTTTGAGGGTGTGACAAGGAGAGTTGAAAGTGGGGAACCTATAGATAATAGTTTATTCAGAATTCCATTAGGCATTTGAATACCAGAGAGCAGTGCTGAACAACTATCTAAATCTTTGGTGACCGTCGGACTATCCTTGATTGGACTTTGCTGGCTTTACCTTGCACTAAACTTTATTCCCTTAGCATGTATCTACACACTGTAAATGGATTGATTGTAATCATGTATTAGCTTCATTTTTTTAGTTTTAGAGATACAGCGTGAAAACAGGCCATTCAGCCCACCGGATCAGCGTCGACCAGCGATCCCCACACATTAACACTATACTACACGCACTATGGATAATTTTTACATTTACCAAACCAATTAACCTATATACCTGTATGTCTTTGGAGTGTGGGAGGAAACCGGAGATCTCGGAGTAAACCCACGCAGGTCACATGGAGAACGTACAAACTCCATACAGACAGCACCCGTAGTCGGGATTGAACCCGGTTCTCCGGTGCTGCATTCGCTGTAAGGCAGCAACTCTACAGCTGCGCCACCATGACCACCCGCATGTATTGTCTTTCTGCTGACTGGTTAGCAGGCAACAAAAAGCTTTTCACTGTATCTCAGTACACGTGACAATAAACTAAACTAAACAGCTATTGCTTTAAAGGCTGGTGCATAAATTAAAAGCTCTCCTCACTAGGTAGTCAATGGCAAATAAGAAAACTCCCCCCCCCCTCCATTTGATCTCCACCCTGGCATAGACATTCCCTTTTAATTTTCTATTGAACTAAAATGTTGACACTGCTTCTCCTTACACAGATACTGCCTGGACTGTTTAGCATTGCCAGCATTTTCTGGCATTTGCAGATTTTTTAAATTTTGCTTTGCATCTTCCAATAATACAATACAAAGCAAAGCACTTTATTCGTCCCCGAGGGGCAATTTAAAAGGGCGCATTACAGTAGCTTCTAAAAAAAGAGACACAATCAACAAACATAAGCAGCACGCATACTGCACAATCAACCAACACACGCATCTCACAGACACACTGCACAATCACACAACACACACAGCACATCTACATTCAACACATAGTAATAATCTTCAACACATAGTAACATCCTCTAAAGTGCTTCCTTACTGCTTCAACCAGAAAGTGCCTATAGAAGGCCATTTCACTTCACATGTTCGAGTCAGTGATCAGCATTAAAAAGCAGGACAGCCCTGGGGATGAAGGTTGCCTTCCTCCTCTGTGTCCGGCAACCCGGACAGCGAATAATGCACTATTTCTTCCTTAGTGGATTCCTAAGAGAATTTCTGAGAAAATGGGGATTGGTGAAGACTTTTATTGACAAAGAGTTCTGAAGCAATTCTAAGTTCTCTTCAAATGCAGTGCAGTTAGTTGATCACAGTCGACCAGTCAATCAAGGCAGAGCTTACAGTAGCTTCATTGAAGTTGACAGTAATGACTTGTTTGTACTTGTTCAAGTGGCTGCTATTAACAGAGATTGTTAAATGAAATATTACCCTTCAGAACGGTGAGCAGCCCCTTGCTGAACACAAGCAGACAATTTGTCAGGCAGACTGTAATGATCCATTGGGTGGCAGATACTTTTCTTAGCTATGCATGATCCTTCTTCTCTTGAAATGGCATCTGTTGACAAAAGCAGAGTTAACAGGCGTTGCAATTAAATACTTATTCTGACTATCTTGGGTGCTCTCTCATCTATCCAGGGATAATTATGCCTCATTGATATCCCAGACAATATGCCCAGAAAATACCTTATTTATTCTGGTACACCAATTTTCCAAATGTAGCTGTGTTGATGGACTGGTTACAAGGGCTGAGACAAGATCAGCAACAATTTTAAACAAGAAAATAGGAGCAGGAGAAAACCACCTCCACCATATAATATGATTGTAATTGCAATTAATTTATTAGCCAAGTATGTAAACATACAAGGAATTTGATTTGCCAACAGGCATACAAAAAGGATACATTACCACATAAACATTAACATGGACTTAAACAGCCACCACAGTGGCATGTGAGAATTCCCAGGGCACTCAGCATAAGCGGAGACCCACAGCCATCAGTTCAATGTCCAGGCCACACACACACACACGCTCCTTCATCAAGGATCATCCATGCAAACACACATTCTCTTCTGTCTCCCCACAATTTCATCTTTCAAAAAAGAATTTTAAAACATCAAATTATTTTTAATTATTTTAAAATATAGCATTCAATATATACTTTTTTATTTTAATATCAAGGGATCAGGGGTTGAGTTATTTCCAGAACTTCTGTTTATGTAGTTATAAGTAGGAAGAGACTGGACAAGGCGAGAAAGGATAGTCAAAGGTTCAAAGGTTCAAAGGTTCAAGGTCAATTTATTGTCACGTGTCCCAATTAAGGTACAGTGAAACTCGAATTATCATGCAGCCATACTCAAGTCAAGTCAAGTCACATTTATTTATATAGCACATTTAAAAAACAACTCTCGTTGGCCAAAGTGCTTTACATTTGTTATAAGAATAATATAAACAAACAAACTACATACATATATACATGTAGCCCTCGCTCAGAGGACGTCAAGAAAGGCTTGGGAATATAGATACATTTTTAGTCTTGACATAAAGGAGTCGATGGAGGGGGCAGTTCTGATGGGAAGAGGGATGCTGTTCCACAGTCTAGGAGCTGCAACCGCAAAGGCGCGGTCGCCCCTGAGCTTATGCCTAGACCGCGGGATATTCAGCAACCCCAAGTTGGACGATCTGAGGGTCCTGGAGGTGGAGTGGTGGGTAAGTAGACTTTTAATGTAGGTGGGGGCAAGCCCATTGAGGGCTTTGTAGACATAGAGGAGGATCTTGAAATGTATACGGAACCGCACAGGGAGCCAGTGGAGAGAGGCCAGGATCGGGGTGATGAGGTCCCTTTTTCGGGTGCCCGTCAGGAGTCTCACTGCGGCGTTTTGGACCAATTGTAGGCGGGACAGGGACGATTGGCTGATGCCAGTGTAAAGGGAGTTGCAGTAATCTTTTCGAGGTCATCAAAGTGTAGGAATTATTTTATTTTAGCTATCATCCGAAGCTGAAAGAAGCTAGCTTTTTTTTGTGTGTTTTTTTTGTTTATTTTATTAGAAGTTAATACAATACAAAACAATACAGTGGCACCTAATTTTAGGTGAAAGAAGCTAGCTTTTACCACAGCATTGACTTGTTTGTCAAATTTCAGTGCTGAGTCAAATATCATGCCAAGGTTTTTGACGTGAGGTTTGAGTAGTGGGGTAAGGCTTCCAAGGCTGCCTGCTATCATTTTAATTGAGTCCGAGGATCCGAGAAGGATGACCTCAGACTTACTCTCGTTTAGTTGGAGGAAGTTCTGGGCCATCCAACACTTTATATCCTCGAGGCAGCGTGTAAGATTAAGCAGATTTGATTGGTTTTTGGGCTTCAAGGGGAGATAGAGTTGTGTATCGTCTGCGTAGCAATGGAAGGAAATGGCGTACCTTGTGGAATCCCACAGCAGAGATTAGCTGGGGGAGGAGAGAGAGTTGCCTATGTTAGTCGAGAAACTCCTACCTTTGAGGTAGGAGATGAACCAGCTCAGGGCAGTGCCATCAATACGAACCCTGTACCGGAGACGGTCAATTAGGATGGTGTGGTCGACAGTATCAAATGCTGCGCTGAGGTCAAGAAGGAGCAGGATTGCACAGTCGCCGGAGTCAACGGTGAGCAGTAGGTCATTGTGTACCTTCAACAAGGCAGACTCTGTGCTGTGGTGAGCCCTGAAACCTGATTGGAAAGTTTCCAAGATAGTGTTTTGGTGAAGGTAAGGCATAAGTTGACTTTAACTTAACCTTTTCAAGGGATTTTGAGAGGAAAGGCAGTTTAGAAATGGGTCTGTAGTTGCTTGGCAAGGTGGGGTCGAGTTTAGGTTTTTTCAGGAGTGGCTAAATAAAAGCAACAAGACACACACCTACATAAAAGTTAAGATAAATATTCACGACAGCGAAATCCTCACATTTCTCATTGTGATGGAAGGCAATAAAGTCTAATCTTTTTCCTCTTTATTTTCTCGCGGTCAGAGCAGTCGAACCATCTGCAGTCGAGGCGATTGAAGTTCCAGCAGCCGGCGGTCGAAGCCCCCGCTTCGGGGCAGTCGAAACTCCTGCGGCTTGGAGCTCCCGAAGTCGGTCTTTAACCAGGGACCGCGAGCTCCACGATGTTAAAGTCCGCAGGCTCCCGCGGTTGGAGGTCTCCAAGTCGGTCCCTAGCAAGAGGCCGCCAACTCCACGATGTTAGGCCGCAGTGCGGACAGAGATAAGATACGGAAAAAAATTGCATCTCCATCGGGGTAAGAGATTTTAAATAGTTTCTCCCAACCTCCAACCCCACCCACCCCCCCTCCCCACATAAAACAAGCTAAAGAACACTAAAGCAGACATTTAACACATTAAACAACAAAGAAGGAAAGGACGAGACAGTCTGTTGGTGAGGCAGCCATTGTGGGCTCCACCCAGTGATAGGAAGATATGGATTCTATAGGACAAGAATGGGCTGAACTGATGTGTCCAGGGCAGTCCTGTTTTTGGATGGATGTAGAGGTGTCTGCATGCGTTTGGGAGACACTAAGGTAAAGGCTTTGGAGCGAAGATCTCCAGACTAAGTGAAATTTGTAGCAGAATGGACGCCAATGGTCCAATGTTTTGAGGAATCACCAGAAATGAAAAGAAAATGATGGACATTGATCGGTCGATCGCAGGTTGAAGCGCTTCATCTAAATGACAGCTAATATCATCAAAGACCTACACCACCCAAGCCATGGTCTCATCTCACTGCTGTAGGTCAGGCAACATCTATGGAGGGAATGGACAGGCAACATTTCTGGTTGGGAGCCTTCATCAGATTACGTATTTTGGCTTGCGTCTTTATGGTGTGGTTACCTATTCGATGATTAATAATGTTAATGATTATTGCAGCCGCCCGACTCATCACCCACACCAAATCCTGGCACCACATCACCCCAGTTCTCAAAGAACTTCACTGGCTTCCCATTTCCCACCGGATCATCTACAAAATCCTGGTCCTCACCTACAAAGCCCTCAACCACTTGGCCCCCCCCTTATCTCACTGACCTCCTCTCCCCCTACCAACCCTCACGGTCCCTCAGATCCACATCAGCCGGTCTCCTCTCCATTCTGAAATCCAACCTCTGCACTTTTGGAGACAGTGCCTTCTCCAGGGCAGCTCCCAGGCTCTGGAACTCCCTCCCACAATTGATCCGAAATTCTGAGTCCCTCACCATCCTCCAGTCCCGCCTCAAGACCCATCTCTTCACCTCTGCATACCCTTAGTCCCATGTCCCCCTCCCCTTTGCATCTCTGTCTTACTGCTCTATTTTGTTTTGTTCTTGACTCTCCATGTAAAGCAACTTTGAGTCCTTGAAAAGCGCTATACAAATTAAATGTAATAATAATAATAAATTGCCTATTTATTTGTTATGTTTTGTTTTTACATTAATGGCCTGCAAAGCTGCAGCAAATAAGAATTTAATTATCTATTCCATATTGCATATGGCAATTAAACACTCTTGAATAACTCTTGACTGGATATCTAGCCATCATCATCTGGTAAAGGATTCTCTGAATCAAGAACTGAAAGAGGAAATGAGGACAAACAGAACAGTGTAACTTATGGAAACTGAAAACTAGTGGCATTTATACCTGACCAGCAAGGTTTCCACAAAGTCATTTTCACCAATTTCAGTGCTAATGGGTGATTTTGCGTTTGCCTACGTTTTAATTCATTTACCAGACACCCGTGAATTCACTGTAATCTAATGTTTCCATATTCCGTGCATACAATGCCTTTGTATTGTGTGTAAATTACAAATTTTTCTATTTATCCTATCATGTAAGATTTTTTTATTTAGATGTGGTGAATAGTTTTTGCTGCCTAGGGCATTACTTTTGTAGGGCACCAAACGTCAGGTTTTGCCAGCGTGTGTATTTATAACAAATTCTGCTTAGATAACAGAATCTTGGTTTATCAAACACTTATAAAAGTACAGACATGCCCCTATCCATTACTCAGTCTTAAATTTGTCCTTTGGATCACTGCAGCTATATGCCTTAATCATGCATTACCTCGAAATAAGCCCCCATGCTTATTATTTGTGTATTTCTTGCTTTCTTATATACATTTTCATGATGTTTCCACTGATTCTCTGTTTTACAAGTTTACTGGACTCCATTTTGTATAATCCAGTCTCATTTTTCATGCTTCTGATACAAGTATTCAGCTGCAAGGCTACTCCATGAACCGGCTGTTAGGCGCTTCCCCCCCTGGTGAATGCTATGTACTTACCTTTCTCTGTTTTTTTCCCGAGTGCAGGCCTTGTGGCTGTGAGTCTGGAATCAAGGGGTTAAAAGGCTCCTGTACCCGATTGGCCAAGCTGCGTCAGGTGACGGGTGACTCTTCTGAAGCTTAAATACCAGAACCTCCCAGGATTCTTTCTCTTCTTCGTCGACCCTGACTTGTGAGCTGACTGCTGGAGTGAGCTGCGGAAGGCCTGGCCACATGGCATAGAATTTGTGTACTTTCACCATTACTTATTAACAAATATTGAATTGGGACGGATAAGGGCTGACCTTAGTGTTTTCGTGTATTTTGTTTCAGGGTTATATCTCTTTAGGCAGGTTTTAGAGTCTCCGGTTTGACGGTCCTTCACGTGGCTGGCTGGAGCACTGTTAAGTTGTTTGCCAGTCCATCCATATCACTGACTGGGTTGTTTGAATCAGGGTTGGGTTTTGTGTTCCATTGAATAATTAAAACTATTTTTGAACTTGAACCTGGTTTTTGAATTATGTTACATGGCTCTGAAGTACCTGCATTCGGGAGTCGTAACAAAATGGGGGCTCGTCCTAAGTTTTGAGGACCCTAGACGTTTTGGGGGGGGGGGGGTTGGTAGGCTTCTGGTGACTAAGGAAGTCTGTGTTGTGAGGGAAATTTTTCTTCCCTGTTTGTGGTAGCATTGGTGCCCAGGGTTTAGCTGGTGGTTTGGTGCTACAGTTGATATGGAGTTTAAAGGGAAGGACTTTATTGAGGCTCCTAGTCAGGAGTTGTTTAATAGATGTACGAAGGAGCATTTGATTTTTCTGGCAGAGAACTATGAAGTGCCTATTAACCCACGTTCAAAGAAACAGTCCATTAAATCAGTGTTGTGGGCTGCGTTGGTGGAGGGTGGGGTTTTGCCTGACTGTGCAGACAGTCCCACACCTTCTGTTCAGCCTGGTCAGGACATGGAGGCAGTCATTAGGTTGAAGGAGTTAGAGCTGGCAATGAGAGGGGAGGAGACCAAAAGAGCAGAGGAGGAGACCAAAAGAGCAGAGGAGGAGACCAAAAGAGCAGAGATTCAGCTGCGTGGGGCTGAGGAGGAAAACAAGAGGGCAGAGATTAGGCTGCGGGAGAAGGAATTGGATGCCTCCCGGGTTTCTTCTAGGGAACGGGAGTTTGATATGAGCAAGAACATCTGCCTGGTTCCCTCCTTTAGTGAGAAGGATGTAGACAAGTTTTTCACAGTGTTTGAACGGGTGGCTCTGTCCTTGAAGTGGCCTAGGGACGTGTGGACCTTGCTATTGCCGTGTGTCCTTGTGGGTAAAGCACGGGAGGTGTACTTGTCTTTGTCTGTTGAAAGCAGTCTGAACTATGAGTGTGTGAAGTCTACAGTATTAAGGGCTTATGAATTAGTTCCAGAGGCGTACCGGCAGAAATTCCGGCGCTTTAGGAAGTTTGATAGTCAGACTTATGTGGAGTTTGCTAGGGAGAAGGAGGCACTTTTTGACAGGTGGTGCGCTTCTCAAGGAGTGAAAGATATTGGGCAACTGCGGGCCTTGATGATTATGGAAGACTTTAAGAACTGTCTCCCTGAGAGGCTTACTACTTACCTTAATGAGCAGAAGGTGAATGAGGTGTCTAAGGCCGCGGTGTTGGCAGATGAGTATGTATTGACTCATAAAACTGATTTTGTTGGGCGATCCTATAGTTTTGGTGCACGGCCGGTTGATCGTGGTGGTGTCGCCAGTGGCAGTGTCAAAGGTGTTTCTGTGCCTGCAAGTGGCAGCACGTTGATACAGGGGGAGGTCCGAGCTAATAAGGTTGACGGAAATTTGAGGACTAACGAAGGTCATATGTGTTACTATTGTAGAGGGAGAGGGCACATGTTAAAGGCGTGTCCTGTTCTGAAGCAGAAAAATGCAAAGCCTGTGGCTTTGGTGGGTACACAGAAGGCACCTGTGGTACCTGAGGTGCCTGAGTCTGATGAGTGTAGGAATTATTCTGCGTTCATCATGAATGGTTTTGTTTCTCTGGAGGATGGGGGTGATAGAGTTCCAGTATCCATCTTGCGTGATACTGGTGCTACTCAGTCCTTTATATTGGATAGTGTACTGACGTTTTCTGGGGAATCATCGGTTGGGTCAAGTGTCCCTGTGGTAGGATTCGGGATGGATGACATGGTAGTGCCTTTGCATACCGTGAGTCTCGAGTCCGAGTTGGTTTCAGGCCGGGTAACTGTTGGGTTACGGCCGTGTTTTCCCGTTGGGGGAGTTTCTGTAATTTTGGGGAATGGCAGAAGGTAGAGTTTTAGTTACTCCTGAGGTGATGGCTGTTCCGATGGTGCAGAGTCCTGATAGATTGGATATGCAGCATCCGAGGGTCTTCGCAGCTTGTGCTGTCACAAGGGTTATGGCTAAGAGCCAGGCGAAGTTTGGGGATGTAGTGGACCTGAGTGAGAGCATTTTTGAGGATCAGGATGATGGATCCTGTGTTGTGAAGGGTGTTTCTACATCTCAAGGTGGGATGATGTCTGGAAATGGGCCGGTGTCGCTGTCACGTGACCGGCTGGTTGAGGAGCAAAAGAGTGATCCAGGTTTATCTGATCTGTTCGACTGCGCGGTGCCTGAGGGGGATATGGATTCCACAGCAAAGGGGTATTTTCTAAGGGAGGGCTTACTGATGCGAAAGTGGTCTCCCTTGGATATATCTAGTCATGATGATTGGAGCGTGGTTGATCAGATTGTGATACCTCATCGGTATAGGGACGAGATACTCTGTTTGGCTCATGATGGTCCTCTGGGTGGACATTTGGGGGTCAATAAGACGTATGACCGTATCTTACGGAATTTTTTTTGGCCAGGGTTGAAAAAGGATGTGAAACAGCAGTGCAGGTGTTGTCACATTTGCCAGGTGGCAGGAAAGCCGAACCAATCGATTGTTCCTGCGCCTTTATATCCAATCCCTGTGGTCGGTGAGCCGTTTGAGTGGATTTTAGTTGATTGTGTGGGTCCTCTACCTCGGACAAGGGTGGGTAACAAGTTTTTATTGACAATTATGTGTACGTCTACCCGCTTTCCGGAGGTGGTCCCTTTGCGTAGAATTACTGCCCCTACCATTGTGAAGTCTCTCACTAAGTTTTTTTCGTTGTTCGGTTTGCCCAAGGTTGTGCAGAGTGACCAAGGTTCCAACTTCATGTCGAAGGTTTTTGGTCAGGTAATGAAGTTGTTAGATATTAAGCATTGTTACTCCAGTGCATATCACCCTGAGAGCCAGGGAGCTCTCGAGAGGTTTCACCAGACTTTGAAATCTATGTTGAGGACTTACTGCCTGGAGTTTGAAAAAGACTGGGATGAGGGGTTCATCTGGTTATGTTTACGGTGCGTGAGGTCGTGCAGGAGTCTTTAGGGTTCAGTCCTGCTGACATAGTGTTCGCGCATACAGTACGTGGTCCGTTGAGGGTCCTAAAGGAGAAATGGTTGCAGGAGGATACAAAACGTAGTATTTTAGACCACGTCTGTACCTTTCGGTCTAGACTGAAGAGGGCATGCGAGCTGGCAATGGGTAATCTTGCTTCTGCTCAGTCTAGGATGAAGGGGTAGTTCGACAGGAAGGCTTCTAGTAGGAATTTTTCTCCAGGTGACAACGTCCTGGTATTGTTGCCTATTCCTGGTTCCAGTCTACAGGCTCGGTATAGCGGTCCCTATCAGGTGGTTAAGAAGGTTGGTGAAAGGGATTATGTTATTGGTACCCCTGATCGAAGGCGTAAGACTCAGCTCTGTCATGTCAACATGATGAAGCAGTACCATGAGCAGGAGCCTGTGGAGGGTGATGGGGAGGGGCTGTGTCCTTCGGTTTTGTCTAAGCCTGGTTTGGCTGCAGTGGTGCTGCCCCCTGACACGGGTGGTGATGTGGGTGAGGCACGGTTATCTGTGGCAGTGACGCAGGGAAGGCTGTGTAACTCTGAGGCTTTGGAGTCGCTTCCCTTGCGGTTGACTCATTTGACTGAAAGTCAGCGGGATGATCTGCTTGCTTTGGTGGAGTCAAATGGGTCACTGTTCTCGGATGTGCCTTCTCAGACGTCTGTGCTGCAGCATGACATTGACGTGGCCGGTGCTGCGCCAATTAAACAGCATCCGTATCGGGTCAACCCTGACAGGCGTCATCGTCTAGGGGGTCAGGTTGACTATATGCTGCGGCATGGCATTGCTGAACATAGTTGTAGTCCATGGAGTTCTCCGTGTCTACTGGCTATGAAGGCTAATGGGGAGGACAGGTTTTGCACGGACTTTCGGAAAGTGAATGGTGTAACTAAGTCGGATTGCTATCCTCTCCCACGAATGGAGGATTGCGTGGATCGTGTGGGAAGTGCATCTTTTGTGTCTAAGTTGGACTTGTTAAAAGGGTATTGGCAAGTTCCTTTGACTAGGCGGGCGAGGGAGATCTCTGCGTTCGTTATGCCTGATAACTTTCTGCAGTACACAGTAATGGCATTTGGGATGCGCAATGCGCCGGCAACCTTCCAACGGTTGGTGAACATTGTATTGTCTGGTTTGTCCTTCTGTGAGGCATACCTTGATGATTTGGTTGTGTGCTCCAGGTCGTGGATCGAACACATCGGTCATCTGAAGGAGGTGTTTCATCGTCTAGCGGAGGCAAAACTAACAATCAATCTGGGGAAGTGTGAGTTTGGCCAGGCCACGGTAACGTATCTGGGTAAGGTGGTGGGCCGGGGTCAGGTTCGCACTCTCAAGGAAAAGGTGGGGCATATTGTCGCATTTCCTGCTCCAACCTCGAGGACTGAACTCCGTAGGTATCTGGCTATGGTTGGGTACTATAGGGGATTCTGTCCAAACTTCTCTGCGGTGGCTGCCCTTTTGACGGATTTGCTGAGTCCGAAGTTAGCTTTTGTGTGGTCCGCAGAGTGTCAACAAGCCTTTGATCATACTAAAAGTCTTCTGGTGCGCGCACCTGTGCTTGCGGCACCTGATTTTGAGCGACCATTTAAGCTGGCAGTGGATGCTAGTGATCGTGGGGTTGGGGGAGTTCTTCTACAGGATGATTCAGATGGGGTGGAGCATCCAGTTTCTTACTTCTCTATGAAGTTTAATCGTCATCAGAAGTGGTACTCCACCATTGAGAAAGAAGCCCTTGCTATTTTATTGTCTCTGAATCATTTTGAGGTTTATGTTGGCTCCTCAAATGTCCCTGTCATCGTACTCACGGATCATAATCCGTTGGTATTTTTGCATAGTATGAAGAATAAGAACCGGCGGTTAATGAGCTGGAGTTTGCAGCTGCAAGACTACAACCTGGAGGTCAGGCATATCTGTGGCAAGGATAATGTCTTGGCTGACACCTTGTCGCGCCAGTAGAGTTTTAGCTCCTGAATAATTTCTGGGATTTGGTGGTGTTTTTTCTCTCTTCTTCTGAAACTTATTCAGTATCTTTGGGTGGGGGTGTTAGGCGCTTTCCCCCCTGGTGAATGCTATGTACTTACCTTTCTCTGTTTCTTTCCCGAGTGCAGGCCTTGTGGCTGTGAGTCTGGAATCAAGGGGTTAAAAGGCTCCTGTACCCGATTGGCCAAGCTGCGTCAGGTGATGGGTGACTCATCTGAAGCTTAAATACCAGAACCTCCCAGGATTCTCTCTCGTCTTTGTCGACCCTGACTTGTGAGCTGACTGCTGGAGTGAGCTGCGGAAGGCCTGGCCACATGGCATAGAACTTTGTGTACTTTCACCATTACCTATTAACAAATATTGAATTGGGATGGATAAGGGCTGACCTTAATGTTTTCGTGTATTTTGTTTCAGGGTTATATCTCTTTAGGCAGGTTTTAGAGTCTCCGGTTCGACGGTCCATCACATGGCTGGCTGTAGCACTGTTAAATTGTTTGTCAGTCCATCCATATCCCTGACTGGGTTGCTTGAATCAGGGTTGGGTTTTGTGTTCCATTGAATAATTAAAACTATTTTTGAACTTGAACCTCGTTTTTGAATTATGTTACGCGGCTCTGAAGTACCTGCATTCGGGAGTCGTAACACCGGCTCCAGGGCATTGTTGCAAATTAAATAATAATGGAGCCTTTGGTGCAGTGGGAATGGATTCTGCCAGCACAAAATACTTGAAATAAACAGATTTAAGCACACATTCTGCAAAGGTAAATGCCGGTTCAGAATGACTGATCTGCTTTATGAGGAGGTTCCGCAATCCACTTATAATTTAAAACAAAATAAAATAGCAGTGTTTTAAATTGAATATGAGGAGTACCTTGAATATAGTTCTGCAGTCACTGAGGTATACTGGTTTAAACACATATAATTAGCAGTGAGGCGTCATTTCTCATAGGGCTTCCAGAGTCTAACATTAAGCTGTCATCATTCTAAATGAACAACTGCGCCCTATTAAAATGAAACGACTGAACCAATGGCAATATTGTGCACTGTAGGTTCAAGAATACCAAGTGGCTTGATGGAAAACAAGGCTTCTTTATCAATATATGTAATAAATTGCCAAGCTCAGAAGAACCCAATTATTTGCCATATTCTGTATTTGAATTCTGTAGTGGAATAAGTGTGATGCAAAGGCCAGAATTTAGCAGCAGTGATGTAGAAAAAGGAAATAATGGAATACTGAGCACGTCAGGCAGCATCTGTGGAAAGACAAACAGAACTAATACTTCAGGTCCATGGCCCTTATAAAATAAATCTTTTTCACCCTATAATATGAATATGAATGTGCTGATTTTTGCATTGTATTTATTTGCATTCATATGAGGTGACAACTGGAACCATCAACTTCTTGACTTTAGTAGAAGGTTTAACTGTACTTCTAATTGATTAAAAAAGATTCAATGGATAAAATATTACTTGCAGAATAAGTGAATTAAAGTGCAGAGGATGTCTAAGAAAGATGCAAATGTTTTCAAATAATTTATATTGCTAAAAGTAAGATCTTGACTGCTTTTGGCTCACTGTGCTTTGATTTCCGAGAGAACGCTGCCACCTACGGCCATCATTTTTGGCCACCTCGCTCAGAGCCCCCCTCTGCCAGACTGGACCAGAGGATTCTTCCCATGGATGTAAAATCAGAGAGATATTAATGTTTTTAAAAAAATCGCCATTCTCTCTGCTGCCCCCGCTGGCGGCAGGGGGGAGGGACTATAAAACCCGGAAGTGTCGTGCCTCACTCAGTCTCTGCCAGACCCAGGAAGCGAGAGGGTCACGGCTCTCTGAGCTGCGAATAACACTGAACGCACGTCTACTCCACGGTGAGTCCCGGGATGTGGTTTTCAGCAAATGTGTTTTGTGGGCTTGCTAAGTGGTTTTGCCCAGTTGGCTTTTTAAAGTGCTTTCAGCAAAACGAATGTCTTTTGTTGGCTTGCTAAGTGTTTTGCCCTAATTGGCTTTTTAAAGTGCTTTCAGCAAAACGAATGTCTTTTGTTGGCTTGCTAAGTGTTTTTGCCCTAATTGGCTTGCTAAGTGTTTTTGCCCTAATTGGCTTGTTAACGTGCTTTCAGCAATAGAATGTCTTTTGTTGGCTTGCTAAGTGTTTTTGCCCAATTGGCTTCGCTTTTAAAGGGCTTGCTTGCAACAGTTTTCGGATGGATAAAGCATGAATAATTTTTTTATTAGATCTGAACTGTGTTTAATTTCAAAATTGGCGCTCATTCTGTGATTTTCGCTGAGTTGAAAGATGGCACCGATGATGTCATTTCCGGTTAGCGGCATGCTGTCGCTGAGTGCGTCATTTCCGGTTCGTGGCAAGAAGCGAGAGGGTGACGTCAAGATGGCACCGAGTGCAGGCGCCGTTGAATAATTCAAGCGAGCTGACTGCTCAGTCTATGGTGAGTGTGTTCCTTGGATGTTATTTAAAGCACGTTTTTGCTTCAGCAGGAGCCTTGACAGGAGGCTTTATATCATTTGTTTTACACACTGTATATTCACCACGTTCTGAAGTTACTTGGCATTTTAGTATTGTGTGTGTGATTGTGTGTGTGTGTGAGATTTGTTTGTTGTTTTGTTGACGAATACTGAGATCAATGATCCGCGACAATTATGGGATCACTTCAAGAATTCAATGTCTGAAGATTACCTGGAAGGAGAACGGAGAACAATGAATGATCCTAATATCGTGATTGAAGAGAAGCATCATGATCAGGCTCTGTTGTATATTCAAGTCGTCACATAGTCAAGTCACATTTATTTATATAGCTCATTTAAAAAACAACTCTCGTTGGCCAAAGTGCTTTACATTTGTTATAAGAATAATATAAACAAACAAACTACATACATATATACATATATCCCTCGCTCAGAGGACGTCAAGAAAGGCTTAAAGGAGTCGATGGAGGGGGCAGTTCTGTTGGGAAGGAGGATGCTGTTCCACAGTCTAGGAGCTGCAACCGCAAAGGCGTGGTCACCCCTGAGCTTATGCCTAGACCGCGGGATATTCAGCAACCCCAAGTTGGCGGATCTGAGGGACCTGGAGGTGGAGTGGTGGGTGAGAAGATTTTAATGTAGGTGGGGGTAAGCCCATTGAGGGCTTTGTAGACATAGAGGAAGATCTTGAAATGTATACGGAACCGCACAGGGAGCCAGTGGAGAGAGGCCAGGATCGGGGTGATGTGGTCCCTTTTTCGGGTGCCCGTCAGGAGTCTCGCTGCGGCATTTTGTACCAGTTGCAGGCAGGACAGGGAAGATTGGCTGATGCCAGTGTAAAGGGAGTTGCAGTAATCTAGGCGGGAGGAGTTAAATGTGTGGATGATCTTTTCGAGGTCATCAAAGTGGAGGAATCGTTTTATTTTAGCTATCGTCCGAAGCTGAAAGAAGCTAGCTTTTACCACGGCATTGACTTGTTTGTCAAATTTCAGTGCTGAGTCAAATATCACGGCAAGGTTTTTGACGTGAGGTTTGAGTAGTGGGGTAAGGCTTCCAAGGCTGCCTGCTATCATTTTGATTGAGTCCGAGGGGCCGAGAAGGATGACCTCAGACTTACTCTCAGACTTATTCAAGACAAGCTTGAGAATTACAACAAAACAATGGAATTCTTTAATTTGCCACGACCAAGAAATGGAAGGATGCACCTTGATGGTGACAATCCAGAATTGCTGCAGGAATTCCAATACGATAGAACTGAACGACAGCAGTTTGTTGAGGAGAATGAGCCTCTGCTGAATGATGAGCAGAGAGCAGTGTATGACCAGGTGTGCAACTCCTTGAAAAGGAATCTCCCTTCAATGTTTTTCATTGATGCACCAGGAGGAACAGGAAAAAAAATTATCACCAATTTGATCCTCTCCAAAGTTAGAGGTCAAGGTGATGTGGGTATTGCTGCAGCATCCTCTGGGATAGCAGCTACATTAATGCCTGGTGGAAGAACTGCACATTCTCGATTCAAGATACCCATCCAAGTGGCTGAGGATACATTCTGCAACATTGAGAAGAACTCTAAGACGGCACATTTCATGATGCAAGTGAAAGTCATTGTTTGGGATCAATGTCCAATGATTAGACGAGAAAGCTTTGAAGTGGTGGACAGAACTCTTCAAGATGTCTGCAGCAACACTAAGCCTTTTGGCAGCATTCTAATCCTTTGTTGTGGCGATTTTCGACAACGACTTGCTGTGGCGAAAAGGGGAAATGATGCTGATGTTGAAAATTCCTGCATCAAGAAATCCTACTTGTGGAGACTTTTCACCAAGTTTCAATTGCAGACGAATATGCGATTGACAGAGGGAGAAGGCGACTATTCTCAATTTTTGTTGAAAGTTGGAGAAGACGAGATTTTATAGAATGAAGACAGTGAAATTGAAATCCGACAAGACATGCTTCTATCAGCAGAAACACTGGAGGATTGTATTGATTTCATCTATCCCACATTTGACAATCCTGCAGAATTATTCTCCAACAATTGTATCTTGGTTCCTCACAACGATACCATGAGAAGCATCAATTCTACTTGCATCAAACGCTTCCCTGGAATCATTAAGGAGTACTTTTCTTTCAATGCTGTCACTGAAGGAACTCATGATACTCACTTCGCAACAGAATTCCTCGATTCACTCGAGCTCTCTGGATTACCACCACACAAATTGGAGTTGAAAAAAGGATCTCCAATCATATTAATGAGAAACTTGGAACCGCCAAAGCTATGCAATGGAACGAGGATGATTGTGGAAGAGCTGCACAATAATCTGATCGTTGCAAGAATCAACATGGGAGCCTTCAAAGATGACATTGTTCTCATTCCTAGGATAGCACTCATTTTGACAGAAGGTGAAGACATTCCCCTTCAGCGGAGCCAATTCCCCATTCAATCAAGTTTTGCTATGACGATCCATAAAGCACAAGGACAAGCAATGCAGAAGGTGTTGATCTACCTCGACAAACCGGTATTTCAGCATGGACAACTATATGTGGCTCTTAGCCGAGGAAAGATGAAGGGAAATGTCAAAGTATCCTGAAGGATGGAGCAAGAATGTTGTCATTAAAAGCGTGCTTCGTTGAATGATGACTTCTGAGATAAATTCTCAGATATTCTTTCTTAAAATTTTGCCGCTGAATCTCTCTATATTAAAATTGTCTCTTTTTATCAACAGGAAAGTCATCAAGAGGCAGTGAGCAACAGAACACAACAAGAGACATAACAAGAAAAAACTTCATAATTCTCATCTTTAACATCTAAATTGTTCTTATATTTTAAAATCATTCACAATTTAAACTTTAATAAATCCTTTTTGCACTTTTGATGCCTGTGTGTTCTTCATCACAATGGGAACCTAATGGGCAGAAATGGCTGCTCTGTGGGAGAGCAACTAAGAGTGCATGGGGGGAGGTTGTGGGGAGATGGACTGAATGCGTGGGGGGGGAGGGGAATTGCAAGGAGCAGAGTGGGGGGGTGAAGGGAGGAGGGGTGACTGAGTGAACTGCCAGCGTACCAGGCATGAGTGACTGCACTGACAGCCCACGAGCCATGAGTAAGTGAACTGCCAGCTCACAAGCTGTGAGTAAGTGAACTGCCAGCCCACCAGCCATAAGTGACTGAACTGCCAGCCCAATAATCCATTCAGTCCAGCCTCTCCCCTTCTCTCTCACAGTCTGTCACCTGTTTTGGGCAGAATTTCTGGCAGTGTCTCAGCTGCCAGCCTGGCAGGTCCGAGTGACTGTACTGCCAAGCCTCAGTGACTGAGCTGCCAGCCCAAGAATCCATTCGGCCCACAATGCCTATACTAGCCCTCTGGAAACCAGTACGTTCGGCCCACAACACCCATACTAGTGCAACAGAAATCCCCCCCCCTCCCCCCACTGGCGAGCAATATTGGAATTGGTGGAGAGGTGGAATATTGCGTTGGGTGACCAGCCCTCCCTTGTGATGCTGGGACCCAACGGGTCCCAATCAGTCTAGTAGATTATAAATCCTATTCCCTAGCCATTGACTCCATTCATTCTGTTTGAAACTCTAAGATGGAACCAACGAGTTCGCAAACTTATTTTCATTTTTAATCCTGTTGACATTTGGATATCTGACATATGTCATCATTAAGGGCGGCACGATGGCACAGCGGTAGAATTACTGCCTTGCAGCACTTGCAGCGCTGGAGACCCGGGTTTGATCCTGACTACGGGTGCTGCCTATACGTTCTCCCCATGACATGCATGGGTTTTCTCAGAGATTTTCGGTTTCCTCCCACACTCCAAAGACGTGCAGGTATGTAGGTTAATTGGCTTGGTAATAAGTGTAAATTGTCCCTAGTGTGTGTGTAGGATAGTGTTAATGTACTAGGATCGCTGGTCGGCGCAGACTCAGTGGACCGATGGGCCTGTTTCTGCGCTGTACCACTAAACTAAACTAAACTAAAGAATGCCTATTGTCATTGCCATGATGTAGACTGGCACCAGGCTGATCACAGCGCATTTTTTGCTGAAGCACACATCTAAGCACATTTTATTTCTGGACTTCACCAGTGCAAAGTGTTCGCGGTTGGCCTCGTGCATTATTTTCCTCATTGATGTGAGATCATCCAAACTTTCATTCCAAAGACCGAGGTGGGAGTGGCGGCGCCTAACGGCAGCGGCTCAACTACAGTCGTCCGTCTTTTTATTTTTTTATTTTTTATTTTTTTAATTTTTGTCTTGTTAAGTGTATGTCTTGAGCTTAGTTTTTATTATTTTTTAGCTGTGTATATGTGGGGGGTGGAGGGGGGGATGTTGGGGAAACCGTTAATCTCTTCCCTGTACGGGGACCCGAGTTTTTCCCTGTCGGATCTCCGATGTCGTTGGGCCTAACATCGTGGAGCCGGCGGCAGCCTCCGGCCGGGACCAGCCTCCGGTCGCGGAGCCTGGGACCTGACATCGCGGAGCTGGCCTGCTTTGGAGCGGGGAGAGCTGTGGTGGCGCTCGGCTGCGACCCGACTTTGGAGTTTCGGAAGCTCCGGCTGCGGGCCCGGTGGACAGGAACATCGGGAGCTCCAGGTCCCTGGTGGGAGACGGCTTTTCGGAGCTCCCGCAACGGCAACTTCTCCCGCTGGAATCGCGAGGTTTGGAGGACACGGAGCGAGGCCTAACATCGCCCGGCGCGGGTTAGCGGCCACGGGACTTACCATCGTCTGCCGGGGGCTCTAACATCGGAGCCCCAGTTCGACTAGACGCTGCAGTTGGACCGCGGGTTGGACTGCTTGAACCGCAGGGTTTGAAGGACACGGAGCCGGGGCCTGGCATCGGCCGGCGTGGCTAAATGGCCACAGGACTTACCATCGTCTGCCGGGGGCTTTAACACCGGAGCCCCAGTTCGCCTAGACGCTGCAGTTGGACTGCTGGACCGCGGGTGAAGAATAAAGGGAAGAGATATGACTTTGCCTTTCATCACAGTGAGGAGGTGTTGGGGACTCACTGTGATGGATGTTTATGTAAACTGTGTTAAGTGTGGGTCTTGTTTTTTTTTTGTAATGTAAAAAACTGTAGTAATGATATTTCGTTCAAGCCTGGGTTTGAATGACAATAAATAGCATTCTATTCTAGTTTGTACCATGCCATCCACCACAAGTTTGCCCATGGACATGGGTTGTAGATATTCCATTCAGGTTCTTGAACCAACCTCCACAACCTGAATCCTGAACACCATAGACTGGACACCATAGACCACCTCTTGCCTCACCATGGGTTTGTTTTTCAATTATATATTTTTAACTAATATTCTGTTTCGTTTGCACAATGTTTCTTTCCAATTCCTTGGATAATTTATGGATAATTTATGTTTTGTGTATTCTCTGAGTCAATATGCCTGGAAAGCTGTTCCAGCAAGATCTAATTACATAGAAACATAGAAACATAGAAAAATAGGTGCAGGAGAAGGCCATTCGGCCCTTCGAACCAGCATCGCCATTCAATATGATCATGGCTGATCATCTAAAATCAGTACTCCGTTCCTGCTTTTTCCCCATATCCTTTGATTCTGCATGATAGCAGCCTCTGCCTACAGTCTGTCTGTTTTTCCATATTTTTAAATTTTGTGTCTGTTTAAAAAGTATGTGTTGGAGTTTCCTAGTATTTTTATGTGGGGGAGGGGGGTAGGGTAAGGAGGAAACTGTTTCCCAGTCACTTCCTGGCGAGGATGCGACTATTCTCCGAGTCGCGTCTTCCCCCCCCCCCCCTCGCGGCCTACCAACTGGATTGGCACGGCATTTCCTGCTGGAGACAGACCAGAGCTTCAGCAGCCGTGCAGCACTGGATTCACCACGGAGCGGGCAATGCCTTACCTGGGATCGCCGTTTGAAGCTCCAGAGTGTTGGGCCTGCTGCTTCGACATCGTGGGGCTGTGATTTAAAATGTCCATCCTTGTTGTCAGATGTAGGTGTGTTACAAAACTTACCTTCAGCGGCGCTGCAGTTCTGTCACTGCCCATGTGCGCGACTTTGGCGCCTTTGAGAGGGGGGCGGGTTTAAAATGCGGTATTTCTCCAGACTATTCAAATCGATTTTGAAAAGGCTGTTTAGATTGCGAAGAAAAATCGCTTCGACATCGGTTTTATTACATTTATTTTAAACTGGACTGGATAATTTCATAACAGGAGTAAATTAAAAAGCATCTTCTAAAGCCGTCAAAGCCGACAACGGGGACGGATTTCACACACGGGACAGGTAAAAAAACGGCATTTATTTTTTCATATAAACTAGCTTCTTAGGATGCCTTTAATAAAAATTTCAATTTGCGAAAATGTGATTATTTGAATATACCAACCGGCAGTATTTTTCCTGCCGATATGGGGTTTAATTCAGTGCAAATGCAACGTTCCAAACCAGCGCGTTCCACAAAATCCCACTCGCAAGGTGATTTAAATGGCCATTAATTTACAGGAATTAAACACTAAATTCCCTCCATTTGGCCTATAAATTCATGAGAATAAGATTTAAAAATCATGTTATATTGTGAAATCTTGTGTGAATGTTAGTTGGACACTTAGGCTTTTTAAAAATGTTAACCTTTTCTTAAGAAATTGATAGATGTTTAGATCTAGTAATTGAATGTTGTAATTAGCTACAATTGGGTAACTAACTAATTATATGCTTTAATTTCAGGTCATCCAAGTAACATTGTTTCATATTTGTTTCAGAATGCTTCAATCTATAATAACTGAAAATTTCATTCAGTTCTCTTAATTTTTAAGAATGTTATGGGCTTTTGACTGTCCTTGATCACAGCTTTATTGTTAAGTCAATGGAAAAGCAATAGGGAACAAGATGCTAATTTCCGAGTATGAAAATGGCCATAACCTTTTTAATACTGAAGATATGAAAGTGAATTAGGTGTCAAATTAAACTTCCTTTTATGCTTTATTTGATGGGATAAATTGCAGACTAGATTTTTAAAATCTCAAAATCTTGTAATATTGTTACTTCATGATCTTGCCCCATTGTATCCACCTCAATCAATAAGGATTTTACTTCGGAGTCACGTGAGTGACTACGTGAAGAACCCCGCCAGGACGCATGCGTGACATATCGCTACACGCATTGCGAAACAGTCACACGGGTGGAACGACGTTCCCCCTCAGCGGCAAAGTTAAGAGCCGGGAAATGCAGGTAAGAGATACTCTGCGTTCTTTTTGTTCTCTACATACTGTGTTACAGGTGTGGACTCCAATGGACAAGACGAAGAAAACTAAGAAGGCTGCTACAAAGCTGGCGAGGGAGGACCGCGGAGTTGCGGGCAGCCAGCAGCGGCCAGCAGCACGTGAATCACCCGTAATGGGAACAGCTGTGCCCGACTTTGGCCCCGCACCGGCCAGATCTACACCGCGGCCGGGCGGTAAGGCAATACAAAAGTCTAATAGAGTCGTTGACTCGGATGAGTCCGACTTTGAACAGCCGTGAGTGGCCAGCGACCGTGAACGCTGGAGCCGGATGGAGCGGCTTATGGAGCAAATGCTCCAACGTGACAGGCTCCGGGAGATGGAGTCTAGTCACTGTGGGAATTTAATACACCCACAGCAGCACCTCTTGTAGGTCTGCACAGTGCATCTCCCTCGTCAGAGGGGAGTACTGGGGGGTCAATTCTGGGCTGACCCTGAAGAGGGGTTTGCAGAACAAACATCAAGTATGCGAGGGGTGCAGGAAGACGAAAATCTACTGGACATGGTGTCCCAATTCATACAGCCAGACCAAACTGGCAGAAACCTGGAACCGAAACTAGCTGCCAGTATTGACTATATGTCATTTAAGCAGCTACAGGAACAGGCTGTAATGGACACCACGGCAAGACATTTGCCATCAGGGAACTGTACATCCCTGCAGGATCAACAGGATGCACTGGCACTGCTCTGTAATATACAATACGAAATAAACATCATCAGGAAGACTGCCATCCGACCTGCTTTAAACCCGAAATGTGCAGGTCTGTGCAAACCTGGAAATATAAAACCACCAATTTTACTATTTGTAGGTGACCTATCCAAACAAGTCAAAGAGCTCGATGAGGAGACAAAAACCCTGGGGCTCATCAAAGCGGCATCATCAAAGACCTACTATGGTCATAAACAGCACCCTTATGCACCCACCAGTACAACAAGACAAACTGGTGAAAGCTCAAAGGCCAGGTACACCGCACATCGGTCTTTTTTAGGCCATGGCCCAGACCAGCCTTCGTGGAAGATGCGCAAACCCCTAACGCCAACCCAACCACAAACCCAGACACCGGCACCTCAACCTCCACGAAGGATTCACAAAAGGAAGTAAACCTGCCACTGGTAACTATGGAGGTAGGTGGGTCTGGTTCCTTACGAATTGCAGGGAGTATGGAGGTTGTTGGGAGTTGACACTTCTTTCTGGATGAATGGAGTATGTTAGCTACAGACACTTATATTTTAAGCAGTATCCAGGGATATACCATAGAATTTATGCACAAACATAGCCCTCCAGTTCAGCATGTACCGAACCGAATGTTCGCACTTTCAGGTAAAGAAAAATCAGACGCACATGCTGAACTGGAGCGGCTTTACGTAAAACGGGTAATTGAAAAAACCCAACACGGATCGCTGGAATTTGTGTCCAATATCTTTACCAAAAACAAAAAAGATGGTGGTTGTCGCATCACCATAGATTTGACAAATTTGAATATTTTTGTACAATATATTCATTTCAAAATGGAAACCTTTGTTACTGCTAAACAATTGATTTCCAAAGGTTACTTCATGGCTAGCATCGATTTAAAAGATGCTTACTATTCAGTGTCTATTCGAGGTGACCACAGATGTTATTTAAAATTCAACTGGATGGGACAGCTCTGGCAGTACAGAGCACTACCAAATGGGCTAACATCAGCCCCAAGGCTGTTCACTAAAATTTTGAAACCAGCCCTATCGTTTCTGCGGAAACAAAAACACATGGTGATGGCATAACTAGATGACATACTTATTGGGGCAAAACTTTGGACTTGGCCAAACAAACGGTAACAGCCACGAAACAATTATTTGAAAAACTGGGGTTTATCAACCATCCAGTTAAATCTAAATTAAACCCTTCCACCACAATGGATTATTTGGGGTTCACCATTAACTCAGTTCACATGTCGGTGACTTTGCCTAAAGAAAAGGCTATATCCTTAAAAGAGGCTTGCAATAACCTCATTGACATCAGTAAACCATCCATCAGATTGGTAGCAAGAATAATTGGCAAAATAGTGGCTGCCTTTCCAGCCACACAGTTTGGACCTTTACATTATCAAAATTTACAGAGGGCAAAAATACGAGCACTCAAAGTTAATGCTGGTCATTTTGCAGACCAATGAAGCTACCAATCGAAGCCATAATGGAACTAAAATGGTGGAAAGATAACAGTCTGCATTGTTCCAATCCAATCGTTATCAGCAACCCTTCTATGGTGCTACAAACTGATGCCAGTGCACTTGGTTGGGGTGCTACCAATTCCATCTCCAGCTGTGGAGGTAGATGGAATGCACAGGAGGCGTCATTGTTACAAACACTGGGCATAAACTACCTGGAAATGTTGGGTGCATTCCATGGCCTAAAGTCATATTGTTCTGGGTTATATCACCAGCATGTTAGACTACAGATTGACAATACCACCGTGGTAGCATATATCAACCACATGGGTGGAAAGAAATCAACATCATGTGACAATCTGGCCAACACAATTTGGCAATGGTGTATCCAGAAAAATATTTGGATATCATCCACTTACCTACCAAGTAAACTAAATTCAGTGGCAGACACCAGGTCACGCAAATTTAATGAAAACACCGAATGGATGTTGGATAAAAAAAGTATTTGCTGATATTACAGCATGGTATGGAACACCAGATATCGATCTATTCGCATCCAGGTTTAATCACCAGTTATCAAACTATGTTTCATGGGAACCAGACCCTGGGGCAGCGGCGACAGATGCATTTTCGCTGCATTGGGGGAAATTGTTTATTTATGCATTCCCTCCTTTCTGCCTCATCAGTCGGGTATTAAGGAAAATACAGCAAGACTCTGCGTCTGGTATTTTTGGTAGTACCCGATTGGCCTACTCAACCATGGTTCCCTGTGATACTCGACATGGTATTAGAACCATGCATCACCATCTGGCATAGACCAGATTTACTGGTTCATCCCGTAACAAGGGAAAGCCACCCATGTCATAACCATATGAACTTATTAATTTGTAGAGTCTAAAAGTACCTCTACTGCAACTGGGACTGATGGACCGAACAGTGAACATTATTTCAGCGGCCCACAGACAGTCCACCAAAAAACAGTACCTGGTATACATCAGGAAATGGGAGATGTACTGTCACAGAAACAACATCACCTACAGAGCAATGAACATCCTGTCTGTTCTGGATTTCCTGGCAGGCCTCCCTTACGATGAGGGGCTCAGTTATAGTGCCATCAACTGCGCCAGAAGTGCCCTGTCAACATATCTATACCAAGGAACAGAGCGTAATTCTGTTGGAACTCACCCCCTGGTAACAAAATTTATGAGGGGAATTTTTAATATCAATCCCCCAAGAACCAGGTACTCCCAAATATGGGATGTGAGTATTGTCCTGACTATGCTAAGGAATTGGTCTCCAGCAACAGCTCTGTCCCTACAAAAACTGACACTGAAAACAGTCATGCTGATGGCATTGGTCACGGCACAAAGGGTACAGTCATTACATAAATTAAGACTGGACAACATGACTTCTTCATCTGGAAATATAACGTGTCATATTTATGAATTAGTCAAGCAGAACATACAGGGGTCAGCAGGCCTCAATATAGAATTTAGGTCTTACCCGACAGATGATCGTCTCTGTATAGTAAGACATTTACTGCTATATATGGAGAACATGAAAATCATCAGAGGCAAAGAGATGGCACTATTAATCAGCCACAAGCAACCTCACAAAAAAGTGACGGTCCAGACCATCTCAAGATGGCTGAAACAGGTTCTAATAAAGGCTGGGGTGGATACTAACATTTTCAAATCTCATTCCACCAGGGCTGCAGCTACATTGGCAGCTATGCAGTTGGATGTTCCGATGGACCAAATCCTCAAGACAGCAGGATGGTCAAGGGAGAAAACTTTCCAACTATTTTATCATAAACCAGTAATTAAACCTGGAACGTTTGCAGAAACAATTTTAAGTTCTGTAATATAATTTCACCCCATAAATAGGGACTATAATTTGGTGTTAATAAATTTATCATGGATTTCAATGTCGTATTCATGTCTAAACATGTTAACACAATTCCTCCCATAGTCATTAAGGCAGATGTGATGCATGGACTCGTTTCCACGGCATGAAATCACAGAGCTTTGAAATCTTCACGTAATCACTCACGTGACTCCGAAGTAAAATAGTAAGATTAAACGAGAATTTACCAGTTCGAAGTTTGATTATTATTTTATGAGGAGTACGTTGAGGGAACACGTGCCCTCCGCTCCCACCCTTGATCATATACTCAACTGGTATCTTCTTTTCTAATCTTACTATGTTCAGTCATTACAGTTATCTGTGATTTCACACCGCTGCTTTGAAGAATGACACGCATGCGTCCTGGCGGGGTTCTTCACGTATTCCCTCAACGTACTACTCATAAAATAATGATCAAACTTCGAACTGGTAAGTTCTCATTTAATCTTACTATTCTCTGCTCTTTTAATTCTGTCCCCTGTCTCATCTCTGAACATATACACTTCACTATTGACCAAACACACAACATTCCAAAGCTCTGGACTTCCCCTCTCTTTACTCCTTTAAGTCTATGCTCCTAAATCAGATCAATTTCTCTGTGATTTGTCAATCTTGTGATCATCTACCCCAATACCCAATTGCTAAACACTCCCCCTCCCATTCCCACACTGACCTTTCTGTCCCGGGCCTCCTCCATTGTCAGAGTGAGGCCCAGAACAAACTGGAGGAATAGCACCTCATATTTTGCTTGGGCAGCTTACACCCGAATGGTATGAATATTGATTTCTATAACTTTATGTAACCCTTGCTTTCCCTCTCTCTCCGTCCCTCCCCCACCCTCGTTCTCCGACTAGTTCTTCTGTCCTCCTGATTACATTTTACTGATTGTGTGCCTCATTGTCATCTTCCCTCAGCTAACAAGGAACCATTCTACAGTTCCTTATATAGACACAAAAAGCGGGAGTAACTCAACAGGACAGGCAGTATCTCTGGAGAGATGGATGTTTCGTGTCGAGACCCTTCTTCAGACCCGAAATGTCCCCCATTCCTTCTCTGCCTGTCGCACTGAATTAATCCAGCTTTTTGTGTCTGTCTTCGGTTTAAACCAGCATCTGCAGTTCGTTCCTTCCTGCACTACAATTCCTTATCACCAATTGTTTTGATCTGTCATTTTCACACCTTACCCTTTCATATCTCTAGACTCTCTCCCCCCTGACTCTCAGTCTGAAGAAGGGTCTCAACCCGAAACATTGCCCATTCCTTCTCTCCAGAGGTGCTGCCTGTCCCGCTGAGTCACTCCAGCATTTTGTGTCTATCTAATATCCCCTCATATGGCAGTGTTATTTAACTGATATCACTCATAAATAGTTTTGGGACATTTTTGATACATTCTGGTGCTATATAACCGACAGGCAATGTTTGCATGCTTATTTAAGCTAAAAATGATTAAGGGGACATTGTTTTATTCCTGAATATTTTTTCACACTTGATATGATTGTTACTTAACAATAATGACTAAATAAAGCATTGGTTGCATAATTTTAGTCATCGTAAATTTAGCACCTTTTTCATGTCCATTTTAAATACTTCCAGCTATTTAAACACCACCATGAATTTCAAGTTCATGTTTAATAAAGCAGAAAAAAGCTTTTGCTGGACAACTTAAAATACTACTAGAGCCAATTACCAAGGGAGGAAACAAAACCTTGTCTTTGCAAGTGAATGAAAGTTCTGTGTTTTGAAATGAGTTTAACATCAGTGGATTGAGATACAGTAGCAAACTCAGTGCCACAACTAGTGGGATGGAAATTTCAATGCTTTGATTGAAGGAGATGTTGCAGGATTCATAGACTATTATTTGCATCAGTCGCGGAAATGATTGCACGACCTGAAGAGGAGCAAATCATCTGAATGAAGCAAGTACCTAAAAAGGTGGCTACTGTCTGGGGAATGATCATTCAAGACTCAAATGAGCTCCCTAGCTGTGATTGTGAAGCTGCACATAAGGACATTTAGGCTCAATAGAGAAGTAATCACGACATATATGTGGATTGCAGACTACCGATAAAACCACATCCTTTTTGACTCCAACTGTTCTGTCTGTAGTTTTAGAGGTTCCAGCAATCATTAACTTTCTTGGCTATTGGGCTCTCCCAGACAATGGAGGAACATTAGTCAAGGCACCTTTTTTCCTGTCTATGTTCGGCAGATGACTGATGCACTGTTCCAGAGGACTGGCACATTCATTCATTTCTCCAAGAGGACAGTAAAAATATTTGTTCAAGTAACAAAACTTTAGTGTGATTGCAAGTTCTCCCAGCATACTGGGCATGGTTGATTGTAACTATGCATTAAAAAAGAAATATCAGTGCGTAACAAATTTTATTCAGATTAATAAATATTTCTTGGGGTGTTTAATCTATAACAGTTCCTCACAAAGAAGCCAATTCTTCTGATTGCATTTGGAATCTTCCTTGTAAATTCTGGATGCATAAAGAATTTTAAGTAAAATGTCAGCCATGAGGAGTTGTTCCTTGATCAAATTATGCATTCGGAAGTTAAAAGAAATCACAGGCTCGTTCAAATTATATGAGAAAATTTAGAATCTTTATTAGACTGGTAGGATTTATTGTGTAGGAAAGAATTGCAGATGCTGGTTTAAATTGAAGATAGACACAAAAAGCTGGAGTAACTCAGTGGGACATGCAGCATCTCTGCAGAGAAGGAATGGGTAACGTTTCAGGTTGAGACCCTTCTTCAGACTGGTAGGATGTATTAATGTCTGATTTATTTGTACAACTTGTGGCTAGAAAAATATTTGATCCTGTGAGTTTTAGTTTGTGTTGGAGACCAAATGAAATTGAAGAAAATGTGTTTTTTTTTACCTCTATTACATTAGTTCCCAATTATTGCCTCACTGATGATTTGAAGTGAAACAAGTCATTGCACTCAGCGCAGGGAAGAAGACCTAAGGGCCTGTCCCACTTAGGCTCATTTTTAGGCGACTACCGGTGACTACATGGTCGCTGGAGTTTCGCCTGTATGGTCGTGAGTCGTCTCCTCAGTCACCCAAAGAGTCGTAGCGTCTTTCTGGTCGCCGCTGGATTTTCAACATGTTGAAAATTATTCGGAGACGGTCGGCAACAGTGGGTTTGACGCCAATGAGCGTACCTTGACTTCTCCTGACGTAGGTGCTGTCGTAGTTGTCGCCAGGTTAACGTAGGTTGTCGCCAGGTTAACGTAGGTTGTCGCCGGTGCTGACTTTTTTGTTGTTGTTGTTAAAGTTAAAAACAAAAATTATTCAATTTCAATTTTTATTTTTTTATTTTTATTTTTTTAATTTTTATTTATTAGAAGTACATTACATTACAACCACATACATTAGTACTCGTCACTTATGTCTTCTTACAATTAATGTACTCCATTTATTTTTTACACTAGAAAAAGAAAAGATTGAAAGAAAGAAGAAAGTGAAGGAAAAAGTGAAAGTGTAGAAAATGTGACAACAAAAAAGGACAAAGAACCTATAAGAGCAAAATTAAAAAACAAAAGAAAAAGAGTTAAGAAATACACCCTAGAAAAGGAAGCGAAAGAGAAAGAGGAAAAAGAGAGAAACAAATATTTTTATGAGCATTACGTAAATGGGACATACCAACTCTTCAACTAGCATCCCCCCTTACCTGACCTCAATTTTTTTTTTAAAGTACTTTTGCACCCTATATTTGTAATAATTCTATAAATGCAGACCACGTCAGGTGGAAGTGATCTGGTTTACCTGCTAGGAGGAGTCTTATCTCTTCTAGGTGTAATGTTTCGAACATATTTGAAGTCCACATATTTATAGTTGGTATTGGAGCCTTCTTCCAAAATTTTAGAATGAGCTTTTTCCAGTTATTAACCCATAGTCCATTAGTTTCTTTTGAAACACATTTAGTTCTGGGCCATCTTCCGTTATTCCGAAGATAATCCATTCTGCTTTGGGTATCAGTCTTATTTTAAATAACTTTGTAAAGATTTCAAAAATTTAATTCCAAAATTTTTGAATTTTTGTACAGAAAACGAATGAGTGCGCTATAGTAGCTTCTTGGGATTGACATTTATCACAAATAGATGATACATTTGGGAAAATTTTATGAATTTTAGTTTTCGAATAATATAATCTATGTAAAATTTTAACTTGTATTAAAGTGTGTCTTACATTAATCAAACATTTATGCACGTTTAATAAGTGTTCATTCCAACTTTCCTTTGAAATTTTAATAGCTAACTCTTGTTCCCAGTCTCTTCTGATACCCTCCGTAGATGGTCAAATTTTATGTCGAAGGGTGATCCAGTTGCCGGTTTTTCGGCGACCTGCTACGACTATGACAGTCGCCTAAAAATAGCCTAAGTGGGACAGGCCCTTTACAAGGATGTTGCTAGGACCAGAGGGCCTGAGCTGTAGGGAGAGGTTGAACAGGCAAGGACTTTATTCCTTGGAGCGCAGGAGGATGAGTGGTGGTCTTATGGAGGTGTAGAAGATCATGAGTGGAATAGATAGGGTGAATGCAGAGATTTTTTACGCAGACGAGGAAAATTAAGGACCAGAGGACACAGGTTGAAGGTGAGAGGGGAAAGATTTATTGGGAACTTGAGGTGTAATTTTATGCAGATGGCGGTGGATATACTGTATGCAATGAGCTGCTAGAGGAGGTAGATGATGTATGTGCAACAGCAACATTTAAAATACATTTGGACAGGAAAGTTTAGAGAGATAGGGGCCTCATGTGGGCAGGTGGGAATAATGTAGATGGGGCATCTTTGCTGGCATGGACAAATTGGGCTGAAGGGCTGGTTTTTGTGCTGAAAAACTACATTACTGTACTAAAGTTTAATTAGATCTAACATACAAAGACACATTCAAAAAAACAACTCAGCATATTTCTAGGTTTTTAACACTTTCCTGTTTTTCCAAAGCTTTATACTTTCAATATTTTACATACTTCAAATTTTCTGAAGATAGATGGTGATTATTCAGCCCATCAATGCTCTTGAAACATTCTCATCAGTTCCTAGTTACCTGTAATTTATTCTCCCTCACTTGCTCATCTACTTGCCCCTGATACGATACTACGAGACGATATGACAGAACTTTATATATCCAGGAGGGAAGTTGATCTGCCAACAGTCATAAAAAACACAAAATATATGAAATGAAACTGATGAGTGAAAAGGATTGGCGAAGTGCAAAGATAGGTGGGGGGGGGGGATATGTGGGGAGGAGGTGGTCAGTCTCAGTCTATCCCACGACAGAGGGGGAGGGGGCAGTTTGATAGCCTCAGGGAAGAAGGATCTCCTGTGGCATTCTGTGCTGCATCTTGGTGGAACCAGTCTGTTGCTGAAGGTGCTCCTCAGGTTGACCAGTATGTCATGGAGGGGGTGAGTTGTATTGTCCAGGAGGCTCCACAGTTTGAGGAGCATCCTCCCCTCCAAGACACCACCCATGAATCCAGCTCTGCCCCCAGGACGGAGCCAGCCTTCCTGATGGGTTTGTTGATCCTATTGACTTCCGCGGCCTTCGCCCTGTTGCCCCAGCACTCGACAACGAAGAAAATGGCACTGACTACCACCGATTGGTAGAACATCTGCAGCATCTTACTGCAGACATTGAAGGAGCGGAGCCTTCTCAACAAGTACGGCCGGCTCTGTCCCTTCTTGTACAGGGCCTCAGCGTTCCTGGACCAGTCTAGTTTACTGTCCAGGTACACTCCAAGGTATTTGTACTCCCTGGTGAACTGCACATCCACACCATTGATGGAGACAGGGGACAGGGGTGTTCCTCTCCTCCTAACGTCCACCACTAACTCCTTATGGGCCGGTCCCACTTAGACAATTTTTCAGGCTGTTATGCAAGCGGGGAACAGGGCAAGTCAGGGGAGCGCTGTTTGAGTGAAATTCACACGGTGCAAAGCCAATGTGAAACAGACACACACCGCGATGAACAGGAAGGATGGCGTTGTAATTAAGGTGGCTAAAGCACAGTGTACGCTAAGTCCCTTAAAAGAGTGGGGGAGAGGGGGGGAGAAGGTGTGGAGACAACTTTTAAGAAGCCAGAGATACACGGCTGTGAAGCTCGGCGGACATTTAACATTACCGGTCGGTAACTACTGCTTACCTATTTTTTTTCCAATGAGCCAATGAACTTCACCGGTCAGCACCGGCTACAACCTAGGAGAACGTACGAGAATCTTCAACCTCCTGGAAACCCACTAGGACCTCCTGGCGACCCACCTACGGCTCGCGAATTCTAGCTACTCTCCATGGCGGCTTCATTCTAGTCACCACCAATTTTTCAACATGTAGAAAAATTTGCGCCGACGATAATAATAATAATAATAATAATTCATTTTATTTGCTGGCGCCTTTCTAAAACCCAAGGACACCTTACAATGCATAGAATCACAAAAAAAATACAAAACACATACACATAATCGGAGTAAATTAAATATAAAAACACCACAGTACACAAATCAAGGACAGAATTCAATTTCAAGAGCACCAAAAGAAAATAAGAAACACAATTTGAGGAGAGAGCAGCGGCGACCAATTCGCGCCAGCGTCCACTCTCCCCTCCGACCGCCATCTTGTACACGGACTAACAGGCACAGCACACAAAATCATCCCCCCACAATGACCACCATTGTGGGGGAAGGCACAATGTCCAGTCCCCAACCCAGTTCTCCCCAGAGTCAGGCCCATCGAGGCCACCACAGTTGCCTCTACGGAGGCCCAATGTTCCTGGCCGTCGAGAGAGTCCTCGCAGCGGCTGGAACGGCCGGATTCCCAGCGGAGTCGATGGCACCTGAAGCCGACAGGGCCGCGCCGATTTGGAGCCACGAGGCTCCCGATGTTGGAGTCGGCGCCGCCGCCCGCGGCTGGTCGCTCCGCAGTCCCGCAGCCCGGAGGTGTTGATGTCGGCGGTCCAGCGCGTCGATCCAGCGTGGCGACCCAGGCATGGCATCGCCCGCTACGCTCTCCGATAGCGCTCCAGCGCTGTGCCGCCACCGAAGCTGAAGGTGCTGGGCGGTCCCCGTCAGGAAACGGCGCTCCATGCCCGTTGGTAGGCCACGAGGACAGGTCGACGAGGCAGCCTGGAGAAAAAGCTGCCTCACCGACCAGGTAGGGACCTAGAAATAGTTTCCCCCTTACCCCCCCACATTAAAAGTCAAAATCCCCCAAACAAACAAAGAAATTAAAAAACACTAAAACTAAGGAAAGAGTGAATTTGACGGACGGCTGCTGTTTAGCAGCCGTTCCTCCAAGATGGCCGCTCCTCCTTTTGAGGTCGCCACTAGTTCCCAGAATGCAGGAACTCCTCACGACCATGAAGGCAACTACCAGGCAACTACCCGCGAAAATGTGGCGACCGTATAGTCTCCTGCCGTCGCCTAAAAAGTCACCTTAGTGGGATAGGCCCATTAGTCTTGTTGTTGTTGAGGGGTAATTTTCTAGAGTCAATTTTCAGATTAGCACCTCTCTGCGATGTGGGAGGGTACCAAAGCAGCCAGGGAAAATTCACGCGGTGATGTGGGGAGCATGAAAACTCCACACAAATGGCATCAGAGGTCTGAATTGAATCATGGTCACAGAAGCCATGGAGCAGAACTAACTGTGGCACAACTGCAGCATGGTGGTGCAGCAGTAGAGTTGCTGCCTTACAGCGCCAGAGACTTGAGTTCAATACTGACCACAGGTGCTGTCTGTACAGAGTTTGTACGATCTCCCTGAGACAATGTGGGTTTTGTCTGGGTGCTCCGGTTTCCTCACTCATTCCAAAGATGTACAGGTTTGTAGGTTATAGTGTATAGGATAGTACTAGTGTACGGGGATCGCTAGTCAGTGTGGACTCGGTGGGCCGAAGGTCCAGTTTCCACGCTGTATCTGTAAACTAAACTAGACTAAACTAAACTAAACTGTGTTGTTCATTGCAAAGTTGTGTTTTCTGCACAGCACGAAAATCAGATTTCCAAAGTTAAACCCAAAACACTTAATTTTGAAACCCCTGGCCTAATTTTAATGTTCAAATTGACTATCCATCTCCTGAGAGCTGCTTGATTGTCTGTCCCTGTTCCCTGTCAAAACGGCAAATAAATAGATTGGAAAACAGTCGGAATTATATTAAATATTTATTATCTGACCTGATCCAACTTTGTTGCGCCTAAAATCACTCCCAATGTTTCCTATGATGTTAAATTTATTAATGTATCAGAATTTGCAAATGCTTAATTTCTTAAGACGTGGATGTATTTGACTAAATCTCCATGGCTACTTTTGCTGCAGGGCATTTTGTACGATAATTTGTGATGCAGTCATTTCTAATGAACAACAATGTTGCAGCAATAACTTTAGTTGAAATATGAAGTACTGGAGTAACTCAGCGGGTCAGGCAGGATCCCTGGAGGGCATGGATAGGCAATGTTTCAGATCAGGAGCTTTCTTCAGACTGAAGAAGGTTTTCCACCTGAAACTCCGGAGTTGCTGCCTGACCTGCTAAGTTACTACAGCATTTTGCGTTTTCCGCAAGACTCCAGCATCTGCAGTTCCTTGTGTCTCCATTACAGGCAGGAATTATATGTAATAGGTTGTGATACTTTTTTTCTCAGCATAATTTATTTAATATCAGCTAAGCTTGAGCAAGATAACTGCATAACGTCGAGTGAAAATATATATTCAGCCTGAAATTAGTTTCTTTTGCAATCTTTGCTATTAATATTTCTATTAATATGCAGTTGTATTCCTGGAGAAGCAGTCATGGTTCAATATCACGGTTAACAATCTATTCAATGGCTTAAGGACACAAAGTGTTGGAGTAACTCAACTGGTCAGGCAGCATCCATGGACAACATGTATAGATGACATTTTGGGTCAAGGCTCTTCATCAGATGGCTTCTGTTGTTGCAGTGGAGTGATCCAGTGTGGAATTATGAATAGTTGTGATCCCATCAGTAATGCTCCTCACATGGCAGTCTTTCAGTGTATGGGCTGAAGATAGACACAAAAAGCTGGAGTAACAGCGGGACAGACAGCATCTCTGGAGAGAAGGAATGGGTGGTGTTTCGGGTTGAGACCCTTCTTCAGACCCGAAACGTCACCCATTCCTTCTCTCCAGAGATGCTGCCTGTCCCGCTGAGTTACTCCAGCATTTTGTGTCTATTTGCAGTTAATCATCTTTGTGTGTCAGCCAAGAGGTGGACCACTAAAAGGTTGTGTTGTCTTCTATACTATTACTAAAAGTCTCATCTTGACATCTTCCTGTCTACGTTGTAAATATATTTTAGAAAAAACGCTACCCTAGTCCTCCTCTCCTCCAAACGCCCCAAGGTTTTTTCCGATCGGTGAAATAATAAAAAATTATGAATGTTTTAAAAATTGTGAGATCAGCAGATTGGTCTTTTCACCTGTCAGTCACCATGATGAAGGTAACGCCTCTTCCGGGGCCCAGGAGAATAAAACCCCATAGGCCAAACGGGAGTCAGTCACCCTGGAAGACCGTGAGTGAGAGATGAGTCCAGAACTGTGAGTCTATGCCGTGAGTGAACTGAACTGTGAGTGAACTGAATTGTTAGTCTGCACTGTGCTTGAACTCAATTGTTGGTCTGCACTGTGCTTGAACTGAATTGTCGGTCTGCACCGTGCTTGAACTGAATTGTCGGTCTGCACTGTGCTTGAACTGAATTGTTGGTCTGCACTGTGCTTGAACTGAATTGTTGGTCTGCACTGTGCTTGAAATGAGTTGATGGTCTGCAATGTGCTTGACCTCAATTGTTGGTCTGCACTGTGCTTGAACTGAATAGTTGGTCTGCACTGAGCATAAACTCAATTGTTGGTCAGCACTGTGCTTGAACTCAATTGTTGGTCTGCACTGTGCTTGAACTGATTTGTTGGTCTGCACTGTGCTTGGTCCAAAGGTTGCACTCATTCCGGAAGTCCCGCTTACTCCAGTAGTCCCGCTCGGTGGAGAGGTCGCGCTCATTCCGGAAGTCCCGCTCAGTGGAGAGGCCGCGCTCAACTGCGTGAGTAGATTCAAGAGAGTTTTACTGTCATATATATGTTGTGTGTGAGAGTGTGTGTGAGTGTGTGTTAGTGTGTGAGTGATGGAGGGTATGAGTGTGTGTGAGAGATGGAAGGTGTGTGTGTGTGTGTGTGATGGAGGGTGTGTATGTATGTGTCTGAGCCCACCAGCCGTGAGTGAGTGAACTGCCAGCCCACCAGCCGTGAGTCAACTGCCAGCCTACCAGCCATGAGTGAGTCAACTGCCAGCCCACCAGCCGTGAGTGAGTCAACTGCCAGCCCACCAGCCGTGAGTGAGTCAACTGCCAGCCCACCAGCCTTGAGTGAGTCAACTGCCAGCCCACCAGCCGTGAGTGAGTCAACTGCCAGCCCACTAGCCATGAGTGAGTCAACTGCCAGCCCACTAGCCGTGAGTGAGTCAACTGCCAGCACACCAGCCATGAGTGTGTCACCTGCCAGCCCACCAGCCGTGAGTGAGTCAACTGCCAGCCCACCAGCCGTGAGTGAGTCAAATGCCAGCCCACCAGCTGTGAAGGAACCTGATAGTCAATCCTAGATCTCACAGGGAGGTAATGAAGGAAGAAAAATACTGTGGTGAGGTGATTGAGTACATACAGGGGGGAACTACAAGAGGAAGAGGGGAGAGAGGCAATTTTTGACATTTTGTTTTTATTGTTATTTTTCTACTGATCAAAAATAATGAAGGAGGATAAAGGACCTTGATAGTATATCCTGGATCTCACAGGGAGGCAATGAAGGGAGAAAAACACTGGGGTGAGGGGAGACATACACACACACATACACAGGCCTGAGTGACTGAGCTGCCAGCCCACCACGCCTGAATGACTGAGCGACCAGCCACCAGGCCTGATTGACTGAGCTACCAGCCACCAGGCCTGATTGACTGAGCTACCAGCCACCAGGCCTGAATGACTGAGCTGCCAGCCCACCAGGCCTGAATGACTGAGATGCCAGCCCACCAGGCCTGTGACTGAGCTGCCAGCCCACTAGGCCTGAGTGACTGAGCTGCTAGCCCAAGAATCCATTCAGCCCACAATGTCCATACCAGCCCTCTGGAAACCAGTCCTTTCAGCCCACAACACCCAAACTAGCACTCCAGAAAGCCCCCCCCCCATCCCCCCGTCCCCCCTCCCCCCCCAACTGGCCACCAATATTGGAATTGGTGGAGAGGTGGAATATTGCGTTGGGGGACCAGCCCTCCCATGTGAACATGGGACCCAACAGGTCCCACTTAGTCTAGTTAGTTTATAGGGCTTGGATTATGTTCCTTAGGGACTGTGGTTTTTCAGCTAGATGCATCGGTCGAGGTTGAGTTTTAAATTCCTTTGTCAATAGGAATGCTTTATTGGCTTTTGTCATGGAATTGCTTTGCCAGCACAGAGAGTTCTTCAATGAGGACTTTTTGTACTACCTGAAACTACCATGCACTAAAGTTAGTCCCACCTCGCACTAATGTTCCTTGAAAAACATTGGCAAGTTCTCAGATTATTGGGAACTTTTTTCAACAGCATTGCAAACTTTACCCAATACTCTATACTATTACTAGTCTGATGCTGGTAAAATAATAGAGATCTTCTGGATTTGAAAATGTGTATGAAATGGGAATAGCGTCCAATTTATGATCAGTCAAATGAGCAATTTTACAGCATAATGGTATGAGTGGGTGAAATACCTCATTACAGTCTTACATGTATGTCAAACTAATGAATTATCTTTGTCTGATAAATTAATAAAATAAAATAAAAAATAAATTTGCATGGAATATACATTATTGTGAACAAGTCTAAAATTGCTCTCACATTAATGCGCTGAAACTTAGAATACAGTGGAATAATAGTGGTATAGCTGGAAGGTCAAGTGTATGTAACTTTTAAAATAGGATAGTTGAATTCCTATGAAACCTGTTACGGAGAATTGCATTATAACATTATAAGAACAATTGTGTAAATGTGGCAAAGGCGGTTTGAGGCTTGAACATTTCAGACTCACAATATCAAAGTTATTTTTCTTGCAGGATTTTCAAAAATAAATATTTATTTTATAAGCTATAGGTTTATTGTTGTTACTGCAAGTTAAACACTTAGCGGTTCTATGATATATATATTTTAATAGAGTTTCAATGCACAGGTGCCTGTACAGTGGCACAGCTGGTGGAGCTGCTACCTCACAGCGCCAGGGACCTGGTGTGATCCAGACCTGGGCTGCTGTCTGTGTGGAGTCTGCACATTCTCTCCGTGACTGCATGGTGACTCCAGGTACTCTGGTTTCCTCCCACATTACAGAGACGTGCAAGTTTGTAAGTTAATAGGTCTCTGTACATTGCAGCTAGTGTGCAGGGATGGGATAACAGACATTGTGTCAACATGTGAGAGATGGACAGCATGGACTCAGTGGAATGAAGGGCCTGTTTCAATGCTGTATCTTTCAATCAAAAGGTATTCATGGAAGTGGTGAAACTAGCAGCTTATGTTCTTAAGAGATACTGTAATAGCCCTGTCCAGCGGTACAAGTTCATTCCAAGAGCTCTCCCGAGTTTGCCCTGATTCGAACTCGGAGATTTACTGTAATGGCCACTCGTCGGTACTCGGGGCTCTCGTGGACATTTTTCAACGTGTTGAAAAATCTTCACGCATCTTCCCGTGCTTACCTGCCGTTAGCGAGTCTTCCTGAATACCTGCCATTAGCATTATGAGCCGCTAAGAGAAGTCCCCAAGATCCAACGTACCCGCTACGTTCATTCTCCGTGCTTACCACGAGTTTTTTTTTTTTAAACTCGGGAGAGCTCTTGGAATGAACTTGCACTGTGGGACAGGGCTATAAGTCTGATTACTGCGGGTAGGCTATATGGACACCATTTTTTTTTGTCGCTGGACTGTCTTTTCCAAAACAGCTCTTTTTCTGATTGTCCGAAATAACTTTTAAATAGTCCTCCATTTCCTGATCAAAATCACACTATACTCAATTTGGTCTGCATAATTCATATAGAGTTTCTAATTCAGCACTCACTTTATGTCCAATTAGGTTTATGGAAATACATGTTATGCAGAAGTAGGTCTAATATAATGTGTAAGAAGGAACTGCAGATGCTGGTTTAAACCGAAGATAGACACAAAAAGCTGCAGTAACTCAGCGGGACAGGCAGCATCTCTGGAGAGAAGGAATGGGTGATGTTTCAGGTCGAGATCGTCCTTCAGACACCTAATATAATTCCTGGGTGTGCTGAAATGTAAGGTTGCAGCTGCATCTTACATCGGTAATCTGAAACTGTTTGATCTTTAAGCAGTGTAATGCAGTTTTTGTTCCATCTAAAGTACCACAATAAAAAAGTCCAGGCATTTCCTCGTGAATAATCAAACCACAGTCATGTTTGCACTTGCATGGTGTTCATGATTACCCATCTTTGCATTAAGCTCACTTATTTCTCAGTTCAAAATAAAACACAGCTGGTGATAAAACAGGGGCGTATTAACTGTGCTTTATGATCTAAAGCCAGCACCTGTGGTGTAATACCTTTAGGTGACTGTGATTTTAACGGTTCAAAGCTAGGTTCATTAATTCCCATCAGGATATCTCGTATGCCTTCTTTTCTTGATTGAAATGTTATCACCAGAAAATATGTGGTGTTTGGATCCATCTAGAGGACGTTAAAAGATTTCTTTGGACTTGTGAAAACAGAGTAAAGAGTTTAATCGGTCCCGATTTAGCGAGGAACAAACTAGGAACAATTTCCTGAAGTCAATGTTAAAATATAAACATCAGTGAAAAAAGTTTAAAAACAGTTCATTTTGAATATATGGAATACAGAATATATTGAAATGATAAAATATAATATTTAAATGCACAGACTGTTTTGTAACGCGTTTTGTAACAGGTGAATGCTTTCTTTTAAACTTATTTTTCATCGGAGAAACATAATCAGAAAAATAATTTAATTCTCATAATAAATCATTAAACGACAATTATTGGAAGCTTAACCTCCTCACAGTAGATACATGCTCAATCTCAGTCTGTTTGCAATCAAGACATCCAAAAAGTAACTTCTGCATTACACATTTAAGAGAGGAGAAAATCATCTTGAGTTTCCATTTCTGATAGCTCTCATGTAACAGTGTTGGAACAACATGGACAACAGAGGGCAGAATCGAGCAGAACCATGGGGCTCACCTCAAAAGCTCTCCACATTTGCTACAATGTGGTGACTCAACTTACATCAGATGAAAAGCCCAAATAAATGACTGGAAAACTGCTTTGGCCTTCATCACTTACTACGCTCATCTACCGCAGCATCTCTGGAGAGAGGGAATGGGTGACGTTTCGGGACAAGACCCTTCTTCAAACCCGACCCGAAATGACACCCATTCCTTCTCTCCATAGATGCTGCTTGTCCCGCTGAGTTACAACAGCTTTTTGTGTCTATCTTTGGTTTAAACCAGCATCTGCAGTTCCTTCTTCCGCGTATCACCTGCCAGGCTTCATCCTGGTCTCACCTCATTTTTCTAGCTTTCCACCCTCCCCGCCACCAATTAAAATCAGCCTTAAAAAAGGTCCCAACTGGAAACGTCACCCGTCCATTTACCCACTGAGTTCCTGCACTATTTCAACAACTGCAGTTTCTTGTATCTCCACTAGAATATTGGAGCCACAGGCAGAATCACACTGTTTCAGTAACTTTCAGAAAAAGAAGTCACTTTATTTTTTGTGATATAAATTTTTTATTAGAAGCAAACATATTACAGTGTAGAGTAACATATTATAATAGAATAGAAGAAAAAAACTTTTCATATACATCAATCATTCATACATTATTAAATTTGTCAATTGTCAGTTAATTCTGCTTCTAGTGTTTTTTTTTATATAGATAGAAAAAGAAAAATAGAGAGAAAGAAGAAAGAAGAGAGAGAAAGAAGAATTACAATATCAAAAAAGAAAAAAAGGTGGAATGAATTACTTATAATACGTCATAGGAGATAAGTTCGTAGGTTATGAAATATAATTACATCTAATCCTGAGTTCAAGCTTCAGTCGGGCTTTCGCGCTGGGCCACTCTATCCCTTCAAATCGGCAATGAATGGAGCCCATATTTTAACAAAAAGTTCTTGCTTGTCCATTAAGACGAGTCTAATTCTTTCTAGATGTAGGGTCTCCGACATTTCCACAATCCACATTTTAATTGTGGGGGTTGTAGGGCCTTTCCAGAATTTTAATATTAATTTTTTCCCTGTTATTATACTGTAGTCCAGGAAGTTTCTTTGGCTTGTTGTGAGTGTTAAACTTTGTTCTGATATCCCAAGTATTATTAATTTTGAGTCTGGAGCTAGTTTGGTATTAACAACTTCGGAGATTATTTGAAAAATATCAGTCCAGTAATTTTTAATTTTTATACAATTTGCAAAGGTATGTGTTAAATTGGCCTCTAGATGCAGGCATTTATCACATATAGGAGAAATATGTGGGAAAATTCTATTTAGTTTTATTTTGGAATAATGTAATCTGTGCAAGACTTTAAATTGTATTAAAGCATGTCTGGCATTTAACGAACATTGATGTATATGTTGTAAACTTTCGTCCCAAATATCTTTCGTAATAGGATAACCTAACTCATTTTCCCATTTATGTCTATATAGTTCCATCGGTGGTTCCTCATTATTTAAGAGAATGTTATAAATATAAGCTATTAATTTTTCAGTGTTAGGATGCTTATTCAAACATTCAAACATTCACTTTAGAATACCATAAATAAATAAAAACAAATGAAACGAAGAATGTTAACAAAAAGGAATTAAGCATATATTTGACCCTAAATTTTTGTTTGAATGAAGTACTTACTTTTGTCTCTGACACTTGTTTCAGCTTCCTTTGGTCAATTTCTCAGCAATGCACGACTTCACAATAATTTAATCTGCACTGTAAAATGGCAATTGCTTTGTTCGTATGCTCTGCTGTTTAATGTCAAAAGGCAATGCTTTTCATCCAAGTCACATCAATATTGATGTAACCTCAATAGGTGCATTGTGCAAATAAATATGTTGTCAGATTTAAACAATGGACATCTCATGTTCTCAACTTGCTGTTCTTACGTTCACTCTTATGTTCTTTACAGCATCATGGAAATAGAGAGCAACAGGAATCAAGAGGGCAGCACTTGAGGTGGCGCAGCGGTAGAGTTGCTGCCTTACAGCACCGGAGCCCAGGTTTAATCCTGACTACGGGTGCTGTCTGTACGAAGTTTGTACGTTATCCCTGTGACCTGCGTGGGTTTTCTCCGAGATTTTCGGTTTCCTCCCATACTCCAAAGACGTACTGGTTTGTAGGTTAATTGGCTTGGTGTATGTGTAAATTGTCCCTAGTGTTTATAGGATAGTGTTAATGTGCAGGGATTGCTGGTTGGCACGAACTCAGTGGGCCGAAGGGCCTGTTTCCGTGCTGTATCTCTAAACTAAACTAAACTAAACTAAAAAAGAAATCGGAATGTATTATAAACAATAAACATGTTACAAAAGCACAAAAGGGAGGGACTCAAATAGAGAATGCTATTAGACAGTGTGTGAGGCAGGAGGCAGAGAAGGAAAGCACTCAGACCCAATATGTAGGGGGGGAAGAAGAAAACAATAATAAACAGAGAATAAGGGGTGGTGGGGTTCTTAAATGTGTGAGCAGAGAGACAGAGGGGTATAAAATGAGGGTAGAAGCAATAGGTAGCAAGGTGAAAAGTAAAAGTGGCAGGCAGACAAATCCAGGGCAAAAATCAAAAAGGGTCACTTTTCAACATAATTGTATAAGGGGTAAGAGCGTTGTAAAAACAAGCCTGAAGGCTTTGTGTCTCAATGCAAGGAGCATTCGTAATAAGGTGGATGAGTTGAATGTGCAGATAGCTATTAATGATTATGATATAGTTGGGATCACGGAGACATGGCTCCAGGGTGACCAAGGCTGGGAGCTGAACATCCAGGGATATTCAATATTCAGGAGGGATAGAGAGAAAGGAAAAGGAGGTGGGGTAGCGTTGCTGGTTAGAGAGGAGATTAACGCAGTGGAAAGGAAGGACATTAGCTTGGAGGATGTGGAATCGGTATGGGTAGAGCTGTGAAACACTAAGGGGCAGAAAATGCTGGTGGGTGTTGTGTACAGGCCACCTAACAGTAGTAGTGAAGTTGGGGATGGCATCAAACAGGAAATTAGAAATGCGTGCAACAAAGGCAAAACAGTTATAATGGGTGACTTCAATCTACATATAGATTGGGTGAATCAAATTGGCAGGGGTGCTGAGGAAGAGGATTTCCTGGAATGTATGCGGGATAGTTTTCTAAACCAACATGTAGAGGAACCAACGAGAGAGCAGGCTATTCTAGACTAGGTATTGAGTAATGAGGAAGGGTTAGTTAGCAGTCTTGTTGTGCGTGTCCCCTTGGGCAAGAGTGACCATAATATGGTTGAGTTCTTCATTAGGATTGAGAGTGACATTGTTAATTCAGAAACAATGGTTCTGAACTTAAAGAAAGGTAACTTTGAGGGTATGAGACATGAATTGGCCAAGACTGACTGGCAATTAGTTCTAAAAGGGTTGACGGTGGATATGCAATGGAAGGCATTTAAAGACTGCATGGATGAACTACAAAAATTGTTCATCCCAGTTTGGCAAAAGAATAAATCAGGGAAGGTAGTGCATCCGTGGATAACAAGGGAAATCGGGGATAGTATCAAAGCAAAAGATAATGCGTACAAATTAGCCAGAAAAAGCAGCATACCAGAGGACTGGGAGAAATTCAGAGACCAGCAGAGGAGGACAAAGGGGTTAATTAGGAAAGGGAAAATAGATTATGAAAGAAAACTGGCAGGGAACATAAAAACTGACTGCAAATGTTTTTATAGATATGTGAAGAGAAAGAGATTAGTTAAAACAAATGTAGGTCCCTTGCAGTCAGAAACAGGTGAATTGATCATGGGGAACAAGGATATGGCGGACCAATTGAATAACTACTTTGGTTCTGTCTTCACTATGGAAGACATAAATAATCTGCCAGAAATAGCAGGGGACCGTGGGTCAAAGGAGATGGAGGAACTGAGTGAAATCCAGGTTAGTCGGGAAGTGGTGTTGGGTAAATTGAATGGATTAAAGGCCGATAAATCACCAGGGCCAGATAGGCTGCATCCCAGAGTACTTAAGGAAGTAGCTCCAGAAATAGTGGATGCATTAGTGATAATTTTTCAAAACTCTTTAGAATCTGGAGTAGTTCCTGAGGATTGGAGGATAACAAACGTAACCCCACTTTTTAATAAGGGAGGGAGAGAGAAAACGGGGAATTACAGACCAGTTAGTCTAACATCGGTAGTGGGGAAACTGCTAGAGTCAGTTATTAAAGATGGGATAGCAGCACATTTGGAAAGTGCTGAAATCATTGGACAAAGTCAGCATGGATTTACGAAAGGTAAATCATGTCTGACGAATCTTTTAGAATTTTTCGAGGATGTAACTAGTAGAGTGGATAGGGGAGAACCAGTGGATGTGTTGTATCTGGACTTTCAGAAGGCTTTCGACAAGGTCCCACATAAGAGATTAATATACAAACTTAAAGCACACGGTATTGGGGGTTCAGTATTGATGTGGATAGAGAACTGGCTGGCAAACAGGAAGCAAAGAGTAGGAGTAAACGGGTCCTTTTCACAATGGCAAGCAGTGACTAGTGGGGTACCGCAAGGCTCAGTGCTAGGACCCCAGCTATTTACAATCTATATTAATGACCTGGATGAGGGAATTGAAGGCAACATCTGCAAGTTTGCGGATGACACTAAGCTGGGGGGAAGTGTTAGCTGTGAGGAGGATGCTAGGAGACTGCAAGGTGACTTGGATAGGCTGGGTGAGTGGGCAAATGCATGGCAGATGCAGTATAATGTGGATAAATGTGAGGTTATCCACTTTGGTGGCAAAAACAGGAAAGCAGACTATTATCTAAATGGTGGCCGATTAGGAAAAGGGGAGATGCAGCAAGAACTGGGTGTCATGGTACACCAGTCATTGAAAGTAGGCATGCAGGTGCAGCAGGCAGTGAAGAAAGCAAATGGTATGTTAGCTTTCATAGCAAAAGGATTTGAGTATAGGAGCAGGGAGGTTCTACTGCAGTTGTACAGGGTCTTGGTGAGACCACATATGGAGTATTGCGTACAGTGTTGGTCTCCAAATCTGAGGAAGGACAATATAGCCATAGAGGGAGTGCAGAGAAGGTTCACCAGACTGATTCCTGGGATGTCAGGACTTTTATATGAAGAAAGACTGGATAGACTTGGCTTATACTCGCTAGAATTTAGGAGATTGAGAGGGGATCTTATAGAAACATACAAAATTCTTATGGGGTTGGACAGGCTAGATGCAGGAAGATTGTTCCCGATGTTGGGGAAGTCCAGGACAAGGGGTCACAGCTTAAGGATAAGGGGGAAATCCTTTAAGACCGAGATGAGGAAAAACTTTTTCACACAGAGAGTGGTGAATCTCTGGAACTCTCTGCCACAGAGGGTAGTTGAGGCCAGTTCATTGGCTATATTTAAGAGGGAGTTAGATGTGGCCCTTGTGGCTAAAGGGATCAGGAGGTATGGAGAGAAGGCAGGTACGGGATACTGAGTTGGATGATCAGCCATGATCATATTGAATGGCGGTGCAGGCTCGAAGGGCCGAATGGTCTACTCCTGTACCTATTTTCTATGTATCTATGTATCTATTACAAAAATAAAATAATCTTGCACTGAGCAGAGGATTATGTGGTTAACCTCATGAACTTTACTTCAGGGAGACTTTTGTCTGATGGTCAACTGACAACAATGTGAAGCTTTACGATTTATGACATTTCTACAATTGAGATTGCCTGCAAACAAAAACTGGAATGACCATACAGAGCAAATCCGTCATTATCACTTATATGTATGTATTCATGTCTAATCTTTGACATTTATGTTGGTGTTTGTGGACTTTAGGATTATGTAGTCCTGCGTAAAAGTCAGAGCTATCATTTGGAATGGAATGGATTACTTTATTGTCACAGGTGGCAAGGCACAGTGAAATTCTTTGCTCGTAATCACAATGCATATAAATAGCAGCCACCCACGGAGCTGACAAAGTTACAAATCACACCTACTCCTCCTTTGTTCTACACCCACCCACCCACCCCTTCCCCCCTCACCCCCCCTCCACCCCCCACCCCCACCCCCCTCCCCCCCCCAACATGGTTCCCCCCACACCGTGTCCCCATTGTCCTTTCTTCTCCCTTCCTCACCCCCCCTCCCTCCCCTTGTATACTGAAGTGGGGGAAAGAATGAGAAGTTGCGAGAAATTTAGGACACCCTTCCACAAGAACATGCTTTGGTAACTAAAGATCTGATTTATGAAATGAGGTCACAATCCAGCAAGGAGGTTGTGGAATAGACCACCGGGGTGAAAATAACCGACTGAGAAGAAACAAAACCTACTGATGTTGGAAATCTGAAATACAAAAGAAAAAGCTGGAAACACTCAACAAGTCAGGCAGCATCTGTAGGAAGAGAAACAGAGACTGTTTTAGGCTGCAGATCTGTTATAGACAGTGGCTGTTCACATGTTTCTATGCTTCAATATCTTTTCTGATAGTGCATGGACTGATTTTTGATGAAAATGATTTGAATCCAGCAACTATCACACACATAGATGTCATTTATTGTGCAAGGAGAGAGCACACACTAAGATGTAATATGAATCAGTAATCTGGAATCTTTTTGTATGCAACATTTTGCTTATTTTCAGTACAGGTCATATCGCTATACCACCAATATCAGGGTGACTCATGCTGTATGTACTGTTTTAACTGAGGATGGAGGTTTATGTATCTTAAAGTCTTCCTGCATGTCAGCAGATGTTTAAAATACCAAAGATGTAAAAAATATTGAACCATGACTCCAATCAGATTAAAAAGAAAGTCTTAAAAGTTAAAAGCAGGCTGAGGATTAAAGGCATCAAATAGAAAGTTACTTCAAAAAGCCACAACCAACAACCCAGATGGTTTGGGGACATAAGGAAGTGCAGATGTTGCAATCTTGTGCAAAACACCAAGTGCTGGAGGAACCCAGCATCTGGGTAGAGAATGGACAGGAGATGTTTCAGGTCAGGACCATTCTTCAGACTGATTGTAGTAGGGGGGAGGAAACTGGAAAGGAGTGGTCAGAACGGGACCAATCTGGTGAGTGATAGGAGGATAGACACAAAAAGCTGGAGTAACTCAGCGGGACAGGCAGCATCTCTGAAGAGAAGGAATGGGGGACGTTTCGGGTCGAGACCCTTCTCTCCAGAGATGCTGCCTGTCCCGCTGAGTTACTCCAGCTTTTAGTGTCTATCTTCGGTTTAAACCAGCATCTGCAGTTCATTCCTACAGAAGTGATAGGAGGATGCAGATGAAGGGATTCAAATTGGCAGATGGTGTGGTGTAAGTGACAATATTAGAGGTGAAAAGGAGACAAAAGGGTGTCAGATAAGGAGAAGAGCAGTGAAATGTAAAGTCTGAGGAAAGGATATCATTGGAAAGGGGTGTGTGAGGGGGGGGGGGATTGTGGATGGGAGGTGAGTGTACAAAAGAGGGGAAAGAGCAGGGTGACAGAGGGGGTGTTGGGAGGTGGTGGGAGAATAGGAGTGCACCAGGATGGGGTTGGGGGCAAGGGATAGGGGGGTTATTACTTGATGTTTGGGAATTCACTGTTCATACCAGTAGGATGTAACAATGTAAGTGAAATATGATGTGATGTGCCTGTCTTCTTGTTGGGTACGTTGAGCACACCTCGTTCCAATGTATTCAGAATCACTCCCCAAATGTACCCTGGCATCATTCTGCGGTACGTAGATCACTGCATTGGGGTTGCCCCCGGCATCCGGAAAGAACTTGTTGATTCGCAGAGCTCGGATTCAGCCGCGGGACTTACTTACCATCACCCGGCTGTGTCGCAACATCGAAAGCCTGGATGCCTCAACGCAGAGGGAGAACAAGGAGGGAAGAGACAAGGACTTAAGACTTTTGCCTTCCATCACAGTGAGGAGGACCTGGTAGACTCACTGTGGTGGATGTTAAATCTGTGTTTATTGTGTGTTTTGTTATTTTATTCTATGTTATGACTGCAAGGCACGAAATTTCGTTCAGACTGAAAAGTCTGACTGACAATAAAGGATACTTTACTTTACTATACTTTTTATTTCGCTACTAACTTCTTCTCTGACCGTAAATACACTTTGACTATTTCTGACACCTCTCTCCCATTTCTCAATCTCTCTGTTTCCATCACAGGGCCAGGCAATGTACTGACATCTAGTACAAGCCCACCCACTCCCGGAGTTACCCTGACTACACCTCTTCCCACACTGCTTCTAGCAAGGATGCCATCCCTCACTGTCATTTTCTACAAATCCGTGGCAATGGTTTTGACTCGAGGACCTATGATGTGTTACCTTTGGTAGACAAAAAAGTGCTTGAGTAACTCAGCAGGACAGGCAGCATCTCTGGAGAGAAGGAATGGGTGACGTTTCAGGTTGAGACCCTTCTTCTGACTGATCTCAGGGGAGTGGGCAGGACAGAGATAGAATGTAGGCGGAGACAGTAAGACTGGTGGGCGAACAGAGAAGGGCGAGGGGATGGAGAGAGAGGGAATGCAATTTAGATAATTTCATGTTCATACCGCTGGAGTGTAAACTACCCAAGCGAAATATGAGGTGCTGTTCCTCCAATTTGCGCTGGGCCTCACTCTGACAATGGAGGAGGCCCAGGACAGAAAGGTCAGTGTGGGAATGGGAGGGTGAATTGAAGTGCTGAGCAACCGGGAGATCAGATAGTTTAAGGCGTAGGTGTTCAGTTAAACGATCGCCGAGCCTGCGCTTGGTCTCGCCGATGTAGAGAAGTTGACACCTGGAACAGCGGATACAGTAGATGAGGTTGGAGTCTGAAAAGAGTGTTGGGGTCCTTGGATGGAGTCGAGGGGGGAGGTAAAGTGACAGGTGTTGCATCTCCTGCGGTTGCAGGGGAAAGTACCTGGGGAGGTGGTGGTTTGGGTGGGAAGGGACGAGTTGACCAGGGAGTTGCAGAGGGAACGGTCTCTTTGGAAAGCAGAAAGGGGTGGAGATGGGAAGATGAGGCCAGTAGTGACGGAGGTGGTGAAAATGTTGCAGGATTATATGATGTATGCGACAGCTGGAGGGGTGGAAGATGAGGACAAAGGGGACTCTGTCCTTGTTACGAATGGGGGGAGGGGGAGCAAGAGCGCAGCTGCAGGATATCGAGGAGACCCTAGTGAGAACCTAATCTGTAATGCGAGAGGGGAACCCCCATTTCCTAAAGAATTAGGACATCTCCAATGACCTGGTATGGAAAACTAGGCGCAGATGTGGCATAGATAGAGGAATTGGGAGTAGGGGATAGAGTCTTTACAGGAAGCAGGGTGGGAAGATGTGTAGTCAAGATAGTTATGGGAGTCGGTAGGTTTGTAGTAGATGGGGGGCAGTGTTAGCTGTGAGGAGGATGCTAGGAGGCTGCAAGTTGACTTGGATAGGCTGGGTGAGTGGGCAAATGCATGGCAGATGCAGTATAATGTGGATAAATGTGAGGTTATCCACTTTGCTGGCAAAAACAGGAAAGTAAACTATTACCTGAATGGTGGCCGATTAGGAAAAGGGGAGATGCAACGAGACCTGGGTGTCATGGTACACCAGTCATTGAAAGTAGGCATGCAGGTGCAGCAGGCAGTGAAGAAAGCGAATGGTATGTTAGCATTCATAGCAAAAGGATTTGAGTATAGGGGCAGGGAGGTTCTACTGCAGTTGTACAGGGTCTTGGTGAGACCACACCTGGAGTATTGCGTACAGTTTTGGTCTCTTAATCTGAGGAAGGACATTGTTGCCATAGAGGGAGTACAGAGAAGGTTCACCAGACTGATTCCTGGGATGTCAGGACTTTCATATGAAGAAAGACTGGATAGACTCGGCTTGTACTCGCTAGAATTTAGAAGATTGAGGGGGGATCTTATAGAAACTTACAAAATTCTTAAGGGGTTGGACAGGTTAGATGCAGGAAGATTGTTCCCGATGTTGGGGAAGTCCAGAACAAGGGGTCACAGTTTAAGGATAAAGGGGAAATATTATAGGACTGAGATGAGAAAAACATTTTTTACACAGAGAGTGGTGAATCTCTGGAATTCTCTGCCACAGAATGTAGTTGAGGCCAGTTCATTGGCTATATTTAAGAGGGAGTTAGATGTGGCCCTTGTGGCTAAAGGGATCAGGGGGTATGGAGAGAAAGCAGGTACAGGATACTGAGTTGGATGATCAGCCATGATCATATTGAATGGCGGTGCAGGCTCTAGGGCCGAATGGCCTACTCCTGCACCTATTTTCTATGTTTCTATGTTTCTACATTTCTATGTCAGTCAGTAGTCTGTCTCCTGTGATGGAGATGGAGAGATATGGAAATGGTAGAGAGATGTCGGAGATGGTCCTGGTGAATTTGAGTGCTGGATGGAAATTAGTGGTGAAGTTGATGAAGTCAGTGAGTTCTGCATGGGTGCAGGATGTAGCACCAATGCAGTCGTCAATGTAGCGAAGGTAAAGTTCGGGGATAGGGTCCTGAAACAGTGATTGTTTGACTACCCTACAAAGAGACAGGCATAGAGCTGGGGCCCATGCGAGTTTCCATAGCTACGCCTTGGATTTGGAGGAAGTAGGAGGATTTCGAAGGAGAAGTTGTTGAGGGCAAGGACCAGCTCAGCTAGGTGGAGGAGAGTATTAGTAGACAGAAATTGGCTGGTTCTGCGGTCAAGGAAGAAGTGGAGGGCCTGAAAACCCTCCTGGTGGGGGATGGAGGTGCAGAGTGAATCGACATCCATGGTGAAGATGAGGTAGTGGGGACCTGGGAAACAGAATTCATTGAGGAAACGAAGAGCGTGTGAGGTGTATTGGACATAGGTAGGGAGGTATTGGACCAGGTGGTATTGGACCAGGTATTAGACCAGGAGTCGAGGTATGTGGAAATTAATTTGGTGGGACATGAACAAGCAGAAACAATGGGTCTGCCAGGACAGTGGGAAATGTTTGTATTACCTTTCTTCAGTTAATGTGGTTTTCCCCTGCTGTTATGAGAAATATGCCCTCATGCTGGTCTCATCTGTGACATGCAATTCTGCTCTCACTCTCCCTCTGCCCAGACAGAATAAGGATCAAATTTCCCTGCTCCTCAACTTTCGCCCCTCCAGCCTCTGCATCCAACACAACATTCTCCAACATTGGAAACATAGAAACATAGAAAATAGATGCAGGAGTAGGCCATTCGGCCCTTCGAGCCAGCACGGCCATTCAATGTGATCGTGGCTGATCATCCAAAATCAGTACCCCGTTCCTGCTTTCTCCCCATATCCCTTGATTCCATTAGCCCTGAGAGCTATATCTAACTCTCTCTTGAATACATTTCCACGAACTTCAACATGATCTCACCTCCAATCACAATTTCCCATTCCCAACCCTTTACGCTTTCTGTAAAAACAACTCTCTTTGCAACTCCTTTATTCACTCATCCCTTCCCACCAAACCTGCCCGTCTCCAGGCACTTTTTCATGCAACCACAGGTGATGTAACACCTGTCCCTACACCACCTTTCTCGCTTTCATTCAGAGACTCCAGCAACTGTTCCTAGTGAGACAAACTTTTTCAAACCTCTCCTACAAACCTCAATTGGTGCTCCCGGTGGAGTCTGCTTTATATCAGCAAGACCCAGCATAGACTCGGTAACCATTTTGTTGATCATTTACTCTATGTCCACTAAGGCCTTCTGAATGCCCCTGGGTTTTAAATATGTTAACTCCCCTTCCCATTCCCGATCTTTCTGCCATTGCCAGAGTGAGGCCACACGCATGAACAGCATCTCTTCTACTTGGGTAGTTTACAACCCAACAGTATGAATATAGAATTCTCCAACTCCAAATCATAATCTTCCTACTCCCTTTTTTACCTGTGTCCCCAACCCCACCTAGTGTGCTCCCATTTTCTCACCATCTTCCAACCAACTCCCAATCACCCTGATCCTTTCCTCTCCTTCATGGACTTATGTTCCACCCACGAGTCCCCATTTCCCTTTCTCCTCTCCCCTTCTCCTCTTTATCCCCTTCCACCCATATCCCTCCCCTGCCTTTACTTTTCACACCATCTCTCCTCTTTATATCTGACACCTTCTTGTCTTCTTTTCATTTAGAGTCATAGTCATAGAGTGATACAGCGTGGAAACAGGCCCTTCAGCCCAACCTGCCCACACCGTCCAACATGTCCCAGCTACACTAGTCCCACCTACCTGCGTTTGGCCCATACCGCTCTAAACCTGTCCTATCCATGTACCTGTCTAACTGTTTCTTAAACTTTGGGATAGTCCCAGCCTCAACTACCTCCTCTGGCAGCTTGTTCCATACACCCGCCATCCTTTGTGTGAAAAAGTTAACCCTCAGATTCCTATTAAATCTTTTCCGCTTCTCCTTGAACCTATGTCCGCTGGTCATCGATTCCCCTACTCTGGGCAAGAGTCCTGTGCATCTACCCGAATTATTCCTCTCATGATTTTATACACCTCTATACGATCTTCTAGCCTTTTTGTTATTAAGTCCACCCATCTTCCAAGAAAGGTCCCAAACCAAAACGTCATCTGTCCATTTCCTTCACAGGTACTGACAGACCTGTCGAGTTCTCCACACCTTGTGTTAAAGTAGATGGCTTCATTTAATTTGAAAAGCTTCATGAGGCAGATAATATCCAATTGTTCTGAAGCAGCATTTATAGATCACGACTGAATTGCATCAAAATAACATGCAAAGATGTTCTTGGGGTGACTGCTGCTTTTTGAATTCCTAATATTCTGGCAATGCCCCCAAGGTGATATGAAGAATTCTGAATACTGAGCAATGTTTGAGGACTGGGAATATGAAATAGCAAAGTTCAATATCTTGCTGATTAATGAAGAAAGCTTTAAAAGAGCTTCTTCGAGTGAGAAGCTTAAGATTAATCAAATACTCTGGGCTAACATATCATAGTGTTGAGGTGATGCCATTGCTATTAGGTGTGTCTCAATTCTTTTACCCCATGGGGAATTGTAGTGAGATACCTTGAAGAATGTCAGTCTTGAGATGTGTTTCCTTTGAAAGCTCCGATAATAGAACTATGTACGAGTTGAGTTTTATTGATAGTTGGAATAAAATTTGGGAGCTATTTAGGATAGAACTGAGGAATTTGGGTCACAACATTTGGAATAGCTGTTGAAATAAAGTTCTCCTATAAAAATGTTTAAATGAGCATTTTGACTACTTGTAGAAATGATAAATGTGGGTATTCGTACTGAAATGTATGTGACACTTCAATTTTATTTGGTAGGATGTCAGTGATATAAAACAAATATGTTGGACAAAAGTAAGATTTACAGTGTATCTCAAAGAAGACTGTTAACCTAAAGCATTGCTTCTGAATGTAATCTGTATCTTTATCTATATCTTTGTTGGCTGTCTTCAGTTGAATTACTGCAATCCATCTTTACTAGGTGGGTGTTATTCATTACAGTGTACCTCAGCAGGGTGAGAAACGCGTGTCATTTTTTTATTCAAGCCAGTGTGAACTGTGGATCTTGTCTTATTGCAGGCGGAGGGAATGAATTTACTACAGGGGATTGAGATGAGTATTGCTTTATTCTGGCAAGTGAAAACATGTACTGAGTTTTTGAAGACAGCAGATTTTTAGCTTAATCAAAGTTCAATTTAGAGACAAGAGAGAAATAAAGATATCTTCCCCTTCACTCAACCTGTCCACCCACTCCTTTCACATTCTTCCGACTAGTGCTCTAAATTGCAACAAGCCAGGAACAGTGAAAGTCTGAAAGGTCAGATAATTAGTACAAATTGGAAAATTGGTTTGAAAACTCAGCTGGCAGTGGAAAGGAGGAAGTGATGGTAAATGGATTAAAGCTTTATATAAATTTAATGACGAGTTGAAATCTGCAGGGGATTTCTGTCATTTATTTTGCTTACAAATGGTACTCTGGGAAGAACCTTGTAAATGAGATCAAGTTGATTTTATTTTCAGTGAAGGTTATAAACCTGTCTATGATGGAGGAGGGGTCATTGATTTGATCGTTGATGGGAGAACAAAGAAGGACCTGCCGCAGGATCTTATATTCATAGCCATAGAGTGATACAGTGGGGAAACAGGCCCTTCAGCCCAACTTGCCCACACTGGCCAACATGTCCCTGCTACACTAGTCCCACCTGCCCGCGTTTGGTCCATATCCCCCCAAACCTTTCCTATCCATGTACCTGTCTAACTGTTCCTTAAATTGGGATAGTCCTTGCCTCAACTGCCACCTCTGGCAGCTTGTTCCATTCACCCACCACCCTTAGTGTAAAAAAGTTACCCCCCAGATTCCTATTAAATCTTTTCCCCTTCACCTTAAACCTATGTCCTCGTTAGTCAGAGGTTGGTGAATCTGTGGAATGCATTGCCACAGAAGCTGTGGATGCCAAGTCAATGGATATTTTTAAATTAGAGATAGATAGATTCTTGGGGTGGGAGATTGCAACCTTCACGTGGTCCACCCTGTTTCGACCAATGCAATCAACCCAACGTGCACAAACAAAAGATCAAATAGAACAAGTTGACCTACAGCTTTAGGCTGTACACGCCATACGCATGAAGAAGAATATAGATTCTTGATTAGTACGGGTGTCAGAGGTAATGGGAAGAAGATAGGAGAATGGGGTTAGGGGCGAGCGAGAGATCAGCCATGATTGAATGGCGGAGTAGACTTGATGGGCCGACTGGCCTAGTTCTGCTCATATCACATGACTTTATGACTGTTCAGAAGTCTGCTTACAGAGGGAATCAGTTGTTGCTCCATTTGGTGTTATGCGCTTACAAACTTTTGTATCTTCTGCCCGATGGGATGGGGGGGAATAATGGATTAATGGGGTGGCAAAAGCATTTGATAAGTGTAGATAGAGTGAGGCCCAGTGCAAATTGGAGGAACAGCACCTCATATTTTGCTTGGGTAGCTTACACCTCAGCGGTATGAACATTGACTTCTCTAACTTCAGATCGCCCTTGCTTTCCCTCTCTCTCCATCCCCTCCTTCTTCCCAGTTCTCCTGCCAGACTTACTGTCTCTGAGTACATTCTCTCCCTGTACCGCCCGCTCCCCTGACATCAGTCTGAAGAAGGGTCTCGATCCGAAACGTCACCCATTTCTTCTCTCAGAGATGCTTCCTGACACGATGAGTTACTCCAGCATTTTGTGTCTACCTTAGATCGAGTCAATGATGGGGAGCCTGGTCTATGTGATGAACCGGTGTACAGCTGGATAGGAACCTATGTTGTAGCAGAAATATATCAGTTAACATCATCACTCTGGATGGATACAACTTAAGAGGAAGAAGAAAGTCTACAATATGTAATTCCACCTCCTGGAAATATTAATGCAATCTAAAGATGACATTATTTTCTATTATAATATCCTTTTTTGCCAAATAAAACCCCCCAGAAAATACCAGAAACATTTGTCAGATAGGCTAGATGGAGCAAGAAATGGGGGATGCTGAGGTTTTATAAGGCACTGGTCAGACCATATTCGTAATGTTATAGGTAGTTTTGGCCCCATGTATGAGGGAGAATGTGCTGGTGCTGCAGAAGGATGAGGAGGTTTACAAGAATATTCCCAGGAATGATTGGGGTAACCGTATTTGATGCATTTGATTGTGCTCATACTCACAGGAGTTTAGAAGGATGAGGGGGGGGTCTCATTGAAATCTACCAATAATGAAAAGCCTAGAAAGAGTGGATGTGGAGAGGATGTTTCCAGTAGTCCAAGTGTTTAGGACCAGAGGGCACAGTCTCAGAATAAAAGGACTTGCTTTGGAATGGAGATGAGGAGGAACTTTTTTAGCCAGAATCAGCGAGTGTGGAATTCATTTCCACAGATGACAGTGGAGACCAAGTCTCTTTGTATTTTTAAAGTGGAGATTGATAGGTTCTTGTTTAGTAAAGATGCCAAAGATTACAGGGAGAAAGCAAGAGAATGTGGGTTAATAGGGGGGAAAAATCAGCCATGATCGAATAGTGGAGCAGACTCGATAGGCAAATGGTCTAATTCTGCTCCTATGTCTTATGAACTTATCAACTTAGTTTAGTTTAGTTTAGTTTAAAGATACAGCGTGGAAACAGGCACTTCGGCCCACCGAGGGCACACCGAACAGCAATCCTCACACATTAACACTATCCAGTTTAACAAGTACTTTGGTTCTGTCTTCACACAACAATCTCGCAGAAATACTAGGGGAGGCGAGGGTCTAGTGGGGAGGGAGGAACTGAAAGGAATCCACATTAGTCAGGAAATGGTGTTAGGTAAACTGTTGGGACTGAAGGCAGATAAATCCCCAGGGCCTGAAGGTCTGCATCCCACAGTACTCAAGAAGCTTGGCCTAGAAATCGTAGATACATTGGTGATCATTTTCCAATGTTCTCTCGACTATGGATCAGTTCCTCTGGACTGGAGGGTAGCCAATGTAACTCCACTTTTGTAGAAAGGAGGGAGAGAGAAAACGGGGAATTATAGACCAGTTACCCTTACATTCAAGATGCTTGGGTCGATTATTAAAGATGTAATAGCAGCGCATTTGGAAATCAGTGGCAGAATCGGTCAAAGTCAGCATGGATTAATGATAGGAAAATCATGCTTGACTAATCTTCTGGAATTTTTTGAGGTAACAGGTAGAATGGATAAGAGAGAGCCAGTGGATGTGGTGTATCTGGACTTTCAAAATGTTTTTGACAAGGTCCCACATAAGAGATTAGTGTGCCAAATTAGAGTACATGGTATTGGGGGTAGGGTATTGACATGGATAGAGAACTGGTTGGTAGACAGAAAGCAAAGAGTAGTAATTAACGGGTCCTTTTCAGAATGGCAGGCAGTGATTAATGTGGTGCCGCAAGGCTCGGTGCTGGGACCCCAGTTATTTACAATATATATTAATGATTTATACGAGGGAATTAAATGTAACATCTCCAGGTTTGCGGATGTCACAAAGCTGGGTGGCAGTGTGAGCTGCGATGAGGATGCTATGAGGCTGCAGGATGACTTGGATAGGTTGGGTGAGTGGGCAGATGCATGGCAGATGCAGTATAATGTGGATAAATGTGAGGTTATCCACTTTAGTGGCAAGAACACAAAAGCAGAATATTATCCGAATGGTGTCAGAGTATGGGAAGGGGAGGTGCAACGAGACCTTGGTGTCTTGTACATCAGTCAATTAAAGTAAGCATGCAGGTACAACAGACAGGGAAGAAAGCTAATGGCATGTTGGCCTTCATTGCAAGAGGATTTGAGTATAGGAGCAAGTAGGTCCTACTATAGTTGTACAGGGCCCTGGTGAGACCGCACTTGGCGTATTTGGATGCAGATTTGGTCTCCTAATTTGAGGAAGGACATTCTTGCTATTGAGGGAGAAGTGCAGCGTAGGTTCACCAGGTTAATTCTCGGGATGGCGGGATGAAAGAACATATGATGAAATAATATGATATGATGAAAGAATGGGTCGACTGTGATTGTATTCACTGGAATTTAGAAGGATGAAAGGGATTCTCATATGCAATTCTTAAGGGATTGGACAGGCTAGATGCAGGAAAAAAATCCCAATGTTGGGGGAGTCCAGAACCAGGGGTCACAGTTTAAGAATAAGGGGTAGGCCATTTAGGACTGAGATGAGGAATAACTCTTTCACCCAGAGAGTTGTGAATCTGTGGAATTCTCTGCCACAGAAAGCACTGGAGGCCAATTGACTAGATGTTTTCAAGAGAGAGTTAGATTTAGCTATTAGTGCTAACGGAATCATGGGATATGGGGAGAAAGCAGGCACAGGGTACTGATTTTAGATAATCAGCCATGATCATATTGAATGGCGGTGCTGGCTCGAAGGGCCGAATGGCCCACTCCTGCACCTATTTTCTATGTTTCTATATTTCTATCCTACACACACTTGGAACAATTAACCTACAAACCTTTATGTCTTTGGAGTGTGGAAGGAAACCGAAGATCTCGGAGAAAACCCACGCGGTCACGGCGAGAACGTACAGCTGCAAGCGCTGTAAGGCTGCAACTCTACCGCTGCGCCACTTTCTGGTGAAAGATCTTTGACCAGCAACAATACCAGAAGCTGCTGAGTACTATGAGCATTCCAGCATTTTCTAGCATTTGATTACATTATTCACGTTTTATATCCTTGAATCACTGCATCATCCTATTTTTGTAATACTTTGTCAAGCACCTATTGAAGATGCAGAAAACAATCTTTCCTGCAATAATTGAAATCTATCTGTAGCAATGAAACGGACCTGCTGAGAACTTCCAGTGATTTCTGCTTCAATTTCATTATTAGATATCTTTTTTTCCCCAATAATTACTAGTTGAAGTGGATTAGGTTTTCAAACAAAATTACATTCTATCGCTGTCATCATTGTTCTCCCCTGGGAAAGATGAATCTAACCTGTTCTTTTATTTACTCCCTGCTTTTCTAATATCTTGAACTTTAACTCTGAGAAGTCTGTGAAGATTCTGAGTCTGATAACAAATCAATAGCTGGTTATGTTGTGTTTTCGTTATGCTAGTGCGGATTGTGACTACAGAGGGACAGTGCTTGTTGTGTTCCTGCAAATGACCAGCCCCAGTCTACAATAGTTCTGATTTTAAGTTCCGTTTATATAGTTTGGGTGCAGTCTGGTTCCAGGTCTCAATTCCAAAACAATGGAATTATAAACCAGTCACCCTGACATCGGTGGTGGGGAAGATGCTGGAGGCAATTATAAAAGATGAAATAGTGGCACATTTGGAAAGCAATAACAGGATCGGTCTGAGTCAGCATGGATTTACGAAGGGGAAATCATGCTTGACTAATCTTCTGGAATTTTTTGAGGATGTAACTAGGAAAATGGACAAGGGAGACCCAGTGGATGTAGTGTACCTGGACTTTCAGAAAGCCTTTGAAAAGGTCCCACATAGCAGATTAGTGGGCAAAATTAGGGCACATGGTATTGGGGGTAGAGTGCTGACATGGATAGAAAATTGGATGGCAGACAGGAAACAAAGCATAGGGATTTTCCGGTCCCTTTCAGAATGGCAGGCAGTGACTAGTGAGGTACCACAAGGCTCGGTGCTGGGACCGCAGCTATTTACAATATATCTTAATGATTTATATGAAGGGATTAAAAGCAACATTAGCAAATTTGCAGATGACACAAAGCAGGGTGGCAGTGTGAACTGTGAGGAGGATGCTGTGAGGATGCAGGGTGACTTGGACAGGTTGGGTGAGTGGGCAGATGCATGGCAGATGCAGATTAATGTGGCTAAGTGTGAGGTTATCAACTTTGGTGGCAAAAACAGGAAGGCAGAATATTATCTGGTGTCAGAGTATGAAAAGAAGAGGTGCACCTGCAGTATTGTGTGCAGTTTTGGTCTCCAAATTTGAGGAAGTACATTCTTGCTATTGAGGGAATGCAGCATAGGTTCACGAGGTTAATTCCCGGGATGGCGGAACAGTAATATGTTGATATAATGGAGCGGCTGGGCTTGTATACTCTGGGATTTAGATGGATGAGTGGGGATCTTATTGAAAAATATAAGATTATTAAGGGATTGGACACGCTAAACGCAGGAAACATGTTCTCGATGTTGGGGGAGTCCAGAATCAGGGGTTTGGTATAAGGGGTAGGCCATTTAGAACTGAGATGAGGAAAAACCTTTTCATCCAGAGAGTTGTGAATCTGTGAAATTATCTGCCTCAGAAGGCAGTGAGGCCAATTCTCTGAATGCCTTCAAGAGAGAGTTAAAGCCCTGTCCCACGGTACGAGTTCATTCCAAGAGCTCTCCCGAGTTAAAAAAAAATCAAACTCTTGGTAAGCACGGAGAATGAACGTAGCTGGTACGTCGGAGCTCGGGGACATCTCTTAGCGGCTCGTAACGCTAACGGCAGGTACTCGGGAAGACTCGCTAATGGCAGGTAAGCACGGGAAGACTCGTGTCCACGAGAGCCCCGAGTACCGACGAGTGGCCATTACCGTAAATCTCCGAGTTCGAATCAGGGCAAACTCGGGAGAACTCTTGGAATGAACTCGTACCATGGGACAGGGCTTTTAGATAGAGCTCTTAATGATAGCAGAGTCAGGGGATATGGTGAGAAGGCAGGAATGGGGTACTGATTGTGGATGATCAGCCATGATCACATTGAATGACGGTGCTGGCCCGTATGGCCTACTCCTGCACCTATTGTCTATTGCCTATTGTCTATAACTGAAAATAACAAGAGCACAAGGAAAAAATAACGAAAGGAGGCTCCTCATACCTGCTTGATGCTTCAAGCCGATCATGATAGATCGTTGACCTCGTCCTCACTTCCTTGCACCACTTCCATCTCCCTTTACTTTCTTAAAATTGATAATCTGTCAATTTATCTCTCTAATATACTTGATGGAGCATTCATAGCCCCTTATGGTGGTGAATTTCTAAGTTTCATCAGGGCGAAGACATTTCTTCTCGCCACAGTTGTGAATGACTGATGCCTGTTGTAGAGGCTGCTGCGCCAGATCATAGACATCCCAGCAAAGGGACATGTACTGTACATCCCCTATGAAGCTCTGCAAGAATTGTCTACGTATGTTTCAATTAGATCATCTCACATTTTTTTGAAACTCAGGAAGTGTATGGGGCCTCTGGTCTACTTAAACTCTCTTCATGTGCCGAGTTCAATATTCCCATGAATAAACTTGATGAAGCTTTACAAAACATACATTGTTGTTAAGCTGGAAAGAGTTCAGGGAAGATCTATGAGGGTGCTGCCAGAACTTGCGGGCTTGAGCTGTAGGGTGAGGTTGAGCAAGCGAGGACTTCCTTGGAGAGCAGGCGGATGAGGGGTGACCTTATATAAGATCACAAGGCCAATATAGAGTATTATACCAAGAGTAGGGGAATCAAGAAACAGGGGCCATAGATTTAAGGTGAGAGGGAAAAGATTTAATAAGAACCTGAAGGGTAACGTTTTTACATCATGAGTGGTGGGTATATGGAATGAGCTGCCAGAGAAAATAGTTGAGGCAAATACTACATCAACATTTAAAAGGCATTTGAACATGTACATGGATAGGAAGGGTTTAGTGGGACATGGGCAGATGAGAATAGTGTATCTTCGTTAGCAGGGGTAGTTGGGCCAAAGGGCATTTTCCAAGATCTATGACTCTATGACTTCCTCTATGGTAAGTATATCCTTCCTTAGCTTGGGAGAGCTGAGCTTGTCACGGTATTCCAGATGTGGCCTCCCAGGCCCCATGAGAGCATGTACTCATGTCTTCTTGCAATCAATGCCAATGCATCAGTTTATTTCCTAATTGCCTGCTGTAGAAGCCTGTTAACATTCAGTGAGGTCCTCCTTCTGTCCAGTTGCATTGTTGCTGGTAGAGTGCTCTGCAGACAGAATGTCACAGTCATACCTCAAGTGAATGAAAGAATGAATGGATGAATGAAAGAATGAACTGTATTGTCACCTGATGCGTCACAGTGATATTCTTTGTTTTGCATACCCAAGGTATGTAAAGATTCACCACATGAAGGGCACCGACAAAATTACAAAGTATCCTATGCCAGGTCCTCATTTGTCCCCTCCTCCCCCCCCACTCGCAACGGTTCCCCCATGCTGTGTCCTCCTTTGTTCTCCCCCCGCCCTTCACAATCACACAATCACAATCACAATCATACTTTATTAGCCAAGTATGTTTTGCAAGATACAAGGAATTTTATTTGCCAAGTCAGTCATACAAATAAAAAGCAACGGAACACACAAAACACATTTTAACATAAACATCCACCACAGTGACTCCTCCACATTCCTCTCTGTGATGGAAGGCCGAAAAAAAAAGTCCAATCTCTTCCCTTTGCTCTCCCGCGGTCGGGGGCCTCGAGCCCTCCATTGACGGGATGATCTTGACTCCCGTAGCCAGCGGCAGGCCCTCCGCATCGAAGCGATCAGCTCCTGCATCGGGGGGGGATGTCACCCACGTCGGGGCTCGGATGATCGAACCGCGCGTCGGTGTTGGTCGAACGGCGGTTCACCCACGTCCTTTAGAGTGAGGGGAATAAAAGCAAATTTCTGGTTAATGACCAGACCTTCACAGGTGTCCGTAGATGTTTTGGCTGTTGGGATTACATGAGCAGGCAATTACTTTAGACTTTACTTTAGACTTTAGAGATACAGGGCAGAAACAGGCTCTTTGGCCCATCAGGTCCATGCCAAGCAGCAATCCCCCTTGACACCAACACTGTCCTGCACACAGAGATAATTGTACACTTTTACCAAAGCCATTTAACTTGTAAATCTGCACGACATTGGAATGTGGTATGAAACTGGAGCTTCTGGAGAAAACCCATATGGTGACAGGGGGAACGCACAAACTCCATTCAGAGAGCGCCCATAGTTAGGATCGAATCCGGGTCGCTGCTGTTGTAAGGCAGCAACTCTACTGCTGCACCACTGTGCCACCTCAGAATGGTTCCAGACTTTTCTGACCACTCATGTGTTTAAATATCTCATAAATATTTCCACATCAGAAACAGGACTTGAATGGTCTATTTGACTTCATTATTGTGGTTCTAATTGCCCAGCTGCTTCTGCAAAGTCAGGGCAGGCCTGAGTGAAACAAATTAACTGGAAAAGTTATTTTTATTTTTGTTCTCAGCCAGTCCTTATCATGTTCAGAGCATGGTGGCGTAGCTTTAGAGTTGCTGCCTTACAGCAGCAGAGACTCGGGTTCGATCCTGACTACGAGTACTGTCTATTCGGAGTTTCTATGTTATTTCCATGACCTGCGTGGGTTTTCGCCGGGAGCTCCGGTTTCCTCCCACACTCCACTTGTAGAAACCCAGTCTGAAGACGGTTGAGTCTGAAGAAAGGTCTCGACCCGAAACGATACCCACTCCTTCTCTTAAGAGATGCTGCCTATCCCGCTGAGTTACTCCAGCATTTTGTGTCTATATCTGGTTTGTAGGCTAATTGGCTTGGTAAATTGGTAAATTGTCCCTAGGGTATGTAGGATAGTGTTAGTGTGTGGGGATCGCTGGTCGGCATGGACTCGGTGGGCCAAAGGGCCTGTTTCCGTGCTGTATCTCTAAATTAAACTAAACTAAACTAAACTAAACAGAGACAAATAAAAATGGAAGCAATTATTACAGCAAACAAATAGGGTTCTCCATCCTTCAGGATCTCATCATCAAGACAACTAATCCATCAGTTTTTGGAAGATCAAACAGTCCAAGAAATAGAGCAATCTATTTTGATCCAATGTAGTGCCAGTCAGGTCATTTTACATATTGACTCTGCTAGATGCTTTATTTGCCTTAACATTCTTGCATTTTCTTTTATTATTATGATGCATAACATTGCTCTGTACATTTTATATTAAGGTAGTCAGCAAATATACAAATTCAAGGAATTAAATATGGATTTTAACATGAATACAGGAATTAAATATGAGAAATGAATCTAATATTTATATTGTAGAGTCAAATCTAAGCTCTTCTTATGACCTGAAAGATTAGACTGCAAATGTATTCACAGGATGTGATGAATAACAGCTTCACCTAGCTGTGATGAGAGGTATCTCTGTGTCAATTCTCATCCCATATCCTCAATCCCATTGCTGATGTACAATGACACTATATCTAACTTGTCAATAATGATCAATGGAGGCAAACAGAATATATACATACAAGATTCCAGCTGTAACTTAAGTATGGTTTACAAAGTAAAGAAAAATATAATGATTGACAATAAATATTTGTCATTAATCAAGAGACAAGAATCAAGAGTGTTTTTTTGTCATATGTCCCAGACAGTTCAATGAAATTCTTACTTGCTGCAGCACAACAGAATTTGTAAACATTGTACTTTGTAAACAGTATAATAAACAAGGAAATAAAGTTCAGTGTATATATATATATACATACAAATACACACATAAACACACATATAAACAAACAAACTATAGTTTTAAAAAGTAGAATGATTCGAAAATAAATCAAATTATATTCAAAGGAAATATATTAAATATTAAATAGAAAACGGAAAATTGTCGTCATTTTCTCAAACGATAAGCATCATTGTGGTCTCATGAAAATGCTTGGGGGATGGGTTAATGACCAATATCCATCACATTGCCCCAAGAGCAATCTTACCAAACTTTCTCGCAGGCTAACACCTGGAAAGACTCCAATCAGTTCTTCCAGTTATACCAAGTCTGCTATGTATCTGCTCTGATGAAAAAGGTTTCTGTACAAGTGCCTCTAAAATGTATTTTTCCTTAACCTTTGTTTGCTTTCTACCAGAATTGGAATTATTCGCTGTCTGGTCTATTCCCTATGCCTCTGTTCTCCTCCCAGCAAGAGCAAGTATAGAGTTCGCTTGGTCCTTACCTTCCACCCCATTGCCTTCAAAAAGTCAGGCTTCATAATCTCCACCTTCTTCAATGGGATTCATAAGGTAATAAGTGATAAGAGAAGAATTAGGCCATTCGGTCCATCAAGTCTACTCTGCCATTCAATCATAGCTAGTCTATCTCTCCCTCCTAACCCCATTCTCCTGCCTTCTCCCCATAACCCCTGACACCTGTACTAATCAAGAATCTATCTGTCTCTGCCTTAAAAATATCCACTGACACGGCTTCCACTGCCTTCTGTGGCAAATAATTCCCCAGATTCACCACCCTCTGACTAAAGGAATTTCCCCTCATCTCAATAGACAAAGGGCAATAGACAATAGAGAGGAGTAGGCCATTCGGACCCTTCAAGTCAGTACCACCATTCAATGTGATCATGGCTGATCATCCACAATCAGTACCCCGTTCCTGCCTTCTCCCCATATCTCCTTCCTAAAAGAATGTCCTTTAATTCTGAGGCTATGACCTCTAATCCTAGACTCTCCCACCAGTGGAAACATCCTCTCCACATCCACTCTCCTCTCGGAATTCTGAAGGAATCATTCCCTTTGACTTTCATTAGTCTCCTAATCCATCTCCTATAACTACTCTCCATCTCACAAGACATTGTCGTGCAATAACAGGAGAAGTAATAACTTTCTTTAACTTTCTTTCCCCATTGTCCAGAGATCCAAACCACTATTTAAGATGAATCATTGATTTATTTAAACATCCTCCAATAAGGTTTACTGCATTTGATGCTGATATCGTAGTCATTTCAAGTCAAGTCAAGTCAAGTGAGTTTATTGTCATGTGTCCCTGATAGGACAATGAAATTATTGCTTTGCTTCAGCACAACAGAACATAGTAGGCATTGACTACAAAACAGATCAGTGTGTCCATATACCATTCTATAAATATATACACACATGAATCAATATACTGATAAAGTGCAAATAACAGTTAGTTGGCTAATAACGTTCAGTGTTTTGTCCGAGCCAGGTTTAATATCCTGATGGCTGTGGGGAAGTAGCTATTCCTGAACCTGGTCGTTGCAGTCTTCAGGCTCCTGTACCTTCTACCTGAAGGTAGCAGGGAGATGAGTGTGTGGCCAGGATGGTGTGGGTCCTTGATGATACTGCCAGCCTTTTTGAGGCAGCGACTGTGATAGATCACCTCGATGGAAGGGAGGTCAGAGCCGGAAGGATCAAACACAGATTGTGCTCACACTTTATGGAAGTACATAATTTGCACGGTGAAATTGAGCATTTCAGTTGAGTTCTCCATCTCACCCACACTCTGACCTATTCCTCTATTGTCACTGATTCAAAGATGGCTAGTGTAGGAATGAGGAACAGCACCACATTCTCTCACTGTTTCTACGTCCTGCATTAACATTGTCATCCATTGTACTTTTAGCACCTTGCCTACTTGACAAATCAACCAAATATTTACATTCTTTTCCCCCTTTGGATGTTTTGCAGTTGCATTTTAAAATATTAATTGTTTCACTTTTATTGCTTCTGTCATAGGATGTTTGTTGAATTCAAGTTAAGTAAACAGTAGTGCACTCAGAACCATGACTTCCAATGAAGAAGAAGTTGAAGGGTCTGAAGAAGGGTCCCGATCTGACACCTCACTCATCCCTTTTCTCCAGAGATGCTGCCTGACCCACAAACTTACTCCAGCACTTTGTGTCTATCCTTCAACTGATGTTATGTTAAACATTTATTTGGACCTTTATAGTAATTTACTAGATTAAGTGGGACCCGTTGGGCCCCATGTTCACACGGGAGGTCTGGTCCCCCAACACAATATTCCACCTCCCCACCAATTCCAATATTGGTGGCCAGTGGGGGGGGGGGGGGGCTTTCTGGAGTGCTAATATGGGTATTGTGGGCTGAAGGGACTTTTCTCCAGAGGGCTAGTATGGACGTTATGGGCCAAATGGATTCTTGGGGTGACAGCTCAGTCACTCAAGCCTGATGTGCTGGCAGCTCACTCACGGCTCGTGGGCTAGCAGTTGACTCACGGCTATTCCTTGAAATTCAATTTCTTGCAGGGTGCAATGCCACCAATTTCAAGTGCAGTTTCTTACCAATTCAAGCAGGGTGCAAGGCCACCAAATTCAATTGCAGTTTCATTCCACTTCAAGCAGCGTGCAAGGCCACCAAATTCAGGTGCAGTTTCCTACCACTTCAAGCAGGGTGCAAGGCCACCGAATTCAAGTGCAGTTTCCTACCACTTCAAGCAGGGTGCAAGGCCACCGAATTCAAGTGCAGTTTCCGACCACTTCAAGCAGGGTGCAAGGTCACTGATTCAAGTGCAGTTTCATACCACTTCAAGCAGGGTGCAGGACCACCAATCTCAAGTGCAGTTTCATGCCACTTCAAGCAGGGTGCAGGGCCTCCAAATGCTAGTGCTGTTTAATGCCATTTCAAGCAGGGTGCAAGGCCACCAAATTCAAGTGCAGTTTCATACCACTTCAAGGAGGGTGCAAGACAACCAAATTCAAATGCAGTTTCATACCATTTCATGCAGGGTGCAAGGCCACCACATTCAAATGCAGTTTCATACCATTTCAAGGAGGGTGAAACCACCATAAAACCACCATAAATCCACACAAAACACCACATAAACACCACACTCACAGTAGACATTCAGTGTGTTCAGTTGATTCACAGATCAGACAGAGTCGTGACGACTCCCTCCCCATCTTGCAGAGACTGAGCCACAACCACACTTCCGTGTTTTATAATCCCTCCCCCCTCCCACCGGAAAAGGTGTGGCCTTCATGGCGTGATTGACAGGAGAGAGATTCTCAACATGGTTTAAACACTAATAATACTTTTATTTTTCATTGATGGGAAGAATCCTCTGCACCTGATGAGCGGAGGGGGACTGAGTAGGATGGCCAAAAATCACAGTCGTAAGTGGTAGCGTTTTATCTGAAATCAATATGGTGCAAACAGGAAGTTGTCAAGTTTAGACAAACAACAATTTGCAGTGTCTTTTACTTCAACCCAAAACCCCCAAGCAACCATCTGCAGTGCCTTTTCACTTCAACCCAAAACTCCCAAACAACCATTTGCAGTGCCTTTTTACTTCAACCCAAAAACACCCCAAACAACCATTTGCAGTGCCTTTTCACTTCAAACCAAAACATCCCAAACAACCATTTGCAGTGCCTTTTTGCTTCAACCCAAAACACCCCAAACAACCATTTGCAGTGCCTTTTTACTTCAACCCAAAACACCCCCAAACAACCACTTGCAGTGCTATTTTACTTCAACCCAACCATATTTTTAATTTCAAACCATATTAAGGGCACTCACAAATGAGTAGATATGTGTTCCGTGTTATTCAGAGCTCAGAGAGAACCTGTCGCTTCCTCCATCATGCAGAGACTTAGTGAGGCACACCACTTTTGGGTTTTATAGTCCCTCCCCCCTCCCACCAGCAGGGGCAGCAGAGAGAATGGCAACATTTTTAAAAACATTAATATATCTCTGATTTTTCATCGATGGGAAAAATCCTCTGGTCCATTCCGGCGGAGCGGGGCTTGGAGTGAGTTGGCCAAATATGACGGCCGTAAGTGGCGGCGTTCTCTCGGAAATCACATCGCAGTGAGTCAAAAGCGGTCAAGATCTTACTTTTAGTAATATTGATACAGTGGTCATGTCATCAAAAAGTGCTTTCACCATGTGCTTTTCCTTTTGCATTTCTCATCTTGATGCAACTTTCCTGTCAAGTGTCTCATTATATGATTTGGTTGGCAACCATCTCCATCACAGAGCAGGAGGTTGCAACTTCATTATGTTGAAATCCTCCTACACTCTGAAATGCTATAATTGATCAAATGCTGTCATGTTGCTGGATATTATAACCTACTTCATCAGACTGTTCCAGAGTGAGGTCATTTTATTCAGTTATTGTCCTTTCGGTTTGCAAATTTGTGCTTCTTGAAGCTCTTTATGTATTGAAGCTCATCTCTGAGCTCACCTCAGAGTTTCAAAACTGCATCCAAATGTAGTTGCTTTTGTCTGTGAGCAAGAGAGAAACGGGGAGAGTTTAACATCCATTTATTGCTTTGCCACCAACTAAAGGTTGTATTTTGCATAATCCCAAGGAATCACTCTCAAGGGGCCTGTGGTCCATAGCCGTATAGAACAATAGCCTTAATACACTTATTCATGAATTCCTTTGAACAGAGTTCCCCTGTGGATTATTGAATTTATGGAATGGAGTATTTCAACTCACAACGTTCAGTGTACTTGTTGTCAGTACTTCGTGTATTGGAGTCAGTTAATGAGTATTGTGCAGGGCTATTAATACATCACACTGTTTGTAGTCTCCTTAGTGTACTGGACTCATTTAGAAACTTAGAAATATAGAAAGGTAGGTGCAGGAATAGGCCATTCGGCCCTTCGAGCCAGATCATGGCTGATCATCTAAAATCGGTACGCCGTTCCTGCTTTTTCCCCATATCCTTTGATTCCTTTAGCCCTAAAAGCCCTGTCTCATGGTGCAAGTTGACCCACGATGTACCCCGAGCGAAAGACTCATGGTTGTGCACGAGATTCCAAGTGTATGATCAAGAGTTTAACCGAGTTCCCACGGGTATGACTCAAGTTTGCCGTTAACTGTCATTTCTGCGATGTTCCAAGTTCGTCTCCCGAGTTATCAAGTTCCTTTCCCGAGTTACTCTTGAGCCAACCTTCAATGAAGGTCTGTTTTAATAAGCAACATCTCCATCCTGCGGCTTTGAGTTAAAGATAGAATTCAGCGCGGCCGCATCTATTGATGTGACTTACAAACGGAAAATGCGCACCGTCCAGGGCCAGAGCAGTTATACTGATGATTTGTTTGAAACACACATCACGTAGAAGACCAGCAGGCGGAGGTTTGCTTTATTTTAATTGAATTTACTGCCAGGTCTACACACTGCGGGGAGACTGGAGATGAAATCTTTGAATGTGGACAGATGCGCACATCAGATTGTTGGGAAGCGGAGCTCAGGGTTCGCCTCCTGAGCTCCTTTGGTGCCCAGGCATGAGTTGAGGTGGAGGGAGGTTGGGGGGGGGGGGTTCAGGTTAAACTCACCCATTTGACAGAGGCAGAGGATTACGAGGATCCAGTGAGACTCGGACTGCATGGAGAGCCGAGACTGCCCCGCTGGTGGCCAACTTTCCCCTGTCCTCCGTCGCCGCTCCCAGCCGGCCGGTAGGAGCTATGCATGGAGCCCGCCACCGGAGTCGTGTCTGACTGCCTGGGCAGCCACAGGGAGGCAGATGCACCCTGCCCGGGGAGAGGCCTTGGAGAGACTGCGGGGGAGTACCTCACTCTGACTGTGATAGGGAGAGACAGAGGCGCACACACACACACACACACACAGTGTGGCGTTCCTCTGACTGACTGACTGTCTGTGTGTGGGTGTGGGGTGTGGGACAGAGAGAGAGAGAGACACACACACACAGGCAGCGTGGAGTATCTTTAACTGTGTGTGTGGGAGAGAGAGACAGAGGCACACACACACACACACAACGGGCAGTGTGTACCTCAGTCTGTGTGTGTGTGTGGGGAGAGAGAGACACAGAGACAGTGTGGACCTCTGACTGTGTATGAAGGAGAGAGGGGGAGAGAGACAGAGAGAGAGAGGCACAGAGGCAGTGTGGTGTACTTTGGCGTGACTGTGGGGGAGAGAGAAAGAGCGCACTGGACCTCGGTCTATCTGTGTGTGTGGGAGGGAAGAGAGACTAAGCAGAATACATCGGTCTTATTGTGTGTGGGGGAGAAAGAGAGAGGTGGGGGGGGGGGAGAAAGAGAGAGGTGGGAGGGGGGAAGAGAGAAATGGGGGGAGACGTATATATACACACAAAGCAGAGTTTTACTGTGTATGTGGGAGACACAGATGGACTTACACAAATGGACTTACCTCGGTCTTACTGTGTGTGGGAGAGGGGGAGAAAGAGACGTACATTCACAGAGGCAGAGTCTCTCAGCCTGTGTGAGAGGGAGGAAGGGAGAGAGACACACACACACACAAGGGGGATGTGAAATCTCACCTGCCTGTATCAGTGACCGGCACCCACCGCTAGTGAATGAAGACACCCCCATCTGTCTCCCCCTCCTCTCCCTCCACTCTCCACCCTCTCTCCTCCAACCCCCCCTCCACCCCCCCCTCCACCCCCCTCCCTCCCTCCTCCACCCCCCCCTCCCCCAATTTGGAAATGTCATCCCATCACCCATTCCTTCTCTCCAGAGATGCTGCCTGCCCGCTGAGTTAAAGAGTTCCCACGGTAGACTCACGAGTCACTAAGGTAAACGCACGGGCCACTACGTTCTTACAACGTGTTTAAATGTTTCAATTTTTAACCACAAGAGTACATTTTTCTCGTGGAAAAGTTTAAAAATGTTTGAACTTTTTCAAGAGTTAACAAGTGTCACGGGTACCTGCTGTTAGCGCCAAGAGTCGCTAAGTTGCGTCCACGAGTTCCGACGTTCCCGCTACGTTAATCGTACGTGATTACCACGAGTTAAATTTGTTTTAAGCTCGGGGTACCTCGTGGGTCAGCTCGCACCATGAGACAGGGGTTTAAGAGCTAAATCTAACTCTCTCTTGAATACACCCAGTGAATTGGCCTCCACTGCCTTCTGTGGCAGAGAATTCCACAGATTCACAACTCTCTGGGTGAATAAGTTTTTCCTCATCTCAGTCCTAAATGGCCTACCCCTTATTCTTAAACTGAGTTCTGGACTCCCCCAACATCGGGATTTTTTTTTCCTGCATCTAGCCTGTCCAATCCTTTAAGAATTGTATATGTTTCTATTAGATCCCCTCTCATCCTAAATTCCAATGAATACAAGCCCAGTCGACCCATTCTTTCATCATATGTCAGTCCCACCATCCCATGAATTAATCTGGTGAACATATGCTGCTCTACCTCAATAGCAATAATGTCCTTCCTCAAATTAGAAGACCAGAATTGCACACAATACTCCAGGTGCAGTCTCACCGGGGCCCTGTACAACTGCGGTAGGACCTCCTTGCTCCTAAACTCAAATCTCTTGCAATGAAGGACAACATGCCATTAGATTTCTTCATTGCCAGCTGTACCTGCATGATTACTTTCAGTGACTGATGTACAATCACATCCAGGTCTCGTTGCACCTCCCCTTTTCCTAATCTGACACCATTCAGATAATAATCTGCCTTCCTGTTCTTGCCACCAAAGTGGATAACCTCACATTGATCCACATTATACTGCATCTGCCATGCATCTGCCCACTCACCCAAGTCACGCTGCAGCCTCATAGCATCCTCCTCGCAGCTCACAGTGCCACCCAGCTTTGTGTCATCCACAAACTTGGAGATGTATTTAATGAGTATTGTGCAGGAATAATCATACATCATCATTGTATATTTTTTTCTCTCTTACTGTTAGTTACCACATTTAGATATTAGGCCTTGTAGAGTAAAGTTCTTGCCTATTTTGTTTTGTTGCCTTAGAACCCTACTGTTTGCAATTGAGATGCATTATGGAAGTTACAATTCCCTTAGCATAATGGTAGTACCTGCAGTAAATACACGGAAGGAGTAATGGTCAGGTTCTAGCCTTTTCCATTTTGAACTCACAGCCTGCAGCACAATACTAATAATGCAAAACAGCAATGATAATTATGTGTGAATTATGTCCTCCTACATGAGCTCTATCTTCATCACTGCTAAATGGGAATTTGCAAAATCATTGATGGTAAGGTCACACGAGTGAAATTTGAAAGAGACTATCTCACAATATTTATCACTCTTGAGAATGACTATCCTTCATTTAAAGATGTTGCCACATTGAGACCAGATCACTAATTGTTGAATTTAACGACTGTGGCAATCAGTTGTGGCTCTCACTCTTTTATTCTGCACAGAAATAGCCAGATGGCATTTTTTCCTGGAAATTTGTAAGGCCACCATGAGTGACTGCAAGGAGCAGTTGAAAGTCTTCTTAAATAATGAGAACCAGATTTGCAAAGATATCAGCATGCAGGTTAAACTCATTGAGATACAAAAGTTGTGGTGTAAAGGCCAATGATGACTGCTGCAAGAACGTAGGACAGTACAACAGGCGCTTCGGCCCCAAATGTCTGCGCTGAACATGACCAACTCTTATTAAAAATCTTGCCCTGCACATCTCTGTAAACTTTGCTGCTCTCACCTTAAACATATGCCTTCTAGTATTTGCTCCTGGGAAAAAAGTCTGACTGTCTATCCTATCTATGTCTCATATAATGTTCTACTCTTTTATCAGGGCTCCCTGTAACCCTCACCATTCCAGAGAAAACAATCCAAGTCTGTCCAACTGTTCCCTGTAGCTAATTGCCCTTAATCCAGGCATTATTCTGGTAAACCTCCTCTACACACATTCCAAAGCTGCCACATCCTCCCTGTAGTACCAGTGATAAATTAGCCACAAAGATAATCATTTAGATTTCATGGAACACCTCAGTGGTGCAACTAGATGAGCTCTTGCCTCGAAACCCTTGTTTAATCCTGATATCGGATGCTATCTACGCAGCGTTTACACATTCCCTCTGTGGCAGAATGGGTTCCCTGTGGAACTCTGGTTTCCTCCCGCATCCCACAAATATAAATGAGCTGGCTACTGTAAGTTGTCCCTTTTGTGAATTTGAGAGGTAGAATCTGTGGGGAGAGAGTTGATCAGAGTATAGGGAGATACAAAGTGGTTTTGGTTGGAGTAGTGCAAAACAAGATGCTTGATATCGGCACAGCAGAGCAGAGATAGATAGATTCTGGATTAGTAAGGGTGTCAGGCATTATGGGGAGAATGCAGGAGTGGGGTTAGGAGGAAGAGATAGATCAGCCATGATTGAATGGGGGAGTAAACTTGATGGGCCGAATGGCCTCATTCTTCTCCTATCACTTGAGAGCTAATGACCTTATGGCACAGGTTTCCATGCTGTACCTCTCTATACTCTATGAGTGGATGAGAGCAGGAGTGCTCCACCTCACTGTTGGCTCATCATGTTTCCCTAATGATGACTCCTTCTGCACCACGTCCCCCACCTGGGCAATGAACGTTGAACAGCTCAGCTTGGAAGCCAACCAACTGACTAAAACCTAGACCTCGCTTTGTATGTGGCTCCATAGTAAAGGCCACAAGTGGTGCACTAGGGTGAATTTCCAAAATCAATGTTCTTCAGGTAAGGTCAATAATCGCTACACTTTCTTGAAGTACATACCAGCTCATGTTCTTTTTCCCATTGAAGCAAACTCGATGAAAAATCTGGCTAGTGTATCATGAATAATCCCCTCCAATTTATACCAACACAAGCATTTTAGATTGTGTCCATGTGAAATGTTGGGAAAATGATGTGGTTTCAAAAATATTGGAATATGCGTCATATGTCATAGATTTCATATATCAAATGTGAAACATACACTATTATACCCAAACCAAATTGCACCACAAGAAGCTGGCAAATTAAAACTCATTGATGAATTAATGTTTGCTTCCACAGGTTGAACACAAGCTCAGTATGCTTCTCAAGTTTCTAAAAATCATTGCAATATATTGACATTCATATACTGAAGCAGCACAATTTACTTTGTAATTTGTTCCAGCGTGTAAAGAAGATGGAAGATGTGATCTGAAGCTGATCTATTGGGCTATTCCTTTATTCCATCTTAATTCATTTTTCGGATGTGGATGTCAGGTGGAGGGTAGGCAATAAATGCCCATTTCTAGCTGCCCTTGATAAAGCAACGGCAATGGCCTGTGTTCTTGAATTGTGGCAGCTCGTGCAATGTTGATACTCCTATAATGTTGATGGGTAGGATTTTGATGCAGTAATGATGGAACTTGTACCTTGAATGCTGTTAAACATCTTGAATGTTGTTGGAGATGCACACATGCAGAGAAGTTGAGTGGATTCCATTGCACCCATCCCTTTACTTTGTAAATGGTGGGAAAGACATGGAGTCTCAGGGTGAGCCATTTCTACTGGAATACTTTAGTATACAGGCAGAAGTTATGACCACTTTTGATATTTGGTTTGTCAAAAGTGTCTTGTAGATACGTATTGACCACCTGTTCAGCAAGGTCTTTGACTAAGTCTCAAATGGTAGGCTGCTCTGGAAGGTTTGATCAAGCGGAATCCAAGATATGCTAGTTGGATTCAAAATTGGCTTGAAGGAAGAGTTCAAAAGACAGTTCTGAGACTTGTGCCACAGAGGTTGGTGCTTGGTCCACTGCAATGCAGTTAATATTGTTAACAAATTTACAGGTGACCCAAAACTGGTGGCATAATCCATAGTGAGGAAGGATATCTAAGTTTACGAAAGGATCTACATTAGTTGGGAAGGTGGGTCAAGGAATGGCAAACAGAATTTAATCCTGACAAGTGTGAAGTGTTGCACTTTGATATGTTTAACCAAGGCAGGACTTCCACAGTAAACAATAGATCCCTGGATAATATTGTGGAACAGTCGGATCCAGGACTACAGATACATGGTTCCCAGGAATTGGTAGTTCAAGTGGACAGGGTGTTGAAGAAGACATTTAGTACACTTGATTTTGTGTTCTTGTTCTATGTCTGTATAAAACTTGAGTCTTCAAGGTACATCAGAAGTCTTTGTTACATTAACTCAATGCTGGCAACAAGAAAACTCAAAATGGCTGCAACCACAGGATCTGACTACACACTCACACTGTGTACAGACAGAGATAACTATGTACAAAACATCTTCCTTCGTCCTGTGCAGCGCCACCTGCTGCATGGGAGGAGCAACGAGTCCTCCCACGCCACAAAGTCCACCAAACTTCACACTCCCCCTTTCCAGTTTGAACGCCTCTATTATTGAATGAGTCGCCTTGGGGGAATACCATGATTGCAACGTGTTGATCGACGAAGGACCACAGGCAGATCGGCGGGGAGTTCGTCTGGCGGAACTTCGTCAGGCCTGGGGAGAGGCATGTCAGGCAATCCAGTATCCACACGATTCGGCACCGGGGTGTCTGACTGCTTGGTTCTGGTCAGGTTCTATGTAGTCTTTGCTGGAGGAACGCGGCTTCTTAATTGGTCATCATGCCGTCGGCATTGTCCTTGTTGCCCTTGGACGGTGTACATTTTGGTTCCAACGTGAGCCATGATCCTGACATTACACCATTTGTTTCCCTTGGCCGTATAATTACGGTAAAATACGTGGTCGCTAATGTCGAACTTGTACTTGTTCGACTTCGTTGGCTGAGTGTGCGCCGTATAAGAGTTACGGGTCGGGTTCAAAACTGATAGGGAAGAGCGCACTTGACGTCCGAGCATCATCTCCGCTGGAGTTCGACCGGTAGTGCAGTTCGACCGGTAGCGGAACGGTTCGATATTCCTGTAAGAAATCGCGCAATGACAATCGTTTCGATTTCTTTTCGATTCCTGCAGCACGTTTCATGCCCTGCTTAAAAACGCCGATGAGACGCTCTGCCTCACCATTTGAGGGTGGATGAAAAGGTACTGATGTCAGATGCACGACTGAGTGTTTGTTTGCACCAGTCACCAAACATTTGCCAGGCAAATTGGGGGTCCGTTGTCGCTTACGATTGTTAAGGGCAATCCCCAAATGGCGAACAAATCGTCAAGCGCAGAAGTAGTTGTTTCGGTGGTTGGATACTTAATCTTTTTATATAACATGTGGCCATTTCGAATGGGCGTCCATGATGACCGGCCACATGTCCTCCTGGAACTGTCTGGCAAAATCTATGTGCATTCGGTCGGGGACGGGCCATGCGGAGGTCTTTTCTGGCAGATTCGGCGCTGTTTTGGCACATGGTGTGCAGTCCTTGCAGTGGTCGGCTATATCGGTCTCGATATTCGGCCACCACACATGCATACAGGCGAGCGCCTTCATTCGCACAATTCCAATGTGTGTCTTGTGCAACATTTTTAGAATTTGCGATCGCAGTTCCGTCGGAATGATCACTTGACAATCGCGGAGCGGATGCCATTCTTTGAGGAGATTTCCGTTTGCGCATTCTGGAATAAGCGGAATTCCTTGTCCAGCTTGGGACTGTTCGGCCACCCCTGAGTGACAAAATGTCGTACCTTCGACAAAATGGGGTCTGTGCTCGTGTAGTTGGCGACCATCCTTGCAGAGACGGGGAAATTGGCGATGACCAGCGTGTTGAGCAAGTTCACGTCTGTTTCAATTTCCCTAATTGCCTCCTCTTTATCGAATGTCAGGTCGGGTCCAATCGGTAGATGAGACAGTGCCTCGGCCCCGAGCAGCGGCCGGGCGCCCCGAGCAGCAGCCGAGCTCTGGCTGTACCACATCCTGCGCAAAGCTGCCAGCACGGACGCGCACCTTCTCTGAACATGTTTAAGAAAGAACTGCAGATGCTGGAGAAATCGAAGGTAGAAGAGGAGTTGAGACCAGCATAGATCTACCATAATCAGAGTGAATAGTGGGTGAAACTTAAGTATCCTAGTGGCCAACTCCTGCTCCTATTTTCTTTTGTTCTAGCAAATTAAATTCAAATGTCTGTTAATTTGATCAGTTCTCCTTTGTTTGATTTGCCACTTTGAACCATTTCTCTTAAAACTCATTCCATTTAAGCCACAGCCATTGCCATGCTGTATTCTGAGCACAATTTTTTCATCACGCTGAATAATCACAGCATTCATACATTTATCACATAATACTGTGAAACACAATTTTAGCTTCTCAGCAGCAAGTTCTTCAAAATGCGATTTCTGAACAAGGACTGCATTCTCTCTACACCTATATATAATATTTTAGTGAATGCTATTTTGCTACAAGCAAAAACTAAGACAGATTTGTTGCTTTAGATTAACCAATAGTGACCCGGCTCAATTTTTGCTATATTTTCATAATCATAAACATAATCATACTTTATTAGCCAAATGTGTTTTGCAACATTTGCCATACAGTCATACCAATAAAAAGCAACAGAACCCACAAAATACATTTGAACATGAACAACCACCACAGTGACTCCTCCACATTCCTCACTGTGATGGAAGGCGGAAAAAAAAGTTCAATCTCTTCCCTTTTTTGTTCTCCTGTGGTCGGCAGCCTCGATCCCAGGCAAGGGATCGGAGACTCCAATTGTAATGGATGACTATTTATGGATGATTAGAAAACATTCCCTGATTGGTATTGATAATGTCTTGCCTGCAGACTGATTAGCTGCTAATGAGGATGGACATTGGAACAAACATCTTGAGCACAAACAATACTGCTGAATACAAGATAATCATAAATACTATCTTCTACCGCTTCTACCGTCGCCTCTGCCTCACAGCTCACTTCCATGGGAAGGAGTCCTCGCTCCCCACTGATGACCCCTTTTCCCATCTCCAACGCACCCCATCCTCATGGAACCCCCCTCGTAGCCTTCCGGCTTTAGACGGGTCCGCCGACCCTCGCCACTGCAACGCCCCCTAGCTCCCCCGACCCTGACTCCACTGCCCGAGGACTCCTACCGTCGGGTCCGCCGACCCTCGCCATTGCACCGCCCTCCAGCAGCCCGCAGCCGTCGCCTCACCTGCAAACTGGACTCTGTACTGGGCCTGAAGCCTCCACGCTGCTCACTCCCACTCTCCGGGGTTTGACTCCACTGGGTCCTAGCGCTAGTCTGCCTAGCCGGGTTATCTCAGTGTTAGTTCCATTGATTCTTCCCCATCCCTCTCCAACTATGGGACCACTTCTCTTCCACACCCACACCACAGCCCTCTCACCCCCCAACCCCCTGACCACCCACCACCCCCCCACCACACATCGCCTCGTCCCCATTCCACCCACCTGCCTTCCTCCGGCCCCAACCCCCATCCCTGCCGGGTGTTCACCATCCCCCCCGACCTCCCCCTCTCCGACATCAAACGGTCTGTCCTCAGCAGAGGTCTTACCTTTGTCCCCCTCCATCCCCATCTCAATGAGTTCCGTGCCCTCCATGACTTGGAACGCTTCTACCGTCGCCTCCGCCTCACAGCTCACTTCCATGGGAAGGAGTCCTCGCTCCCCACTGATGACCCCTTTTCCCGTCTCCAACGCACCCCATCCTCATGGAACCCCCCTCGTAGCCTTCCGGCTTTAGACCGACATCCACTACAAACCTACCGACTCCCATGGCTATCTGGACTACACTTCTTCCCACCCTGCTTCCTGTAAGGACTCCATCCCCCACTCCCAATTCCTCCGTCTACGCCGCATCTGCTCCCAGGATGAGGCGTTCCACACCAGGGCATCTGAAATGTCCTCATTCTTCAGGGAACGGGGGTTCCCCTCCTCCACCATAGATGAGGCTCGCACCAGGGTCTCTGCCATACCCCGCAACACTGCTCTCTCTCCCCATCCCCCCACTTATAACAAGGGCAGAGTCGCCCATGTCCTCACCCTCCACCCTACCAGCCGTCACATACAACAGATAATCCTCCGTCATTTTCGCCACCTCCAATGGGATCCCACCACTCGCCACATCTTCCCATCTCCTCCCCTGTCTGCTTTCCGCAGAGACCGCTCCCTCCGTAACTCCCTGGTCAATTCGTCGCTTCCCACCCGAACCACCCCCACTCCGGGCACTTTCCCTTGCAGCCGCAAGAAATGCTACACTTGTCGCTTTACCTCCCCCCTTGACTCCATCCAAGGACACAAGCAGTCTTTCCAGGTGTGGCAGAGGTTCACCTGCACCTCCTCCAACCTCATCTATTGCATCCACTGCTCTAGGTGTCAGTTGCTCTACATCGGTGAGACCGAGCGTAGGCTTGGCGATCGCTTCGCCGAACACCTCCGCTCGGTTCGCAATAACCAACCTGATCTCCCAGTGGCTCAGCACTTCAACTCCCCCTCCCATTCCGAATCCGACCTTTCTGTCCTGGGCCTCCTCCATGGCCAGAGTGAGGACCACCGTAAATTGGAGGAGCAGCACCTCATATTTCGCTTGGGCAGTTTACACCCCAGTGAACATTGACCTCTAATTTCAGGTAGTCCCTACTTTCTCCTCCCCTTCCCAGCTCTCCCTCAGCCCACTGGCTCCACCTCTTCCTTTCACCTCCCCCCCTCCCCCCACCCTAACATCAGTCCGATCCAAAACGTTGCCTATTTCCTTCACTCCATAAATGCTGCCTCACCTGCTGAGTTTCTCCAGCATTTTTGTCTACCTTCGATTTTCCAGATGTTGGTTTAAACCGAAGATAGACACAAAATGGTGGAGTAACTCAGCGGGACAGGCAGCATCTCTGGAGAGAAGGAATGGGTGACATTTCGGGTCAAGACCCTTCTTCAGGCTGAAAGTTACCGGAAATTAGATGATTAGGAATAGCTAGCTTGGCCTTATGAATGGGAGATCTTGTCTCACCTATCTGACTGAGTTTGTTGAACAGGTGATGAGGGAGGTTGACAAGGGCAGGGTGGTAGTATTTGTCCACATGGACTGTAGCCAGGTCTTTGATAAAGGGCCGCAGTGTAAGCTGATTTGTAGGGTGAGATCACATGGAATCCAGGATGAGATAGCCAAGTGGATACACCATTGCCTGGTGGAAGGAGACAGGTAGTGGAGGGTGGTGATTCAGATTTGAAGCCCGTGACCAATGGTGTGCCACAGGGATCGGTGTGGTATTGACTGTTGTTTTTCATCTATATTAATGATGTGGACAATATTGTTAACATGGGTAAAAGGTTTGTGGATGACACCAAAGTTGGTGGTGTAGTGGACAATATTTAAGGTTATTTAAGCTTACAGAAAGATCTAGATGAACTGGAGAGTTAGCCCTTCTCAGCTCTCCCTCAGCCCTCTGGCTCCACCTCTTCCTTTCTTCTCCCCCCCCCACCCTCACATCAGTCCGATCCGAAACGTTGCCTATTTCCTTCGCTCCATAGATGCTACCTCACCCGCTGAGTTTCTCCAGCATTTATGTCTATCTGCAGTTCCTTCCTGCACATATCCCTAATCATTTGTTGACTTTCTAAATGGTGGTAGCTGCTGTTCCTCTAGTTCCTTTCCCACCATTGATGTTAGTTTCTCCAGTCTGTAGGTCCCTGGCTTGTCTTGCAACCTTCCTAAATAAAGGCACAACATTTACCTTCCTTCAGTTTTCCATCAGCCCCTTGGAGGTGCTGATGGTCTTAAGACATATTAAGTCTTAAGACCAATTATGTGGTATATTGGAACATATTGGTCTTAAGACCATTGTCATGTGGATATGTTCCAATACATCACAATTCATTTTATTTAATTCTTTAGATTGCATCTCCTCTCCACAAATAATACAGATGTGAAATATTAATTTAACACCTCAACCTTGGCCTATGGCTCCATGCATAGACAACCACATTGAACTTTAAGGGTACCTATTATTTTCCTCATTACGCTTTTGCTCTTAATATCTCTTAGGATTCTCCTCTCCCTTACCTCCAAAATCTACCTCATGTCCTCTTGTTGTACTCTGTTCTGCTCTCTTAAGTGAACTAAGTTTAAAAATCAGAAAATTGATAAGTGTTTGTGCCTAATATCAGGCAAAGTGAAAATCAAGAGGCCAGGAAGATGTCAAATGCTGTGATTAAGAAAAATTACTTTTCAATAGAACGTTAAACAGAAACAGAACATTCTGATCTGATGAGTCAGATGAGATGAAATCACTCCAGGGACTGTGAATCATTCATGACAACTTCTTGCTAAAGTCTATAGAAACAATTATTAAGGCCTTACCAATGATATCGCCGTAATTTTGTAAAATACGCATGACAATAAACTGCAACTGCAACTGCAGCTTTATTTATATAGCACATTTCATACACGAGGCAGACTCAAAGTGCTTCACATAAAAATATGTCATACAATAAAATGAAATAATAAAATGAAATAAAATAGAAGAATTAAAATAAAATAAAAGCAAAGTTAAAAATGCATTATAGAAAAGTGCAAAAGTTAAAAGTGCAATGTAGTTAAGATTTAACTGAAAGCTAAAGTAAACATAAAAGTTTTCAGTCTTGTTTTAAAAGTGGTGAAAGTAGAGGCAAGTCTTAAATCTTCAGGAAGTTTATTCCAGCTATTTGTTGCATAGTAACTAAATCCTGCTTTCCCATGTTTTGTATTTACTCTGGGAATCACTAACAGATTGGTCTCAGAAGATCTTAGCGGTCTAGAAGGCTTATATAGTGGAAGCATGTCAGTGATATACTTTGGCCCTAAACCATGTAGTGATTTATAGGTGAGCAGCAGGATTTTGAAATCAATTCTCTGACATACAGGGAGCCAATGTAAGCATTTAAGAATTGGTGTACTGTGTTCAAATTTTTTGGTCTTTGTTAGAACTCTAGCAACAGCGTTCTGAACAAGCTGTAGCTGCCTGACAGTTTTTTTTCGGAAGACCTGCAAGGAGACCGTTACAATAATCTAGCCTACTAGTAATAAAGGCATGTACAAGTTTTTCTAAGTCTTGAGCTGACATGAGTCCTCTTAGTCTTGCTTCATTTTTGAGGTGATAGTAGGCCGATTTTGTTACTGATTTGATGTGACTGTCGAAATGTAAATCTGAATCCATAATAACCCCGAGATTTCTGGCTTTGTTTGAAGTTTTCAGGGACAGAGAGTGAAGGTGTTGGGTTACTTTAAGCCTTTCTTTTTTAGCACCAAAAACAATTATCTCCGTTTTGTCCTTATTTAGTTGGAGGAAATTTTGGCACATCCAGTCTTTGACTTGCTCAATGCACTGGCACAGCAGATCTAAGGGGCGATAGTCATTTGGTGATAGCGCTACATAGATTTGAGTGTCATCGGCATAGCAGTGGTGGTCAATATTATTATTTCGCATGATTTGCCCTAGTGGGAGCATGTAGATGTTGAATAAAGAGGGCCCTAAGATCGAACCTTGCGGGACACCACACGTCACGTTGGTTGGTTCTGATACAAAGTCGCCAATGGAAACAAAATAGTTCCTATCTTGTAGATATGACCTGAACCAACTTAAGACTGTGCCTGAAAGCCCCACCCATTTTTCCAACCTGTCCAAAAGTATTGAGTGATCAACAGTGTCGAATGCAGCACTGAGGTCTAATAGCATTAATATTGAAACTTTGCCAGAGTCTGTGTTAAGACGGATGTCATTTACAACTTTAATAAGGGCGGTCTCAGTGCTATGAAGAGGTCGAAATCCTGACTGGAAGTTGTCGTAGCAGCCAGTTGAAGCCAGGAAGTGATTAAGTTGCTGGAGGACAACTTTCTCAATGATTTTACTTATGAAAGGTAGGTTTGATATTGGTCTATAGTTGTTAATAATAGAGGCATCTAGGCTCCGCTTTTTTAAAAGGGGTTCAATAACTGCAGTTTTCAAGGCTTTTGGGAAATTGCCTGATTGAAGAGAGCTGTTAACTATTTGCAGTATGTCTATTGCTAGGCAGTCAAAAACATTCTTAAAGAAGTTGGTAGGTAAAGCATCAAGGCAGCAGGTGGATGGCCTTAGTTGTGTCACCGTTTCCACAAGAGTTTTAGAGTCTATGACATTAAAGCATGTCATCATTGCCACGTTACTTTTGCCTAAACAGGGTGGTGATCCAACATTTTTGTTTGAAGCAGAGATATTGATGGCACGTCTGATGTCTTCAATTTTATCTGTATAAAAGAATGCAAACTCATTGCATTTCTGCGTGGAATGGAGTTCAGGTGGTATTTGTGTTGGGGGGTTGGTCAGTCTGTCAACAGTTGCAAATAGGGTTTTTGCATTATTAGTGTTGTTGTTAAATATTTTGGAGAAAAATGTTTCTCTAGCACTTTTTAAGTCTAAATTGTAGGCACGGAGGCTCTCTTTATAGATGTCATGGTGAATATGAAGTTTTGTTTTCCGCCAGATGCGTTCAGCTTTCCGGCATTCTCTTTTCTGGGCTGTTACAAAAGCAGCTTTTCTCCAGGGTGCCTTTTGCTTACCAGAAATCATTTTAACCATAACAGGTGCAATGACATCTATAACTTTCACAATTTTGGAATTAAAGTTATCTACAAGATCATCAGCAGAACATGGGTTTAGAGGTGGTAACAAGGAGATGGCATTTTTAAAGAGTACATTAGAATGTTCATTTATATACCGTTTTTTGACAGTATTTGATTTTGTCTGTATGTCGGGAATAAAAGATATATTAAAGAAAACACAGAAGTGGTCAGACAATGAAGGATCAGTCACAAAAATATCAGAAACATTGCGACCCTTTGTGATAATCAAGTCCAGGGTATGCCCCTTACAATGAGTAGCCTCTTTCACATGTTGAGACAGTTCAAATGTGTCTAAAATAGTTTAAAGTTATTTTGCACCCTTGTCATTCAAATCATCAGTATGAAAATTAAAATCACCAGTTATAACTAGACAGTCAAAGTCAGTGGAGATGCTAGACAATAATTCTGTAAAGTCATCGAAAAAATGTGCATAATATTTAGGTGGCCTGTAAATAATTAATAGGAGAACTCGGGGGGAACATTTCAATACAGCACAAAGGTATTCGAATGATGGAAAATTCACCAAGTGACATCTGTTTCCCCTGAAATACATTTTAAAATATAGCAGCAACTCCTCCACCTCTTTTTCCAGATCTACATACATCAAAAAAGTTATAGTTGGGAGGAGGTACACAAAAATGCTGGAGAAACTCAGCAGGTGCAGCAGCATCTATGGAGCGAAGGAAATAGGCAACGTTTCGGGCCGAAACCCTTCTTCAGACTGATAGGGGGTGGGGAGAAAAAAGGAAAAAAGGCGGAGGAAGAGCCCGAGGGCTGGGGGATGGGAGGGGACAGCAAGGGCTAGCAGAATTGGGAGAATTCAATGTTCAAGCCCCCAGGATGTAGACTGCCCAAGCGGAATATGAGGTGCATTTCCTCCAATTTCCGGTGTTGCTCGCTGTGGCCATGGAGGAGACCCAGGACAGAGAGGTCAGATACGGAATGGGAGGGGGAGTTGAAGTGCTGAGCCACCGGGACGTCAGGTTGGTTATTGCGGACCGACCTAAGGTGTTCGGCGAAACGATCGCCAAGCCTCCGCTTGGGAGGGGCTGTCTCGATCAGAATGGTTGCACTGTTATTTTGTTCTAGCCATGTTTCAGTTAAAAACATAAAATCCAGTTTAGAGGTGGTAATAAAATCATTGACTAAAAATGATTTGTTATTAAGAGACCTAACGTTAAGCAGACCCATCCTGATGGTATTATTGATAGGCTTTATGGTTGGTTTTGGTTTGGAGGGAATAGGTATTAGATTTGTTAGGTTAGCAGTGTGTCTAAGTTTCCCTTTGTTTACTCTCTTAGTAGTCACAACAGGAATGCAGAAGGTGCCATACTTTGACGTAGGCGACCTTGGGTTCAGCTGATTATGCAGAACTTCCTTCGTAATGTGTCTACGGCTGAACCCTTTCATGTCTCAGTAATATTCAGGACTGCTATCAATACAGGGGGGGGGGGGGCTGTGGCGCCCTTCGCTTGGTTGTTATCTCCCTGCGGCCGTGAAGTGGCGATGGTACCGATGTAGGGCGTGGGCTGGGCATCATAGACACAGATGCAAGTTTAATGCCACCTTTTTCCTGTTTCTTCAATTCATGTGGAAAATCATAATGGGAGGAGACAGTGGAGCTGGTGTTGTTGTGGCTATGGGAGAGATGAGGGTGGAGGTCATCTTCGATGGGGGAATGCAGAGGAGGGTTGTGGCCGTTCCTCTCCAAGCCAGCATCAGCGGTGGGGGATGGTAGGGGGGGGCAAGGGCGCGTCGATGGGGATGGGTGGGTGGGGGGGGCTGTTGTCTCTCCTCAAGGTCTGTGGTCTGACTGCGGCCTGTGTGTCAGACCGTGGCAGGGTAGATTTGTGGGAGAGCGAGAAGAGAAGATTGTCCCTTAACAGTCTTGAGCCGAACCTGTTTGGGTGTAGACCATCTGCTCTGAAAAGATATTTGCGCCCCCAAAACAAGTTAAAATTGTCAATAAAGCTCCTTCCTCTTTCATTGCAGACTCTGGAAAGCCATGTATTCAGTGCAAGTAGCCGACTGAATGTGTTTATTCCCCTGTCAACTGCTGGTATGGGACCACTGATGAATGACAATGTCTAATTTGTCCAGTGTATCTAATAGTTCAGTGAAATCCCTCTTTAAAAGGGCAGACTGGGAGAAAAGAGGGAGAAAGGAGAACAGCTCAGGGTTTAGATTAACAAGATTCATATTAAAGTGGAGGTCAACACCAAAGAAAGTGCTCCAGCAATGACTGTGGCTGAATTATCACCCAATTGGTCTCTTCAAGGGAGTAATATGATTGTTCATATGTTCATAAGTTCTAGGAGCAGAATTCGGCCATTCGGCCTACCAAGTCTACTCCATCATTCAATCCCAGCTGATATATCTTTCCTGCCCAACCCCAATCTCCTGCCTTATACCCATAACCCCTGACACCTTATTATCAATAACCTGTCACAATCACAATCACAATCATAATAATACTTTGGTAGACAAACATGCTGGAGAAACTCAGCGGGTGAGTCGGCATCTATGGAGCGAAGGAAATAGGCAAAGTTTCAGGCCGATACCCTTCTTCAGACCGATGTGAGGTTGGGGGTGGGGGGGGGGGTGGAGGGAAGAAGAAAGGAAGAGGAAGTCCAACCTCATCTATTGCATCCGCTGCTCTAGATGTCAGCTGCTCTACATCGGTGTGACCATGCGTAGGCTTGGCGATCGCTTCGCTGAACACCTCGGCTCGTTTCGCAATAACCAGCCTGATCTCCCGGTGGCTCAGCACTTCAACTCCTCCTCCACGGCCAGAGTGAGGACCACGGTAATTTGAAGGAGCAGCACCTCATATTTCGCTTGGGCAGTTTGCACCCCAGCGGTATGAACATTGACTTCTCTAATTTCAGGTAGTCCTTACTTTCTCCTCCCCTTCTCAGCTCTCCCTCAGCCCACTGGCTCCTCCTCTTCCTTTCTTCTTCCCGCACCCCCCACCCTCACATCAGTCTGAAGAAGGGTTTGGGCCTGAAACGTTGCCTATTTTCTTCGCTTCATAGATGCTGCCGCACCCGCTGAGTTTCTACAGCATTTTTGTCTACCTTTGATTTTCCAGCATCTGCAGTTCCTTCTCAAACATAATAATACTTTATTAGCCAAGTATGTTTTTCATTTGCCAAGTCAGTCATACAAATAAAAAGCAACGGAACACACAAAATACATTTTAACATAAACATCCACCACAGTGACTCCTCCATATTCCTCACTTTGATGGAAGGCGAAAAAAAGTTCAAATCTCTTCACTTCATTGTTCTGCACGGTCAGGGGCCTGGAGCCTTCCATTGACGGGATGATCTTGACTCCCGTAGCCGGTGGTCAGGCCCTCCGCATCGGGGCGAGGGATTGGCTCTGATGTTAAGACCACGCCCTGCGGTAGGTTTCAAGGTCAGTCGGAGGATGCCTCCAGTTCCATTGATGGTAGGCTGCAGAGCAACCGGAGATGTGATCTGGAAAATAATCGCATCTCCGGCAAGGTAAGAAACTGAAAATAAGTTTCCCCCTCCTCCACCCCCTCCCCCCACATAAAACAAACCGGAGAACATTTACACAAACTTTCAACACACACTGAAAATAAAAAAAAGGCAAAAAAACAGGCAGACTATTGGCGGGGCACCCCTGGTGGTATCTCCACCTTAAAAATATCCATTGACATGGCCTCTACAGCCTTCCATGGCAATGAATTCCACAAATTCACCACCCTCTGACTGGAGAGATTCCTTATCTAATTTCTAAAGATATGGCCAGATATGACCTCTGATCCTAGATGCTCCCACTAGTGGAAACATCCTCTCCACATTCACTCTACCCGGCCTTTCATTATTCTGTAAGTTTCAATGAGGTCCCTCCTTATCCAGCGAGTACAGGCCCATATGTTAACCCAATCATTCCTGGGATAATTCTCATAAACCTCCTTTGAACCCTCTCCCATACCAACACATCCTTCCTCAGATATGGGGCCCAATACTGCTCACAATATTCCAAATGTGTTCTGACCAGTGCATTATAAAGCCTCAGCATTACATCCCTGTTTTAGTACTCTAGCCCTCTTGAAATAAATACTGACATTGCATTTGCATTCCTTTTTGCATTCCTTTTTGGGAATCCTGCACCAGCACTCCCAAGTCCCTTTGCACTTCCACTTTCTGAATTCTCTCCCCATTTAGAAAATAGTCTACGCCTTTATTCGTACTATCAAAATGCATGACTCCACACTTTGCTACTCTGTATTCCATCTGCCACTTCTCTGCCAACTCTCCCAACCTGTCCAAGTTCTTCTGCAGAGTCCCTGCTTTCTCTACACTATCTGCCCCTCCACCTATCTTCACATCATCTGCAAACGTGGCCACAAAGCCTTCAAATGCTTTTATCAACTTTATTTAGCAAACTACTTTATATCAACCCACACACTTCTAAATATAAAATAGCAATCTTAGTTACACATCTTAAATCTTGTCCTAATAAACATGTGTTACTGTACTGACATTGTCAGAGATATTTTTACAAACATTATTTGGCAATGTGGTGATGTCATAGGGCAAGGAGGAGGTGTGTAGTTGTGGCTTTGTTCCATTATGTAAAGTTTATGGCACATTGCACCATCAATTTGCATCTTTCTTGATACTTATTTCCATCGAATTAAATCTCCATGAGGCCTCAGACGATATATTACAAAAAATAAGCAGGGCACAGGATAGACCTAGATCATAGAGGAAAGGGAACTTCACAAAGCTCAGAATAGAAACATAGAAACATAGAAAATAGGTGCAGGAGGAGGCCATTCGAGCCAGCAACACCATTCATTGTGATCATGGCTGATCGTCCCCAATCAATAACCCGTGCCTGCCTTCTCCCCATATCCCTTGATTCCACTAGCCCCTAGAGTTCTATCTAACTCTCTCTTATATCCATCCAGTGATTTGCCTTCACTTCCCTCTGTGGCAGGGAATTATACACATTCACAACTTTCTGGGTGAAAAAGTTTTTTCTCACCTCAGCCTCAGTTAGAATGCACAAGATCTATCAACCAACCTACCAGAAACAGCTGATCGTCAAATAATAGCAGAAAAAGGGGATAATACCAACAGGACTGTTGCTTAGAATTCAACATTATGAACGTTGACCTCCAATTTTAGGTAATTAACCAAAATCTACCCTGTAATCCAAGCGTTAATCAGACTAAATCAGCCAAAATAGAGTTGTCAGCTAACAACAATATGCATTTTCTTCGCCTACATTAACAGCACCACAATCAAGCATGCAGACTTGCTTAGGAAAACAAATAGATGTTTCGGAAAAATGCTTTGGCTAACTTAGCAGAACCAATAATTCGTCTGGCCACCTACAGGGTCACTGAGATAATCCTTTTGTCTTCTCAGGGACAACTAAAACTAGCTCAACGTCTGATACAACAAATGTCTCTTGTTTTTGACACAAATGAGGATGAGTAGTTTAAAAACATATTTAACTGTTGTTCTTAGATCAGGGTAGAAGCGCAGGCTTATTGAATATATAAGTGCATGCTTAAATTGTGCTGTTTGGAACTTCACCTGCGTGGAGAGGGAAGATCCGTAACTTTGGGGAGGGAGAGAGAGAGACAGAGACAGAGAGAATTCATCCTGGACTCTGGTGTGTGGAGTTGTCAGGACTCTCGAATTCTCCAGACCAGTCATCACAGACAGGAGCCTCTGATGTGCAGAGGAGCATTAGATTTATAACATAACTTAATAGTTTTCTTGTATTTTGCTCTAATACAGATAATTGTTTGTAATCTAAAATGTCCGTTGTCCATTTATTGATCCAAATCATCAAAGCCTGCTTATATTTCATGACACAATCCCCTCCTTTCTGCTCCCTCTCTTTCCGGTGTCCCAATAGGGTATGCGTTCATTTCTCCCACTAGCCCTTTCCCCTTCCACCTACTACCCTTCCTCTGGCCTCAATTCAAGCCACTTCTCTCCTAATCTCGCACCCTTTTGTTTCCTTTTCATCTCTGGCCTTTGTCCCCCCCATTTGCTAATCAAACCCTTTGTCTGTATCCGCCTATCACTCACCTTGCTTTGCCCTGCTCCCACCTCTCCAACCTCCACAAACCATCTGAAGAAGGGGTTCGACCTGAAATGTCACCTACCCAAAGATGCTGCCAAATCTGTTAAGTTACTCAAGCACTTTATGTTTCTGCTCAAGTTTCCAACATCTTCCATGTTAAGTGTTGCATTTTGAGATGTCAAACTAGGGCACAACTTTCACAGTGAATGGCAGGGCTCTGGGGAATGTTGCAGAGCAGAGGGAACTAGGAGTACAGGTGCATAATTCTTTGAAAGTGGCATCGCAGCAAGATAGGGTGGTCAAGAAGTTTTTGGCACTTTGTCAGTCAGAGTATTGAGTAGAGAAGGTACACAAAAATGCTGGAGAAACTCAGCGGGTGCAGCAGCATCTATGGAGCGAAGGAAATAGGTAACGTTTTGGGCCGAAACCCTTCTTCAGACTGATCAGAGAGTATTGAGTAGAGAAGTTGGTTTGTTATGCAACAGTTGTACAAGACATAGATGAGGCCAGATTTGGAATATTGTGTTCAGTCACCCTGCTATTGAAAAGATGTTGTTAAGCTGGAAAGAATGGAGAGTAAATTTATGAGAATGCTGCCAGGATTTGAGAGCCTGAGCTTTAAGGGGGGGTTTTGGTAGGCTAGGACTTTATTCCTTGGAGCACAGGAGGATGAGGTGTGACCTTATAGAGCGGTATAAGGTCATGAGGGGAATAGATTGGGTAAATGCACAGATCTTTTAAATAGACGTGGGGAATCAAAAACCAGCAGGAGAGGAATTTAAGGTGAGAAGGGAAAGATTTAATAGGAACCTGATGGACAATTCCTTTATCCAAAGGTTGGTGGGTATATGGATAGCTGCCAGAGGAGATAGATGAAGCAAATACTATAACAACATCTAAAAGTCATTTGGATGGGTATATGGATAGGATTTGGGCCATATTCTGGAATGGGAATTAGTCAGTATGGGCAATTCAGGCTAATTTGCACATGCTATTGCTATTGGGCGAATTTGCTGTTTCTATGACTCTACGACTCCAGCTGCAGTTCCTTGTGTCTATTGTAATATCAACAGCATCCCTGAAACATGCCACCAAACAGAAATGTAGAAAGGAAGTGCAGATGCCGATTTTAAAAAAATGCACAATGTGATGGAGTAACTAAGCGGGTCAGCAACATCTCTGGAGATAATGGCTAGGTGATGTTTCGAGTTGGGACTCTTCTTCTGACGTATTGTAAAGATAAGGCAAAGGGTGTCTAGAAATTGAAAATTATTGAAGTGTTAATGCAGGTGCGAGATGTCTCAGAGGTAGGATGGGATGGAATCAAGGTAGGTGTGGGGCAGGAGCAGGCAGAAACAATGGATCTGCCAGGATAGTCCTGTTTGTGGATTTGGGGATGGAGATAGAAGTGGGCAGTGCAGGGCTGGGGAACAAACAGAAATGTTCCCTGTCATTTTAGTTTAGTTTAGTTTAGAGATACAGCACGGAAACAGGCCCTTCGGCCCAACGGGTCTGCACTGACCAGCGATCCCCGGACACCTGATGATCGTCATGGATTCTTGACATATAACTCAATCATAAAGTACTTTAAATACGCCCTTAACCCCTAAAATGAAGAACTTTTGATTTAAAGATGATGACAAAAAAAAAAGAAATTTAGTAAAGGCATTGCTTTGGTTGCTTTACTAAAGTGCTGAATGTTGGAACGCAAGCAGCCCTTGAAGCAGTGGAGACTGAATTAGATAATGTCACAATTGCTAAAAGAAACATTTAAAGTCAGATAAGTAAGGCGAAAATGTTCAAAGCATCTGGGAGTTATGATTCAGGCATGGATCCCGAAGGAAATGCCTATGGATATTATGACATGAATCTTAATTCCCACGGATTTCCAGAAGAACATCATAGCGGTTAAATAATTTCCCTTCTGTTTGCAGTTGGCTTTATCCTTACACAAGAAAAATCATTTGAAAACACATTTGTATCATCAGTAGCATTTTGGATTATTATCAGCGATTACGCTTGCAGTCAGTTCAAAATGGGCAGCACAGTGGTGCTGTGGTAGAGTTGCTGCCTTACAGTGCCAGGGTCCCACGTTCTTTCCTGACTATGGATACCCTCTGTATGGAGTTTGTACATTCCCCCTGTGAACATGTGGGTTTTCTCTGGGTGCTCTGGTTTCCTCCCACATTCCAAAGCTGTACAGGTTTGTAGGTCAATTTGTTTCTGTGAGTTGTCACGTGTGTAAAAGGTAGAACTGGTGTATGGGTCATGTAGGAAGGAACTGCAGATGCTGGTTTATACTGAAGATAATCACAAAATGCTGCAGTAACCCAGTGGGTCAGGCAGCATCTCTGGAGAAAAGGAATAGGTGATATTTTGGATCAGAACCCTTCTTCAGACGGGAGTACAAGAAGGGTTCACTGGAATTTCACTGGAATTTAGTAAGATGAGAGGGGATCTTATAGAAACGTGTAAAGTTATAAAAGGACAGGACAAACTAGATGCAGTAAATTGTTCCCAATGTTGGGGGAGTCCAGAACCAGGGGCCACAGTCTTAGAATAAAGGGGAGGCCATTTAAAACAGAGATGAGAAAAAACTTTTTCACCCAGAGAGTTATGAATTTGTGGGATTCTCTACCACAGGAGGCAGTAGAGGCCAGTTCACAGGATGCATTTAAAAGAGAGTTAGATAGAGCTCTAGGGGCTAGTGGAATCAAGGGATATGGAGAGAAGGCAGGCATGGGTTACTGATTGTGGATGATCAGCCATGATCACAATGAATGGCGGTGCTGGCTCGAAGGGCCAAATGGCCTCCTCCTGCACCTATTTTCTATGTTTCTATTTTTCTATGTTTCTAAGGATCTGGCCCGAAACGTCACCTATTCCTTTTCTCCAGAGATGCTGGTGTACGGGTGATCATTTGTCAGCACGTACTTGTTGGGCCGAAGGGCCTGTTTCCACGGTGTACCTCTAAACGAAACTATACTAAATATACTAATTTAGGAAAACCATATTCCAGCTCAGACCAGCAAACAAGAATTTCTGACTACAGTTAACTGGGTGGGATTTCGGAACTCCTTGATGAAGGCAATAGTCCTGCAATATTGCTCAGCTATTCATTGGTCTTGGGATAATGCACCCTTTGTTCCCATTTGGCTCCTCATGGTTAAATAGGGCACTATCAAATTCTGCAGACTTTGCAGCAGTTAGGATGGGAACATTGCACTTTTACCTAAAGCAGGTTAACCTTGTTGTAATTCAATTGGACCATTAAATTCATTTGGAAGAAACATTTTAGTTTAGTTTAAATTAGAGATACCGTGTGGAAACAGGCCCTTTGATCCACAGAGTCTTGGCTGACGATTGATCACCAGTACACTAGCTCTACGCTATCCCTTCCTACACACTAAGGGCAATTTACAGAAACTAATTAACCTACAAATCTTTACGTCTTTGGAGAGGAAACTGGAGCACCCAAAGAAAACTCACGCGGTCTTGGGGAGAACGTACAAACTCCGCACAGACAGCACCCATAGTCATGCTGCTTGAAGTATGATTTGCAATTAGTTAACAGTCTTAAGGGCCTGTCCCACTTGGCGATTTTTTTCGGCGACTGCCGGCCGCGGAGTTTGAGCCGGCCCGTCGCGGAGCACGGATTCGGCCGCGGGACTGGCTTACCGTCGCCCGGCGGGGTCACAGCATCAGAAGCCTGGATCGCCTCAGCGCAGAGGGAGAACAAAGCAGGAAGAGACAGAGACTTTAAGACTTTTGCCTCCATCACAGTGAGGAGGTGCCTGGTGAACTCACTGTGGTGGATGTTAATTTGTGTTTATTGTGTGTTTTGTCATTTATTATTATATGTATGACTGCAGGCAACGAAATTTCGTTCAGACCGAAAGGTCTGAATGACAAATAAAGGAATCTCTCTAATCATTGACTGACGTATGACACTGTGCATCTACCCTATCTATTCCCCCCATGATCTTATAGACAGATATACTGGAGCTGGATAAGGAAGGAAAAGTACTCACAGTGGCTTAGATATCAGTAGGTAGGATCCAGGCAAGAGAAGCCATGCGAGTGTTGTGTAGGATGTTGTCCAGTGTGTTAAATTACCTACAAATTCATGTCTGGTCATAGCACTAAATGCACTAATTAGTTGTGTTAACGGTTTCATTTCAAGTCAATGCAAAGAATTTCACAGGCAGAACCCAACATGGTAATTCCAAATTTTTCAGACCATTTAACACTCTGCCTGTGGGCTGCTAATTGTGTCTTCAGGTTGGCCAGTGTTTAAGGCTAAATATAGACTGTGAACTTCTCGCATGAGACTAGAGACCAGAACAACAATGCCAAGCTTGAAAGCTCAAATGCAGCAATGTAGGCAACCTGGAATCAAATTTTTAAGTCGGAAGTTAAATGGGTACTCACAAAAATGCTGGAGTAACTCAATGGGTACTATTGATTATAAGGTAACTTGAAAAGTAAGTGAGATTGGGATGTCACAGGCTGCTGATTCAGTGGGCTAAAATCTATTTACTCGTGGCCTGCAGTTTCATGGAGAAACATCAACAACAACTTTCTCTTTACGTGCTAGTCCCAGAAGAGGGTCAGCAATCATTCATTACAATCACTCCACTCTTTTAAACCTCTACCCCAACAGATTCCCTTGATCCTGTATCTGTACACTGTGGATGGCTCGATTGTAATCATGTATTGTCTTTCTGTTGACTGGTTATCACGCAACAAAAGCTTTTCATTGTATCTTGGTACACATAGATACATAGAAAATAGGTGCAGGAGTAGGCCATTCGGCCCTCCGAGCCTGCACCGCCATTCAATATGATCATGGCTGATCATCCAACTCAGTATCCCGTACCTGCCTTATATACATGCTATATTTAAGAGGGAGTTAGATGTGGCCCTTGTGGCTAAAGGGATCAGAGGGTATGGAGAGAAGGCAGGTACGGGATACTGAGTTGGATGATCAGCCATGATCATATTGAATGGCGGTGCAGGCTCGAAGGGCCGAATGGCCTACTCCTGCACCTAATTTCTATGATTCTATGTTTCTATGTTTCTCTCCATACCCCCTGATCCCTTTAGCCACAAGGGCCACATCTAACTCCCTCTTAAATATAGCCAATGAACTGGCCTCAACTACCCTCTGTGGCAGAGAGTTCCAGAGATTCACCACTCTCTGTGTGAAAAAGTTTTTCCTCATCTCAGTCTTAAAGTATTTCCCCCCTTATCCTTAAGCTGTGACGCCTTGTCCTGGACTTCCCCAACATCGGGAACAATCTTCCTGCATCTAGCCTGTCCAACCCCATAAGAATTTTGTACGTTTCTATAAGATCCCCTCTCAATCTCCTAAATTCTAGCGAGTATAAGCCAAGTCTATCCAGTCTTTCTTCATATGAAAGTCCTGACATCCCAGGAATCAGTCTGGTGAACCTTCTCTGCACTCCCTCTATGGGTATAATGTCCTTCTTCAGATTTGGAGACCAAAACTGTACGCAATACTCCAGGTGTGGTCTCACCAAGACCCTGTACAACTGCAGTAGAACGTCTCTGCTCCTATACTCAAATCCTCTTGCTATGAAGGCCAACATACCATTCGCTTTCTTCACTGCCTGCTGCACCTGCATGCCTACTTTCAATGGCTGGTGTACCATGACACCCAGGTCTCGCTGCATCTCCCCATTTCCTAATCGGCCACCATTTAGATAATAGTCTGCCTTCCCAAACATTTGCCCAATCACCCAGCCTATCCAAGTCACCTTGCAGTCTCCTAGCATCCTCCTCACAGCTAACACTGCCCCCCAGCTTAGTGTCATCCGCAAACTTGGAGATGTTGCTTTCAATTCCCTCGTCCAGATCATTAATATAAATTGTAAATAGCTAGGGTCCCAGCACTGAGCCTTGCGGTACCCCACTAGTCACTGCTTGCCATTGTGAAAAGGACCCGTTTACTCCTACACTTTGCTTCCTGTTTGCCAGCCAGTTCTCTATCCACATCAATACTGAACCCTCAATACCGTGTGATTTAAGTTTGTATCCTAATCTCTTATGTGGTACCTTGTTGAAAGCCTTCTGAAAGTCCAGATACAACACATCCACTGGTTCTCCCCTATCCACTCTACTAGTTACATCCTCGAAAAATTCTATAAGATTCGTCAGACATGATTTACCTTTCGTAAATCCATGCTGACTTTGTCCAATGATTTCACCACTTTCCAAATGTGCTGCTATCCCATCTTTAATAACTGACTCTAGCAGTTTCCCCACTACCGATGTTAGACTAACTGGTCTGTAATTCCCCGTTTTCTCTCTCCCTCCCTTCTTAAAAAGTGGGGTTACGTTTGCTACCCTCCAATCCTCAGGAACTACTCCAGAATCTAAAGAGTTTTGAAAAATTATCACTAATGCATCCACTATTTCTGGAGCTACTTCCTTAAGTACTCTGGGATGCAGCCTATCTGGCCCTGGTGATTTATCGGCCTTTAATCCATTCAATTTACCCAACACCACTCCCCGACTAACCTGGATTTCACTCAGTTCCTCCATCTCCTTTGACCCGTGGCCCCCTGCTATTTCCGGCAGATTATTTATGTCTTCCTTAGTGAAGATGGAACCAAAGTAGTTATTCAATTGGTCCGCCATATCCTTGACAATAAACTACACTAAACTAGGTTACCTGAGTTTACACTGAAACTGAAACTGATTCCAGCAAACAGTTCAGGTAACAACCTAGTTTAGTTTAGTTTAATTTAGTTTAGATTAGTTTTGTTTATTGTCACGTGTGCCAGGTTATGATGAAAAGCTTTTTGTTGCATGCTAACCAGCCAGCAGAAAGACAAAACATGACTACAACCAATCCAGTTACAGTGTACAGATACATGATATGGGAATAACATTTAGTGCGAGGCAAAGCTGGCAAAGTCCGGTCAAGGATAGTCCGAGGGACATCACAGTGGTAGAGAGTGGTTCAGCACTGGTCTCCGGTTGTGGCAGGATGATTCAGTTGCGCAGAAACTGTCTCTGAATCCGGAGGTGCATGTTTTCACACTTCTATACCTTTTGCCTGATGGCAGAGGGGAGAAGAGGGAGTGGCCTCGGTACGACTCGTCCTTGATTATGCTGCAGGCCTTGCCAAGGCAGCGTGAGGTGTAAATGGAATCAATAGAAGGGAGGTTTGTGCGATAACCTGGGCTGCGTGCACAATTCGCTGCAATTTCTTATGGTCCTGAATGCTGTTCCCATTCCAATGACAAAATGCAAGTGCCCTGATTTGAGGGACCAGGTCCATAATATTATGATGGTGTGATACATTTACCCCATTCATTTGAAATGGATCACTGGGTTTAATTAAAAGATATATGTTAAGGTCATTAGGTCATAAGTGATAGGAGCAGAATTTAGATATTCGGTCCATCAAGTCCACTCCGCCATTCAATCATGGGTGCTCTATCTCTTCCTCCTAACCCCATCCTCCTGTCTTCTCCCCATACTAATCAACAATCTTTCTCTCCCTGCCTTAAAAATATCCACTGACTTGGCCTCTACAGCCTTCTGTGGCAAAAAATTCCACAGATTTGCCACCGTCCTCTGACTAAAGAAATTCCTCCTCATCTCCTTCCTAAAGAAACATCCTTTAATTCTGAGGCTATGACCTCTAGTCCTGGACTCTCCCACTAGTGGAAACATCCTCTCCATATCCACTCTATCCAAGCATTTCATTATTCGGTAGGTTTCAATAAGACATTGAAATGTTCTGTTTTTATTTATTAATTGTTATACTTTACTCCAACGTTATTTAATATTTGGTTGTTTCAAGATGATTAAAAATGCATTTTGTTTTAAAGTACAGTTTTTGTTTTTATTTATTTGAAACCATCAACACTGCTCTAAAAGTGGCAATTCATCAATTATGTCTTTCAGCTCAACGCTTCTTGGTATCCTGGTTGGCTGGTTCCATAGAGCTACTCAAGGTAAATGGAGTTGCGGGAAAAGTGTGAGGGTTCAGTGTAACCTGCAGGCTGCAAGAAGCAGGATCCAATACATCTCTCACATCAAAGAGACGACTGGCCTGGTCCTGCGTTTATTGTCTGTTGTCTATAAATCTGATGGTAAGTGCTTTCAAGCTTCTGTATCTTCTGCCTAATGGGAGAGGGGAAAAGAGTAAATGGGGTGGCCCACATAATTCCAATGTTGATAAAACAGAATTCCAGTCTTCCCCTATGTAGCAATTGTGGTATCATGTATATATTCCAATGAGAAATTCAGTTTGATGCACCTATCAATATATCTTATGTAACTAAAAAAAAAAGTCCTTGGCATATTTGTGTTGCATGAATTGCTGTAGGTTGATTATGTTTGATCCTGACAAGCAATAAGCTTGTGTATAATTTAACACAAATAATACATGTAAATGAACGATGTGAAATGAATTTTAGCTGATCCTTAGTTGTGATTATATGGTAATGCAGGAGCCACAGGTGCCATCTGCAAGTACGGACCACACAATATCTTCAGGGAGGTAAATCCTTTTGTTTCTTTCTGGGGCTTTTTAGAATAATAATAATGCTTTTATAATCATAATGTAATGACAACTGAAATTGTTGAAGATCCGTAATCTGCACAGTGATTAAGAACCAATCCAGCATTATAAAACATGAGATGATGATTTGTGATGATGAATCAAAAGCTGATTTGGTGCGTAGATATTCAAACATGAGTAATAAATGTTTGTTAGAAATACAGGTACCCAGTAAATTAAACAGAAAGATTAGGCAGCAGTGTGGCACAGATCCAGTGAACCGTCTTCAATCTTGTTCCCCGGTGCTGTCTGTGTGGAGTTTACACAGTATCCCTGTGACTGTTTAGGTTTCCTCTGGGTGCTTCAGTTCCCCACCATATACTGAAGACGTGCGGGTTGTTAGGATAAGATAGACCACTATAAATTGTGAATAATGTGAAAATGAAGGTTAAAACTTTAGTTGAGTTGAGGGGAATGCGGGGAATAGGATGGGTGTTCATGAGAAATGTGGGCCTGATGGACTAAAGGACTTGTTTCCATCTTGTATGACTTTGTGAATCCATAAACACTTTGTGAATGAAGTTTGTAATGTCTCTTAGTAGAGAGAAGCCTTTTGATAGGACAAGATAGCAACTTTATTCACTGCCGAGGAATACTTTTGCATAGAAACATAGAAACATAGAAAATAGGTGCAGGAGTAGGCCATTCGGCCCTTCGAGCCTGCACCGCCATTCGATACGATCATGGCTGATCATCCAACTCAGTATCTTGTACCTGCTTTCTCTCCATACCCCCTGATCCCTTTAGCCACAAGGGCCACATCTAACTCCCTCTTAAATATAGCCAATGAACTGGCTTCAACTACCTTCTGTGGCAGAGAATTCCAGAGATTCACTACTCTCTGTGTGAAAAATGTTTTCCTCATCTCGGTCCTAAAAGATTTCCCCCTTATCCTTAAACTGTGACCCCTTGTTCTGGACTTCCCCAACATCGGGAACAATCTTCCTGCATCTAGCCGAGTCTATCCAGTCTTTCTTCATATGAAAGTCCTGACATCCCAGGAATCAGTCTGGTGAACCTTCTCTGTACTCCCTCTATGGCAAGAATGTCTTTCCTCAGATTAGGAGACCAAAACTGTACGCAATACTCCAAGTGTGGTCTCACCAAGACCCTGTACAACTGCAGTAGAACCTCCCTGCTCCTATACTCAATAAGTATGTTTGGTAAGTATGATTCATTATTTGGATTATGGTACAGATTCTTATGGACAAGTTGGGACTGTTTAACTCTAAAATAATTTGATGTAGTATTGTCATGCTAGACCTCATCAGTGACGATCCCACCTTCAAAGAAAGGATTTCCCAGTTAAATGCTAATTAATTATGATTTGCTACAGGGGACTCTAGGTTTGGTCTGTTGTATGGCCTTTAAAGTGGCTGACCTCGACAAGTTGTGGTGCACAGTCGCTGCCAGAGATGGATGCATATGTTAGCATTCCACTAATGCAACAGGGAAAGAGCAGACATTTCTCTTGAGATAAAAGGAGAGCAAGGTTCAACAAAAGGCTAGTTCTGTGATGTCCTCTCCGTTGATGTTAGGGTTGCCATGCTGTACATTATCACAAACATAATGCATGTCACTGTGTACTGAATGTGCAGGAAAGAACTGCTGATGCTGGTTTAAATCGAAGGTAGACACAAAATGATGTAGTAACTCAGTGGGACAGGCAGCATCTCTGGAGGGAAGGAATGGGTGACGTTTCGGGTCGAGACCCTTCTTCACTGTGTACTGAAATGTGTCACAATTGAAAAGCATTAAAGTCCTTCAAGTACAACACATTGTATTGTGCATTGTGCATTGTGCAACAGGGTGCTCAGTTTTCTCGCTGTGCCTTCAATAGTTAACAGTCCACTCTACCACCTGCAGTACCTGTGTAAATAGCTCGTTCTAAGCTTCTCCCCTGTCTAGTTTCAGTCAATAAAATACTGAGTCAAGCACTTGCGCATCTAAACTTTATTTTGGAAAAACACATTAACAGCTCCCACTACTATACCTAACCACCGTGGGTTTGATCCTTGTATCTACCTGGCCAAGCCCTCCTAGCCTCGTGCATGCAGAGACAATCCAGAAGGTCACGCAGTTCCAAGCGCTCTACCAGAAGATCGACACAGGACCTCGTTATAGTAGCAATGTTACAAAATTTTGAGATTTAAAAAATCAAGTCTGCAATTTATCCCATCAGATAAAGCATAAAAAGAAGTTTAATTTGACACCTAATTCACTTTAATATCTTCAGTATTAAAAAGGTTATGGCCATTTTCATACTCTGAAATTAGCATCTTGTCCCCTATTGCTTTTCAATTGACTTAACACAAAAGCTGTGATCGAGGACAGTCAAAAGCCCATAACTTTCTTAAAAATTAAGAGAACTGAAAGAAATGTTCAGTTATTATAGATTGAAGCATTCTGAAACAAATATGAAACAATCTTACTTGGATGACCTGAAATTAAAGCATATAATTAGTTAGTTACCTAATTGTAGCTAATTACAAAATTCAATTACTAGATCTAAACATCTATCCATTTTTTAAGAAAATGTTAACATTTATAAATAGTCTAAAATCCCTGTCTCACGGTGCGAGTCCACCCACGAGTGATCCCGAGTTTAAAACAAATCAAACTCGTGGTAATCACGTAGAATTAAGGTTGCGGGAACGTCGGAACTCGTAACGCTAACGGCAGGTACTCGGGAAACTTGTTAACTCGTGAAAATCTTTCAACATGATGAAAGATTTCCACGAGTCAAATTTACTCTTGATGTAAAAATGTTAAACTTTTAAACTCGTTGTAAGAACGTAGATGCCCCATAGATGCCCCGTGAGTTTACCGTAGTGACTCCTGAGTCTACTGTGGGAACTCAGCGTGACAGGCAGCATCTCTGGAGAGAAGGAATGGGTGACGGGATGACGTTTCCAAAATTCTGCTGCGTCTTTGTGTTACTCCAGCACTGTGTGTTCACTTTTTGTCAACCAGCATCTGCCCTTTCTTGTGTATGACATTATTTGTATCCGTGACAGTTGATTGTTGCTCCCTTCAGTTTCCCAGGGGTTCGGGACAGGACTGGAGTTAGGAGGGAAAGGGGGGGAGGGGGGAGGAGGGGGGGGGGTTGGGGTGACTTAGTACGGGAGACAAGTGTAGGAGAGGTGTACTGACGGTGTGGGCAGACACTTTGGTAGTGATTGCCCATGGGGTTCACTGTCGAGGACTTCATAATGCAGCGAGCATTATAAACAATGGAGCGATTAACCCTGGAAAGGGGGGAGACTTCTTTCTGAGTTGGACCCAGGAATCTGAAGCAGGCTCACGTAGACTTAATATTTTCTTGAGGTTATTAATGACAGATAAATGGATGGGAAGTGTTTAGAGGACTATGGGCCACATGCAGGTAAATAGGACTATCCCAAGACACCAACTTGGACGGCACGGCCAAGCTGGGCCGAAGGACCTGCTTCCATGTTGTACAGCACCATGACTAAGGCCTATCCAGTGGGATTGACATGTTTTGTATATTTCCTTTCTAAAGATGCAGTGTATTTTGGTGACTATTGCACACTGCAGACCAGAAGCGCCTTCAATACCCAGATATACCAGATCCACAAACAATTTTTTTTTACGGCAACTGTTTATAATGCTCTCTGCATTATGAAGTCCTCGACAGTGAACCCCATGGGCAATTACTACCAAAGTGTCTGCGCACACAGTCAGTACACCTCTCCTACACTTGTCTCCCATACTAAGTCACCCCAACCCGCCCCTCCCCTCCCCCCCTCCCCTCCCCCCCCCTTTTCCTCCCAACTCCAGTCCTGTCCCTCCACCCTGGGAAACTAAAGTGAGCGACAATCAACTGCCACTGATACAAATAATGTCATACACAAGAAAGGGCAGATGCTGGTTGACAAAAAGTGAACACACAGTGCTGGAGTAACACAAAGACGCAGCAGAATTTTGGAAACGTCATCCCGTCACCCATCCCTTCTCTCCAGAGATGCTGCCTGTCCCGCTGAGTTCCCACGGTAGACTCAGGAGTGACTACGGTAAACTCACGGGGCATCTATGGGGCATCTACGTTCTTACAACGAGTTTAAAAGTTTAACATTTTGACTTCAAGAGTAAATTTGACTCGTGGAAATCTTTCATCATGGTGAAAGATTTTCAGGAGTTAACAAGTTTCCAGAGTACCTGCCGTTCGCGTTACGAGTTCCGAAGTTCCCGCTACGTTAATTCAACGTGATTACCACGAGTTTGATTTGTTTTAAACTCGGGATCACTCGTGGGTGGACTCGCACCGTGAGACAGGGCCATAAGTGTCCAAATAAGATTCACACAAGAATTCACAATATAACATGATTTTTAAATCTCATTGTCATTAATTTATAGGCCAATTGGAAGGAATTTAATGTTTAATTCCTGTAAATTAATGGGCTTTTAAATCATCTTGCGAGTGGGTTTTTGTGGAACGCGATCGATTGGAACGTTGCGGTTGCAGTGAATTTGAACCCCATATTGGCAGGAAAAATACTGCCAGTTCGTATGGGGCCAAAATCACATTTTTGCCAAGGAAATTTTGATTAAAGTCATCCTAAGAAGCAAGTTTATATGTAAAATAGACGACGTACCCCATGTTTTGTCCCCTATGTGAGATCCGTCCCATTGTAGGCGTTGAGGGCGTTAGAAGTCGCATTTTTATTTTACTCCAGCGATTAAATTGTCCCGCGATTTTTTTTTTAACTTCCGAGAACGGAAGACGGAACGATTTTTCTGCATCAGCTTAGCAGGCCGAGGAAATCCATCTCGGACAGGCAGGAGAAAACCGCATTTTAATCCCGCCCCCCCCCCTCCCTCAAAGGCGCCAAAGTTGCGCACACGGCCAGTGGCAGAACTGCAGCGCCGCTCAAGGTACTGTATGTATTGTAACATCGCTATTTATAGGTCCCCGAACCTTGAGGGGCCGAACCACATGGGGGTGGTCTCTATACAGTCCAAAAACAGATATCGATTAACAAAGTACATCATAGACATTTCCCTAACCCAATAATACAGTAACTAATACATTGTATCTGACGAAGTTTCTAGATGCAAGTTCACAGAGATGAATTATGCAACATGTGTCTGGATATTAAAGAAACCCAGTCAAGGCTCAACACTTAACCCAATCAACATCTAGCAAAGTAAAGCTTTGCTACAACATTTACAATGTGTATGTCTGGTTTGCATTCACCCAATCCGTTTCATGCAATTTACACATAAATGTCAGAATCTGCAGTTGTTCCACTCTTTTCCTGCAACTCTTATATAGGCTCTAGACTAGCTGGCACCATTCTGCAGCTTGTCCCATTTCTGCAGAAGGCACATTTAAATTGACCAAATGGACTAACAGCCCAGAAGCCTTTACTCAATTTTAGTGTCCTGGCATCTCCAATTTGTCCAGAATTAACACCTGTATCTCAAGTCCTATCCCGTTTGGGTTTTATTATTTATGGAGGGATACATCTGCATGGGAGGTAATTCTGAACCTGTAAACTATGTTGATTTCTGGAATGTGTAGGAAGGAGGGGGACCAACATCCTAGTGGTCAGGTTTGCTAATGCTGCACGGGAACTAAATTGGCAGGGGGATGAGATCTCGTACAGGACAGAGGCACGTGAGAGGCTAGCAGTTAGTATGTAGGGTGGTGTGGGAAAGCTTAGTGGACAGAATAGGCAGGTGAAAGGCAGAGAGTGAAGAAGGAGGGTTGGTTTAAATTGCATGTATTTTACTGCAAGGGGCCTGACTGGTAAGGCAGATGAGCTTAGGGCATGGATAGGTACGAGCGACTAGGACGTTGTAGCCATGACTCAAACCTGGTTAAGGGAGGGGCAGGACTGGCAGCTCAATGTTCCGGGGTACAGGAGCTTCAGGAGAGACACGGGGTGAGGGAAAAGGAGGAAGGGGTTTTGCATTGTTGGTTAAGGAGGACATGTCACTGCAGTGAGCAGAGGTGACATTACGGACGGTTCGTCTAGTGAGACTATATGGGTGGAGCTGAGGAACAAGAAAGAGACGATCATTGTTGGGGGTGTACTACAGACCCCCGAATAGTCAACGGGAATTAGAAGAACAAATATGAGAGGAGATTGCAGACAGCTGCCGGTCAAATAAGGTTGTTGTAGTAGGGGATTTTAACTTTCCCAATATTGGCTGGGACAATCATAGTGTGAAGGGTTTAAATGGGGTACAATTCCTCAAAAGTGTTCAGGAGAGTTTTCTCAAACAGTATGTAGAGGCCCCCACATGTGAGAGGGCAATGCTGGATCTAGTATTGGGAAATTGGGAAGGGCAAGTTAATGAAGTGTTTGTGGAGGAGCCTTTTGGGACAAGTAACCACAGTTCGATTAGGTTTAAGATATTTATGGATAGGGACGGAGAGGGTCCATGTGTTAAAATGCTCAACTGGGGTAAGGCCAACTTTGAGGGTATGAGAGAAGGTCTCGCTTAAGTTGACTGGAGCAGGTTATTTGGTGGGAAAGGAACATCGGCCGTGGGATGTTCTTAAAAGTGTACTGAAGAAAGCTCAGGATGTGTACGTCCCCGTTAGAGTGAAGGGTAAAGCAGGCAAACGTAAGGAAGCTTGGCTGACGGGGGAAATTGAGGTATTGGTCAAAAACAAGATGGATGCATGGGACAGGTATCGGCAGCTGGGATTAAATGCATCCTTGGAGGAGTTTTGGGAACTAAGGAGTAAACTGTAAAAGGAGATCGGAAGTGCAAAAAGGGGCCAGGGGATAGCTCTGGCGGGTAGCATTAAGGACAATCCCAATTTTTTTTTTAATACATAAGGGGAAGAGGGTAACTGGAAAGAGAGTGTGACCTCCCTGGAATCAAAGCGGTCACCTCTGTGTGGAGCCACAGGAGATGGGCAAGGATCTCAATGAATATTTCTCCTCTGTATTTACAAAGGAGAATGACAGTAGGACGGAGGAATTTGGGACAGTCACTGGAAGTGTCTTGAGAGCAGTCAGGGTTACTTTCGAAGACGTACTGATGGCATTGTCATGTATGAAGGTAGACAAATCTCCAGGGCTTGATCAGATATATCCGAGGACATTGTGGGAAACTAGAGAGGAAATTGCAGGAGCCCTGGTTGAAATTTATGAGTCGTCCACTCGGTGAGTGGGCAAATGTTTGGCAGATGCAGTATAATGTGGATAAATGTGAGGTTATCCATTTTGGTGGCAAAAACAGAAAGCAGACTGTTATCTAAATGGTGGCCGACTAGGAAAAGGGGGGATGCAGCGAGACCTGTGTGTCATGGTACACCAGTCATTGAAAGTAGGCATGCAGGTGCAGCAGGCAGTGAAGAAAGTGAATGGTATGTTAGCTTTCATAGCAAAAGGATTTGAGTATAGGAGCAGGGAGGATCTACTGCAGTTGTACAGGGTCTTGGTGAGACCACACCTGGAGTATTGCGTACAGTTTTGGTCTCCAAATCTGAGGAAGGACATTATTGCCATAGAGGGAGTGCAGAGAAGGTTCACCAGACTGATTCCTGGGATGTCAGGACTGTCTTATGAAGAAAGACAGGATAGACTTGGTTTATACTCTCTAGAATTTAGGAGATTGAGAGGGGATCTTATAGAAACTTACAAAATTCTTAAGGGGTTGGACAGGCTAGATGCAGGAAGATTGCTCCCGATGTTGAGGAAGTCCAGGACAAGGGGTCACAGCTTAAGGATAAGGGGGAAATCCTTTAAAACAGAGATGAGAAGAACTTTTTTCACACAGAGAGTGGTGAATCTATGGAACTCTCTGCCACAGAGGGTAGTCGAGGCCAGTTCATTGGCTATATTTAAGAGGGAGTTAGATGTGGCCCTTTGTGGCTAAAGGGATCAGGGGGTATGGAGAGAAGGCAGGTACGGGATACTGAGTTGGATGATCAGCCATGATCATATTGAATGGCGGTGCAGGCTCGAAGGGCCGAATGGCCTACACCTGCACCTAATTTCTATGTTTCTATGTTTCTATGTCCTTAAATACAGGAGAGGTGCCAGAAGACTGGTGGGTGGCAAATGTTGTGCCTCTTTTCAAGAAGGGCTGCAGGGCAAATGCTGGGAACTATAGGCCGGTGAGTTTAACATCTTTTGTTGGTAAGTTACTAGAGATTATTCTGAGGGATAGGTTATACAGGCATTTGGATGGGCAAGGGCTGATTAGGGACAGTCAGCATGGTTTTGTACGTGGGAGGACGTGTCTCACAAATCTGATTGATTTTTTTGAAGACATGACCAAAAAGGTCGATGAGGGCAGAACTGTAGATGTTGTATACATGGATTTCAGTAAGGCGTTCAACAAGGTTCTGCATAGTTGGCTACTCCAGAAGGTTAGATCACATGGGATCCAAGGAGAGATAGCTGAATGGATAGCAAATTGGCTTCATGGAAGGAAGCCGAGGGTGATGGTGCTGGGCCCGTTACTGTTTGTCATCTACATCAATGATTTGGATGAGAACACACAGGGCAAGATTAGCAAGTTTGCTGATGATATAAAAGTGGTGGTTTTACAGAGAGTGAAGATTGTTGTGAAAGATTGCAGCAGGATCTTGATCGATTGTCCAGGTGGGCGGAGGAATGGTTGATGGAAATTAATACAGAGAAATGTGAGGTGTTGCATTTTGGGAAGTCTAACAAGTGCAGGACCCACACAGCAAATGGTAGGCCTCTGAGGAGTGTTGTAGAGCAGAGGGATCAAGGTGTACAGGTGCATGGTTCCTTGAAGGTCGAGTCGTAGGTAGATAAGGTGGTCATAAAGTTGTGTGTATTCATCAGTCAGAGTATTCAGTATAGAAGTTGGGAGGTCATGTTGCTGTTGTATAAGACGTTGGTGAGACCGCATTTAGAATATTGTGTTCAGTTCTGGGCACCATGTTATAGGAAAGATATTGTCAAGCTTGAAAGCGTTCAGGAAGGCGCCGCGCACAGTCGCAGCGGACCCTCGGGAGATAGTCGGAGATAGTCGGAGCATTAAAAAGTGAGTGTTGTATGTTTTGTCCAGTCTGTCCAAGATATATGTACTGTAGGAACATGCTCCTAAACATCGGGGCAATCCATGGTAGTAGTACGGGCGCGTTTTGGTGCGATTTAGACCAAATACGCTGTTATGGACTACTACTACCGGCTGCGAAGCCAAACATATCGGCCACAGATATGAATACGACTGGAGAGAGGAGGCGGGAGAGGAGAGAGAGGAGGAGGAGGAGACGCAAGCGGTGTGAGAGGAGGCAGAAATGGGGTAAAAGAGCAGGATCTTACACGAGGCGGAGACGGGGGAAAAGAGCAGGCATCTGCGCCAGGCTAACATCTAACCCCACCCGACCTGCAGTGCCCTCGCTTCTCCTCTCTAATGTCCGCTCCCTGGACAACAAACTTGACGAACTGCATCTTCTCAAAACAACATACAGGGACATTAGAGACTGCTGTGTGTTTGTTTTCACGGAATCATGGCTCCATGGTAATATCCCAGACACAGCAATACAGCTGGAGGGAATGACATCGTTCCGTGCGGACAGAGAGGCAGCTAGCTCTGGTAAGAGCCGAGGTGGAGGCCTGTGCTTGTACATAAACAAGGACTGGTGTGTGAACGCTACAATAGCCTGGAAACACTGCTCTCCGCTGATAGAATTCCTCATCGTGAAATGTCGGCCTTTCTATCTGCCGAGGGAATTCTCCATTGTTTTTATTGTGGCTGTATATGTTGCTCCAAGTGCTAATGTAAATTCTAAGGCCAACGAAGCACTGGGAGCTCTGCATGACGCCATCAGTGAGTTCCAGACCAAATATCCTGATAGCTTCATTGTGGTGGCCGGGGATTTTAACCACACCAGCCTTAAGACGGTGCTCCCAAAATTCAAGTAATATGTGGATTTTGAGACCAGGGAAGAGAACATCTTGGACTTGGTGTACACCAACACCCCAGAGGCTTACAAGGCAGCCCCATGCCCTCACCTGGGCCACTCGGACCACATTTCAGTGTTTTTAACACCAGCCTACAGACCTCTGCAGAAACAAGCTAGAATGGAGAGAAAACACACCAGGGTCTGGCCAGAGGGAGCAGCCTCAGCACTGCAGGATTGCTTCCTGCACACTGACTGGGATGTGTTCAGGACAGCGGCATCCTATGATGACCTCATCAACATCGAGGAGTACGCAGAGACTGTAACCAGCTACATTGCCAAGTGCACCGAGGATGCACTCTGGACCACTTGGACAACAAAAACTCATATGTCAGGCTGTTATTCATTGACTACAGCTCGGCATTTAATACCATCATCCCCTCCAAGCTGGTTACCAAACTCGCAGAACTGGGTCTCTGCGCATCCCTCTGCAATTGGTTCCTCGACTTCCTCACTCTCAGACCACAGTCTGTTTGTATTGGTGGAAATGTGTCAGACTCGATAACAATCAGCACGGGAGCACCTCAAGGCTGCGTGCTCAGCCCCCTGCTGTAATCACTCTATACTCATGACTGCGTAGCCGGACATAGTGCGAACTCCATCATCAAGTTCGCTGATGACACCACTGTTGTGGGACGTATCACTGATGGGGATGAGTCAGAGTATAGAAGAGAGATCGAGCAATTGTCCATATGGTGCCAGCACAATAACCTGGTCCACAACACCAGCAAAACCAAGGAACTGATTGTGGACTTTGGAAGGAGTAGGATGGGGACCCACAGTCCCGTTTATATCAACGGGTCGATGGTTGAAAGGGTTAAGAGCTTCAAATTCCTGGGCGTGCACATCTCTGAAGATCTTTCCTGGTCCGAGAACACTGATGCCATTATTAAGAAAGCACATCAGCGCCTCTACTTCCTGAGAAGATTACGGAGAGTCGGTTTGTCAAGGAGGACTCTCTCTAACTTCTACAGGTGCACAGTAGAGAGCATGCTGACCGGTTGCATCGTGGCTTGGTTCGGCAACCAAGTAGTAAACATTGCCCAGTCCATCATCGGCTCTGACCTCCTTTCCATCGAGGGGATGTATTGCAGTCACTGCCTCAAAAAGGCTGGCAGCATCATCAAGGACCCACACCATCCTGGCCACACACTCATCTCCCTACTACCTTCAGGTAGAATGTACAGGAGCCTGAAGACTGCAACGACCAGGTTCAGGAATAGCTACTTCCCCACAGCCATCAGGCTATTAAACCTGGCTCAGACAAAACACTGAACTTTATTAGCCAATTAACTGTTATTTGCACCTTATCAGTTTATTGATTCATGTGTGTATATATTTATAGAATGGTATATGGACACACTGATCTGTTTTGTAGTCAATGCCTACTATGTTCTGTTGTGCTGAAGCAAAGCAAGAATTTCATTGTCCTATCAGGGACACATGACAATAAACTCACTTGAACTTGAACTTGAACTTGAACAGTGGGACAAAGAGCATGCTCAGCTCCGGTAGCGTCATGGAACATTGAGGACGCTGCAGTGAGCTTCACTCCCGTAAAAATTATCAAAAAGCCGTTTTAAAGTTAAAAATAACTCAACGGAGCTGCTTGGTTTGCATAAGGAAAACATCATTAGATAACGGACTTTTAAATGAGCAAGAGGACTTGTTCACGCGCACCAAAAAAAACTACTATAAGCCTCCAGCTGAAAAGTGTGTTGGATACTCTGCAAACAACTGAAGAAGGTTCTGAGGAGGAGCCCGATAGCCAAGGAGTTGTGCTGGAAATGGCTACAAAAGGAGGAAAGAAAGAGCTGGAGGTAAAGGAAATGTTTGTAGAAATTACTACTACAATTAAGAGTATGGAGAATAATATGGAAATATTTTCTCATAAAATTGATGGTGCCTGTGATGAGTTAAAGGAGCTGAAGAAGCAACATAATGAGTTTGATAAAAAACTTAACTCAGAAATTGTTAGAGTCGAAAAGGATTATAATAAGAAGCTTTCTGGTGTAAATGCTAAGATGGACAACATTGACGAGAGAATGGAAGAGATGGAAAGTGATATGAAAGAGATGATCATGGAAATAAACAGTCTGAAAAAATCAAAGAAAGATGAAGCAGAAAAGCTGGCAAGAATGACTGACAAATGTTTGGACTTGGAAGCGAGAGCAAGGAGGCAGAATTTGAGAATTGTTGGAGTAAGAGAAGGACGAGAAGAACATGTATCTCAAACACGTACTTTCATTACTGAATTACTCAAAGAGGTTCTTAAACTGCCGGGAGAACTAAGAATAGATACTGTTCAACGAGTTGGACGTGTCTCAAGAGGCATAAATGCTGCTCCAAGACAGATAATTGTGAAATTTCTTGATATCTCTTCAGTGGAAACTATACTGAAGAAGATTGTTCATGGTGAAAATTTGATATATCGTGGGGAAAAGATCCGATTTTTCCGTGATTATCCTCCAGAGATTGTCCAGAGAATGAACCTGTTTACACCGACAAGAAACATATTGAGGGGTATTTCTAAAGTCAGATATGGTATTGTTTTTCCTGCAAAAATGAAAATTACATATAAGGAAATTGAGCGCTCATTTACGGACCCAGAAAAAGCATTTAAATATGCAGAAGATATCATGAGGAAAGCATCCGAAACTTCAGAAGAAGACGACTAAAGGAATGAACATGGAACTTTTTAATTTCTAAGATGGAGCTGGAACCGGCGGATTTCTCAGACAGTTACTGAGCTTATCTGTCTGGAATGTATTGGACAATATTGTTTAACCTTGAATGAAAAGCTCTCGTACAAAGAACGAGATAACCTGAGTATTTAACTATTATATGCTAATTACAATTAACTAACTAACTTTAACAAAACTAATGTGAGTGTGTGTAGTAAATATGAATATTCATGAATAAACCATTGCTTATAAATTGTAATTAACCAAAATGTCTATAACATTACTAACATTTTCTTTCTTTCTTTTTGAGTGGGAACGCAACATAAACTTGGAAAAAGCCAGGAATGAGGTTAACCCCTCGGTACCTGCTTGTAGGGTAACTGGCTAGATAAATTGGTACAGTACAAATACTTATAGAAATTAGAATAGGTTGTGGTTTATATTTGGATTTGGGGTTTAATTACATTAATGTTTTCTTTTTTTTTAAACTCTTTAATATTTTATCTTTGCATATTTTTGTTATTATTATTATTATTAATACTAATTTTTTTTTTTAATTAATTTTTTGGGGGGCATTTTACTAACGCTAGTTTGATAAAGTTATACAAGAATAAACGAGACGGTTTGTAGTTTTTTTTTAAATTATTTTTTACGAGGTGTTAATAAGGGATTGGGGCTCACTGTAAAATAACATCAAAGGAAGTCTATAATTATTTCGCCACCTTAGGTGGCTATTTGTCTTTAAGGTACCTGCTTTTAGATACCTTAATTTCACTTTTTTTTTAAAATCACTTAATTAATTGTAAATCACAACTTTTCTTGCTTTATCTAAGGCACTTTTGGAGATGGAGATGTAATGTAAACTTAAAAATTTGGAATGACCACCCAACGTCCAGAACACGGAGGTATTTGTTTGCACCATATGTTTCAAGAACATCACTTTGATATACAATGCAGGACGATAGGCAAATAAAGAATGGAGGAATCACATTCTGTAGTTGGAATATAAGGGGTGCCAATGAACCAATAAAGGGGGGTAAAATTTTTGCTCACCTAAAATCTTTGAAAAGCGACATAATCTACTTGCAAGAAACTCACATGAAACAGGAAACACAAATGAGATTAAAGGCGAAGTGGATAGGCCAAACATATTATTCGTCATTTACTTCTAAATCTAGAGGTACGGCTATTCTTATTCGAAAAGGTATACCGTTCAAATTAAAGAATACTATATCAGATAAAGAGGGAAGGTATATTATAGTTTCGGGAGAAATTTATGCTACCCCAATAACTATGGTAAATATTTACGCTCCGAATTTTGATAACCCTCAATTTTTTGAGAAAATTATAGATATAATACTGGAGTTTAATTATCAAAATGTCATAATAGGAGGGGATTTCAATTGTGTTTTAGATCCTTACTTAGACAAATCAGCAAAACAAAGAAGGAGTAATACAAAATCTAAGACTAGTGAATTTCTAAATACATATATAAAAAATACTAACATAACAGATGTATGGAGATCTGCTAACCCAGCAGGAAGGGAATACTCGTTTTACTCTTCGGTACATAAAACATACTCAAGAATTGATTATTTTTTAGTGGATAGGAAATTTAATGCCATATATAATTAACCCAACTTACCATATTAGTAGTATTTCTGATCACTCTCCATTGACTTTTTTAGTAAAATTTGAAGGAATGCCGGGAAAGAATTTTTTTTGGAGGTTTAACACATATATATTAAATGACCTACAGGGTTATCAATATTTGAAACAACAAATGATATCATTTCTTGAGATAAATGATACACCAGGTACCTCACCTTCTTTAATATGGGAAACTTTTAAAGCATTTATTAGAGGAATTATAATTTCATATGAAATTTTTCAAAATAAGAAGAATAAAACTGAACAGATGCTGTTAGAACAAGAAATAAGACAGTTAGAGTTAGATAATGCTAAAGATCCCACTATAGATAAACATAATAAGATAATACTACTGAAATTTAAACTTAACCGAATTCTCTCGGCAAGAGTAATAAGATTATTCCAAATTACAAAACAGGAACATTTTGAGTTTGGTGACAAACCACATAAGCTGTTGGCGCGTCAATTGAAAAAAACAGGAAAAGGAAAATACTATAAATAAAATTAAATCTGAGAATGGTGAATTACTAACACTACCTAAAGATATCAATAAAAAGATTTGTTCAATTTTATCAGAATTTATACACATCAAAAACCAAAACAGAAGATAGTAAAATTACAAATTTTTTAGATAAATGTAATCTACCAAAACTTGACCTTTTGGAACAAGAAGAACTAGGAGCGCAATTACAATCGAAGAAATAGGTGAAACAATAAAATTGCTGAAAAATGGTAAGACACCGGGACCAGATGGTTTTAGTAATGAATTTTATAAAAAGTTTCATGAGATAACGACCCCCTATCTATTTAATTTATATACTCACGTTTTTAAAGAAAATAAATTACCTGAAACATTAGCAGAATCAACTATTACGCTTATTCCAAAGAAAGATAAAGATCTAGAGGAACCGGGTTCATATAGAGCTATATCACTTTTAAATACCGACCAGAGAATTCTAGCAAAGACCTTAGCTAGAAGACTAAGCAAATATATTAGTAAATTGATAAACCCTGATCAAAGGGGGTTTATACCCAAAAGATATTCATTTAATAATTTGAGACGCCTGTTTAATATAATGTACTCACATAAAAAGGAAGAAAAAGACTTAGCAATTATTTCTTTGGACGCAGAGAAAGCATTTGATCAGGTAGAATGGCAGTATTTATACATAGTATTACAAAAATTTAATATGGGAGAGAATGTTATTGCATGGGTGAAATTATTATATGATAAACCGATGGCAAGAATATTAACTAACAGCATGTTATCTCAAAAATTTCAATTATCAAGGGGTAATAGGCAGGGATGTGCTTTATCACCCCTGCTATTTGCCCTTATGATAGAACCTCTGGCTGAAAGTATAAGAAGCCATCCGAATATTCAGGTTATAATACTAGGGACTCAAATAATAAAATTTCATTGTATGCAGATGATATTTTGTTATATATAACAAATTCACAAACGAGTATACCAAATTTATTAAATTTAATAGAGGAATTTGGGTCCTTTTCAGGATATAGAATAAATTGGAACAAAAGTGAAATTATGACGTTAAAACCTCAAGAATCCACACACTTATTGAAATTCCCCTTTAAAATAGCAACAGAAAAATTCAAATATCTGGGTATACAGATTACTAGAAAACATAAAGCTTTATTCAATGCTAATTTTATACCCTTAATAAATAAACTTAATATAATGATAAAATTTTGGAAAACACTCCCTTTATCATTAATAGGCAGAATAAATGCTATTAAAATTAGCTTCTTACCACAGTTATTATACTTATTTCAATCTATACCAGTATATGTACCAAAATATTTCTTCTCTAAACTGAATGCTAATATTACTAATTTTGTTTGGGATTACAAATCACATAGAATTAAAAAAGAACACTTATGTAAACCAAAAGATGTCGGGGGACTTTCACTCCCTAATTTTTTGTATTACTATTGGGCAATACATATTAAGAATATAATTTACTGGTTGGATAGTTCAACTCAACAGACAGAATGGATAAAAATGGAGAAAGAGGATTGTTATCCTTGTAATATAGGAACAATCCTCTTCTCCCCGAAAAAAATGAACAATACAATATATAAGAAAAACCCAATTATACAAGATACAATAAGAATATGGAAACAAATAAAACTATCCTTAAAATTAAGAAACCTATCATTGTTAACACCGATAGCGAATAATCCTTTATTTAAACCATCTATGATGGATAAAATATATAATCAATGGGAAAGTTTAGGAATTAAAAGGATCGGGGATATGTATGAAATGGGAGATTTATTATCATTTCAACAATTACAATTAAAATTTAAACTGAAAAACACTCATTATTTTAAATATTTTCAGATTTGTAATTTTTGAAGACATACATACAGGGATATCAAAAAATAACTCCTGATTTACTAGAAGAAGTAATGAATATAAAAGCTGATACACAAAAATTAATAGCATATTTATATAATAGTATCTTAAATATAGATTTACCTGTGACCGAGGTAATTAGAGAAGAGTGGGAACGGGAATTATTGATAAAAATTACGAAGGCTACATGGGAAAAGTATTTGACATACATTCACAAGTGTTCGATTAACGCAAGACATAATCTAATCCAATTTAAAATTTTACATAGATTATATTACTCAAAAACAAGATTAAATAAATTTTATCCAAATATATCACCCATTTGCGATAAATGTTTAATCCAAGAAGCAACTATAACACACTCTTTTGTTTCTTGTATAAAACTTCATGGATTTTGGAGTGATATTTTTGAAATATTTACAAAATTATTTAAGACAAAAATGGAACCCAATTGATTATATTTGGGGTAATGGAAGACGGGAACAAATTGAGCTCATTTCAAAAGTCAATTTTTA